>CAKJTW010000012.1:9592500-10240000 GCA_917880005.1 Nanger dama | reverse complement strand
GCCTCTTCATTTAAAAAGGTTTATTACCTGAAGCTGTTACAAGACCTCACGTTTAAACTACAGTTGTAAATACAGCCATTTATGTTACAAAGGGTCGATTTTACTGGTGTAATGGTATCTTCAGACAGTCATTAAAATCATGCTGATGCTGGCAGGTCAGTTTTCCCCTCTGCTTAGTAGGGAATCAGAGCAGCTGTTCTTTAAGGGGTCTCCAGATGACCATTCTGGATTCCTTGTCTTGGGGATAGGATCACATCCCCAGCTGCCTTTTACCACCATTTTCATGTGAAGAATAAATGGATTGAGTTTTAATTTAGATTATTCCTAGCCTTTTTTTTTTTTTGGGTAATAATAAAAATACTCCACATCCTTATACTTTGTATGAAACGTTCAGTTCAGTTCAGTCGCTCAGTTTTGAGACCCCATGGACTGCAGCATGCCAGGCTCCCCTGTCTGTAGAGAATGTAAATGAGTGTTGTTGTTCAGTTGATAAGTCGAGTCTGACTCTTTGCAACCCCATGAACTATATAGCCCACCAGGCTCCTCTGTCCCTGGGATTCTCCAGGCAAGAATATCCGAGTAGGTTGCCGTTTCCTTCTCCAGAGGATCTTCCTGACACAGGGATCGAACCTGTATCTCCTGCATTGGCAGGTGAATTCTTTACCACCGCACCACCAGGGAAGTCCATAAATGAATGTAGAGCCACTGAAACCAAGAAGCATGGGTCTTTACGCCACCTGCCTGCTCATGGGCAAGTCTCTCTCCCTTCCTGGGCCTCCGTTTCCTCATTTAAAATACGTTGGATTGGGACTTCCCTGGCAGTTGGCTTTGCCTTCCAGTGCAGAAGGTGTTGGCTCAGTCCTTGAATGGAGAGCTAAGATCCCGCATGCCTCCTGGCCAAAACACCAAAACAGAAAACAGAAACAATCTTGTAACAAATTCAATAAAGACTAAAAATGGTCCACATCAGAAAAAAATTTTTTTTCTTAAAAAAAAAAAAAAAAAGAATTGGATGAGTTGACCTGCTGTGTCCTATTCTGTTTGTATATATTCTGCAATTGTTTCATTTGTTTAGGGGGTACTTTGTTTATCACAGTGTGTTACTTTTAAAGGAACCTTTTACTTTGTCAGTGGAAGAGACAGTGTGCAGTGCCTAGTGCTCTAGTCTGGGGGTGTAGCCTTAGGAGCCAGACGGAGTGAGTTCAGGTTTCAGCCCTGCCATTCAGTGTGCAGCCCCGGGCCAGCTGCTCTCCTCTGGGCCTGAGGTCCGAAGCAGGGCTGGTATAGAATCTGCCTCCTGGGGTTGTTGTGGGATTGAATGAGCGACTATCAGGAAATGCAATTAGAACAGTGTCTGGTAGCATCCTGGGAGTTGTAGCTGCGATGACTCCCAGCTTTCCTGGTTCAACCACCAGTGTGATACCCAGCTTTCTAGTTTCCCTGGGGGCTGACAGGGACTCTGCTGAGTCCCTGACCTGGGGCATGAATCTTGCTTTTGAACCATCCTGCCTAACTATCTTACAAATGGCTTGGACCAAAGCCACATCCGTCAGCAATAGGGGAAGGTTCCAGCCTCACTCACCCTTGCTGGTGCTGACTTTAAAACAATCCAAACCTCACCTGGGGCCTGTGCCTAGGTGCATCAACTAGGAGAGTAACCCTAAGTGTAGCCCTGAGCAATAAGACTTGCATCAAGCCATGGCTAACAAGCAGCCGGCCTGGGGCTGGAGCCCTGAGGAGTCAAAAGTCAGGAGGTTTGATGGCAGGTCCCTAGTCTGTGTTCAGAGCCAGGCTGAGATGCTGAGCTGCCTCTGAGGCTGGTGGAGAACAGGACAAGGCCAGCAAGGCTGGGGGGCAGCAGGGGGCTGCCAGACTGGGCCATGATGGCACCCAGACTTGGGCCTGGAATGCGCTGAGTGGACAGGGTATGTGGCTGCCTCGTCACAGCCGTCGTCTGCTGCACAGAAATGCCTGGCTGGTGCCTGCGACACAGCACCCAGCAGCCTATTATCCTGGCGCCACTGCGGGGCGAGAGGGACAATGCAGCGGCCCCGCCAGAGACCAGCCCGCGCAGGGCCAGGCTGTCTCGATTTAGAAACAGACTCTGTCGATGGAGCATTGTGCTGGCCTTGCAGAAGCTCTGTTCTCACGTGGTCCTTTTATCTCTTTTTTAATTTTTGAACATATGAATGCTCACGGAACCAATTACCCGGAGGTACATCTCAGCTTTCAGCTCTGGGAAGAGAACAGCAGGGAGTATTTCCTCTAAGGGGAAGTGGAGGTGGGAAGGACGAGCCTGTCAGTGACTGCATGGAGCCATCAGTGTAACGTGTATCCTGAAGACTTCTGAACCCCAGGAGCAGGGGCAGTTTACATGCTGGACCCATCCACCCACAGGGCCAGGACCAGATGTCCTAACTCTCTTCCAGGAGGGTCATGTTTATGTACAAGTGTGGTAGTTATGTTAATAACAAGAGTTTTACTGTGCCCTTGCCTTATGCCTGGCACTTTGAAGGACTTTCCACATATTTGAATTATTTCCTCTTCACAAGGCCAGTTCTGCCATTGTCTGCCTTTTATAAATGAGGAGTCTGAGGACTGGGGAAAGTTGGGGAATTTGCTCCAGGTCCCCTGTGCTTGCAGACTGGCCAGGGACCCCGACTCTGTCACTTCAGCCCACTACACGTCTCCCAAAGTCCTCTAGCACCAAGAAGAATGTTCTGAGGCCAACATACCTTTTGGAAACTACTTTTATAGACTCGCATGACACATTAAAGGCTCTGAGAAAATCTGCAGGAAACAAACATCTTACATTTATTTTTAAAAATATTGACCTGCTTTTCAATCTTCCTTGATGTTAGAACATTTTTTTTGAAACTGGAAACTGAACATCATTTCACAGTGTTTCTTTCTTTTTTAAATACTGTGTCAAATGGAAGAGATCATGGGCCTAACGGGAGTGAGATCCAAGTTGATATTCCAGCTTTATTAACCTTTTGCCCTAGTGAAAGTGAAAGTTGCTCAGTTGTGTCTGACTCTTTGTGATCCCATGGACTATAACAGTCCATGGAATTCTCTAGGCCAGAATACTGGAGTGGGTAGCCTTTCCCTTCTCCAGGGGATCTTCCCAACACAGGGATTGAACCCAGGTCTCCTGCATTGCAGACAGATTCTTTACCAGCTAAGCCACAAGGGAATCCCCTTCGCCCTAGGACCTCGGGCAAGTAACTTTATCTCTAGAAGCTGTTCTCACTGAAAGAGAATGTAGATTCTCAGAGCTGTTGGAAGGATGAAAGAAAAACAAAGTGAAAAAGGTTTCTCCTTTTAGTGACTGATGAATTCCTATTCATCCTTCGCAACCCTGATTTTTCTCCCATTCTCCCACCAGCCTCAATCAGCATCAATTGCTCCTGTGTCTGTACTGTAGCTCAAATTCCTTGAATTATAATTAAGTGGCCCTAGAAAGTAATCTCGAGGGCAGGGACCATGGCTGCTTTATTTGCATTTCTCGTACCTAGAAAAGTACTAAAACATGCTAAAATGTGAAGAAATAGATCTGTTCACGTAGGCCCTAGTCTGTGCCTTATTCTTATTCTAGGACAAAAGCTAGTTAGTAAATGTTCAACAACTGCTCTTCGGGCTGAATTAAGCTGTGGAAGCATTTACACTCAGGGAGGGGCTTGAGGGTGGATTGGAATTTCCACAGGTTCCTCTTTTGTTTCAGGGGAAAGCAGAGGTGAGAGCTGTTTGGATCAGCGGGGAGAACCCCTGTACCTCAGTGTCGGGAGATTTACAGGGCCACTGCCCCTGCTTGCAGAGCCTCAGTGCTGCGCGCCAGCTTAGATGCCTCATCCCTCTTTGAAAGGGCTGTTTTTATGGGGAGCTTTATGCTTCTTCAAGTCTGTGGTTTGGCTGTTTATCCTTCTCAGAACCAGAAAGGGCTTTTTGTGCTCATGTGTTTCACCTGGGCCTGGACTCACACAAGGGGCCTTTCCAGTGATCGAATCCTGTATTAAAAACATAGGGACTTGCCTGGTGGTTCAGTGGTTAAGACTCCATGTTCCCAATGCAAAGGGCGTGGGTTTGATCCTTGGTTGGGAAACTAGATCCTATATGCCACAACCAAGATCTGGCACAACCAGATATATATATATGACACACAGACAGACAGACAGACACATACACACTAAAGTCCCAAGCTGCCTGTGAATGGTGGTGCCAGGATCCTGTGTGGAGGGGCAGGTGCCATTATGTGTCCAACGTACAGACGAGGAAACTGAGGCTTGGAGGGGCGCCGCCTCAAGCTGAGGATGAGTGTCAAGACAGAAGCCAGATGATGGGGCTCAGAGGCCATTTTAGTCATGGGGAGGGCAGTGGGGAACGTGGTTCTATGCTTTTGCTACCAAGAGGTTAAAAGCTCAAAGGAGAGGTTAAAAGGAGAAAGAGGACAATGCCCACACCCTAAGCCTGGCATGTAAATGCAAGTCACTTTCACAAGTTGAGAGCTCTGCCAGCTCTCAACGGGTTTAGTGACAGGCTAGGTGCCCGTCACTAAAACCTTAGATGGGTCCCAGCCCTGGGCCAGCCGGCCTTGGCGTGGTGCCTGCCTGCCGCTACTCGCCACCCCTGCAGTGGTCGGCCTCCTGATGTCCACACAGTGGTTCCTGACACTCACAGCAGACGGTTTCCACGGACTGGGGACATCGGACTAGAGCCGTGCAGGTCTTTACTGAAGGAGCCCAAGCGCTGAGTCCACACAGGTCCCCCAGTGTGACCCGCACACCCAGTGGTGCTGTTGAGAAGGCTGCCTGTGCCCTCAACCTCTGAGCCTTTCAGATCTTCCCTCCCTCAGTCTCTTACCTCGCGGGACCACCCCCACCTCTGTCCTTCTCTTGTCGTAGTTTATCCCCAGCACCCTGCCTTTTGAGAGTCCTTCGTAGAACAAACTCCAGGCTCTCTGTTCTTTCCCCTATGGTGGTTTATCCCCAGGCGGTGAAAAAATGGTTAGGACAAAATTAAGGACTTCCCTGGTGGCTCAGACGGTAAAGCGTCTTTCTACAACGCGGGAGACCCGGGTTCGATCCCTGGGTCGGGAAGATCCCCTGGAGGAGGAAATGGCAACTCAAGCCAGGACTCTTGCCTGGAAAATCCCATGGATGGAGGAGTGTGGTAGGCTACAGTCCATGGGGTCGCAAAGAGTTGGACACGACTGAGCGACTTCACTTTGCCTCACCTCAGGTGATGGTTAGTCACACAGCTAAGTCTGCTAATTCCCCTGGAGCCCTGGGTGGGTGATATGTGTTATTACAAAACATCGCAGAGGTGCAGGGCGTGTCCTTTCATGTAACATTTCAGAGATGTTTTCGGTTTTCGTAATTTTAATGGCTGAATACTATTCTGTCCGGTGGATGTGGGACTGTGTGCGTGTGTGTGCAGTTTTGGTCCCCCTGATGAAGACCCTGGTGTGGAGTTAGACGTGGGTTTGGGCCTCAGTCCCACCCCGTGATGTGTGTGGCCTTGTGCCAGCTATTTCACTTCCCCGAGCTTCAGCTTCCTCTGAAAATTGGGGATGATAATACCTAACTCATAGAATTGTAAAAATTATATACTGTGTCTCCTAAGTGCCTGCCGGGTAGGAACTGTTCAGTGTAGGTGCTGTTTACTTATTTACTCAACTTTTGTTGAAAAGTGGAAGCAGTCTGGTATTTACTGACAGTGAACATCTGTGAGTATACATGTTGTCATTTTTTTTTAAGATTCTGTTGAATTTTTCCTTTGGGAAAAACTCCCAGAAGTGAGTATTGCTGAGGAGCAAGAAATGCTAACCACTTTTCATGGTTGAGCAATATTTCACTGCATGTATGTGCCGCGTCTTCATTATGCATGCATCTGTTAATGGGCATTTATATTGTTCCCATGTCCTGGCTATTGTGTAAATGGTGCTGCAATGAACATTGGGGTACATTTGTCATTTTGAACTATGGTTTTTTTCAAGCAGTTATACTCCAAGTTAAAAAAAGAAAGAAATGTTAGCCACAGCTTCAACCAGGCAGAAATTGAAGTCCTAGACTGGATTAATATTTCTTATCAGTTGATTGATAGCAGGGGCTATTTGGAGGTATGGATTAAGAAGGATTCTGAGGTTAAGTCTGGACTCAGTGGGAAAAGTGCCATGACTGATTTGTGATGTCTGCTGTGGGTGCCAGAGGAGAGAGTGGAGCTTGCTCCTCCCTTCTTTTTATATATACTCATTTATCTGGCTGTGTTGGCTCTTGCTTGCTGCACCTGGGGTCTTGCTGTGTCATGCAGGTCTTTCATTGCAGTGCTTGGGCTTAGTTGCCCCATGGCATGCAGGATTTTAGTTCCCCAGCCAGGGACTGAACTCATGTCCCCTGCACTGGACCACCAGGGAAGCCCCCAGTTCCCACATTCTTACCATCCTTGATCTAAATGGAGCCTTGTCAGAAATCAGGCAAAGTGGAGTCGGGGCTCTTGTAAATATCCGTGGTCAGTTTGGACCTTGAGTTACCTTGAGTCCACTCGGAATGCCACCACATGCTCCTCTCTCATCCTTTGTCCCCTCCTGAGTGAAATAGGGTCGTGTCATTCCTGACCTGGGACAATGATGCAGGTGCCTTTGTTCCCAAATTCTGTCAATCACTGGACCATACCCTTTCAACCTACTTGTTTTTCCCTTGTCTATGATGACTCATGCCAGTTACAGGAACCTTTTCTTTTTAGTAAATATACCCCACTAGAAGGACTTAAAACCTTGGTCTCTGAGACTCTGTAGAATAGTTGTAGGAGGGAAGGTGTAGGGGGCCCAGGAGGGGTTGGCAGGTTTGAAGCTGTGCGTTTTCATCTGGCCCATGTTCCTTGGAGGGTGCCTTTTCTCTTAGCAAGATGCGGGCTGCTGGGGACCAATTGCTTTTCTTCAGCACACCAGGGTCTTTGGTTTATAATTAATCTTCGCCCACTTGGGGAAAAGATACATTATTGTGGCCAGCATGTGTCGCATCCACCCTCTGCCCCATCTCACTGCCTACACACACTGCCCCACCTCACACAGGTGGCAGGGGAGGTTCCATTCCCCGCCGCCCCCACCCCCATTTTTGCAAGAGTTTGGGATGGGTCTGAAGCCAGCACACAACCTTCTTTCTGAAAGTCATACTCAAATCCCAAAGTTGACATTTCTGTGCTGGTTTCTCTCACTGCTCCTTGGATTCTGGTGTCCAAGGTAGAACTTTGTCCCATGGGCTCTGGAGGCTCAGGTGCAAATCCGAGGATGGCTGGTGGGGAAAGAGACAGCAGACCCACCATCCAGACTGCTTCTTTCATGGAGATGGAGACCAGGGCCTAGAGCCATTGACTGCTTCCTGCAGGGCCTCTTAGACCCTCCTGCTTCTTTTTCTCTGCTCTGAGACTCTCAGAGGGACCTGTTAGGATCAGATTTTGGCTTCCCAGGGCCTCAGAGAGTGTCTGGCATATTAATAGATGTTCAGTAGGCAGGTGTCAATTGGAAGAATGATTTGCATTAACTCTCGTTATCTTAGGATATGATGAAGGTCACCTCTCCTCCCTGGCACCACCTTGTAGAAACCGGTATTGCTGGCATCACAGACTTAACTCACTTTTTCTCCCCAGGCTTTCCCGGCACCTGTGTTCTCTGTGTAGGGTAGCAACCCATCATGGTCCTTATGTTCTGGGTAGAAGACCAGACACACTTCTGCCCCCATGGACCTCCTCTCTGTCTTCCATGGCTAATTCTGTCCCCAGCTTTTGAGTGAGCAGCTGGACTTGCTGTTTTCCTTCTGCAAGGGTGAAGAGACCCTGTGTCACTATCTCGCTTATTCTGAGAATTCCCCAGACTTCCCTTCATTGAAAAGCAAATAGTGAGGATGGAGAAGTTAGTGTGGGTGAGGGAAAGGGAACTTAGCCTCACCCTATACATTTGCTCCGGAGAAGGCAATGGCACCCCACTCCAGTACTCTTGCCTGGGAAATCCCATGGACAGAGGATCCTGGTGGGCTGCAGTCCATGGGGTCACTAAGAGTCGGACACGACTGAGCGACTTCACTTTCACTTTTCACTTTCACGCATTGGAGAAGGAAATGGCAACCCACTCCAGTGTTCTTGCCTGGAGAATCCCAGGGATGGGGGAGGCTGGTGGGCTGCCGTCTGTGGGGTCGCACAGAGTCAGATACGACTGAAGCGACTTAGCAGCAGCAGCAGCAGCATACATTTGCTCTGAGCATTACAGAAAACTCCTTTAGAATTCACAGACTGCCCTAACAATCTTGAGAATGAAGAAAATCCATGATCTTGTGAAATATTACCTAATCATTCTTGAGCACTTGCTCTGCACTAGGCACACTCATCAGATCTTTACAGGATGTAGGTACTCTTACCGTCCCCACCTGAGAGAGGAAACTGAGGGTCAGGAGGGTAAGTTTCTGGGAAGGGTCAGGCTGCTGGAAATGCACATGGGCAGCCGTCTCAGTATGTGGCCCAGGCAACTCCCAGTACATTTTAGGACCAAAATGGGGGCTTAAACCCAGGCAGTTGGGGGCCATTTAAAACTGAGATGATTTTGGGACTTCTCCCGGCAGTCCAGTGGCTGAGATTCCACCCTCCCGATGCAGGGGTGCTGGGTTCAATCCTGGTTGGGGAACTAGATCCCACATAGAACTAAGAGCTTGCATGCCTCAGCTAAAGAACCCACGTGCTGCAAAGAAGATCCAAAGATCCTGAATGCTGCAACTAAGACCCAGCACAGCCAAATAAATAGTATTTTAAAAGTAATAAAAGTGAGATGATTTACAACCAAGGATGGGAAACTATAATATGCACTTTTTAGACCAGCCTTGCAAATAGATTCTTGACTGTGTATAAAGCACCACTTGCTAATCCTTGTCCTTCTCTAGAGTTGCTCTCCTTGGAAGCAGACCAACGTCCATCCTCTGTCTTTGAAGCATGAGCTTAAATGCTCTTGAGAAACATCCAGGGGACAGAATGTGTCCTGAATTTGCTCAGTGTGTCTCCAAGCCATCTAGGAGTCCTGGTTGGCTGGATGAGGTGTCTTCCTTTGAGAAGCCCTGCCCTGGCAGAAAAGGGAGAGACCCTGTCTGCAGGCTGTCAGCCAGGGACTCCGAGTTCCCAGACATGACAAAGATATTTCTAGAACTCTAGGTGACAGTGCCCCCAGGCCAGCCTGTGTTGCTTTGAAGTCCTTGGCCTGTGGCTCCGGCAGCCTGAAGGATGCGATGGCTGCTGGCATGGGAGGGGCGCACAGCCCACAGGGTAGTATGTCGGGGCGAGAGGGCTTGTCCCCGGGGCCCTAGTGTGATGCTGCTGTGTTCCCTGGGACGAATCACTCCCCCTCTCTGGGTCTCTTCCTTGCTGCTGCTGCTGCTGCTAAGTCGCTTCAGTTGTGTCCAACTCTGTGTGACCGCATAGACGGCAGCCCACCAGGCTCTCCCGTCCCTGGGATTCTCCAGGCAAAAACACTGGAGTAGGTTACAATTTCCTTCTCCAATGCATGAAAGTGAAAAGTGAAAGTGAAGTCGCTCAGTCGTGTCTTACTCTTAGCAACCCCATGGATTGCAGCCTACCAGGCTCCTCCGCCCATGGGATTTTCCCAGGCAAGAGTACTGGAGTGGGGTGCCATTGCCTTCTCCGGGGTCTCTTCCTTATTCTCTATCAGATGAGGGGGTGAATGTCAGGGTGTCAAAGGCTCTTCAGCTCAATACCCCCTCACCCTGACTTTCTTTAGTTAACCAAGGTACACGTAGAGGAAAACACATGTATCTTAGGTGTACAGTTTGATGAATTTATGAATTCTAGAATTTGGAATTTTTGTACTGCCCAGATCAAGACATGGATCCAGCACCCACCCACTCCTGCCCCAGAAGGCTCTCCTCCCCCGAGCCAGATCAGCTCTAATATTTTATGATTAATGTGTCTGCTTGACTGAGCACATTATTCTTTTATTTATTTATTTTTTAACTTTTTATTTTATATTGAAAGATAGCCAATTAACAATGTTGTGATAGTTTCAGGTGCACGGCAAAGGGTCTCAGCCATACATATTTTATTATTTATTCATTCAGCTGCTTGGGTCTTAGTTGCAGCTCACGAGATCTTAAGTCACAGTGTTCAAACTCTTAGCTCTGGCTTGTGGGATCTAGTTTCCCGACCAGGGAACGAACCCAGGTACCCTGAATTGGGAGTGTGTAGTCTTAGCCGCTGGGCCCTGAGCACGTGATTCCTTCCAGGCTCCTTCCTGTTCTCTCTGGATCTGGACTGCCACTGGCCATGTGTGGCTGCAGAGCACGTGAAGCCTGGCTTGTCACGCTGCTGTGTGCGGAGTGTGCTGGCTTTTTGAGTTTCAGTATGGAGAACAAAATTACTTGTTTTGGTGTAGCTTCTAGCAAATTTACGATTCCCTGTGTGTTAGCGTTGCTCCAGGCCGCGCTGGTCTCCTTTCTGTGAGGACTTGTGCCCTGCAGCTTGCAGCCTTCGTGTGGCCTGCCTCTTCTCTGGGAGGTGTTGGTGGTACCTGGAGGGTGCCAGGAGCTGTGGGTGAGAGTCCAGGGTGTGCGCATGGCAGGAGTGGGTGGGGGCGGGCTGCTTTCTGTAGATGTGTTCTTTGTGGTTTTCAGTGTGGGTGAGTCCTTGCAGGCCCCTGAGGTCATGGGCTTTGCTGCTACATTGAGGTCTGGCTGTCCACAGAATCATTTTTGCTGTTTCTGCCTGTTTTTGAAAGCTGACATTTAAACCCACTCCCCAGAGGTGGTGGCGCCTCCCTTGCCATGTTGAATGCCTGCTCTGTGAGGACCCTGGAAGGAACGGAGGTGGAGAAGTGTACAGTCATTTGGGGTTGGTTTAGGTTGACTCAGACCTTTGGGGGACTTTCTGCGGAGTCCACACCCTAAGAGGATCTCACCTTTTTGAAGCCTCTGCCCTCCACAAACTCCACCCCAACATCCTGTGGTGGGGGAGCCCCTCCAGGCCCGCCAGGACCACCTCTATGTGGCCAGCCACTTCCTGTCTGCCCTCTGGAGGGAGGGGGCTGATTCCAATAGTAGGGATGGATGAGGCTGCTTATTTCTGTACTTTCGTTCGAAAGAATCAGTTTTGGCAAACGAATCAAAAAATTTTGGTTTTAAGCATGTCTCAAATTCTCAAATGTATAGGGTTTGAGTTTTATTTTTGCAGTTTGAGACATAGACTTTTTTTCACGTAATTTTGTTCATTTACATTTATTGTTATGCTGTATCTCACTGGGTTCTGCTACCCTGGTTTGCTTCTTTAGCTATGATTCGATTTCCCATACACTTGTGGTTTTAAGGGGACTCTGCTGTGTGCACTTTGACTGTGGATTTCTTAGACCTTATCAAACCTCTTCTCAATCTACATTGTCTAATGGCTAACAGACACAAGCACAAGTGTTCTTGCTTCTCTAGATAGCCATATATAGCTATCACGGGCAGAGGAACTTTGGACTTCCTTCTATAGCATCTTGAGCTGTGGGGCTTCCTCCTCCTGGTTTGCTCTTCGCCCCTCCCCCTGCTGCTGGGGCTCAGGTTGAGAAACACCTTATTTCTGGGTTCCCCTTTCTGGCTCTGCCATTCCACCGTGTTCACTCTATGCTGATGACTTACACAGACCCTTAGCAGCACAGTATGGCGGACTGGGAGTAGAAAAGGATGTTTAGTCATCTGGGCTGATTACACAGTCTCTCCAAGTCCAGCCTGTGGAACTTATCTTTAAAAACAAAACAAACAAAAAAGCTAATATACTGAAGGAGGATAAGCGAGAAAATGTGTGAGGCTGCACCTGGCACCTATTAGTTGCCTGATAAATATTAGCCTCCCCTTTCCTCCTTCCTGTTCGTATTCTTGGTGGCTTGGCATGTTTTGTGAAACTTGACCTTGAGATTGCTTCTGGTTTGGTCATTCTTTTTTGTTTCTTTCTCCCTCTTTTAATAATTGAGGTGAAACTCACATAGCATAAAATTAACCACCATTTAAAAAATATACGATTCAGTGGCATTTAGTACCTTCACAGTGTTGTACAGACACTACCTGTATCCAATTCCAAAATATTTTCATCACTCCTAGAGGAGATGGTGACACTTTTAAGAAGGCCTGCTTTAGGACTTCCATCATGGTGCAGGGGATAGGAATCCGTCTGCCAGTGTGGGGGACATGGGTTTGATCCCTGGTCCAGGAAGATTCCACATGCTGTGGAGCAACTAAGTCCATGCGCCCCAGCTACTGAGCCGATGTGCCTGGATCCTGTGCTCTGCAACAAGAGAAGCCACCGCAGTGAGAAGCCCGTGCACAGCAACGAGGACCCAGTGCAGCTGAAAATAAAAATGATAAAAAAATAAAATAAAAGAAGGCCGAAAGCCAGCTTTAGAGTCAGCTGTACCTGCTAGCCATGTGACTTTGGGCAACTGTCATTATCTCCAGCCTTTGTTTTGTCATCTTCACAGTAGAAATAATATTGATTATTAATACATTACAGGATTTTTAAAAAAGCAGCTTTTATTATGATATAATTTACACACCACAAAATTAACTCACCCTAAGTCTACAGTTCAGTTATTTTTAGTAAATTTACAGGGTTGTGCAATTATTATGGCAGTTCAGTTTTCGAGCATTTCCATCTTTTTCTGTTCCAATCTCTAGCTCCTTTTGTCTCTCTGGATTAACAGGATCATACAATATGTGGTCTTTCATGTCTGGCTTCTCTCACTGAGCATAATGGTTTGTTCTTTTTCTTGAGCACAATGGTTCTAAGGTTCATCCCCGTTGTAGCCTGAATCAGTTCCTCACTCCTTTTTATGACTGAGTAATAGTCCATCATATGGATAGACCCTGTTTTGTTTGCCCTTTCATGTGCTGATGGCATTTGAGTTGTTTCCACTTTTTGACTGTTATGAATAATGTTGCCATGAATGTTTGTGATGACAAGTGTTTGTGTGGACATATGCTTTCATTTCTGTTGGGTAGCTATCTGGGAGTAGCGTTGCTGAGTCATGCTAAAAGGTTTTAAGAATTAAGTTTGTTAATGTGTGGCACTGCCTGGTCACTTAGGCCCTTTGTATACAGTGGGCATTGTTTACATTATTTCCTCACGGACTCTTTTTTTTAATGTGAATGATGTTCTGACCTTCAGACTTGTTATTCACGTACTGGTAACTTCTCCATATTCTTACCTGTCACCATCCTGACATTTTCCTTATGGCAGTTTTATAGTGCATGTATTCAAATACCTGTTGACTCTTCATGGCTTAGATCACCTGCCTTACTCATTCAAGCCACACACATTTTGAGAGCCTCGTATGTGCTGGGTCTGTGGGGTTTTATGGTGGACACATGCATACTACAGCAGCTACAGCCGTTTGGCTCACCACTACAGCCCCGTCTCACGGCACCGTGCTTGTTGAGCAAATGCACACGATTCCTCCACCTTCAAGTAACTGAGTGTGGCTGGAGAGCCCTGCACAGCCTTCACTGCATCCAGTGTCTGGGCTGGTTGCTCAGACCTAGGACCAGAGGCCTCACTTCACAGCAGTGTCTGAAGCTACCTTGTACAGCTGGTAACAGCCAGTCATGTGTCTCTTCCCGGCTCCACTTACAAGCCCCCGATGATAGTTTGTAATCAGCCAATGTGGGGAGATTTATGCCAGCCATGGAAATGGGTAGAATGCTACCATCCATCCCTAACCCCTTTTGTGAGAGAGCCTGGTGTTAAACATTGACCAGCAGACCAGCCTGCCTTTCCAACCTCCTCTTCAGTTATTCTAACAAGATGGGTTTTCAGATGAGGACATGGGGGCACGGAGTGTTGAAGGAACTTGCTCAAGGCCACTCTCTTGGAAAACGACAGAGCCAGAATCTGAACCCAGACCTGACCCTGGCCTTTCTGTGTGGTCTCGGGATCTCTGATTTCCTGATCTCTGGCCACGTTTTTGTTTTTTTCCTCCTGCAGAACTGTTCTGCCCCTAGATTTTCGTTTAGATCATTTCTTAGTATTTTAGTTGCCAAGACTTCCTGGTGTGTTGCCTGAGCAACACTCACATCCCGTCCCCTCTCATTTAACGGGAACTCTGTGTTTTATTTTGTTGCTGCAGAATTTCGCCAAAGAGTTTGTGATCAGCGATCGGAAGGAGCTGGAGGAAGATTTCATCAAGAATGAGCTCAAGAAGGCGGGTGGAGCCAATTACGACGCCCAGACGGAGTAACCCCTCGCACACCCCGCCCCTTGCCAAAGTCATCTGCCTGCTCCCCAGGGGAGGGGACCGCGGCCTCAGCTACCAGCCCACCAGCCCACCAGGGAGAAGAGACGCAATGAGAGGCGACGTCCACCACCCCGTCCAAAATCCAGCTCCCCTCCCCACTTCCCTTGTGCACCTGCTGTGTCCTAGCCCCCGAAGCTCATTGAACATCTTTCTTTTCTCTTTTATTCTTTCTCCCCGCCCATCTTTCTTATTCTAAAGAAAAATCATTTTGATGCCAAGGTCACGCACATCATCAGATCAGAGGCACCTCCTGTGGTGACCCTTTCCTGATATTTCTCTGACGCACAAGCAGCCTGCATGGCTTCACCCACCAACCTCGTGTTGCTTCTGGCACCTGGGTCACGCTGCTATCTCGGTTTTCCTTGGCGCCTGCCTGCTTCCCGCTGAGGCGACAGCTGTGCCAGGAGCCGTGCCCTCAACAGCGGCCTTTACAAGCACACATGCATCCCACTGGCCAGGCTCACGCCCCTGAGTCGCTCCAGAGTCCCACCCCCACCCCCCCGCCCCATTCCAAGTTGCCTAAGCTCCATGCCCATCTGAGACGGTGCTCGGTGGAGAGAAGCGGAGGCCTGACTCAGACCAGACGAGAAGAGAGAAAATTTGCCTTAAAAGTTGCCTGGCTTTGCCATTGGTCTGAAGTGGCCCGTTCCCACCCTCTTGATTGAAATCTCATGACGTTGTGGAGTGGGGGCAAAGGTCTAAGTCCAGATTCAACAAGAGGAGTCTTTCAGGGGTCACCTCTTGGGCTCCCCAAGTGATGAGGATGTTAGGGAGAGAGGCCTGGGGTTTGGGATGGGAACTGAGGTCCAGTCAGTCAGCAAGCACAGCAGGGGACAGAGTGTGTGTGGCAGGCCCCCGCCTCGCGGGACCAGAGTCTATGGGTTTAATCCTCCGTGGCGTGGCATCAGAGCTGCGGCCCAAGGATTTCCTTTTTGTCAAAGAAAGATGCAATTGGCTTGGTGGTTCATGAGCACGTTCGGTAGCGTTCTTTTTCTCTTTTCCTTGCTCATTTCTTTGGGGGAAGTCTGTGCTGCATTGGGGTCGTCAAGAGCATCTGCACTCAAAACGGTTTACAGAAATAAACAGTTTTTTTGTTTTTCAAAAACAAGGCTGTCTGATTGGTGTTATAAAGCTTCTCTGTTTCCTGGAAAAATGAAGGCGGTTGTCGTTTCAGATTTTAATTGGCCTTCAGAGAGCTCTTGGGGGCTGATTGTATTTATATTCCATAGCTTGTTCAATTTTAGCAATAACCGTAAGAAATTGGTGCTGTTTGGGATTTCCCTAGCAGTCCGGTGGTTAGGACCCTTGAGTTCGTAGTGCCGGGGGCATGGGTTTGAGTCCTGGTTGGGGAACTAAGACCCCACATGCCGTATATGGCGTGGCCAAAAAAAAAAAGTGCTGTTTGCATCCCCATTGTATGGAAACGGAGGCTCAGAGAGACTCAGTGATTCACCTGTGGCCTCCCAGCTGGCAGGTGGGAGAGCTGGGATTCGAACCTGAGTCTCCAGGTGGCCCTGGTGCTGTGGCTCAGGACCGGGCCGGGAGGCCCAGCCTCGAACTAGTGATGAGACGGTGGGATTGTGACATGTCTTGTGTGGTCAGACCCCTCCACTCTGTGCATTCAGGGAAAGCTGTGAGAAGGCGTCCCCCTTCAGCCGGGCTATGACATGCTTTCTGAGATTGAGCTTCAAAATGAGAGTTCCAGCACGCCAGCCCTGCTGGGAGCACAGAATCAGGCCAGAGGATTTTCAGATGCACAGCCGGCTTTGGAGGAGCTGTGAGTGGGGCGGGGAGGGTGCAGGGAGACCAGAAAGGAGTCCTGCAAAATGTGGGCAAGGCCCGAGGCGGCCCGGGGCCCGTCCTCAGCCAGGCTCCTCTGCTCACAGCTGGGCAACATTGGGCAGATTGGTTAACCTCTCTGAGCCTCAACTTCCTCATCCGTGAAATCCTTAAGGAGCAGTGAGGATTATGAGGATGTCTGGCAGGGCTCGGTCATCATCCCATCAGGCCTGCCACTCAGTCTTGACAGCTCTGGGTGCCCCAGTTTTTCCTAAACATAGAACAGAGGGAGCCAAAGTAGGTCTCTGGCTTCCTGGCTTTTAGCGCTGGTTGGAGGCTTGGGTAATTACACATGTAGATAAGCCCCCTCAGGAAGAAAATTATAAAGGCACTGGGGCTGGTTAGGGGCATCAAGGAGGGCTTCTCTGAGGAGGTAACACCTGAGGTGTGAAGGGGAGGAGGGAAGCTGGCTAAGGGGTCTAGGGAAAAGGAGACCAGGGACAAAGGCTCTGGGGGGATGTTTGCCGAGAAGCAGAGGGTGGAGCTGGGTTTGTGTCAGGGAGCTGGGGTTCTAGTTGATAACTGCAGCTCAGGCCTTTGCTGGGATTTCAGAACTTGGCTGATGGGATCTTGATGTCCTCGAGGGCAGAGAGACCTTGCCTTTACGTCGCTGAGAGGGAAAGTGCTGGTCACTCAGTCGAGTCTGACTGTGTGCAACCCCATGGAGTGTAGCCCACCAGGCTCCTCTGTCCATGGGATTCTCCAGATAAGAATGCTGGAGTGGGTTGCCATTCCCTTCTCCAGGGGGTCTTCCCAATCCAGGAATAGAAACTGAGTTTTCTGCATCCCAGGCAGATTCTTTGCCTTCTGAGCCACCAGGGAAGCCCCCCCACTCCATCCCCCACCCCACCCCCCATAACCAGCATCCAGAAGGCGTCTGGTAGTGCTGCCTGGAGCTGATTCCATCCAGCTGCTCCCAACGCTGCCCAGGGCATGGGCTCCTGAGTCTGGCCTCCTTCAGGGTCTGGCGGGTCTTGGGGTGAAGCTCTGGGTACTCAAACCTCCTTGCTTACAGACTCTTAATTACTTGATGTGCTGGACATTCAGTAGCTCTTCCGGGTTCCCCCAAACTGAATGGTGTAAACCATTGTGTTGTTTGGCCCTTGAATTTATAGAACTGGATTTAGGAAGGGTTCAGCAGGGCGGTTTTCACTAGCAGGGTCTCTCCTTTGGCTGTGGTTGGATCAACTGGCCTGGATGCTCAAACTGGCTGTCTCACATGGCCCCTGGCCAGCAACCAAGGCCCCCACAGACAGCCATGGCCCCTAGGCTAGGGGGCCAAGGCCCCACAGACAGCCAAGGCCGGTCTGTGGCTGAGTGCACCCAGCGCATCCTTGTGCCACAGTGTATCAGGCTGTGACCTTTTAAAAAATGTTTTAAATGTATTTTATTGAAATGTAGTAGATTTACAATGTTGTGGTAATTTCTACTGTAGAGAAAAATGATTGTCACACATACATTCTTTTTATATTCTTTCCCATTATGGTTTAACACAGGACATGGCATTTAGTTCCCTGTGCTATGAGCAGGACCTTGTTTTTAACCTGTTCTATATGTAACAGTCTGCCTCTGCTCACCCCCAACTCCCACTTCATCCCTCCCTCCCCTGCCCTTGGCAACTGCAAGTCTGTTCTCTCTGTGAGTCTGTTTCTGCTTCATAGATAAGTTCATTGGTGTCATAATCTAGATTCCACATAATGATGGTTGTCTCGCTCTGTCTGGCTCACTTCACTTAGTACGATAACCTCTGGGTCCATCCGTGCTGCTGCAGATGGCATTCTTTCACTCCTTGGTATGGCTGCGTGGCGTTTCATGGTGCATATGGACCTTAACTTCATTAAGGGCTATGGGCTTGCATGGCAGCCAGTACTCCCAGAGTGGGCATCCCAGGGGACCCGGGTGAGGCTGTGTGTCCTTTTCTGACCAAGTCTCCAGGGTTACACGGCAGCATTTCCACTGGACTTTAGGGGGAGGTGGTCATGAGCATCACCCCCTCACATTCAAGGGAAGGAGTCTGGACCCCACCTCTCAGCAAGAGGAGTGCCAAGACCCGTGCCCCCTTTCCTGAAAAAAGCAGCTCTCCTGCTGTGGCCGGGCACTGTGCTAGGCCCATGCCCCATGCTCTGGGGACTTGCACGGGGCTGGTGGAGGGCAGAGGAGAACTACGGGGAAACCAGCCAGTAGCTGCAGTTCTAGTGACTGCTCTGCCCTCCAGGGGCGAAGGGGGAGGGAGGCGGTGAAGGGGTGGGAGGTGGGGGGTATTATTCCTCTTTGCTGATTGATCCCTGAGGGGAAGCTTCTGCTTCTCAACTTTGCCAGCCTCCTCATGGACCTTTACCCTCCAGGGGACTATCTGAGGCTGGCAAGGGGGTTGCCCAGCCCCAGGTGCCGCCATGGTGGGGGTGGGGGGCCTCCCGCCCCCCCACCCCCAGGATGTGCTGTCCCTGTTCTCATCTCCCTGCTGCTTCCTGTTCCCTGCTTTTTAGTGAGTCACAGAAGAGAGGTGCCTACAGAGCCAAAAAAGGTCGGCTGCCAGGACATGACTGAGAGACGGGAGGGAGCTCTGCCCTCAGGCTGAGTGGGGTTGGGGGTGGCCGGCCAGGCAGGCTGTACCTCAGCTTCCTTATAGCTCCTCTAGCCCATCAGAAAAGCCCACCCTAAACTTGGAAGGGAATTTCGCTCACCAGTTATAGCTACATCCTAGTCTTTTGCTAGTCCCCGCCCCTCAGTGCCTCACTGCTCTGGAATCAAGTGGAAATTTCCCAATGGTTGGGGGTGGGGGTGGCCAGGAGCCCTGCTTGTCCCTCCACTCGGGACTCTGTCCACTTCCTCTTTGGACTCCCGATCCCTATCGGTACCCTTCCTCCTCTCTGTCTGAACACCCACCCTCTCCCTCTAGAAAGATGGGCTCCTGCTCTGACCTGCTTCTTCAAGAAGGTCCCCTATATCCTGTGGGGCTGGTTGAGTAGTGGTCCACCAAAGATATTAATATACCTGTGCCCCCGGAACCTGTGCATGTGTGCAAAGTAGCTCAGTCGTGTCTGACTCTTTGCAACCCCACGGACTGTAGCCCACCAGGCTCCTCTGTCCCTGGCATTCTCCAAGCAAAAACACTGGAATGGGTTGTCACGCCCTCCTCCAGGGGAATCTTCCCGACCCAGGATTGAGCCCATGTCTCTTACATCTCTTGCAGTGGCAGGTGGGTTCTTTACCACTAGAGTCACCTGGGAAGCCCCCAGAACCTGTGTGCAGGACCTTATTTGGAAACAGGCTTATTGAAGGTGTAGCTATGACCTACCTAGACAGCATATTAAAAAGCAGAGACATTACTTTGCCAACAAGGGTCCATCTAGTCAAAGCTATGGTTTTTCCAGTAGTCATGTAAAGAAAGCTGAGCACCAAAGAACTGATGCTTTTGAGCTGTCATGTTGGAGAAGACTCTTGAGAGTCTCTCGGACTGCAAGGAGATCCAACCAGTCTATCCTAAAGGAAATCAGTCCTGAATATTCATTGGATGTTGAAACTGAAACCCCAATACATTGGCCACCTGATGCGAAGAACGGACTCATTGGAAAAGACCCTGATGTAGGGAAAGATTGAAGGCAGGAGGAGAAGGGGACGACAGAGGATAAGACGGCTGGATGGTATCACTGACTCAATGGACGTGAGTTTGAATAGGCTCTGGGAGTTGTGATGGACAGGAAAGCCTGGCGTGTTGCAGTCCATGGGGTCGCAAAGAGTCGGACATGACTGAGTGACTGAACTGAGCTGTAATTAGTTAAGGATCTCCAGGTGAACCATCCTGGATTTAGGGTGGGCCTTGAAGCTGAGGCCAGGTGTCCCTTATGAGAGAAAGCAGAGGGAGGCTGTGAGAAGATGGAGGCAGAGACTGGAGGGAGACAGTCACAGGCTGAGGATGCGTGGAGCAGCGGGAGCTGGAAGGGGCAGGAAGGACTCTCTCAGAGCTGCTGACTTCTGGACGGAGCCTGGTCCCGCTGACACCTCCATTTCAGACTTCCAGCCTCCAGATGGCAAGAGCCTAGATTTCTGTTGTTTGAAGCCCCAGTCGTGATTGTTTGTTCCAGGAGGCTTAGGAAACTCAGCTCTCATTTACTCCTCCCCTCCCCCACTCACTGTGACCCTCTCAAGGCCCCAAAGGCTTCCTCCCCTCCTCCAGCTCCTACCTCTGGCTCTGTCAAAGGGCAGGTATGTACCTCATCTACCTGTCTACCAACCCCTCCCACCTGTCCAGCTACTCCACCTCTGGGGGCTCAAACCTATATCCTGATTTCTTCTCTCTTATCATCGCTTCTGGAAGATTTTTAAGATATCTCTGGGAGGCTGCTGCAGAGGCTGCAGTGTGCCCCCAGGCTGGGCCAGCCAGGGGACTCCACAGCTCCCTTGGGATGGGGCAGGAGAGGGCAGGTTGGCCCTGAAGCTGAGAGCTGTACCAGAGAGTCGAAGCTCAGCTGAGGACTCAGCCTTCCGAGACTTGCACGTCCCTCAAAATCCATGCTGCAAGCCCGGGAGAGGGTGGTTCTGCCTGTCTTTGTCCAGGATCTGGAAGGGGGGCCCAG
Source organism: Nanger dama (assembly GCA_917880005.1). Lineage (NCBI taxonomy): Eukaryota > Metazoa > Chordata > Mammalia > Artiodactyla > Bovidae > Nanger > Nanger dama. The sequence continues at coordinate 10,219,273 of CAKJTW010000012.1, read as the reverse complement.
CGCCAGCCAACTCTGGTTTGGGGGAGCTGCCCGGCAGCTGGGGGATGAGGGAGGAACTGAGGACTAACAGCCTGCTATGAGTTATGTCTGGTAAAGCCAAGAGAAGTAGGGCAGACGTTATACGCCCTGGGCTCACCCCCGCAGGCCTATGTCTGATGTCACCGCTGAGGACATGTAGAGCCGTGGACAGCTTGCACAGGCAAGACAAACTGGTCCTTCCGATAAGTCTCCAAACATAAAGGTGGGCACAAAAGGCAACTTGCAAAGCAATGAGGGTACAGAGTGGTAACATCAGAGCTAAATTTTCAGGCTAAATAACACGATCTGTTGGTTATGCATACACACCCATGAGCAAAAATACATCAAATGCCGTGAGAATGGGTAAGCCAGCGGGAGGGGGCCTCAGGGAAACGGAGGGTCAGAGCGAGGCTCGGGCTGTGTCTGTTTGGTTCATTTATTCCAAAAAAAGCTGAAGAAAATCCGCACAATGGGAGCACCTGTGTCACGGGCACCTGGGATTCGTCAGGTGGTTTTCTCTGATCTCCTGTCTGTTTGGAGTATAGAAGTTTCAAAACATTTAAAAACAAAGACACAAAAGAATTCACGAAGCAAGGGTAGGGAGGAGGGACAGAGAGGGCTCCCCTGGACAGGTGGACTTTGAAGTATGACGAAGTGACGGGGCTGTGGAAGCTGAGGGAAGAGCCTTGAGCAGATTCTCAGAGGCCCTGCCCAGGCTGCTGCCCAACAGCGTGTTTTTTTAAAATTGAAATATAGTTGATTTACAATGTTATATTCTTTTCTGCTGTGCAGCAGAGCGGCTCAGTTATACCTATACATACATTCTTTTTCATATTCTTTTCCATTACAGTTTATACAGATGTTAAATATCGCTCCCTGTGCTCAAGCAGTGGGACTTTGTTTATCCGCTGTGTGTAATAGCTTGCATCTGCTCACCCCAGACTCCCGCTCCTTCCGTCCCCGACTCCCCCTGGCAGCCGGCTGCTCTCTATGTCTGAGTCTGTTTCTGTTTTGTAGATAAGTTCTCTGTGGCATATTTTAGGTTCCATATGAAAGCACTATCACAGGGTGTTTGTCTTCCTCCTTCTGACGTGTTTCTCTTAGCGTGATCATCTCCGGTTACACCCATGTTGCTGCAAACGGCATTACTTTGTTCTTTTTACGGCTGAGTAACATTCCATTGTGTATATGCACCACATCTTCTTTCTCCATCCGTTGAGGGACACTTAGGTTGCTTCCATGTCTTGGCTGTTGTGAATAGTGCTAATATGAACATAGGGGTGCATGTATCTTTTCAGATTATGGTTTTCTCCAGATATATCTCAGGAATGGGATTGCTGGATCATATGGTAGTTTTATTTTTAGTTTTCTGGGGAACTTCTGTACTGTTCTCCATAGTGTCTGGATCAGTTTACATTCCTGCCAGCAGTGTAGGAGGGCTCCCTTTTCTCTACACCTTCTCCAGCATTTGTCATTCATAGGCTTTTTGATGATGGCCATTCTGACTGGTATGAGGGGATATCTTGCAGCTTTTATTTGTTTCTCTAATAATAATTAGCAATGTTGAGCACCTTTTCATGTGCCCCAACAGCACATATTTTGAGTTTGATGATCAAACACTAACTGAAGTGGAGCTGGTTGCTGTTGAGAATGAATCGTTGGTTTGAAAGATCATGAGAAGGAACGTCCCCACGCACTTCCAGTGCCCTGCTCCAGGCTGCCTCCCTCTAGACCCAGGACACCCGCTGCCCAGGGCCCTGCCTCGTGTCTCCCCACACCCCAGCTCATCAGCCTCCGCAGAAGCCTTTCACTGGGTGCTTGTTTCTTCCGCCCCCAGGGCCGCCCCTGGAGGGAGGGGTGTGGCATATGGGTCTGTCTAGTTCCAGCCACAGTGCTGGGCACACAGCAGGAACCCACTGCATACCAGTAAATGGGTATCACCCAAATGAGCTGGCACTGCAAAGAAGTGCTGGGTGTCAAGGGTGTCTCCCAGCACCCACAGCAGAACTATCTAGCATACTTGCTAAAATGGAGATTCCCAGGCCCCAACTCAGACTCCCCAGGAGTCACTGTCTTTGAGGATCATCCCAGAATTTGCATTTTTAGCAGGTTGATGGAGGGATTCTTAGATACGCTGATAAGGTCTTTTCAGAGGGTACAGCCTAGTTTTGCTCTTTCCCACTGGTTCTTGGTGGGTGTGGTCCAGGCCCTGCATGAGCTTGTGAACTTGAGCATCAATTGGGAATTGGTGAAAGGCGGACTCCACAGCCCAGTCATTGGCCTATTGAGTCCTAGTACCCCCAAGGTGGGTAGGTGGGGTCTGTATTTAAACATGCCCTTAGGTCAATGCTGATACATGTTTGAGGTTGGGAACCCCTGTTTTTGACCACATGTTTGAAGAAGAAATGTCACCCCACTCCAGTATTCTTGCCTGGAAAATCCCAGGAGAGAGGAGGCTGGTAGGCTACAGTCCATGGGGTCGCAAAGAGTCGGACACAACTGAGTGAATTCACTTTCACTTTGAGTTTGGGAAGTCCTGTTTTTGACCACAACCCCACTTTCCATGCTTTTGCTAGGAGAAAAGCTTTGATGCTATTTAAAAACAATTTTGAAATGAACTTGAATTTTTTCATTGTGTAGGGATTACTCACCATCATGTCTATGTGTCTGTCTGTGTTCAGTCTGAGTTTATGTCCAACTCTTTGCAGCCCCAAGGACTGCAGCCAACAGGCTCCTCTGTCCACGGGATTTTTCAAGCTAGAATACTGGAATGGATTGCCATTTCCTCCTCCAGGGGATCTTCCTGACCCAGGAATCGAACTGCATTGCAGGCGGATTCTTTACCACTGAGCTACTGGGGAAGTCTGAAGGCACATCAGTTCAGTTCAGTCGCTCAGTCGTGTCTGACTCTTTGTGACCCCATGAATCGCAGCATGCCAGGCCTCCCTGTCCATCACCATCTCCTGGAGTTCACTCAGACTCATGTCCATCGAGTCAGTGATGCCATCCAGCCATCCCATCCTCTGTCGTCCCCTTCTCCTCCTGCCCCCAATCCTTCCCAGCATCAGAGTATTTTCCAATGAGTCAACTCTTCACGTGAGGTAGCCAAAGTACTGGAGTTTCAGCTTTAGCATCATTCCTTCCAAAGAAATCCCAAGGCTGATCTCCTTCAGAATGGACTGGTTGGATCTCGTTGCAGTCCAAGGGAATCTCAAGAGTCTTCAACACCGCAGTTTAAACGCATCAATTCTTCAGTGCTCAGCCTTCTTCACAGTCCAACTCTCACATCCATACATGACCACAGGAAAAACCATAGCCTTGACTAGATGGACCTTAGTCGGCAAAGCAATGTCTCTGCTTTTGAATATGTTATCTAGGTTGGTCATAACTTTTCTTCCAAGGAGTAAGCGTCTTTTAATTTCATGGCTGCAGTCACCATCTGCAGTGATTTTGGAGCCCTAAAAATAAAGTCTGACACGGTTTCCACTGTTTCCCCATCTATTTCCCATGGAGTGATGGGACCGGATGCCATGATCTTCGTTTTCTGAATGTTGAGCTTTAAGCCAACTTTTTCACTCTCCTCTTTCACTTTGATCAAGAGGCTTTTTAGTTCCTCTTCACTTTCCGCCATAAGGGTGGTGTCATCTGCATATCTGAGGTTATTGATATTTCTCCCGGCAATCTTGATTCCAACTTGTGCTTCCTCCAGCCCAGCATTTCTCATGATGTACTCTGCATAGAAGTTAAATAAGCAAGGTGACACTATACAGCCTTGACATACTCCTTTTCCTATTTGGAACCAGTCTGTTGTTCCATGTCCAGTTCTAACTGCTGCTTCCTGGCCTGCATATAAGTTTCTCAAGAGGCAGGTCAGGTGGTCTGGTATTCCCATCTCTTTCACAATTTTCCACAGTTTATTGTGATCCACACAGTCAAAGGCTTTGGCATAGTCAATAAAGCAGAAATAGATGTTTTTCTGGAACTTTCTTGCTTTTTCCATGATCCAGCAGATGTTGGCAATTTGATCTCTGATTCCTCTGCCTTTTCTAAAACCAGCTTGAACATCAGGAAGTTCAGGGTTCACGTATTGCTGAAGCCTGGTTTGGAGAATTTTGAGCATTACTTTACTAGCATGTGAGATGAGTGCAATTGTGCGATAGTTTGAGCATTCTTTGGCATTGCCTTTCTTTGGAATTGGAATGAAAACTGACCTTTTCCAGTCCTGTGGCCACTGCTGAGTTTTCCAAATTTGTTGGCATATTGAGTGCAGCACTTTCACAGCATCATCTTTCAGGATTTGAAACAGCTCAACTGGAATTCCATCACCTCCACTAGCTTTGTTTGTAGTGATGCTTTCTAAGGCCCACTTGACTTTACATTCCAAAAAGGCTGGCTCTAGATTAGTGATCACATCATCATGATTATCTGGGTCGTGAAGATCTTTTTGTACAGTTCTTCCGTGTATTCTTACCACCTCTTCTTAATATCTCCTGCTTCTGTTAGGTCCAGACAATTTCTGTCCTTTATTGAGCCCATCTTTGCATGAAATGTTCCCTTGGTATCTCTGATTTTCTTGAAGAGATCTCTTGTCTTTCCCATTCTGTTGTTTTCCTCTATTTCTTTGCATTGATCGCTGAAGAAGGCTTTCTTATCTCTCCTTGCTATTCTTTGGAACTCTGCATTCAGATGCTTATATCTTTCCTTTTCTCCTTTGCTTTTCACCTCTCTTCTTTTCACAGCTATTTGCAAGGCCTCCCCAGACAGCCATTTTGCTTTTTTGCATTTCTTTTCCATGGGGATGGTCTTGATCCCTGTCTCCCGTACAATGTCACGAACCTCATTCCATAGTTCATCAGGCACTCTATCTATCAGATCTAGGCCCTTAAATCTATTTCTCACTTCCACTGTATAATCATAAGGGATTTGATTTAGGTCATACCTGAATGGTCTAGCAGTTTTCCCTACTTTCTTCAATTTGAGTCTGAATTTGGTAATAAGGAATTCATGATCTGAGCCACAGTCAGCTCTTGATCTTGTTTTTGTTGACAGTATAGAGCTTCTCCATCTTTGGCTGCAAAGAATATAATCTGATTTCGGTGTTGACCATCTGGTGATGTCCATGTGTAGAGTCTTCTCTTGTTTTGTTGGAAGAGAGTGTTGCTATGACCAGTGCATTTTCTTGGCAAAACTCTATTACTTTGCCCTGCTTCATTCCGCATTCCAAGGCCAAATTTGCCTGTTATTCCAGGTGTTTCTTGACTTTAGCATTCCAGTCCCCTATAATAAAAAGGACGTTTTTGGGGGTGTTAGTTCTAAAAGGTCTTGTAGGTCTTCATAAAACTGTTCAACTTCAGCTTCTTCAGCGTTACTGGTTGAGGCATAGACTTGGATAACTGTGATATTGAATGGTTTGCCTTAAAGGCACATATGGACCATCATAAAAGAATTTAAAAAGCAGGGATAAAGAAGATGAGGATAAAAATGATCCAGTACTCAACCTCAAGATAGAATTTTTATTCCAGCTGGGGGTGTATCCTTCCAGATTTTCTAAAGCAGCATATACATTTTTATTTTCAAAAATTGAGCTTGTACTCTGTCCCTGTTTTTGTCACTTGCTTTTTCTACTCATCAGTATATGGTGAACACTCTTCCACATCACTGGATACTACTGTGCGTGCATGTGTGCGTGCTCAATCATGTTTCGACTCTTTGCAACCCAAAGGACTGCAGCGCACCAGGCTTCTCTGTCCATGGGATTCTCCAAGCAGGAATCCTGGAAGGGGTTGCCACTTCCTCCTTTAGGGGATCTTCCTGACCCAGGGATTGAACCTGCTTCTCCTGCATTGGCAGATGAATTCTTTACCACTAAGCCACCTGGAAAGCTCTCGAATACTACTGTCATCGTCGTTTTCTTCATGGCTTACACTGGATAGTTGGGCAATCATTAACTTAGCCAAACCTCTAAGGCTGGGTTAGAGAGTTGGAATTGGCAAGTTGTGACCCACAAGCTAGATCTGGCTCCTTGATGTGATGGGATTACACATATATAGCTGCACAGTTTGCCCTGAATTTACATAAGACTAATGAGCCCAGACGCTTCCTCCTTGGAAGGAAATTTATGACCAACCTAGATAGCATATTCAAAAGCAGAGACATTACTTTGCCAACAAAGGTCCATCTAGTCAAGGCTATGGTTTTTCCAGTAGTCACGTATGGATGTGAGAGTTGGAGTGTGAAGAAAGCTGAGTGCCGAAGAATTGATGCTTTTGAACTGTGGTGTTGGAGAAGACTCTTGAGAGTCTCTTGGACTGCAAGGAGATCCAGTGCGTCCATTCTAAAGGAGATCAGTCCTGTGTGTTCTTTGGAAGGAATGATGCTAAAGCTGAAACTCCAGTACTTTGGCCACCTCATGCGAAGAGTTGACTCATTGGAAAAGACTGATGCTGGGAGGGATTGGGGGCAGGAGGAGAAGGGGACAACAGAGGATGAGATGGCTGGATGGCATCACTGACTCGATGGATGTGAGTCTGAGTGAACTCTGGGAGCTGGTGATGGACAGGGAGGCCTGGCGTGCTGCGATACATGGGGTCGCAAAGAGTTGGACATGACTGAGCAACTGAACTGAACTGAGTGAGCCCAGAGTTCTGTAGCATATGACCTGCACAACAGTACTCAGAAGCCGAACTCCAAATATTGAATTGGTTGCCAGTGTTTCAAAATGGAAAGATTTCACATAAAAATCTAACTCTCAACTTTCAACAAATCTGAAGATCCAGTAACACTGGGATTACATTCCAGCAGAGAGATGAGGGGCTGGACTGAAATGGCTGCTCTTATGGATGGGGACATGTGCATGCTCTCCAGGGCCTTACTGTCCCTAACTCTCTGATTAAACCCTTGGCCAGCCTTTTAAATGAACCCGTTTATGTTATCAGTCTGATCCTATAAGCATTTGAATTTGCCACCTCTGGATGACTCTTTTAAATACTTGTTGATTGAACGAATCACTTTTCAAACCCACAATATCCTAGAGAAGGAAGATGCTTCTTCTGTTTCATTGAAATAATGCAGATGGGAAGTTGCTATAGCAACACTGGGACTGTAGATTGCTTCAGGGATGATCCCAGAGCATCTTCCAAGAAGCAGTATCCCTCCTTCCCCTAGACCCTGGCCTGATGGGAGTCACTCCCTGCAAGGCTATGGTTACAGTGGCTTTTTAATGGGGGAAAGTGGTATGCTTGTAGAGCGGAATGTTAGCTTTGACAGGGGCACAGGTGCCGTTTAGTCCTGTAGATTCCAGCTCCTCCCCCATGAAGGATTCCTTTTATTATTTATGTCCCCATGCACCCCATATTTGGGAACAGTTGTCCTCCAAACAAACGGCACTTAGGATGTACCGACTTGTTTTCTTATTTAAAAAGAACATCAAAGAGGAATCGTGGTAGCCAATGTCATACAGTGGTTAAATATATGGGTTCTAATCCTGGTTCTGTCATTCACTTGCTGTGTGACCTTGGCCAAGTTACAAAACCCCTCTGAGTCTCAGTTTCATCACCTTTTAAATAATATCAATAGGGGCTTCCATGGTGGCTCAGTGATAAAGAATCCACCTGCCAGTGCAGAAGACGGCTTCGATCCCCGAGCTGGGACGATCCTGCAGGCTCCAGAGCAACTTAGCCTGTGTGCCACAACTATGAAGCCTGGGCTTGAGAGCCCTCGAACTGCAACACAGGAGCCTGTGTGCCTCAGCTACTGAAGCCCAGGTGCTTAGAGCCTGTGCTCTGCAACAAGAGAAGCCACTGCAGTGAGAAGCCTGTGCCCTGCAACTAGAGAGCAGCGATGAAGACCCAGGTCTCCTGCACTGAGGGCGGCTTCTTTACCCTCTGAGCCACCAGGGAAGCCCAGTGAAGACCCAGCACAGCCAAGGGAAAAAAAAGATAACAAAATCGTAACTAACAATAGCAACAGCAGTAACAGTCTCCATCTTACAGGGTTGCTGCAGAATATCTGAAACAGGGCAATGCATGGAGCAGTCAGCACTGTGCATAGCTAATAATGGCAGCCACTTGATACAGAATAGTCATTAATTTTTTTCTCTTTCCTTCCTTCTTTTTAAATTTTAATTGGAGGATAATCGCTTTGCAATATTGTGTTGGTTTCTGCCATACATCAACATGAATCAGCCACAGGTATACATATGTCCCCTCCCTCCTGAACCCCCCTTCCTTCTCCCACCCGATCATCCTACCCCTCTAGCTTGTCACAGAGCCCCAGTATGAGTTCTCTGAGTCATCCAGCAAATTTCCGCTGGCTGTCTACTTTACATTTGGTAATGCATATGTTTCCATACTATTCTCTCGATTTGTCCGCCCCTCCTCCCCTCACTGTGTCCACAGGCCTGTTCCCTATGTCTGTGTTTCCATTGCTGCGATGCAAATAGGCTTATCAATACCATCCTTCTAGATTCCATACATATGCGTTAATATACAATATTTGTCTTTTTCTTTCTGATTTACTTTGCTCTGTGTAATAGGCTCTAGATTCATCCACCTCATTAGGACTGACTCGAAAGCATTCTTTTTATAGCTGAGTAATAATCCATTGTATATAAGTACCACAATTCCTGTATGCATTTATCTGTCGATGGGCATGTAGGTTACTTCCATGTCCTAGCTATTGTAAAAAGTGCTGCAATGAACACTGGGGTACATGAGTCTCTTTTAGTTATGGTTTTCTCAGGATATGTACCCAGAAGTGGGATTATTGGGTCATATGGTAGTTCTGTTCCTAGGGTTGGTTTGTTTTTTAAGGAATCTCCATACTGTTCTCCATAATGGCTGTAGCAATTTTCATTCCCATCAACAGTGCAAGAGGGTTCCCTTTTTTCCATACCCTCTCCAGCCCTATGTGAGCTTAGCTGAAGTTAATCTGTGCAGCCACACTGAGGTTAGAACAGAGAAACCTGATCCTTATTTCTTCGTTTAAGGACCACAGGGTTCATCCAGGAAATGACTAGAGGCCATGTCAGGGCTCTCCTTGCTGCCTTGCAAATGTGGGGTTGGTCCCTGGAGCTGGACTCCGCCCTGTCTCCCAGGCCCCCGTTGGGATCCTTGCCCTCCTGTGCTGTAGTCTCCCTCTTGGGTAATTACCCTGGGTACTTGGGGTTCATTCTAACTTTTTTTGAAAAGTTAAAAATGAATTTCCCAAACTTTCTTGGAGCTCCGGTTCCAGGTGTGAGTTTGGCCATGCCAGTTCGGTACATTCTTGTGAGATTTGGAAGATGGGAAGAAGATGGGTGCTGGCTCTCTGTGGCCTGTTTTTTCTTGACCAGCAGGGTCGTGGGGACGCTGGCGTCCAGTCTCCAGCTCTGGGGTGTCTAGCAGCAGGTGCAGGGCAGCGGTGGGGCTCTCACTCCTGGGCTGCAGTGCTGAAGGTGTGCTCTGACTCAGTCCCCTCGCAGCTTGGTGTTTCTCAGCCCTCCTGAGTGGGGCAGCTCCTGTTCGGCCCTGTCGAGGGTCACGGCCGCAGCGGAGCCTGGGGCTGCTCCTCCAGCCTGCCATTGGCTTTGTAAGCACCCAGTGCGTCGTGTGAAACTGTTTTCTGCCCGAAAGACTTCAGATTGTTTCTACTTTGTGCGTGGAGCCTGACTCATGACACCCCCTCTTCCCGGTACCCCAATCCTGCTGACCGCCTGGCCTGTGTGGCTGAGCTGCCCTTGCATCAGCAGCTGGGTCTGACTCTAAGCCTGACTCAGATCTCCTGGGCTGCTGCTTACCTCCAGTGTAGACAACCCACTTCACACTCCGACCTGCCTGCCCTGAGGCGTTTGCTCCAGTCCTCCAGCCTTATACAGGGGTGTGGTTCTGAATTCTCACTTCGCTGATTGCTGGGAGTGCTCCTTTAGCAATGAGTAGCTTCAAGAGTCACTAAGGAATATTTCAGAATGAGAAATAATGAGAAAATGAGTCTGACCTGAGGATTACTCCCAAGATGGTGATATCATAAAAGCCTGGGGGCAGGGGAAGACACGGAAGAGTTTTCCTTTCCGTGCCTTAAAACACATGGTGACTGGTGACGGTGATTCAACTGGTGACTAAATCGTGAGCTTTCTCTTATTCATGTGTTAATCTTTCTAAGCTACAAAAATAATAGATACTCACAGCAACTAATTCTAAATAACACACAACTGTTTGAAATAAAGGTTAGAGACCAAACTATAAATGGTGAGCCCCTCAACCATCTGTATTCTTCTAGATTTTTCTTTGTACATGTACAGACACACATGTACAGGCATACATAGTTGTTTTTGATCAAATGAAATTGTATGTGTAAAATTGTACGTCTATAAGAAATTTTATATATACACACACAGGAAAAATAGTATATAGTTTTGCAATGTGCTGTTTTCACTTAATAGGGCATCAAGGAAGATGTTCCGCATGAGTGCATATATATAGTTCTCATTTTACTTAGATTCTGTCCAGTTTTTGAGATCATGAAGCTACAGTGGTTTACTGACATGGTCTCCTACTGATAGACACTGTGACAGGCAGAATTCTACCATGACTCCCCCCTTAAATGGCTCCTTCTCCTTGAGTGTCCGCTGCTACTGCTCCTGTGGTTGCTCAGTCACGTCCAGCTCTCTGTGACCCCATGGACTACAGCACATCAGGCTCCTGTGTCCACGGGATTCTCCAGTCAAGAATACTGGAGTGGGTTGCCACGCCCTCCTCTTGAGTATGGGAGGAACCTACAAATACGATGGGCTGTCGCTCCTGTGAGTAGTGTATGTGGTTGGTACTGTGGATTTCAAGAAAGGGAGGTTCTCCTTGGTGGGCTGACCTAGTCAGGTGAGCCCCTAAAAAGAATAGATTCTCCCTTGTGGGGAGATTCTCCACAGTTGAGGGGTGGGGGCACGTGGAAGAGCCACTCCTGGACAATGGTTAGCAAGAAAAGAGGGCCTCAATTATAAACCCCAAGGAAAACAAATTCTGCCACCAACCTAAGTATGCTTATAAGAGGACTGCGATCTCTAGGTGAGGCTGACAGCTTGATTTTGGCCTTGATACCTTGATCAGAGAACCCAGTCCAACAACGCAGGGACTTCTAACCCACAGAACTTGGAGACCCTAAGTGGGCAGGGGTAAGAGAAGTCTGGTTTTAAGCGGCCATATGGGGGTGATTTGTTCACAGAAAACTAATGTGGCTTTTAGGTGGTTTTCGATTTTTGTGTGTTCGTTTGTTTTATTGTTTATTTATTTTAAAAATATATGTTTTCAGATGTGCCAGGTCTTAGTTACAGTATGTGGGATCTTTAGTTCAGCATGTGGGATCTAGTTCCCTGAACAGGGATCAAACCTGGGCCTCCTGCACTGGGAGCATGGAGTCTGAGCCACTGGCCACCAGGGAGGTTCCTGTTTGTTTTGAATTAACAGCTCCATCTTGAACCTCTTCGCATATGTATATTGATGTAACAGGAGTTTCTACAAGATTTTTGGGTACAAGCATTTAGATGATGACACGAACAACCACACTGCTCTCCCGAAGCCCTGTGTTGATTGACAGTCTACTCCTGTGTCCCCACACCCCCTCACCATCACTGGTCAGGCCTTTTTAAAATTATGGTAAAATGCACATAACATAAAAATCTACCATTTTAACCATTTGAAAGTGGACAATTCAAGTGGCATTATATTCACATCACTGGGCAGCCATCACCTCTGTCATTCCAGAACTTTCTGTCTCTCCAGAGGACGCCTCATACCAGTTTAGCAGTTGTTCCCTATCTCCACCCCCACCCCCTGGCAGCCGCTAAACTGCTTTCTGTTTTATTAGTAATCTTTTTTTACTATTTTTGCCAATCGGATATGCAAATAGGGGTGCTTGTTTCAATATGCTTTGACGACCGGATGACGCACCGCCTCCTCTTTGAGTTCAGGCCTGTGTGTTTCAGTCAGGGCTCAACAAATACCAAGTGGACACCTCCTTGCCCTCCTCTTCCTCCTCAGGTTCCTCATCTCCATCTACCCCCATCTCAGCCTCAACAACCTCCAGACCTGCGTGTCCCTCTCTCTCTTCCTTGTCTGAGTTCTGTTGATTCCAACTGAGAAAGCCTCCTGAGTCTTCTCCTGCCCCCAGTCCACTTCAGTTCCTCCTCTGACCTGGACAGCCCCCCAGAGGCCTCTCTGGGCAGGGGGCTGAGGGCAGGGAAGGAGGCTGAGTGCCAGGGAGGCAGCAGGGAGGGGGTGGGTACTGTGGCTGCCGGGGAAGGCCATGCCCTGGTAAAGAGGACACCTTCACCCATGCTGTATGGTTGCATGTTCCCAGATCTTCTGATTTTTCAGAAGAAGCCCCAGGTCTGGATATTTATGTAAGAAGTCTTGGCATCTCATTCCGAGAGCAAGTTCTCCTTGTTCTGGACAACTTGGGAGAAGCAGGGGTGGTGGGAGCCTGGAGCTATCTCTCCCTGCAGGCGACTCCTCTGCCAAAGAGGGGTGTGGGGACAGTGGGTCCCAGGTTGCCGAAGGTTTGAAAAGCCCCAGACAGACGCCCCAGGCTCATCTCCAGGTCCTGCTCCCTGCTGCCAGGCCCTTTAAGGTTTCTGAAACCTTCTCTCCAGCTGCCCCTGTGACCATGGCTGTTTCCATAGCAGTACCAGGTATCTGCAGAGCGTCTGCGGAGCAGCGGGCTTTCCCGGGGCAGGTACCTCATCCCATGTGACAGGGGCATGCCTGCCGGGTGGGGGTGTGCGGGTGGGTTTCTGAGCAGATGCTGTGGGAGGGCTCCAACCTGCCCAGCCTGCTGAATTGTGCTGAGATGGCCTCAGGGGCGGGGCTGTTACTGGGCTGAAAGAAAGCAAACCTCAGCCCCCGGCTTTGGGAGCAGGCTGGGGCCACACCAGCTGTCAGGGAGCGGGGGTGGGGTGGAGTGGGGGCAGGGAATGTTGGCTCTAAGAGCCGGCTGGGGCCTTAGAACCTGGCTCCTGCTTGCAAGTTTTTCCAAAAGGCTCTTATTGGGAGTGCCCTGCTGGCCCAGGGGTTAGGATCCAGGACTTGCCCTGCTGGGCCTGGGTTCAGTTCCTCATTTGGGAATGGAGATCCCACAAGCCGTGTGTGGAATGGCCAAAAACATAAAAAGAAGGCTCTTCTTGACAATAGTCATTAGGCCCCAGGGTCTGCTGTCACTTAAGATTTCAGGTTTCATTTCCACATGGGAGGGCATTGGCTCTGGCTTCCTGCAGAGTCCACTGCCTAAAACCTCTGTGTGATGAGAAATTGGCAGGGTAGATAGGAGAGGGGAGCAAGAACACCTCCCTTGAAGGAAGACCCTTTTAATTGAGGGCCTGCTGTGTGACAAGCCTCCCTCCTTCTCATCTAGGCGGGATGCAATACTATTAAGCCATTTTACAGATGTGGAACCTGAGCGCAGAGAGGGCAAGCTACTTGCCTAAGGTCACAGAGCTAGGAAGTGGTGTGGCTGGCATTTGAACCCAAGTCTGTTGGCCCAAAAGTCCATCCTTGTATCTTTCCCTCAGTTGCTCGCCCCCTTCCTCCCTTCCCTCTCTCTCTCTCCTTTCCTCCCTCTCTCCCTTCTTCCCCATCACCTCCAAAACCAACCATCCTTTGATCTTTTATATTCCAAGTTGGATATTTCTCTGACCTCCAAGCTGCCACTATCCTTTGTGTGGACCATCACCACAGTCTCCTGACACCTCTTCTTGCCTGGTTTTCAAGATCTAAGTCAGATCATATCCTTCCCCTGCTCAGATCAGATCCCCTATGGGTCCCTCTTCACACAGAGCAAAACCTGAAATGGTCACAATGGCACCAAGGCCAAATATGACCAGGACTCTGATGTCTCACTGACCTCATCACCTGCCCCTGCATTGCCACCTGTGGACCAGGCACACTGACCTTCTCACTGGGCTTCACGCTCACTTTGCACAGTCAGCCTCAAGGCCTTTGCACAACTCCCTCCCCTCCCTGTGCCTGGAGCTCACTTACCCTGACCCCCTGTGCCGATTCCCTCTTTCACAGTGCTCTCTGCCCAGCGTCACCTCATCAGAGAGGCCCGCCCTGACCCCTGTTCTAAGTCAGCCCCTGGACCTGGTTTATTTTTCTTCAGAGTGCTAATCACCACCTGCGCCAGAAGGACTCTGTCTCTACGACCCTGTTCCTCTGAATCCCTATCTGTATCTACAACTCTTTCTACATCTGTGTCTCTATGCCTATCTACCTGGAATTCTAGCTATGTGGATAAGTAGCTTAGGGGGTTTAAAAGATACCTACAGTTCTATGACCTTGTTTCACTTTGTTCCACCTTATTTCACCTCGTTTTGGTGTCCTTGATTGAGGTCAGACCCGTGATTTTCAACCACGGGCAGCTTCGCCCCCTAGGACATGGTTGACTGGAGACAGTTTTGATGCTCTCAGCTAGAAGGGTGGCAGGTGCTCTGTGGCATCCAGTAGGTCCTGGCTTGGACTGTCTGCTCCTTCCCTTCTACCCTCCCAGTACCTAGGAGGACGCCTGGGCTCCAGTGGGTGCCCCGTGAGCACCTAGGAGGAAGCCAGGGCTTCAGTGGGAGCCTGGTGGATGGGGTTCCTGTCTTTGCCCTGAAGTCTCAGCAATGTGCTGGAAGAAGTGTGGGAAACCTTTCAGAGCTTGTGTTGATGAGGCTTTTGTGACATAAAAGCTGGGGATGGTTGAGATGGTTTATATGTCAGCTTCTCCAAAGATCAGCGTGATGATTTCACTAGTTATTTGTACTGAAGTCAAAAGAATCTTTAACAAACCTGAAAGGAGAGGGTGGGGGATGCAGGGGTAGGGGTTCCAGGTCAGGGGGAGAGGGCGCAGGTGCTCCTTGTAACAAATGTCCTCCTTAGGGACCCTCGGCAGAGACGACCCACTCTTGGGGACCCCTGGCAATGACCACCCCCCATCCTGAGACACCCAAATGCTCTGGGAGTCCCTGGGAATCTACCCTAAGGATCGAGCAAGACAGCTGTTTAATTATTCATGATTCACATTTTATTTCAGTTCAAAAAAGGAAAAAGTTAGTTCCAGTAGTGGGAGTTGCAGGGTCCTCAGGTTCCCCTCTTACATGCTGCACCTAAGCTCTGGTGTTGGGGTGATTTCAGCCTGGGATGACCTGGGCCCCTTGGCCTTCAGGTGCCAGGTGTTGACCCAATGCCCCTATCCTTCATGAGCTGGGAATGGGAGCCCGGCCCTGGGGGTGGGGTTACGCAGCCAGCAGTGATGGAGCCGGACCATGAAAGGCTGAGTGTCTGACCCCCAAGTCTGCACTTTCTCACATGAAATCAGGTTCCCTTCACCCAGGGGCTTTGAGAATCAGCACACTCACCAAAGTAAGAAAAGTCAAATGCCCAAAGCATCTGCTCCACCCTTAAGCGTCACTGAGAGGGGCGCTGGGCAGAGAAGAGAGGGCCGGGAGCGGCCGTCCTGACTCTGGTTGTGCCAGGAACGAGCTGTGTGGCCACGGGGGCGGTCCCTCTGCTGCTATGGCTCTCAGCGTCCCCGGGATTCGGTCAGTCTCCCCAGGCAATTCGCGTGGTGATTTAGGGACACCCGGAGGAACAGCCGTTCGTGTTAGTCACCACGTCATGATCAGAAGGTATTAACACATGCAGCGCTTCCCTGGTGGCTCAGTGGCAAAGAATCCACCAGCGAGGGTAGGAAACACAGTTCGAGCCCTCATCTGGGAAGATCCCACTTGCTGTGGAACAGCTAAGCCCACGGGCCCCAACTACTGAAGCCGGAGTGCTCTAGAGCCCCGGGGCTACAGGTACTGAGCCCCGGTGCTGAGAGCCTGTGCTCCACAATGAGAGAAGACACTGCGGCAAGAAGCTGGCCCACCACGCCCAGAGAACAACCCCTGCTGCAGCGCACAACAGCAAAGTCCCAGCACAGCCGAACAGAGATACAATTAAAAACACGTGCAGTGCAGAGAGCTAATGTGGCCCCCAGGAGTTCTGACACGTGGGCATGCAAAGAACCCCCTGGAAGGCAGGTTAAAGATCCCCAGGCCCACCCCTAGCATTTCTGATCCGGTGGGACCCAAGAATCTTGAAATTCTTGAAGGCCTCACTTGGTGCCGATGCTGCTCCCATGGGACCGGAACCAGTGTTGACTGCACACTTCAGATGTGCTGGGTGGGTCGTGGGTGTTCACTGCGTACGTTACATGAAGAGGACTGTCTGCCCGTGGAGGCTCAGGGAAGCTAAGAATAGAGAAATCACAGAGAAATCCTGAAGTCAACCTCGGGACTCTCCAGCCTCAAATTCCTCCCCATCGACTGTGCTATCACAGGGCCTCTCAGTCAGCTGAAAGCTTTGTGAGTCCGTTCAAAGACAAACTGCCAACTCATCTATTCATGTAACAAACAGTTATTGTGCTTATACTGTGTGCCAGGCTGGGTGCTGGGTGCTGGGCTAGCAGACGCCAATGATACAGAGGCAGAGAGTATGAGAAAATAAAATAGGTAAATATTCTGCGTCATTACCGTTACTGCCAGGAAGGAAAGAAGCGAGAGGAGGGAGGGGCTACTAGGGGCAGAGCTGTGGATGGGAGAGGTGCCGGAGCCCCTTTCAACAGAGGGATCCTAAAAATACTCCTTTGATTGATACAGTTTAAGCTGAAATCAGAAGGCTGCAGAGGCGTGGCCCAGGGAAGATCTAGGCATGTTGAGGAGAAGGATGGTTGATGCAAAGAGCCTCCTAAAATGTTCAGATCTTAATCCTTGGAATCTGCAAGCATTACTTCATGAAGGCCAAAGGGACTCTGTGGGTGAGATTAAGACCCTTGACATGGGGCTCGTGACTCTGGATTATCCAGGTGCACTAGTGTAATCACACACATTCCTCTCAGAGGGAGGCAGATGGATCTTTGATCACAGAAGAGGTGGTGATGGGAGCAAAAGATTGGAGCCATGCAGCCTGGAGCCAAGGAGTGCAAGCTTCTCCGGCGGGTGGGAGCGGCAAGGCGTGGATTCTCCCCTGGGGCCTCCAGGAGGAACCCCTCTGCTGACACCTTGATTTTTGCCCGGTGAGACTCATCTCGGAACTCTGACCCACTGAACTGTAACAGGATCATTTGCAACGTTTGAAGCCCCTGCCTTTGTGGTGATTTGTTATAACATCGAGCAGTCAGGGATTAACCTTGCCTGATTTGACTCATTCTGGGAGTCACCTTTGGAATATCCTGCCCAAAAGTGTTTACCTGGAGCCACACTGAATGGTCTGTGCTGACAGTGTGACTTCTGGGGGCGCCTTGGACTCAGCCTCTGGAGAGGTTGCAGGTTGCAATCAATCTTGTGTGTGGTCAGCCAAGTCGACGTGCCTGAACCCTGATAAAAACTCTGGAAGTCAATGCTGGGTGAGCTTCTTTGCTTGGCAGTATTTCCGGGCATGTGGTCACATCAGTGCTGGGAGAACTAAGTGCTGTCCACCCGACTCCCTTGGGAGGGGCAGTGGGGTGCTTGCACCTGGTCATGCCTGGTCTCTCCTGGACTCTGCCCTTTGCTGAACACTGCAGAAAATTGTAACCACAAGTAAAATGGCTTTTCTGAATTCTGTGAGTCCTGAATTATGAAACTGAAGGGTGATCTTGGGGATTCCCACGTGCAGTTGGTGTCAGAAATGAGGTCTTGAGATTCCCAAGCTTTGCATGCAACAGTGGGCACCCACTACAAATGCAGGGTCTCTTGGTAGGGAGATGTGATGTGATGCACTGGGAGATTCACTAAAGCTACCTTAGCTGGGATATAAAGGATGGGGGAGGTCTGCCAGCCACGGAGACACAGGGACAGCATCTCCATCACCAGCCATGGTGGTGGTTCGTCCACACTCTGAGTGTGCTTTGAGTGTGGTCCAGCTGTCCACACTTGATGTCTAGCTGTCCCCTGATGGAGATTCATAATGTGGGCCTCCAGAGCTGGGCTGTAAAACCTTCACTGCTCTGCCTAGCTCTCTCCTTGACATCCGGAATCTGTTCTGGGATGTTCTATAGGTTCCTCTTAGATCTCTGCTTCTGCACTGGCCACGGGGAGGTGTTTACTCTGAGTCAGTTCAGACAGCCTGTCCATCAGGCACGGTCACTGAAGATGAATCTGGCTCATCCTGGTGTGGCTACATCAACCTCTTGTGTCCCAAGATAGCATGAGCCTGAGTGCCTAGGAATCAGTCCCCCAGGGTGCTGACAGCCTCATTACAGGACCGCTTGGGGTCCTGTGGGTTGGGGTAGATTGAGACACCAGGAATGCCAATGGGGCACACACCAATGGGTCAGTACCACATTTGGATAAGAAATGAATGAGACTGTGTAGATATATTTAAAGTAGACAATATGTTCCAGGCATTATAGGATGGTTTTCCTAAAGGACTAGAAGATTCTATACCTTTCTTTTTAGGCCCTAATTTATTATTTATCTTACTGTATAATTTACATGAGCAGACTTAATTTCTGTATTCTAAGGCAGGGATTGGCAGACTACAGCCTTGAGTCACATGCGACTACACCCATTCATTTACTGTTGTCTATGAAAATCCCATGGATGGAGGAGCCTGGTGGGCTGCAGTCCATGTGGTTGCTGAGGGTTGGACATGACTGAGCGACTTCACTTTCACTTCTCACTCTCATGCATTGGAGAAGGAAATGGCAATCCCCTCCACTGTTCTTGCCTGGAGAATCCCAGGGACGGGGAGCCTGGTGGGCTGCCGTCTATGGGGTCGCAGAGTCAGACACGCTGAAGTGACTTAGCAGCAGCATGGTTGGTTTTGGGACTTCCCTGGTGGCTCAGCAGTAAAAGAAATCTGCCTGCAATGCAAGAGACGCAGGAGATGTGGGTTTGATCCCTGGGTCAGGAAAATGCCCTGGAGTGGGAAATGACAACCCGCTCCAGTGTTCCTGCCTGGAGAATCCCATGGACAGAGGAGCCCGGTGGGCTACAGTCCATGAGGTCACAAGGAGTCGGACCCCACTGAGCAACTGAGCACACAGGCACCTCATGCAGACAGTGCAATGAGTATTCCTGCCTTACCCAGCTCATTCTTATAAGCACCCTTTGGGCTGAGTGGTGATTATCCCCATTTCACAGATGAGGGTACTGAGGTTCAGAGGGGCTAATAAGGGACACAAATGCAACTAGAATCCAGGTCTGACTCCAAAGCTCTGCTCTTAGGCCACAATGTACTGACTCTCACACAGCAGGAAGGCTTCACAAGCCCTGGGGAAACTGCTTCTTCTGTGGTTTGTTCAAAAATGGTTTTTGAGCGTCTCTGCTTCTGGACTCTGTGCTGGAGACTCTGTGGCTGGTTTAGCTTGGGTTCTCACACCAAGAGAACCTGAAGCAAGGATTCAGGTGCAAGGGGTTTATTCAGTTGGTCTTGGATAGTGATCAGGAGAGTGAGGGTGAGACAGGGAGGAGAAGAAGCCAGTGACAGGAGGGTTTGTGACCACCTTAGGCTGCCCCCAGGATGCACCCGAGTGTCTTCCCACCCAGGCTCAGGCATTGGCTCAGGGTTGCCTTCACTCTATCTGGTGGGCCAGCTTTAAAAGTAGATAAAGTGGGTCCTAGCCAAAGAAAGCTGCCAGACAGAGAAACGCAGGTGTTAGTGGTCAAGGACAGGTGGGGACGCCACATGATAAAGGCAAAGAGGAGTCAGGGGCTGGAGTGGCAAAAGAAATGGGGGGCATGTCATTAGCCTGTGATGGGAAAGAATCTGCCTGCAATGCCAGGGGCCTGGGTTCGATATTTGGGCCAGGAGGAGTCCCTGCAGAAGGGAATGGCTACCCACTCCAGTATTCTTCTCTGGAGAATTCCATGGACAGAGGAGTCTGGTGGGCTATAGTCTGTGAAGAGTCGGTTGCAAAGAGTCTGATATGACTGAGTGACTAACACTTTCACTTTTTTTCCCAAGTATATTATTAACAAGGTCCCAAACTATGATGCTGGGGCCAGAGGGACCAAAAGTGAGCAAATGGTCTGGGTGGGGACCAGGGTGATCAAGCGGCCTGTTTGCCCCAGGATGGTCCAGGTTTAAAAATGGAAGGCTCGTGTCCCAGGCAATTCACTGCCCCCTCCCCCCCATGCCCTGTGGGGACTACGGGGCTATGCAGAGCAGGTGCTTCCTCCAAAGTGACAGCCCCACCTAGTTCAGCAAACTTCACCATGCTGGGACTGTGGATCATTTCTGCCAGATCATCGAAATATTTCAAGCAGAGTAAGAGAGCTAGATTTTGTGTGAAATTTCTCAGTTTCAATGGTTTGGAATTAATCCACATTTTAAAAGCTCTAGGTTGTCTAGGGAGTGATAGGGACAGCTTCCTTCATAAGTGGTCACAGGTCATGGCTTTGGTGAGCAATGGGCATCTTGGGGGCAGGCCCCAAGGCAGGGCTCTTTGCCCTTTGGTCCTCCAGGCTGTCTGTGAGGGGGTGAGGGCTGCCTGTGGGTGCCCACGATGAGCCCATTGGTGAGGATGGTCCTCCCTGGGTCTACACAGCCCCATGGGAAGGGAGCTGAGTACCTGTGAGTCCAGTCCCTCATTTCGCAAAAGAGGAGCAGAGCCTGAGAATGCCCTCCAGGGTCCCAGAGCAAACTGCGGTTCACCCATCCCGACATCTGTCTGGCCCCCATCTTCTTCCGCCTCACCATCCCTTCCAAGATCTCTATTACAGGGTCTCAGATTCTTCCGGAACATAAGCACCTTGAACAAGTAACAAGATCCGCTGGCAAACTGGAGGGGCCACAAGGACCCAGCTGCTCTTGAGGTTTTATTAGAGATCCCTGCCCAATTAAAGGAAGCTGCTGGTTGACTTTTCAAAACAAAGAAGCTAATGAAACAAGATCTTCGGAAGGAAGGATAAATCTGCCATTTCCTAGTTTATTTTTCAAAAATCTTATTTTGAAGAGAAGCCAGATCTCCTCTGATGTTGCTTTAACATATAATTATTTTAATGACAGAAGTTTGTGGTTCTATGCAGCCTAGACCATTAGTTCTGAACCCTTTCAAATACAAGCCCCTGCCTCAGGCAAGTATAGAAAGTGTGAGTGCAGGTGTTGGAGCTGTTGGGAGCCAGATGGCTCCCAACAGGAAATGAAGGAAATTTATTGGAAGTGACCAAGGGCAGCAGTGCCTCAGGAGAGAGTTGGAACCAGATGCATCCCTTCTCAACACTCTCACCGCCAACCTTACTCTCCTCTGCCCACGTGGCCTATAGCTGCCCCCAGCGCCTAAAATTATGAATTGCAAATCTGAGGCACAATATGGTAAGCATATGCTCAGGGGAAGAACCTGATTGGCCCAGGTGAAATCAGGTGACCACTCCTGGTCCAGTCACCTACGAGTGATTGAGCAGCTGACTTGCAAAGGGCAAACAGGGCGTCCTGAGTCTGTGCCAGAGGGGCTGGGGGCCAGCTTTGTAGGAATCTGCAGTGCGTGGGTGAGCTCCAGGGTAGAGCCTCCTACCCATGCCTTCCATCATGAAGTGATACAGAAAATGCCTAAGGACAAAAAGCCACTGCAGATTTAAGACACCAGTGGTAAGGAAGCATGTGTTTTATTCCTTAAAACTTCGTTGACATGATTTTGTGGAAGAGCAAATATACTTTGGAGGCATTTAAAAATGCTGTTCCCTAGTGGATTGCAGACTTCTTGTTAGGACTCCACCCATAGTCTACAGTTTAGGAGCTTCTTGCGTAAGGACAATGAACCCTTTGCTGATACGCTCTCAGTCTTTCTCCCCCCCACCCCCCGGGTGCCCCACCTGTTGGGCCCAGGAAAGAATGCCTCCTGTTCGCTTTTTAGAAGGTCCCTCTAAGCTAGAACAATCCCACCAAGCTGAGGGGCACAGAGAGGACCTGCCTGGGTGTTTTCTCTGCATCCTGAACCAAGTGAGGAACCAGGAAGAAAGGAGCCAGAGGCTCAGCACGTCAGGTTATCAGCTAATCACTCACCTTCTCCTTCACTCTCATAACTCATTCCATTCGTGTATTCATTCCTGAGAGTATTGACTGATGAGAAAACAGGCTGTCATGAGGCTGAGAGTCCACCCTGGTGTGGGGGTGTGAGAGCCCAGGAGCCCAGAGCAGAAACCTGCCAGAGAGGAGACGGCATTTGAATTAACCTTAAAATTAGGTGCATTCATTCATCCAGTCACCAAATACTTACCGAGTGTCAGCCTTGTGCAGACAGTATCCTAGGTGTTGGGGGCACACCAGGGAGATAAACAGCAAGGCTCCAGCCCTTGTTACAGGCCAGGGATTGGTTCCAGCTGGTAGGGATGAGGGCGAAGCCAGTTGCCAGCCTTTGACCTGTAGTACTTGTAAGCCTAGGGCTTTCCAGTTGGCTCAGATAGTAAAGAAACTGCCTGCAAGGCAGGAGACCTGGGTCAAGAAGACCCCCTGGAGAAGGAAATGGCAGTCCACTCCAGTAATCTTGCCTGGGAAATCCCATGGACAGAAGCCAGGCTACCGTCCACAGGGTCACAGGGGTCAGACATGACTTAGTGACTAAACCACTGCTTGTAAGCCAGCAAAGGACTCATGTGCCTGAGGCACAGAAAACCAAGCCCTGCCATTGACAGTCTGCAGCGGAGTAAGGTTTATTTATTGCAGGACGCTCAGCGAGGGACTGGAGACGAGCCTCAGATCCAGTGAGACTTGGTGTTTGAATTGGGTGTGTTTTAAGGTCAAAGAACAAAGAAGCTGGGCTTAATTATCATCTTGTGACGTTTCATCACAACAAACTGTGGAAAATTCTTAAAGAGATGGGAATACCGACCACCTGACCTGCCTCTTGAGAAACCTGTATGAAGGTCAAGAAGCAAGTTAGAACAGGACATGAAACAACAGACTGATTCCAAATCGGGAAAGGAGTATGTCAAGGCTATATATTGTCACCCTGCTTATTTAACTTATATGCAGAGTACATCATGAGAAACATTGGGCTGGATGAAGCACAAGCTGGAATCAAGATTGTTGGGAGAAATATCAGTAACCTCAGATATGCAGATGGCACCACCCTTATGGCAGAAAGTGAAGAACTAAAGAGCCTCTTGATGAAAATGAAAGAGGAGAGTGAAAAAATTTGCTTAAAACTCAACATTCAGACAACTAAGATCATGGCATCTGGCCCCATCACTTCATGACAAATAGATGGGAGACAGTGGAAACAGTGAGAGACTTTTTATTTTTAGGGCTCTAAAATCACTGCAGATGGTGACTACAGCCATGAAATTAAAAGACGCTTACTCCTTGGAAGAAAAGCTATGCCCAACCTAGACAGCATATTAAAAAGCAGAGATGTTACTTTGCCAACAGAAGTCTGTCTAGTCAAAGCTATGGTTTTTCCAGTAGTCATGTATGGATGTGAGATCTGGACTATAAAGAAAGCTGAGTGCCAAAGATTTTATGCTTTTGAACTGTGGTGTTGGAGAAGACTCTTGAGAGTCCCTTGAACAGCAAGGAGATCCAACCAGTCCATCTTAAAGGAAATCAGTCCTGAATGTTTATTGGAAGGATTGATGCTGAGGCTGAAATTCCAATACTTTGGCCACCTAATGTGAAGAACTGACTCATTTGAAAAGACCCTGATGCTGGGAAAGATTGAACGTGGGAGGAGAAGGGAGCGACAGAGAATGAGATGTTTGGATGGCATCACAGACTCAATGGACATGAGTTTAAGTGAACTCCGGGAGTTGGTGATGGACAGAGAAGCCTGGTGTGCTGCAGTCCATGGGGTCGCAAAGAGTCAGACAGGACTGAGCGACTGAACTGTGACATTTTCTTAATCATAGCTTTGGGAGTCAGGATATCTCTGGTTTATGATTCTCTGGCCAGGTGGTTCCTGGCTGGAGGCTGGGGGTTGGGGGGTGGGGGTCCTGTGAGTTCATTTTGCCCTGGATAAACAACCCGAGTTTGTACATTTATGATGATGTCTATGTAGTGTTTTTAGTACGTTGTCGATGTTATCGACAACAGCAATCTTAGTCATTTGATTCTAGTCGATTAGTGTTCAGTTAGCACAGAATTAAGGTCAAAGGGGACAAGAAAGGGAGTAATGTTTCAGATAGAGAGATTAATCATGATTTGGTAAGGGAATCTGGTTTTAGGGGATTCGGTTTCCTACTCAGCTGGTGAGAATTCCCAGGCCAGACTCCTCCTCCCCAGCTGGCATTTATTAAGCACCTACTGCCTGCCAGGCACCGTGCTTAGTGGTTGACCTGACTTTCTCATCTGTCTTCACCCCAGTCCTCTTCAGAGGACACTCGTTGTTAGCCCCACTTTGCAGACAAGGGAACAGAATCCTAGTGAAGCTAAGCCACTTGAACTCTCTTCCCACTCATGTGCCGGGAGATCTGTCCACGGCTCTGTTATAATTCTCTGTCCATCCAGTGCCCTCTCTGGAGGATAAGGACCTCCCCTAACGGGTTCATGGAGGGGGGACCCGTGTCTTCCCTGCCCCTGGATCCCAGGTGTCTGGCCCCCACCATAGAACACTTGCTCTCTGCACCTTCCTCCAGGGTGAGGGCCAAGGCCCGAGAGCAGCAGAGCAGTGTCCTTCCAGGGGATGACATGGCTGGAGGCTTTCGTACTGGACTTTCAGGCATCAGATTGGAGAGATTTTTGTTTTGTTTTTTTTTTCCACACTGAGCGGCATGTAGAATCTTAGTTCCCTAAATAGGGATTGAACCTGACCCCCTTACAGTGGAAACGTGGATTTTTTTTTTTTTTTTTGGCTGTGCTGGGTGTCTTCGTTGCTGCTTGGGGTTATCTCTGGTTCCCGTGAGCGGGGCTATTCTCCAGTCACGGAGCTCGGGCTTCTCATTGCAGTGGCTTGCCTTGTTGCGGAGCACAGGCTGTAGGGCATGTGGGCTTCAGTAGCTGTGGTGAGTGAGCTTGGTAGTTGCAAACCCGGGCTCTAGAGGACAGGCTTAGCGGTTGTGGCCACGGGCTCCATTGCTCCACAGCATGTGGAATCTTCCAAGATCAGGGATTGAACCCATGTCTCTTGCATTGGCAGGCAGATTCTTTACCACTGAGCTACCAGGGAGGTCCTGGGGAGAAGATTTTAAGCCCCATTTTCCTTCTCCTGGAAGTTGCCCCATGGAATTGCTGGCAATATGTGGATACAGGTTGGGGAAGGATCTGACCCCAAGCCTTTCCATTTCTGTGTCATGGTGATTTTTATGGCCCACGGGACACCTGCCTGCATCGACACCCACAGGTCCCCAGATCCTGGGGTGGGTTCCTAATGCTCCAGCTCCCAGCAGAGTTACCCCTCAGCTTGGGCCTCACAAGGCGGTCAGTACGCTTTCTGCAGTTTTTTTTTAAATTGAGAGAGAAATTGAGAGTTGCCACACTTGAAGCACTGTCTTCTTCCAGTCAGTTCAAACTGCTGGCCTGTGTCCTGCACTCACAGCCCAAATGCAGTGTTGACCCCAGTAGCGGCACGGCCTCCTTCCTGCTCAGATGCAGTTAACCTATCCCGCACGGGATGACGTCCTGGTGAAACCAGGGTCCCTGCCGCCAGTCTCCCGTCCGCATCGGTGTGTGACCTCAGTAGGCTGCTTCCGAGTCTCAGCTCCTTCAATTCAGAAGTGAGAGGTTCTCAGAGTCCTCAAGGGGTGGCTGAGGCAGTTGGGGGGGTCACACCCTGGCTGACTGCATGGGAATGAGGGCTCATCTTTCTAGGGCTGTTCATTTGTCCAGAGAAACCAGAGCTTCGTATTTTGTCTCATGTTAAGATTTTACTGTATTTGCTTTTGTCATTTTAAAGTTTTTCACATTAACATACAACATTCATGCCCCGCAAAAGGTGTTCAAGTGTCCAGCTGGATGGACCTTTGAGGACTGAACACATAGTTCCGCACCCACATCAGAAGCAGGGTGCCCTTGCCCTGAGATCCCACTTTCCCCCAAACCCCACCATCACTGCCTTCGTGTCTGCCCATCCTGCACTCCCAGAGGGGGCCACTGTCCCAGCGTCTAACCCTGGACATCAGCTCTGCTGGTTTGCATAGTATCAACTCTTTACATCCAGGGTATACTTCCTATTTTGTTTTTTAAATGTGGACTGGTTTCAAAGTCTTTACTGAACTTGTTCCAATATTGTTTATTTCATGTGTTGGTGTTTTTGGCTGCTGGGCATGTGGGATTTTAGCTCCCCAACCAGGGCTTGAACCTGCACCCCAGGCATTGGAAACACCAAGTCTTAACCACTGGACTCCCAGGAAGTCCCCGAGGTGTACTTCTGTGTATGGCTTCTTTACCCCACATTATGTCTGAAATCCAGACAAGTTTGGGGCTCAGCTGAAAACCATTCACTTGCAACTTGTGTACCGTATTTCATGATATGAACGTACCACAGTCGATTGAGTTATTGTGCTGTGATGAGCATTTGGGTGGCTTTGTGTGTGTGAGGCTAATAATAAAAGAGCTGCTATGAACATTTTAGTTTGAGCCTTTTTGGGGTACAGACGAACACATTTCTATCAAATTACAGGGGTGGAATTGCTGTGTCATAGGGAGGAAGACATTCAGAGAAAGCTGAATTTGGTGTGAAATCTCCCTACTTTAAGCAATGAATATTTGTGTAAACAAGGATTCAGCCAAGTAAAACATTCTTCAGGCAGATTAGGCCAGCTGGCAGCCAGTTCATAAACTATGGCTGGGTTGAACTTGACAGTCTGAATTAGCCCTCATGGTCTGAGATTAGCTTCGTTGGTGTTTTTGTCTTGCTTCTTAAATTTTTATAACACCTTTCATTATAAAAGAAAATTCAGGAAAAGGAGGAAAAAAGGTCCCTGAGGACTCTCCCCTACAGCAAGCATGGTGACACCTTTGTGCGCCGTGTTCTAGTCCTTTCCTCCTCCTCTGAATATATATGTGTGTGTGTGTGTTTGTTTTCTTACAAATGTGCAGAATTGCTCTGCATAAATAATATATTCTTCAATCATAAGCATTTTCATGTTATTACACGGTGTTCCTTGGGCTTCCCAGGTGGCTTTAGTGGGTAAAGAATCCTCCTGCAATGCAGGAGACAGGGAGGACATGAATTCGATCCCTGGGTTGGGGAGATCCTCTGGAAGAGGGCATGGCAACCCACTCCAGTGTTCTTGCCTGGAGAGGCCCATGGACAGAGGAGCCCGGCGGGCTACAGTCGCAGAGAGTCGGGCATGGCTGAAGCGACCGCACACCGTCTTCCCGTCCAACTGTCCAACTGTGGTTGCTTTTAGATTCATTTAACTTTCCGAGTGGAGAGAAAATAATTCCTGTCTCTGTTTTTATTTTTTATTTTTTTAAATTTATTTATTTTTTAAATTACAATACTGTATTTGTTTTGCCATACATTGACATGAATCAGCCTGTCTCTGTTTTTAGATTTATCATTACATCTATGAATACAAAGGCCGCTGCTGAGAGCTTTTCCTCTTACTAATAAGCCTTTATTCCAGGCATATAGGAAAGTGGTTTTAAAAGCAGGAAGTCTGTGGCCACTCTACTCAGGTCCAGAATCCTAGTTATACTGATTTCCCACCGTGTGACTTCTCCAGGTCTCAGTTTGCTTTATCTGGAAAATGGGGACAATAAACAGTGTCTGCCTCACGGTTTGTTGTGAAGATTGAATGAGGCAACACATGTCATATGCTTAGAACAGGGTTTGGCATTTTGTAAATATATAGCAAGGTCTAGCTGTTTATTTTTAGCTATAAGAACGATTTTTAGGTGTATTTTCCTGCATATAAAACCAATATTTGCTCATTACAGAAACTGTAAAATACTCAGAAGCCCTCTGTGAGTATGATATATCGGGCTTCCTGGTGGTCCAGTGGCTGAGTCCCTGCTCCCAATGCAGGGGGCTTGGGTTCCACCCCTGGTCAGAGAGCTAGACCCACATGCTGCCACTAAGACTTTGCATGCTACAACTAAGTTGCTGTGTAGCACAGGGAGCCCAGCCTGGTGCTCTGTGATGACCTACAGAAGTGGGATGGACCGAGGTGGGGGAGGTTCAAGAGTGAGGGGATATATATATATATATATATATATATATATATAAAAATATGACTGATAGAGCAGAAACAGCATTGTAAAGCAATTAAAAAAAAAAAAATCCCATGTGCCACAACTAAAAAAAAAAAAAAAAGATCCTGCATGCCACAACTAAAGGTCCCACACATTGCCCTCTAAGACCTGGCACAGCCAAATAAATGTGTATGAAAATCAGTCGTGTCTGACTCTGCAATCCCATGGACTATACAGTCCATGAAATTCTCCAGGTCAGAATACTGGAGTGGGTAGCCTTTCCCTTCTCAAGGGCATCTTCCCAACCCAGAGATCAAACTCACCAGGTCTCCCACATTACAGGCAGATTATTTACCAGCTGAGCTATCAGGGAATAATTATTAAACAAACAAGCAAACACCCCAAAGCCATTTGTGAATATATTTTGCCAGTCCACTCTCAGGGCTTATCTAACACGCATGTGTGTTTACTCAACATTGTGAAGAGGGACTGTCTGGTAACCTGTTTTGCAGTGACCTGCGTTTTTCTCTGTCAGTGGGAGCCATTCTCTGTGGGCCTCTCAGGTTTCTTCATGTTTTCAGGCAGAAGCATGGACCCTCTGTTCAAGGATGTTTGTATAGTGGTGGTTAGACGTGATGCTTCTACCTCAACAAGAGGGCAAGACTGGTTTCTGCTCAGTAATACAGAATAGCCCTCTAAGACAAGGTCAACAGGCTGCCTGCCCCTCCAAGAGACCCTGGTGCCCTAAGTTCGGGGTTCCCCAGCAGGGGAGGGGCCCTGTGTGTGCGGCCCCCTCGGGCCCCTCACGTCACCCGGGGACCTGGGCCAGGAGGCCCGCTGCAGTAAGAGGTCAAGTCCTTTGTCTCTGATCCGGGAGTCGCAGGTCTTCTGCAGGCCCACCTGTGTGCTTGCACGTTAGGGACAGTCTCTGCTCATCACAGGCCTGTCGAGCATGTCTTCTCCAGCGTGATCTCCAGGGGCTCTGCAGTAGTCCCTCATTTTCTTTTTCCCTCTCTGGTCCCGTCTCTCATCAGTGGAAACGCAGGTTATTTTAAATTTTTTTACCATTTTAGCCTTTTAAAACATTTTATTGACGTATCGTTGATTTACAAGGTGGTGTTACTTTCTGTATGGCAGAATGATTCAGTTACATGTATGTACACATTCTTTGTCATAGTCTTTTCCATCATGATTTATCACATGATATAGCATACAGTGCCCTGTGCATTACAGTAGGACCTTGTTTAATTTTTTTTTCACTGTTTTAAACAATTCTGCAGTGACCAGTCTTGGAGCTGAGCTTGGCGCTCAAGTGACTATTTCCATATGATCAATAGAAATGGCAGGATGCTGGTATTGGCATGTCAGTATGTCCACTGTAGGTTGGGGCCTAGCTGATTCTGAGCCCCTGGAATTTTCTATGTTGTAGATCTTGGGCTCTTTTTTTTTTAATTTTTTTTTTTAATGTTACTTATTTTACTTTTTGGCCATGCCTCGAGGCATCCTAGTTTCTGGACCAGGGTCGAACCCTCGCCCCCTGTAGTGGAACGATGGAGTCTTAACCACTGGAGTGCTTGGGAAGTTCCCAGATCCTGAGCTCTTGGAGGACAAGGACGTCCTCATCCTTGTCCCCTAATACTGAACACATAGTAGGTTCTCATCCAGTGTTAGTTGGAGTCAAACAAGGTCTACTGATAGCACCAAGAGAATGCCTCAGCACCATGCTGAATGGCTGGTTGGACACACTGGCTATCTTTCATTACCACTGTCCTCAAGAGATAGTCTCAATGTCACGAAATCATGTAAGGAGATAGAAGGCAAAGGAAATCTAGGATCTGGGGGGCTGTACTGCGGGGCCTGCGTCCTCCCTTAACCCCCTAGATCGTCCCCACAGTTATGTCTGAGATCCAGCCCTGTTGTTGTCATACTTGCCACTCTTCATTCTGTGTGGCTTCCATCACCGGGGAGACCACGTTAGTTTAAGGATTTTACAGTCGGTGGCCATTTGGTTATCATTTTTCTATGTAGGGCTCTTGTGAGCAGTGCTGCAAAAGAACGATCTAGCACAGGCTGTCACTCATGTAGGCATCCCTGTTGGGTATGCACAGAGGAGAGAAATTTCTGGCCGTGGTACGCCTACCTGCAGCTTTCGTTGCTGTTCACTCACTCAGTTGTGACCAACTCTTTGCAACCCTGTAATCTGCAGCATACCAGGCTTCCCTGTCTTTCACTATTTCCCGGAATTTGCTCAAACTCATGCCCATTGAGTCGATGATGCCACCCAACCATCTCATCCTCTGTTGCCCCCTTCTCCTCCTGCCCTCAATCTTGCCCAGCATCCTGCTCTCTTTCCAAGAGTGGGCTCTTCACATCAGGTGGTCAAAATATTGGAACTTCAGCCTCAGCATCAGTCCTTCCAACGAACATTTAGGGTTGATTTTCTTTAGGATTGACTGGTTTGATCTCTTTGTTATCCAAGGGACTCTCAAGAGTCTTCTCCAACACCACAGCTTTAGTAGCTACCCCCAAATGGTCAAAAAGTGTTTATTCCATAAATGGCTTCTTGAATCCAAGAATCAGGGTGATATATAAACTGGAAGTCATCGCTGCAGTCAGGCCTCCCAGGCAGATGGTCCTGCACTTAGACGGGCCTGGGCTTGGGATTTAGTGCTTGCAGGAGGCTTCTCAAAATTGTTAATAATTGTATCTTTATGTGTGTGTTTTGTAAGTGATGTGTGATAGGGTAACAGTGCATGTGCTAGAGCTTGATCGGTCTGCCTGCCACTACCTCCCTGCTTCCCAGAATGAGGTTGAGCCACTGGCTCACTGGGCCCCTCCCCAACCCCCCAGTTACCTCCACTGCCCTCCACCAACTCATCCTGTGGCCATCCTCTGTCTGAGGGAGCCTGTCATTAAATAGCAAATGAAGAACAGCATGACCGATTGAGTCAGAAGAAGGGAAGGATGAAGAAGAGAAAAAGGTTTTTCTGCCTTTTGAACAAGGGCTCCACATTTTCACAGGTTCCGCAGTGGCCCTGGCTAGAGTTTCTCCCCTGCTCTCCAGGGCCAGGCTTTCTGCCAAGCACTTCACACGTGTGATCACACTGAGCCTCTCACCGCTCCTGTGAAATCAGCATTATTGTCGTCACCCCCTTTTGCAGACAAGGAGCTGAAGACAGGGAGCAAGAAAGTAGCCTCCTGAGTGGAAGCTGGGAAGCGGGCATCGGGCAGGTTTGAAGCCTGCAGCTTCTGTTCCCCCAAAACCTGTGCCTGTTAACTCACTTCGGGCACCCGGCCTCCTGCAGGTCTGGACTCCCGCAGGTCTGGGCCAGCTTATCCAGGAGAAGCGGAAGAGCTTTGTAGAAAAGGGACCCTGCATCCGCAGGCATCAGCCAGGGCAGCATCAGCAGAAGGCCTGGCTGGCGTTTAGGCTGGGGCTTAGTCCCCAGGAGCTGACGGGGGACAACGCCGGGGTAGGGGGGGCAGCCTGCTGGGCCAAGAGGGCTCTGCTTCAGGGTGCTGAGCTTCATGAAATGATCATGAGGTCACAATTCATAATGCATGAGGGGTCAGGTGGGGGGCCTCGCCGGACACAGGGCCTTTGTTCCCGCAGGGGACTGTTGGAGCACTTTGCTTGTAATCATCTCAGAGAGGAAGGAAGCCAACAAGATTTATCTCCCGGAGTCTAATCAACTTCCTCTGGGGCGGCCGCTATCTGTCCCTCACAGAACTCAGAATGTCCCCCAGAGAACACTTTCGATGAGTTACTAAGGATCAGACTTTGAAGGGCCCAAGATATATAGCTTGCTCACAGCGTCTTAGAAATTACACGTTCTGATGTGTGTATGAGTGTAGCTTCTTTCCCAGACCAGCCACTTCCCACATCTGTGTGTTCTTTGCACTCCTGGCCTCTTTGTGAAGTTTTATTTATTTCAGTTTGGTTTGTTTTTAAATTGAAGGAAAAGGAGACGACAAGAAGGGATAGGATTTGCCCCGATCAATAGCTCGGCTGGAGATGGACTTAAGATCAGAGGTCAGCCAATCAATCACCAAATGGGCTTTGAGGCGGTCCAGCCTAGAGGCGAGGTTCATGGGAGAGTGAGCACGGTTCTTAAGCCGTGATCCACAGGCTGAGGCAGCCTGGGGGCTGTGGACCGCCTGTCCAGGGAAGTTTCAAGGCACATTTGTTTCCTGCCAACTGCTGACTCTGCTGCTTTCTGGAGGCCGTGTCAGTGGGACCCTGCCCTACCCGCCACCCGCAGGCCCAGAACTGATTGCACGAGGGCTGGACATTTGAGCCACACGGGGCCGGTCGGCGTCTCTGGCCTGTGAGATGTCATCAGAGCTGATGCTGGAACAGAGGAGGCAGAATCTTGGCCGGCAGTCCTGTGTGTCTTGTTCACAGGCTAAGCAGGGGTGCAAACGGGGAGCTCGAGGGGCCAGCGGGGCTAGGGGTGCAGATAAAGAGGAAGAGATCTCCTGGTTTTCCAGGCCCTGCTTCCAACACTGTGAGACGCAACCACGTGCATGCCTTTGGCCTTCCAGTGAACTTCCCTTTGATGATCTAGGGGTCTAGAATGGCCTTATGCAGGACCAGCCATATAACACAGGGTCTTAGTGTAAGGAAACCGTGGGGCCCCTTGTTCAGATGTTATTAAGAATTTCAAGGGGACAGCAGCAGAGCAGGAAAGCAAGTGTGAGGGAGTGCTTCTAGGCCAGGCTCCTTGACTGTGCAGCTTGTGGGCCCGTGGGAGCCAGCCCTGGGCTTGTGTTGCCTGCCACCCAAAGAATGCTGAGCAAGACAGGACCCAGCAGGAAAGGTGGCCTTCCCACCTGAACAAAAGGTGTTAGAAAATCCTTCCCAGAGCTGCATCGAAGAAGGCAGCCATAGGCCGGGAAACCAGAATGGACAGAAAAAAGCCTAGGAATAAAAGGAAGACGTTCCCAGGGCTGACGTCTAGCAGGGAGCCCTGGGGTGGGCTGTGAGTTGGGAACAGACTCCTTTAAATTCCCTAGCACTGGGTGAATGGAGACATAGCCCGAGGTCCAGGGGAGGAAGACACTGAGGGCAGAGCAGTGCAGCCCATGGACCTCACACGGGGGCCACCAGAGCGCATGGCAGTTTAGAGGGGAGCCTGGACCAGATCAGAGCAGGGGGCGCACTTCCCTGGCCCAGTGCAGACAGCGGGGCCGCAAGCGCCATGGGAACCTCTCAGCGATGCGGCCGCACACCCGTCCTTTGGTGCCTGCTGCCGTGTTTAAGTAACCGAGGGGTGAACTGAATCCTCTTCTCGTTCTCCATCGTGAGTTCAAGTATTCCCATCCCATTACACCCCTAAAGGCCCATCTCCAACTGCCATCACGTTTGGGGGTGAAGGCTTCACCATATGAAATTTGAAGGGACAGGAACATTCAGACAATAACATCTGGCTGTGGGTCTTACCCTTCTGACCTGGCTCTGTCCTGACTGTGATGCTGTTAACCCATCTTCGCTGTGGAAATTGCTCATTTCTTCCGGAGAGTCTCTGAATGTGGGCGTGGCCCAGGGACCCCCGCCAGCATGGGTGCGTGTGATTTCTTGCTTTAAGTTTCTGGAAGGTAGTTATATTACTCTCGCATGGAACGAGCAAATAGGCTTTAAGATTTTGTCAGATGAATGCACAGCCATGGTGTTATTTCAGCAACAGGGTCACGTTCTAAGAGCAGCATCCGCGTGGATGTTTCCAGCGGCTGCTCAGCTGGGCGGCTTCCTTCCTACCCTTGGCTCCGACTTCGTCCTGATGAGGAGATGGTCGGAACCCACGCCCGCCTCTCCTCCTGCCTCGACAGCCAGGAAATGACGGGGCTGTCCTGGAGCGGGGCCTCACCCCCTGGAAGGGAACCAAATGTGCTTTGCAGCTGGAACTCCCGAATAGAAGAAGAGGTTGTGAGCAGTCCAGGAGGATGCTTCCAGAGACAGTACCCGGGTCCTCAGTGGCTGGGGGAGGGGGGGGAATTCCTCTCAGGAATGCAGAGGCGGGACTGGCCATTCTTTTCTGGAAACATCACTGCTCCCGTCACATTCACTGCCCTGTTTGCGCCCCTGAGTGAGAGGATCAGAGCAGAGTGACTTCAGCAGGCAGAAAGCCATTGTGTCAACAATGCAAACCCAGCAGCCCAGATTGCTCATACATTTGCAAGTCAGTAAATTTTTGTGTTTCTTTGTTCCAGTTCTGGCTTGCCTGCTGGGACAGCTGTTTGTCCAGAGTTTCCCAACTGGTCCCCAGGGGGCTGTGCTCACCCAGGAGATTCCCCTGGCCTGGCCCATGGAAGCCAAGGATGGCGGAGGGAGGGAGTGGGAGTGGGCCTGGGGGTCCTCTTTGAAAGGCAGCAGACAAACCCAGAGTCCAAATCCGGCAGGCGGAGTGACGTAGCAGGAGAGCGTAGTGGTTAGCACAGGGTTGGGGCATCAGACGACTTGGGCCCCGCCCCCTCCCCCGCGCCCCAGCTTTCCACAGTCACAGTGACTGGGGCTTCACAGGGCCTCTCTGAGCTTCTGTTTCGTCATCTGTAACATGGTGACGTGGTTTCTACCTCACCCTGAGAGGCACTGAGGCTGAAATGAAACTGTGTCTATAAAGTGCAGGCGTTGGGCAACTGTTGTTAACTGTTTCCTTCCCACGGTCATGGCAATCACATGCCGGGCGCGGGTCGGGGGAGGAGGAACTAGTCTTTATCAAAGTCAATAATGTTCCAGGAACTTTACATTTTATTCACTCCAAACAAGAATCCCGTGAAGTGGCCGAAAAAGGACTTCCCTGGTGGTCCAGTGGTCAGGACTGTGTGTTTCCACTGCAGGGGCACAGGTTCGATCCTTCATTGGGGAACCAATATCCCATATGCTGCGTGGAGGGGCCAAAAAAAATTAAAAAAAAAAAAAAAAAGAGGCAGGGCAGGGCTTTTCAAAATTTAATGTGCATACAAATTCCCTGGAGGATCTTGTTAAACTGTGGACTCTGGAGTCTGGGGCGGGGGGGTGGGGGCTGGGGTTCCACACTCCTAGCAGACTCTCAGGCCACGTTGGTGTTGCTGGGCCGTGACCACACTGTCCTGCAGAGTGGCCTGACCCTCTCTCCCTACTGTCCGTCTCTTAAGCCCTCACCCTCCCTAACCAGGTCCCATCCTTTGTGACCCTTTCTCTTCTCCCTGCCCTGTTGTACTATCCTCATAGCCCTTGTGATCAAGGGATTACATCCATTTACAGATGGAGAGACTGAGGCCAGCTGAAGAGCTGGTGCAGGTCACCCAGTGAGAGAATCTGCAGAGCTCAGCTCCTCAGCCCTCTCTGGGGGATGGTGGGTGCATCACAGAATCTGTCCGATGGGTACTGGTCAAGAGGATTTTTGCCCTTAAATTCAGTGAGTTTTGATCCTGTTCATGAGGCAGACCTGCTTCTCTTTTCTTTTTCCTCTTCTTTTCTGTTTCCTTTCTTTCCTCTGTGACAGAGGGCAGCAGTTAAGCTCACCAATTCTGAACCAGGTGCCTGAGTGTAATTCCCAGGTCCGACCTCCTTCTATGATTTCCAGAAAGTCTGTTAGCCTTTCTGTACCTCCGTTTCCCCAGATGTAGTACTTGGCTAATGCCCAAACCTACCTCCTGGAATTGTGGAGATGATCAAATAAATCTGTCATTGAAGGGCCCAGAGCAGCACCTGGGCAGGTCTTGAGCACAATTCCTGGGCTTGGTGGTGTTATATTTGAAAATGACAACAAACCTATGTTTGCACCAAGAACAGAGCTCTGTTGGAAGACTCTTGGTCTGTTCCTTGGTGTTCAGACTGGCAGTCTGCTCTGCTTGGAACCAGAGGCCTAGCTCTAGCCCTGCCCTCTCAGCTGTGTGACGGTGGGCAAGTTCCTAGACCTTTCTGGGCACTGTTTCTCCCATCTGAGAAAGCAGGGCTCGTCCTCCCTGCAAGAGTCCTCTGAGCAGTCAGAGAAATTCTGGGTCTTCAGCAAGGGGCTGGGGTCTCTCCCTCAGAACTAACAATCTACGATTCACACCATATGACTTCCGAGGCGGAGTTGTGTTTCTCTGAGACTGGAGAAAGCCCAGCTGAAAAGCCCCTGGGTTGTTGATGGCTCAGCCTCGAAAGCTGCAGGCACTGTCTCTCCATTTCCTACACTGTGGGCTATGGAGGGGCGAGTTTGTCACACCCACGGTGGGGTTGATGCCGTTACAAGCGAGTGTGTCAGGGGAGCTCTCAGTCCTGACCCAGGAGGCAGCTCACCATTGGTTCTCGCGGAGCTCGGCCTCCACTAAGAATGTGCTGGGGGCTTGGGCCTTTTGCCCCCGCTCTGGGTGTCACGTGGCTTTCCAGAGCTGGAGGTTCCAGAAGGTCTGGGCAGCGTCTTGGACTGGCAGGGCTGGCGAGGCGGACTGTGCTTTCCGAGGGCGATTGACATGGAGTCTTTTGACGTCTTAGCTTGGTTGGTGCAGCTGAACAAAAGAGGGAGACAGAGCCCCTCCCTGCATGGCTGCAGGGAGGTGAGGAGGGGGCTTGGGGGGTGAGCAGGAGAGGGGAACCTCCCCAGGCCTGGGCTTGAGATGCTTCTCTGCACCCAAGGCTGCAAGGGCTGGGGGCAGCCTGCCCCCTGCCCCTGTCACCACTGCCAAGGTCAGGCTGGGGAGGGGGCTGTGAGGGTCAGGGCTAATCACTGAAGGGGACACGCCTAAAACGGGGTTCCTGAAAGTGTGGTCTGGGGACAACTGGCTGGTCAGGAGGAGCCTTCCTTAAGTTCTTCTGGGCTGGTGCTCAGCGGTTCCCTGGACTTTCATCTTTACATAAAGGTGTGTGTGTGTGTGTGTGTGTGTGTGTGTGTGTGTGTGTGTGTGTGTGTGTGTGTGTGTGTGTGTGTGTGTGTGTGTGTGTGTGTGTGTGTGTGCGTGTGTGTGTGTGTGTGCGTGTGCGTGTGTGTGTGTGTGTGTGCGTGTGCGTGTGTGTGCGTGTGCGTGTGCGTGTGTGCGTGTGTGTGTGTGTGTGCGTGCGTGCGTGTGTGTGCGTGCGCGCGTGTGCGTGCGTGTGCGTGCGTGCGTGCGTGCGCGTGTGCAGTGTGCGTGTGCGTGTGTGTGTGTGTGCGTGCGCGCGTGTGTGCGTGCGTGCGTGTGCGGCGTGTGCGTGCGCATGTGTGTCGTGCGCGCGCGCTCAGTCGCATCTGACTCTTTGCAACCCCATGGACTGTAGCCAGGCTCCTCTGTCCATGGGATTTCCCAGGCAAGGACACTGGAGTGGGTTGCCATTTCTTTCTCCAGGGGATCTTCCCGACCCGGGGATGGAACCCACATCTCTTGTATCTCCTGCATTGGCAGGCGGGTTCTTCACCTCTATACCACCTGGGAATCCCAAGTAAGGGATACTTAGCCGTGGCGCAAAAATTAAGTTACTGAGTCCTTGTAATAAGTTGGTGTCCACGGGGAAAATCTTAACAAAAAGTATGGACATCTGTCTCTAATCTCCCCAGTGGGACTGATGACAGGGTGCCTGCTGGCCCCTCTCAAATCTTTACAGCTCTGAGCAGGGAAACGGGTTATGTTTCTTTTTTGTTTCTGTATGACTTTGTTTTTTTAGTACACACATAACATACATATTTACCATTAAAAGTACAATGATATGAAAAAGCCATGTAATCACCACCCAAACCAAGAAAAGAAGATATAATGTACCTCAAACCTCATTTACTCTCCTCCTTTCCACAAGGGCTATCAACTATTCTGACTTCTGTATTATTCATTCTCTTGATTTTTAAAAATACCATCTTTACTAGTTATATCTTACTTAGTATTGCCTGCGTTAAACCTTATATAGATGGAATAATGCAATATGTTTCTTGTAAGTTGCCTTTTTCATTTGGTGTTCTAAAGTGTCTGTGGGTTTGATCATTCCATTTTCACTGCTGTGCGATATTCCACTGGAGGAAAATATCTGTCTATTTCTGGTGCATTCTTCTATCAAGGTCTGCTGTGACACAGCCTTGCTTAATTGTTCATATGTGCTTCTGTGCCCTTATGGCAGGGCTGAGTAACTGTGACAGAGGCCACATAGCCTGAGAGCCTGAAATGTTTGCTTTTGTACAAATGGATTGTGTTTCTATCAGATAGGGAACTGTGGAAGGATGCCCAGAAGCGGAGACAGGGTCTTTAAAAGGAGGGGAGAAGCCTGGAAGAGAGGGGAAGGTAGGGTGGGGTTGCTGCTGCTTGGGGTGGGGCTTCAGGAAAGAGATGATTGGTGGCCCCGTGTGTCTCAAATCCGGTTCCTGGCTGTGGGACCCACCCCCTGCTGAGTCCTGAGCTCAATGCCAAGTTGAACTCTGTGTCAGTTCAGATGCCTGGCTGGACTCAGATGCTGCCAGAGACTGATCTGGTGGGACATTTGTGATGGGTCGGTGGGGAGGGAGCAGGATGGGGAGAGCCCCGGTGCGGGCCTGATCCCCAGAGGAAGGAGAGGGTGAGGGAGAGGCTCAGCCTGCAGGGCAGTGAAGGTGTGGTGACAGGAGCCCCATGTGGGGCGGCAGTGGCTCAGTCCTCTGGCTCTCTCCTGGCCGGGGAGCAAGGGGGCCGTCAGGTCCTGTCCTGGAGGGTGTCTCCTGCATCGGCAGGCGGATTCTTTACCTCTGAGCCAGGGTGGATGAGCACTTGCCAAAGGAGTTCTTTGAAAACAAAACCCAGCTGCCGTGAAAAATCTTATCGGGTGCCTGCCTGCTTGGAATTCCCTTCCCCAGCAGGGCAGCTCGCTGGCCCTTCTGCCTGAGAATGAGGCTCATTTGGCTCTGGAGGTACCTGGGGCAGCCGGGCAGTGGCCTCTAGGGCAGGATGGGGCTCCTCATGGAGCCTCTCCTTATGGAACGATGCCCTTGGGGTGCTGGGTGAGTGCACGTGTGCAGTCTTGGGGCCCTGCTTCCCTGGAAAGATGGTGTTGAAAACCAGCCCAGGAGGAAGTTACTGCAGGTCTGGAGTAACTGAGAAACGCGAGTCTTCTACAAAGCAA
Source organism: Nanger dama (assembly GCA_917880005.1). Classification (NCBI taxonomy): domain Eukaryota; kingdom Metazoa; phylum Chordata; class Mammalia; order Artiodactyla; family Bovidae; genus Nanger; species Nanger dama. The sequence goes on along the minus strand of CAKJTW010000012.1, from coordinate 10,180,195 downwards.
TGCATGTCGGGTTTTTGCCTTTTAAAAATATCTTATCTTTCTAAGATTTCAGTGTTAAAGTGATTTTACTTTATGAAACAGAGGTGATGATAAATGGTATTACTTTTCTTTTTTTTTTTTTTTTTTTTTAACATCCTGGTCAGTAAATAAGAAGCAGACAGCCTTGTAACAGCCCCTCGGTGTTTTTAATTGGCCCCTGAAATCCACAAATCGGGAGACCTCAGGGTTCAGCTGTTGGTATAAAGGTACATACACAAGGGTGTTAAGTGCAGCATCACTGTAGAAGCAAAAGATGGAGAGCATCTATGGGGGCACTGGCTTCATCAGTTACATGTCCTCAGACAGCGGCATGTAATGAGAACAGAGGCTGGTGGGGCTCAATGTTGAAGTGGAGGATGGAGAGGTATAAAAGTGTTGGCCGCTGGAGTGTGTGTTTAAGGGGAATGGATGGTGGCGAACATGGATTCATAACAAGAGTTCTGAGAAAATCCACAGCAAGCTTCTGGCTGTACTGGCCTCTGAGGAGCAAGACTGAGCACCATGATGAGAGTTCCTTCCTTTCTCCGACTGTTTGGAATTGTTACTGCATTCGCATATTAAGGTTTCAACAAACAAGTTAATTAACAAAGAAACTGGAAACCAGAGTTGGAGGAGGATGTTGATCAGGAAGGAAATACCCGGTTTGTGGCCTGTGATGTATTTTTCTTCTTTATGCTGATGGTTCTGAAATTCCCACTGGCTGGTACCCTCGGAAGTTGTTAAGTGCGCACAGAGCTCGGGGCTCTCATCTCGCTGAGGCCTTGTTCTCAAAACTTGAGGTGTGTGGGAATCAGAAGGTGGGGGCTCCTTCAAACACAGCTGGCCGGGCCCCACCTGAGTCTCTGAGACAGGTCTGCCTGGGGCGTGAGGGTCTGAATTTCTACCAGGCTCCCAGTGACGCTGCACTGCTGGTCCAGGACTCTGTGCTGAGGACCCCTGCTTTGAGTGCTCCAGCCCTGGAGTTGGATGTTCCTTTCCCCAGATAACTTGCTGTTGTAGCGCTTGCCCACAAAGCAGTAGGCAGCCGATGGGGGATGTGCCACTGTGATGGTTAACTGGGGATGCAGAGCAGTGAACCCTGACTGGCTGAAGCTGGGAACCCCCTGGGAGCATTACAGACACCCACACCTGAGCCCCCACCGCAGACTGGCTATGTCAGACGCTTTCAGTGTGGGCTCAGCTGGGAGGAGCTTTGAATACCGAGTGTCCTAGGGTGGGTGCAGTGGAGTACCACAAGCCGCATGGCATAAACAAGAGAAGTGTGTCCTCTCTCAGCTCTGGGAGCCAGAAGTGTGAACTTCTGACTGTGGAGAGATGTGCTTACGAGGTCTTTCTCCTTGGCTTGTAGTCATCTGACTACTGTCTCTCTCTCTCCTTTTTTCAATTTTTATTTTATATTGAAGTATAGTTGATTTCCAATGTTGTTAGTTTCACATGTACAGCAAAGGGAATTTAGTTATACGTAAATAAAATATCTATTCTTTTTCAGATTCCATTTCCCATTATAGGTTATTGCAGAGTATTGAGTAAAGTTCCCTGTGCTATATAGTAGGCCCTTGTTTTTGTTTGTTTTTATGAACAGGAGAAAATCAAACTTCTAATAACATGTATACATAGGGTCGGAGGAGGCAATGGCACCCCACTCCAGTACTCTTGCCTGAAAAATCCCCTGGATGGAGGAGCCTGGTAGGCTGCAGTCCATGGGGTTGCTGAGTTGGACATGACTCAACGACTTCACTTTCACTTTTCACTCTCATGCATTGGAGAAGGAAATGGCAACCCACTCCACTGTTCTTGCCTGGAGAATCCCAGGGATGGGAGAGCCTGGTGGGCTGCCATCTATGGGGTCACACAGAGTCGGACATGACTGAAGCAACTTTACAGCAGCAGCATACATAGGGTAGACACATAAAAATTGAGTAACTCCCCCACATGGCCAGAACCCTCACCTTTTAAATAATATCTTCAGCTAAAGACAAAAGAGGGTGTTGGGGGTAGGCTTTGGGACTTCAAAGCCGAGGCAGGCAGTTTACCTGGAGATGGAACAGCAAGGGTTTGGCAAACATTTACTGGGTCGTGCAGAGACAATAGGGCACAGAGTGGACCCTTATCTGAGAGTCTCCCTCCCATTCCTAGCCCGTCTTCATTGCAGGTATCTGGTGATGGAGGCTCTCTTACAGGAATTTGTTGTTGTTTACTTGCTAAGTTGTGTCCAGTTGTTTTGTGAGCCCACCAGGCTCCTCTGTCCAGGCAAGCATACTGGAGTGGGTTGCCATTTCCTTCTCCAGGGGATCTTTCTGACCCAAGGATTAAACCTGTGTCTCCTGCATTGGCAGGCGGATGCTTTACCACTGAGCCACCTGGGAAGCCCAGGCCGTTAGAGGAAAGCGAAAATTTCTTCCTCCGTCTTTTGTGGTTTGATTTTTTTTTTTAACTCAAAATAATCCACATATCAAAGGCATTTTGGTGTGGCAAATTTTGTTCCTCTGAAGTCCCACCTTTGAAACTTTTAGGTTTCACAGTCCAGGAGCTGAATTGGTGGATTGTTGCATCTCATGAAAGAGTCTTAGTGCTGACAGCAGGTCAGTCCTGTTAAACTGATTGCAAGAGGGAGTGCCATATTGTTTTGATCACTGTATGTTTGTAATATAACTTGAAATCAGAAAGAAGGATGGTGATCTAACTTTCTCAAGGTTGCTTTTGGCTCTTTGGGCTCTTCATGGTATGTGCCTGCTCAGTCGCTCAGTCGTGTCTGACTTTTGCGACCCCGTGGATTGTAGCCCGCCAAACTTCTCTGTCCATGGAATTTTCCAGGCAAGGATACTGGAGTGGGTTGCAAATTGTATTGATTATTATTATGTTTGGCCACATTGCATGGCTTGTGGGATCCTAGTTCCTTGACCAAGGATTGGACCCAGACCGCCGCAGTGAAAGCTCCAAGTCCTGACCCGTAGTAGGTCCTTCTTGATCATCTGTTTTGTGTACACTGCTGTGTATATGTTCATCACAACCTCCTAGTTCATTCGCCTCCCTCACCTTTCTCCTTTGGTAAGTGTAAGCTTGTTTTCTATGTCTGTGAGTCAATTTCTGCTTGGCTTTTAAAATATAATTTTATTGATTGATTGATTTTTGGCTGTGCTGGCTGTTCGTTGCTGCGTGGGCTTTTCTCCAGCTGCCGTGCGCGGGCTTCTCATTGTCATGGCTCCTCTTGTTGTGGAGCAGGGGCTCTGGGTGCACAGGCTTCAGGAGTTGTGGCTCCCAGGTTCAGTGGTTGTGGCACATGGACTTAGTTCCTCTGGGCTATACGGGATCTTCCCAGATCAGGGATCGAACCCAAGTCTCCCACAATAACAGGGCAAATTCTTTACCACTGAGTCACCAGGGAAGCCCCCAGTTTCTGTTTTTAAGTAAGTTCATTTGTATTATTTTTTAGATTCCACAAGTAAGTGATATCATATGGTGTTTGTCTTTCTCTTTCTGACTTCCTTCACTTAATAAGATAATCTCTAGGTCCAGCCACGTTGCCGCAAATGGCCTTATTTCATTCTTTTTATACTCTGTCTCTTCACATCATCCTCCCTTTATGCACGTCTGTCTCTAATTCTTAAAATAAGGGTACCAGTCATATTGGATTAGGAGCCACCCTATGCCAGTCCGACCTCATCTGAGCGAATGTCTATAGTGACCCTACTTCCAAATAAGGTCATAGTCTGAAGTCCTGGGGTTAGGACCTGCATGGGTCTTGAGGGAGATAGTTCCACAGCAGACTGGATATAACATTTGCTTGTCCAACTAGCATGCACTCAAATTCTTGGGGACCTTATGAGGATGCAGGTTCTGACTGAGCAGGCCTGGGGCAAGGCCCAGGACTCAGCGTTTCTGATCAGAGTCCTTGGGTGAAGACCAGCTTATATTAAGGAAATATTGTTAATGGCATTGTGGTTAGGTAAGAAAGTATCATTTTTTTACAGAGATGCAGACAGATTTAAGGCTAAAATATTAGGATGACTATCATTTTCTTTCAAATACTCCCAAGAACAATAGGAAATAGGGCAAAATGTTGATGATTGTTAAATCTAGATGGTGGGCATAAGGTTTGTTAATCTGCTTTTCCTCATGTTAGAAATTTTTCTCTTTTTGCATGTGTGAATTTTTTGTTGTTGCTATTTTGTTTTTTAAACTGAGGTATAGTTGATTTATAATGCTATTAATTTCTGCTTGTTTGGCAAAGTGATTCAGCTTTACATATATATACATTCTTTAAAAAATATTCTTTGTCATTTTGGTTTATCATGTTGTTCAGTTGCTAAGTCACGTCCAACTCTTTGCAACCCCATAGACTGCAGCACACGAGGCTTCTTTGTCCTTCAATATCTCCTGGAGTTTGCTCAGACTCATGTCCATCGTGTTGATGATGCCATCCAACCATCTCATCTTCTGTCACCCCCTTGTCTTGCTCTCAGCCTTTCCCAGCATGAAGGTCTTTTCCAGTGAGTTAGCTCTTCACATCAGGGGGCTGAAGTAGTAGAGCTTCAGCTTCATCATCAGTCCTTCCAATGAATATTCCGGATTGATTTCCTTTAGGATTGACTAGTTTGATCTCCCTGCCGTCCAGGGGACTCTCAAAAGTCTTCTCCAGCACCACAGTTTAAAAGGTTCACCGCAGGATACAGAATATAATTGCCTGTGCCCTACAGCAGGACCTTGTTGTTGATCCATCCTATACATACTAGCTTGCATCTGCTAAGCCCAGCCTCTCACTCAGCCCCTCCCCCAGCCCCTTTTCCCTTGGCAACCACAGTCTGTTCACCATGTCCTTGAGTCTGACATGGGTGGAAGGACAGGTGGGCACATGGGGGCTGGGAGATGCCTGGGAGTCAGGCGCTGGAGTCCAGGGCTGCGCTGAGTTCTCTGTCTGGGAACGGCAGCTGCGTGTTAATATATACATCAGCATCCTCCATGTGTTTCTCTCCCACTGCCACTTCCTTCCGCTTGCCTCCCACTGAGCTCTGAGAGGTGGGAATTCAGGAAGGGCTGGAATTCTGGGATCCCCTGCTGGATTTACGTGCCCTGGGGGCTGGGGACAATTCCTGTTTAAGCCAGAGTCTTTGCTTCTGTGTCCCCAGCCTTTAGGATAATGCCTGGCACACAACAGTCACTCAGTAAATGCACTGATTGAACGGACAGTTGTACATTTACTCTGAAAGCCTGGTCTGCTCCAGAGGAGCCAGGCTCCAGGGAGGTCAGGTGACCTGTTTTAATGGCCGAGGTGGGTCTGAACTTCTAAGCCAGAGCTGTTCACAGGAAGAGGGCAAGCCCCGTACATGATTCTAATATAGTGGCGCATTTTCAAAGTGAAAAGAAGCGAGCAACATTAATCTTAATGATCTCTTAAAATATTTCTTACATTTGACCGTACTGGGTCTTAATTGTGTTACGTAGGATCTAGTTCCCTGAGCAGGGATTGAACCTGTCCCCCTGCACTGGGAGTACGGAGTCTCAGCCACTGGACCACTGGGCAGGTCCCTTAATGACCTGATTTTTGTAACCCAACACAGTTGATAATATTTCAACTCGTCATCTCTACTTTATAATCATGGAAGGATAGCACAAGGGAGACCTTTGTGGTATGGGAAGAGTGCTATGTCTTGATCGTAGTAGTGGTTACATGAATCTACGCGTGTGATGAAAGGCATTATTCACACCTATGTCAGTTTCCTGGTTTTGATCCTGTACACTGATTACGGTAACTACATAAGATGTCCCCATATGAAACGGAGCAAAGGGTACCAGGATCTCTGGGTACTATCTTTGCAGCTCCCCATGAAACAATACTGATTTCAAAATGAAGCTGAAAAATTTGGAGATATTTTAAAGTTAAAATTTCCTTAACTTAAAAAATTTAAAAATATACACCCAAGACTCTGAACTCCAGTGTGGGTTCCATACTCATAGCCCATCTTGGTTGGGACCAGTTAAAGGCTTGGTAGCCACACGTGGCCTCTGGCTACACTGAACAGTGATCCTTCTCAGAGGGGGTGTTCCTGGGGGCCTCTTCTGTCTTTCGTGCCTGCCAGTTGTCTGGTAGAAAAGTTACTTCTCTTAACCTTAGATAAGTCACTGCCCTCCTCTGAGCCTGTTTTCTTCTTCTGTAAAGTGGGACTAACAGTGGTTCTTATGTTGTCCCGCTGTTGTGAGCATTAAGTGAGAGCTGCATGTCGGGCCCCGGTTCAGGCCTGGCCCATCGTTCGCTGGAGCTGACATGTACTCATAGTGTCACAGTCGAGAGCCCAGGCTGCAGCTTCATCTGCTTCCCCTAATGTTCTGGCACCCTCCCGCCTGGTTGCCTGCTTCTCCTGGCCAGAGCGTCTCTTCTGGTTTTAACTGCCGGGGAGGAGGGAAGGCCTGTGTCTCCATGCATCTTTGGCATTTAACTCCTGCTTGTTAGCAGATACCCTGAGACACCCGGTAGTGAGCTGGCTGTGGGCTTGTAGGCCAGACCCCTGCAAACCTTCTGCGAAACTGAGGACTTCCTCTTTGAGCCCAGGGCTGAACCCGCAGCTCAGGCGCCTGCTTTTCACCTTATAAGGCAACCCCTGGAGGCACAGGTGAGTCGGCCTGCAGGGGCCTTGTGGCCCCTGCCCCCACGGCGCTCCCAGCGGAGCCTGTGCAACGAGTGTGTGACACCTTTTATGGTTTTCAAGAAGAAGAAGACCGAGCACCACAGAAGCAGGAACCCAGAGCTTTATCATGTTGAGAAGGGCTGAGTTGACCTCCCAGACACTGACTGCAAAACCAGGATGCAACTAACCCTGCAGAGTGCCTGGCTCGCAAAGTACCACGAAGGAGGCTGCTGAATGTGCCCGCGGGGGCCCAGAGGCAGCCACAGGAATCAACTGCAGAACTTAAGCCTTGGGGTGGGGGGGTGGAGGTCACGGGATGAGGCTAAACTGCCGAGCCCCAGGGCTCATCCGTGGGGTCTTCCCTGCCAGCCAGCTTAGGTTTTCCCACACGGCCCTTGAACCCTGTTGTGTCTTTAAGGGACACTACCCTCTCAGCTTCCACTTCACTGTGGCATCTGGGGCAGAGGGCAGGAAGGTCTCTGGGAGGTGGGCTCTGACCCAAGGCCTGAAGGTGAGGGGATGGAGGAAGTAGGACCCTCGTCCTGGTGATGGAAGGGCCCGTGTGAGTTGGGGAAGTCGGTATGCTCCAGGCCTGAGGTGTGGGGGGGTGGCTCAGCCCTGCCGTGGGGCCCACAGGGTCTGCCTTGGTTGGTGGGAAGTTGCTGGAATGTTTTTTAAGTGTTTTGAGAGAGGTGTGATCTGGCTTAACTGGTGGAAACTCACTGAGCTACAAGGACACTGGCCTGGAGAGTGGGGGCAATCAGCCTCCATCCTGAGCACCTCCTGTGGGGCCGGGTATGGGGCACATGGGGTGTGGGGGCGCATGCGTGATGCCAGGCTCTCCAGACCCCACACACCTGGTACTGCTCCCCGGGCAGGGTGGCATGGCCTGCTCTCTCACCATTCTCCCTGGCTGCCCCCTCCTGGATTTTTCCTTCCTGTGACCCCTTCAAGGACACTGATGGTGTTTAATTTGGATCATTGGTGGGACCGGAAGAAGCAAGAACCTCAAGTAGCTGTCTTAGGGTCCAGCCTTTGTAAACCCTGGGCTGTGCGTCTCCACTTTGTTCTCCCACCATGTGGCAGGCACCCCTGGGCCCTACTTCTTACCCCCACCCCCAGTCTCCTAATTGAACCAGAAGAGACAGGAAATGGTTTAAAAAGTAAAACCTTTGAGAGGTCCCTGGTGGCCTAGTGGTTAGGATTCCGGGCTTTCATTGCTGGGGCCTGGGTTCAATCGCTGGTTGGGGAACAGATCTTGCAAGCCACTCAGCACAACTCCCCCTGCCCCCCAAAGGAAACCTTAAAACACACACACACACACACACACATGATCTAAGGAGCTTATTATGGAAAAGGGGAGCAAGTGTACAGAGGATAAACTGGACAGGGGCGACCTTGGCCAGGTGATCAAGGTCAACCCCAGCAGTGAGGATTCTCAGGGACCACATGGACCCTTGACACGCTGTGGTGCGAAGGGCACTGTACCTCTGGGGTCTTCATCCCCCAAAGTCCAACCCCAGTCTAACCATGAGAAAAAGCTCTGATGAATCCCGCTAGAAAGCCACGTTACCAAACACCTCTCCCGGTTTTCAGTAACCAGGAAAGTCTGAGAAACTGTTACAGCCCAGAGATGCCTAAAGAGGCGTGATGATTAGCGAGAATGTAACGAGGATCAATATTGGTTCATCGGTGGTGATGGATGTTCAGCACTAATGTAAGACGTTAGTCACAGGGGAAACTCAGTCTGAGACATACACAGGAACTCTCAGTATCCTCTTCTCAACAAGCTTGTAAATCTAAAAACTGTTCTGAAATGTTCATTGTGAAAACTGACCAGAGCACATTGTTTTGTGGTGATCATGAGCGCCACCTTGTGGACACATGGCTACATTAGCTGTGCCGCATCTGGGCTTGGGAAATGGAAAAGTCCTACTTCTAGCCTCTTGGTGGTGGTTCCATTTTCCGTGGGAAGAGCAAGCACAGGGTTCCTTATGGCAGCCAGCATCTGTTTGCACCTTGACCTTGGGTTGGAGACTGAGCTGATCCATCCCATTATCAGTGGTCCAAGCTAGCAGGTACCATCACAAAGCCAGCTTTATTTCCTGCTGTCCCTCTTACCTGCTCAGTGTGATGGAGGCAGAGAGCCACCTTTCTGTCCTTGGATGAAAAACCCAGACATTCCCTGGGATTTTTTTCTCTCCATTCTTAGGAAATTAGGTCCCAGGCTCACTTTAGATGGAAAGTGTTCCCAGTTCATTCATTAAAGCTGTGTCATACCTAGCTAACAGGTGTGGAACTGGATTTAACATGAAATCTCTCTCCTCCCCTGGAGTGTATGCCTTGAATCTTAAGGGGGAGGGTGGTTTTCTTCTTCTCTGCTCTATCTTTCTCCTGCAGCTGCTGTTTCTGACTAAAACGAGGATGCCCAGTTAAATTTGTCTTTCAGATGAAGAACGAATCCTTTTTTTTAATTTAAGTATGTTCCAGGCAATATTTGCTTCCCTGGTGGTTCAGACAGTAAAGAATATGCCTGCGATGCGAGAGACACAGCTTTGATCCCTGGGTTGGGAAGATCCCCTGGAGAAGCGAGTGACAACCCACTCCAATATTCTTGCCTGGAGAATTCCATGGACAGAGGAGCCTGGTGGGCTATAGTCTGTGGGATCACAAAGAGTTGGACACGACTGAATGACTAACCTTTTCACTTTCAGGCAATATTTGGGATTATTCATACTAAAAATATTCATTGTCTGAAATTAAAATTCTACAGGATGTTTTGTTTCTTTATCTGCTACATCTGGTGACCCTTGTTCTGCCCTCTGCAGGCTTATGGGGGAAGGAGGAGAGGTGGGGTGACAGGCAGAAAGTTTTTATTTGACTGATGAGGGTTTATAGATTTCCCATTGCTGCTGGAGCAAAGGGCTGCACATTTAGTGGCTTAAGACGTTCATTTTTTCTGTTACAGTTGAGGAAGTCAGAAGTCTGAAACCAAGGCGCCTGCAGAGGTGTGTTCTCTCTGAAGGTTCTGGAGGAGAATTCCTTCCCTGCTTTTTCCAGATTCTAGAAATCCTTCATCTTCAAACTAGTAGGCATAGCCTCTTCCAGTCCCTCCCTCCTACCAGTCCTCTCCCCTCCCCACCTCTTCTATCATCACATCTCCTCGTCTGACCTGCACGCTCTCTCTCACGAGGACCTGTGATGACATCAGGCCCACCTGCATAATCCAGGATGATCTCCCATCTCAAGATCCTTAACTTAATCAGGTCTGCAAAGTCCCCTTTGCCATGTCAGCTCACATACCCGCAGGTCCTGGGAATTAAGACATGAATGTCACTGGGGGCTGCTGATCGGCCTCCTGGGGGGCAGGCTGGCTTCAGGCCATCTGGGTCTGGCCCGTGATTTGAGCTGACTTTGATCCCTTCTGTGCTTCCCTGGGGGCCTCCTGGGCCACTGCAGCTCCCCTAACTGGGCAGTGTCTATCCGCGGACTGGCGGCTCCCAGTCTGCCCTGGGCTGGCTGAGCCCCTGCAGCCTGTCACCGTGGGGCCCTGGGGAGAGCCAGCGTGATTCTAGGTGGCTGCGCCCAGTGTGTGTCCTGAGTCCATCCCAGATCTCATACCTCTGACCATCTGCTGGGTGGCAGGATGGTCACTGCCAGAGCAGACCCCACTCTGCCGCCCCACCCCTCGGCTGTGGCATGTGCCACGTGGCCACTGGCTGGAGCCCTTGGAGGGGCACTGTGGCCCCCACCCCCCAGCCCTGAGGTCAGAGGCCAGCTCCCCGCCGGCCTCCTGGGGATGGACTCAGCCCTCCAACACGTCTCTCCTCAGATCCCCCCTCAGCTCCGTGACCTTGACCCTCTGACACCTTCCTCCTTGGAGGTGTTCACTCTCCCTTCCTTGGAGATGTGAGCTCATGGAGAGAGGATAGAAGGTGTCCAGGCAGCCGAAAGAGCTGTGCCCGGTGGGGCAGGTGGAGATGGGGACTGTGCGGAAGGTCCAGGGAAGTACAGATGAGCCCGGGGGGTCAAGGGTCCTGCGCCTTAGGCCAGCTTGCAGGGTGAAGAAGCTGCCTTTGCTGGGTCCATGATGAGCTGAGGGCATCCCAGACCAGAGTCACAAAGGGGCCCTCTGGTTAAAGGGGCCTCTACTGTCCACGTAGTTTATCACTGGTTTTTTTTTTTAATAATTAATTTATTTGGCTGCACTGGGTCTTAGCTGTGGCACTGCAGCATGCAGGAGATATATATATTTATTTATTTAAAGTTGTGACATGCGGCATCTTTAGTTATGGCTTGCAAACTCTTTAGCTGTGGCATGTGGGATCTAGTTCCCTGACCAGGGATCGATCCTGGGCCTCCTGCATTGGGAGCGAGGAGTCTTAGCCCCTGGATCACAGGGAAGTCCCAGCGTATCACAGTTGATGTCAGCCACGATCACTGCCTGAGATGGCCTGGTCATTCTCGTCGTCCATACAGTTCATTCCCGTCCTGTCCTCTTTGGAAGGAGGCGACTGCGTGCAGCCCAGGCCTAGGGAGAGGGAGCCATGGTCCACCTCCTCCCCTTGGGAGCAGCTCTGCAAATTACTGGGGTTCTTTGAAAGGGAGATTTGTTTTCTCTTGCACGTTTATTTTGTCCATCACGTGTATATGAACATGTTTTACGAGCTTTGCCTTCCAGAAGCAACAGCTATATGAATAGAGAAAGCCTCAGGCTACGTTTGACAGAGATTCACACAAATTTCATTTCATAGTATGGTCCAGAAATGGAAAAACCATTTATGCTTTAGTTGCTTTGGGATTTATTCTAAAAGCTTTTCATTTTTTTAAATTTTCCCCAACTATTTATTTATTTATTTTAAAAATACTTTGTAATGTAGAATAAAGTATTAAAAGCTTTTAGATTGTTCTGCAGTTGAGACTTTTTAACACAAAAAGTCCAAATGGTCGTGTAGGATGCTGGCACTGAAGTAGCCTATGGCCTGTTTCGTAGTCTTCCCCACCACTGTGTTTCTGATGCTTATTTCAAATCTGTTCTTTCAACCTGGGAATACATACCACAGGAGGGGCTGGAAACCCAAACTGTGCTGTACGTGAGCTTGGAAAATTCTGGGTATTTCTAAACTTACTATTGAGATGTTGGAGCAAGATCTGTAACTGGGCATTCTCCAAATAAACACAGTTTTGTTTTAAAAACTTTTACTGAAGTATAGGTGATTTACAAATATCATGTTAGTTTTAAACATACAGCCCAGTGATTCAGTTATCTGTATGTTTGTGTGTGTCTGTGTGTGTGTGCGTGTGTGCGCTCAGTTGTGTCCAGCTCTTTGCCACCCCATGGACTGTAGCCCACCAGCTTCCTTCTGTCCGTGGGATTCTCCAGGCAAGAATACTGGAGTGGGTTGCCATGCCCTCCTGCAGGGGATCTTCCCAACTCAGGGATCAAACCCCGTGTCTCTTGCTTTGGCATGTGGCTTCTTTACCAGTAGCACCACCTGGGAAGTTACATATATATGGCTGGGAAGCCATCTATATAGACACACACACACACACACATATGTATATATGGGCTTCCCTGCTGGCTTGGACGGTAAAGAATCTGCCTGCAATGCAGGGGATCGGGGTTCGATCCCTGGGTCAGGAAGATCCCCTGGGAAAAGGAATGGCTACCCATGTCAGTACTCTTGGGGGCTTCCCTGGTGGCTCAGATGGTAAAGAATCTGCCTGCAATGCAGGAGACCCGGGTTTGATCCCTGGGTCAGAAAGATGCCCTGGAGAAGGGACTGGCTAACCACGCCAATGTTTTTGCCTGGAGAAGTCCATGGACAGAGGAGCCTGGCAGGCTACAGTCCATGGTGTTGCAAAGAGTCAGACACGACTGAGTGACCAACACTTTCATTTTTCAGTGTCATAATCTTTTATCATATTCTTTTTTTAAAAAAAGATATTTATTTATTTGACTGAGCTGGATCTTGGTCATGGTACGTGGGATCTTTGGTTGTGGCCTGGGACCACTTAGTTACAGCATGTGGGATCTAGCTCCCTGACCAGAGATTGAACCCAGGTCCCCTGCACTGGGAGCGTGGAGTCTCAGTCACTAGACCATCAGGGAAGTCCCCAGATTCTTTTTCATGATGATAGGTTATTACAAGATGTTGAATGTAGCTCCCTGTATTATATGGCAGATGTTTGCCATTTATCTGCTTTCTTTATAGTTGTGTGTATCTGTCGATCCCAGCTCTCCCATTCCCCTGCTGGTGACTGTGAATTTGTTTTCTGTTTATGGTGAGTCTGTTTTTAAATGCTGGTATTATTCTTTAGACTCCTCATGTAAGTGATAGCATATGATATTTGTCTTTGGCTGACTTCACTTTGTATGATCACCTCCAGGCCCGTCTGTCTTGCTGCAAATGGCATTATGTCATTCTTTTTTATGGCTGAGTAATATTCCATTGTATGTATGTACATATCTTTTTTTTGCATTCTTGTATTAGTTCTTAAAATTTTCTTTATTTTTTAATTGAAGGACAATTGCTTTACAGAATTTTGTTGTTTTCTGTCAAGCCTCAACACGAATCAGCCATAGGTAGACATGTATCCTCCCTTTAAACCTCCCTCCCGTCTCCCTCCCCATCCCACCCCTCTAGTCGATATATTCGTCTAGTGTCTTAACGATGCTCTTCATTAGCCATTCATCTGCTGGTGAACATTTAGGCTGCTTCCATGTTCTGGCTGTTGTCAGCAGTACTTCAGGGAACATTGGGGTGCAGGTATCTTTTTGAATTATGGTCTTCTCTGGATATATGCCCAGGAGTGGGACTGCTGGGTCATATGGTAACTCTATTTTCAGTTTTTAAAGCAACCTCTGAACTGGTTTCCATAGTGGCTGATTTACATTCCCACCAACAGCGCAGGCGGATTCTCTTTTCGCCACACCCTTTGCAGCATACATTGTAGGCTTTTTGATGGTGGCCATTCTGACTTGGGCTTCCCTTGTGGCTCAGCTGGTAAAGAATCCACCTGCAATGTGGGAGACCTGGGTTCGATCCCTGGGTTGGGAAGATCCCTTGGAAAAGGGAAAGGTGACCCACCTCAGTATTCTGGCCTGGAGAATTCATGGACTGTATAGTCATGGGGTCACAAAGAGTTGGACATGACTGAGTGACTTTCCCTTTTGCTTTCATCCTGACCAGTGTGAAGTGGTAGCTTGTAACATTGATGCATTTCTCTAGTAATTGGCTATGTTGAGTATCAAGTGCCTTCTGTCTGTCTTTGGAAAAGTGTCTATGTTGGTCTTCTGCCCAGTTTTTGACTGGGTTTCTCTTTTGTTTTTAATTTTTATTTTGCTTTGGATTATAGTTGATTAACAATGTTGTGTTAGTTTCAAGTGTACAGCAAGGTGATTTTTTTATATGTAAATGTATCTATTCTTTTTCAAATTCTGTTTTGCTTTTTATTGAGTTGTATGAACTGTATGTATATTTTGGAAATTAAAACCTTGCCAGTGGCATCATTTGCAAATACTTCCTCCCAGTCTGTAGGTTGTCTTTTCATTTTGTTTATGGTTTCCACTGCTGTACAAAACCTTATGAGTTTAATTAGGTCCCATGTGTTTATCTTTGCTTTTATTGTTTTGCTTTAGGACTGAACTGAGAAATATTGGTACGATTTATATCAAAGAATGTTTCGCCTGTGCTCTCTTCTAGGAGTTACAGGGTGTCATGTTTTATATTTCAGTCTTTAAGCCATGTTGAGTTTATTTTTGTGTATGGTGTGAAGGAGTGTGCTAACTGTACTGATTTCCATGCGTCTGTCTAGCTTTCGCAGCACTGCTTGCTGAAGAGACTGTCTTTCCCACTGTATATTCTTGCCTCTTTCGTCAAAGATGAACTGACCATAGTATGTAGGTTTATTTCTGGGCTCTTTATTCTGTTCGTTGATGCAAGTGCCTGTTTGTGTGCCAATACCACGTTGTATTATTTATTAATTTAGGCCGCCCTGGGTCTACACTGTGCTGTGTGGGCACTCTGTTGCAGCACGCGGGCTTTCTCTAGTTGTGGAGTGTGTGGGATCTGTAATTGCAGTGTGTGGGTTTAGTTTCTCTGCAGCATGTGGGATCTTAGTTCCCGGACCAGGGATTGAACCTGTATTTCCCGCTTTGCAAGGTGGATGCCCTGGGCCGCCAGGGCAGTCCTGGTTTGATTCCTGTGGCTTTGTAGTGTTGTCTACAGTCCCGGAGGGTTATACCTCCTGCTAGGTTCTTTCTCCTCAGGATTGCTTTGGCATTTCTGGTTCTTTTGTGGTTCCATGTCAATTTTAGGATTATTCTAATTCTGTGAAAAAATGTCATGGGTAATTTGATGGAGATCATATTCAATCTGTAGACTACTTTGGGTAGTATGCCATTTTAACAATATTAATTCTTTCAGTTCAAGAACATGGCATATCTTTCCATTTCTTTGAATCATCTTCAACTTCCTTTATCAGTGCTTTACACTTCTCAGCATATGGGTCTCTCAACTCATCGGTTAGATTTTTTCCTAGGTATTTTATTAGTTTTTGGTGTAATTTTAAACAGGATTGGTAAACGTAGTTTTTCCTGTATTTATTAATTTTTGGCTGTGCTGGCGCTGGGTCTGTGTTGCTGTGTGGGCTTTGCTCCGGTTGCCCTGTGAGCGGGGGCTGCTCTCTGGTTGCGGTGCGTAGGCGTCTCATTGTGGTGGCTTCTTTGGTTGCGGAGCCTGGCTCTAGGGCATGTGGGCTCAGTGGTGGCAGCTCCTGGGCCCTAGAGCACAGGTTCAGTGGTGGTGACACAGGGGCTTAGTGGGATCTTCCCAGACCAAAGACTGAACCTGTGTCTCCTGCACTGGCAGGAAGATTCTTTACCATTGAGCCACCAGTTTTTAAAAGAAATGTAAAAAACCAAGATTTTAAAGGAAATGTAACAAAAATGCACTATTTGGGGACTTCCCTGTACTCTCAACAGAGGGGGCAGAAGTTTAATCCTTCGTTGTTGAACTAAGATCCCACATGCTGCATGTTACGGCCAAAAAATAAAAAGTACAATTTGAAACTTATATAAATGTCAGTTAAATACATAGATTAAAAATATAAGTATTAAAACATGACAGTAACTTCAGTCTGGCCACTGTCTGCTTTTATATAGCCAATGAGCTAACAATGATTTTCTTAAACAGTTGGACACAAAATCAGAAGAATAATATTTTCTGATGTGTGAAAATTATGTGAAATTCACATTTCAGTGTGTCCTTAAAGAAAGAGAGGAACACAGCTACGTCCAACTATGGCAATCCACTCCAGTACTACTGCCTGGAAAATCCCATGGACAGAGGAGCCTGGTAGGCTACAGTCCATGGGGTCGCAAAGAGTCGGACACGACTGAGCGACTTCACGTTCACGTTCACGTGGCTATTTTGGTGTCAACAGCAGCTTTGAGTAGCTGTGACAGAGGTAGTATGGATTGAAAAATCAACAATATTTACTATCTGGCCCTTCATAGAAAAAGTCTGCCAACCTCTGGTTTAGTGCATAGCCCAATAAAAGGCTTTTTCAGGGAAGCAAATGATATCACTTGATGATGCTTAGAATTGCTGGCACTTGGTGATGAAAATCAGACTGAATTTTAGTTGGTTTTACTGTTGTGATCTCTACAGCTGGGGTGCCCCCAGTGCCCCCACCCCCAGTGCCTGCCCCTGGGACCACCATGGCCCCCTGCCCTCAGTGGGCTATAGGAAATTGCCTTTTGGCCTCCGAATGCAGCCACCCTGGATATTCCTGAAACTACCGTCATGAGTTTTGTGCTCAGAAGTTCAGCGGATCTAATCCTCCCACTCCACTGGCTGCAGGTGGCAGAACCCCTGAGTGAGCAGAGATGGAGCGCTGGGGTTACTGCCTCTTGTCCCCCATCTGCCAGAGGCTGGGGGCTGCTGGGGGCTGCTGGGCCTCAGGACACTTTGCTTTTATGGGACAGCCTCTGTGCTCAGACTCACCTCTCCATGAGGGACCAGGCATCGCTGGCTGGCGGCACCCAGGCAGCCCCCAAGCAGCAGGGAGGAAGGGGCTCTGGCCAGGGAAGCATCTGATGGGTAGGAAGATGGGGATGAGGATGGACAGAAAGACCTTGGAAGACAGTAGACCCTTGATGCCAAAGAGGAAAATGTCCAGATGGCCTTGAGTTCTTTTTTTTTTTTAATTGAAGTACAGTTGATTTATATGCAATGTGTTAGTTTCAGGAATAGAGCAAAGTGATTCATATTATATGTGTGTGTCTGTGTGTGTGTGTGTGTATGTGTGTGTGTATATATATATATATATATATATATATTTTTTTCAGATTCTTTTCCCTTATAGCTTATTACAACATATTGAGTATAGTTCCATGTGATATACAGGAGGTTCTTGTTGGCTGTTTTATATATAGTAGTATGTATCTCTTCATCCCAAACTCCTAATTCATCCCTTCTCCCTTTCCCCTTTGATAACTGTTCATTTATTTTCTATGTCTGTGGGTCTATTTATGTTTTGTAAATAAGTTCATTTGTATTATTCTTTTTAGATTCCACATGGAAGTAATATCATATTTGACTGTGACTTAGTCTGATGACCTCTAGATCTGTTCTTGTGCCACAGATGGCATTATTTCATCCTTTTTTATGGCTGAGTAATATCCCATTTGTGTACACATGCCGCATCTTCTTTATCCATTCCTCTGTTGATGGACACTTAGGTTATTTCTGTCTCTTAGTAGTGGTGTTAGCTGCTCAGTGGTGTCTGACTCTTTGCGACCCCACAGACTGTAGCCCGCCAGTCTCCTCTGTCCGTGGGATTTTCCAGGCAAGAATACTGGAGTGGGGTGCGATTCCCTTCTCCAGGGGATCTTCCCAACCCAGGGATTGAACCCTGGTCTCCTGCATTGCAGGAGAATTCTTTACCATTTGAGCTACAGGGAAGACCTTTTGAGCTACAGGGAAGACCTGTCTTCTATGTCTTGGCTATTGTAAACAGTGCTACTGTGAACATAGGGATGTATGTGTCTTTTCAAATGCTCCTTTTCTCCAGATATATGCCCAGGAGTGGCAATGCTGGATTGTATGGCAACTCTGTAGATTTTTAAGGAGCCTCCATACTATTCTGTAGCTCTGTGCTCTTTGTAAGCCTGAAAGTCTCTGTATCTTATAATAGCCCATCTGTTTTTCCACCATAGCTTTTCGTTGTCCTGGTCTTTCTCCCCTTATCTTCCCAAGCCTCTCCTCCACAACCACACTCCCCCTCATGACTGTCCCCTCCCCTCAATTTAATCCTCCTCCGTACTCATTCAGCGGGTGGAACTGAGTGATAACGGACCAGCAGCTGAGGGCGTGGACTGTGATGCTCACTGTCCTGTCGCCACGCCTGGCCTGCAGTAGGTGGTCAGTACTATCTGGGCACCTTTGGCCAGCAGGGCTCAGCCCCACAGGTCCATGAGCACCAAGGTCAGCCCTGCAGTCTGATGGGTCAGGCCTGTTCACCCAGTGCATTGGGAATCCTGGACAGCTGAAACTGACAAAGGCAAAGAAAGTTTTCATAGGATATTGTAGAAAGGTGGAGTTTGGATGAAATTTTAAAAACGAAGTGTTTCAACAGGCTTAGGGCCAAACAGGGCCAGGTGGGAAGGGGCCAGCATCCGGTCTGGGCTGCAGTGTGGACCCGGTTCCTGTTCCCTTGGGAACCATGGAGTTAGGAGGGCTGTGGACCATCATGGTCAGAAACCACTTATCTGGATCTGCACTTTGGTTGGAAATCCAGGCTGCTCCTGTGTCAAACTTAAAATTCTCCCAGGGCGGAAAGTTTCATTCTGAATGGTAGAATTGCAAACAGCAGAGTTTCTGCTCATCTATAATTTTAGAGTTCAGTTTCTTTTTGAGTAAAACAGTCACAACACAAGAAAGGGGGTTGTTATGACGCTTTACAATGGCAGCTGCGTTTCCTTGAGAAGTGCAGTTCCTTGTGAACTTGAGGACAGTGAAACCTAGCAGCTGGTTTTATCTGTGTCTGTTACCCTGCCTGATCCTGTGATGCCATCTCTGTCTTGGGGGCAGGATAAGGACTTCTGTGCTGATTGTTCTATTGGCTTTGGCTGGAGGAGAGAAGGATGCTGTTATTGGGGTCTGGCCCAGACCAGGGGGCTCTGGGGACACAGAGGGAAGTGGGTGGATGCAGGCCAAATCTTGGAGGTAAAACAGATTCAGGAAGTAATGGAACATGGAGAGAGAAGCAGCAGGGGGTTCCTGGGGTGGTTTTAGTTCTCTGACTCAGGCCTGGAAGGTGGTAGCCAGCCCTCAGGAGGGGAGGAGTTTGGGTTTGGCTAGGCTGAGTTTGAGGTGCAGCTTTGTGGATGTATGGGGTCAGGGTGCAGGCTAGACTATCAGTTGGGCGTGCAGGCTTGGGGGTCTGCAGCACAGACAGGTGGGAAGTGAAGTCACCAGGAAGGCAGTCAGTGGAAGGAAGTGACCTCATGGAGGATGTGTGGAGTATAAATTATCAGGTGGGGCTGGGGGAGGAGACAAGCCAGGGCTGGTGACCTAGATCCCCAGGAAGGATAGTTTTTATAACGCAGGAATGCTGACTGTGAACTCAGTTCAGTTCAGTTGCTTAGTCGTGTCCGACTCTTTGTGACCCCCATGAACCACAGCACGCTAGGCCTCCCTGTCCATCACCAACTCCCGGAGTTTACCCAAACTCATGTCCATTGAGTCAGTGATGCCATCCAACCATCTCATCCTCTGTCGTCCTCTTCTCCTTCTGCCTTCAATCTTTCCCAATATCATGGTCTTTTCCAATGAGTCAGCTCTTCGCATCAGGTGGCCAAAATATTGGAGCTTCAGCTTCAACATCAGTCCTTCCTATGAATACCCAGGGTTGATTTCCTTTAGGATGGACTGGTTGGATCTCCTTGAAATCCAAGGGGCTCTCAAGAGTCTTCTCCAACACCAAACTTCAAAAGCATCAATTCTTCCATGCTCAGCTTTCTTTATAGTCCAACTCTCACATTCATACATGACTACGGAAAAACCATAGCCTTGACTAGATGGACCTTTGTTGACAAAGTAATGTCTCTGCTTTTTAATTTGCTGTCTAGGTTGGTCATAACTTTCCTTCCAAGGAGTAAGCATCTTTTAATTTCATGGCTGCAATCACCATCTGCAGTGCCCTGTAGATTTAATGAAAGGGCCCCTGGGACCTGGTTTCAGTGGTTTGGGGAATGAATGGAAGGTTAATAAATCCGGACAGCAGTCCTTTGACATTATGGAGTGAAGCTGGGGTGGAGGGCATGGGGGTGGGCTAGGGTGGGAGAAGCTGGACAAGGCTTGAGGGTCAAGGAGAGTTAATTTATCAGGACTGGACAGACTTAAGCACATGGAAATGCTCCTGGAAGGGACTGGTAGAGAACGCAGGCCGAAGTGAGGGTTCCCAGAACGGGGTAGGGTCTAGGTTGTGGGGGAGCAGAAGTGGAGGGGACAGGGAAGCGGGAGCCCAGGGTCAGGGATGGGAGGATGCGCCCAGGTTAGTTGAGCGGAGCGGAGGGGTGCCAGAGTGGGTGGAGGGTCCCATTGCTGGGTGACCTGCCTCTCACTGGGTCTCCATGGGGCCCGCTCTCATCTCTCCCAGCTCCGCCCTCATGCCAGCCACACCCACGCTGCTCCCACAGCAGTGGGTTTCTTCGTTCCAACCCAGAAACCCCTCCCTCTTCCCTGGCTCCTCCCCTCAGCCCTCAGCCACTCTCTTCCTGAGTCTGCCTCCAGCTCGCTTCCCAGCTCCTCCCACGGCGCGGCACCTCGGGAGTCCCACCTCCTTTCTTCCTGAATTTGGCCCCGCCCACGGCCCCGCCCTCGCCTCTTCTGTGCATATCAACTGGCTGGATTTTTATCACGCTCCGCCCCCTAGACTTTCACTCCTGCGACTGGTACAGAGAGCTGTCTGTCAGCGCAGTCGCCTGGCAACGGGGTTGGGCCGCTTCAGAGGAAAATCTGGACTGCAACCGGAAAGGCAGATCCGGTGGACTCTGGGGAGGAGGGCCAGGACCTCGGTGAGCCGAGCGGTGTACTTGAGGCTGGGGGTAGAGGAAGGTCACCGGCCCGGGCGCCCAGAGGGAGCAGCCTGACCAGCGAAGCGATGGGGATGATAACCTTTGTCCTGGGAGCAGTTAGTGCCGGGGTGGACCTGGGCCCTGACCCTTCCTAGCAGCCGGTGCTTCTGCCTCGGGGTGGAGTGGGGAGTGATAGCGGGACAGCTGCGAGGGAGGATATCCCCGCTAGGTCAGTTGGAGCACAGAATTACTCCTCTCCTACTTTTCACATCGTTGAGGTCAGAGAGTTCCAGGCCGATGCTTGCCCGAAGGTCCCCAGGGTGAAGGCCAGCTGCCAGGAGCCCCCTGGAGCGAGAAAGAGCTGTGTAGACGCGGGAAGAACTGTGGAGCATCTTCGGGAAGAGGCGAGGCAGGGGGTTGTGCTGGAGTGTGTGCTGGGTTGGACACAACCTACTCGCTTTGTCCCAGGAGAGTGGCGCTGAGGGCTAAATTCAGGGCAGAGGGGAGAGGAGAAAGTGCCCCCTGCAGATCAGTCACCGGGGCCCCCTGGAGGGAGGAAGGCTAACATGGGGCAGGAGCGGGACAGGTCACCTTCTGGCCAGCAGGGACTCTGCGCAGCCAGCAGCTGGCCCAGGCTCAAGCTGACCCCTCCCAGAAAGGCTGCTGGTTCTGGGATGTAAACAAAGCTTGATGCAGATGAGGTGGTTGGAGTCTTCCCAGAAAGAGTGTACTGAGTGCCAGGTGACTGCTCCCAGGACCATGCTCCCTTGGAGGAGGTGGGGAGTCCAGGGTGTCTCCTGAGGACGGGAACCTTCAGAAAGGCCCTGAAAAAGTCATCTGAGCCATCCTTGGATGCCAGCCAGTTTACTATGGTCTATTCTGCAGGAAAAACAGCTCCTGGCTCCCTCCCCCAGCACTGAAGGGTTTGTTTCTTCCAAGCTGGGCTATTCCCCTTGTTGCAAGGCAGATGCATAGATCTGAGTTCAGGGTCTCAGATCTTGTTGCTTTGAGCTCATGTGTCTCCTCTGGCCTGCAGAAAGCTGAATTAAATGCCCTATGTTACCTCATTTAATCCTACCCCCCTGCCCTCGTTACAGGACTGGAGGCACGTTCCCTGTTTTACAAGGTCTAGAAATGGCTTAGTTACTTGCCCACAGTCACACCAACCAATGTCAGAACTTGAACTCAGATTTATACATCTTTGCATCCCCTGTCCAGAGAGGCAAGTGCTGTGGAGATCAGCGCACTCCAGTGCTGACCGTCCTGCTCTGCCCCTCAGCTCTACCGGTTTCTCATCCCCACCCCTCCTGCATTTGGGGCAGGGTACTCTGTTGTGGGGACTGTCCTGTGCATTGTAGGGTGTTTAGTAGGACCGCTGGTTTCTAACCACGAGGTGGCAGCACTGGCTAGAACCACAGCCTCCCTGGCTGTGACAAGCAGACATCATTGCCAGCTGTCCCCTGGCAGAGAAAACCACCCCCAGTTGAGAACCACTGGGGTTAGCAACCTTAAAGGAACATCTAGGTGTGTCCCCTTGACAGAGAACATGATATATGTAACCCTGCGGGAAACTCAGGCCAGCTCTGGGTAGTTTTATGCACAGCTTGCCAGGAAACAAAAACTCTGTTGCATGTATCAAGGTGCACCCAGGACCGTCCTGTGAGAAAACCATTTGAGGGACTGAAAGTTCAAAAATGTGCTTTTGGGGAGAAGTAAGGACACATCGAAGGCCTTCAGTTCCTCCCCAAAGTTAATTGAAGAGGTTTCAGGCCTGATTCAGGTGATGGCGTCCAGGCAGGATGAACTTGGGAACGCTGTACCACTGCCTTTCCTTCATCCTGCCTTTTGGAGGCAGGGTGTCCTTAGAGCTGTCTTTTCTTTTTAAATTGCATTCACTTATTCAGTCATTCAGCCAGTTTTTATTATTATTTTTACTTTAATTTTAGCTGTGCTGGGTCTTTGTTGCTGGGTGGGCTTTCTCTGGTTGCGGCAAGCAGGGCTGTCCTCCAGTTCTGGTGCTCGGCTTCTCTCGTGGAGCGTGGGCTCTGGAGCATGCCGGCTTCAGTGGCTGCGGCTCCCTGGCTCTAGAGCTTGGGCTCAGTGCTTGAGGTGCACAGGCTTAGTTGCTCCGCGGCGTGTGGGGTCTTCCCAGACCAGGGATCGAACTCGTGTCTCCTGCATTGGCAGGCAGATTCCTCACCACCGAGCCACCAGGGAAGCCTCCCAGAGCTGTCTTGAGATGCGTCCTCTCACCGGTGCCCTGTGGACACCCAGACGGTGGGCCAAGGGGGCGTGGCCCGAGAGGCTGCCCTTCTCCCAGCTCTTCTTGACTCCAGACCTGTGGCTCCAGCTCCAGGCTGCCACACCCCGTTCTCCCTCCTCCTGGAAGGAAAGCCAGTATTGCCGGCTGCCCCGCTTCTGGGCCTTTCCTGGCATGTCCTCCAGGCGCAGCCCTGAGCTCCCATGCCATGGGTTGCACATCTCCTTACATTCTCTCCCCTCCGCCCCAGTCCTCCCTGCAGGCGCCTCACCCAGCCTCGGTCCTTTCCCACAGGTGTCCAGACCCCCTGGAGGCCAGGCTGCTATCTCCAACAGTGGTGGAGGAGCCTGTTTCTGGTGGGGCAGAGAGGGGGCTGGGTAGAGGCAGAGCCGGTCTTGCTCTGTAGCTGCCTCCAGGCACCCTCCCCACACCAGACCTCTCCTGGACCACCCTGGATTCGCCCTGCGCCTTTGTGCACCTCTGGGTGCTGGAAACCCAGCCGGAATGTGTCCTTCGGCACACGTTCTCGCCACCCCACTGTGTGCTGCTCATCCCTTCCCCACCGATCTCCACAGCGTTTGCTGGTCGGGATGCTCCTGCAGGCCCTGTCTGAGGCTTCTGTCTGCTTGCCCTCTGATGGGGCCTGGCCCAGGCGATGCTGTCATCTGTGGAAGGACTTAGATGTCCATGCCAGTGTCAGGAAAGCCAGCGTCCTGGAGGCGGCAGGCCCCGTGACCTGGGGGACAGTCCCCAGCTGCACTGGGTCCTCACCCGTGGATCACCTGGGGGCGTCCAAGGAGAGGGCGTTTACGGGCCGGTGGCCTTTCAGCCCCAGCCGTCCCCCTTAAAGAGGCTAGCAGCCCCCGAGAGAGCGATTCCTTGGTCCTGAGAAGCAAGGTCGCTCTCCCAGGATGTGGGGAATCTGAGGTGCGGCATTTAGAGGCATCACTGTTGAAGGGGCTGGAGGTGGTGTTGGCTGGATCCCCCGTCCCGTCAGCTCTCCCTGGGGACCCAGGTGCCGTGGGCCCTGGGGTGCAGAGGTGGGGAGGGGGCCGGTCACGGGTGGTGAACTGAGGGCACTGATCCAAGGGGCCCCTGAGTGCCTGGGGCCTCAGGGTATGTCCCCTGGGGGCTGAATGCAGGGGACCCGGGCCAGGCCAGCCTCCTGGAGTTTGCACCCAGAATCTCATGAGGTGGTGGGGAACGGGCTGTCCACCTGAGGGGCAGGCGAGGAACGACAGACCTTGGACCAGCATGTCCACATGTCTGCTTGTGCCAGGCTGGCTCGGGTGCCGGCCGCCAGGTGGCCGTGGGGCAGAGTCTCCTTTATGATTTTCAGATTCTGCGGGTGGGTGAGTCAGGCATGACTCTGGGGGTGGGGGGAGGTGGAGGTGGGGTTCAAGCAGAGTGAGCAAGGAGGGGTGTGTGTCCCTCAGGGCAACAATCAGTTAGGAATGCTGGGTAGTCTTGGAACCCGAGGCTGAGGAGATGGTGAGGTGTGCAGAGGTGGACAGGAGGGCCCTCTGAGCCAGACGGGGGCCCAAGGGAACTGCTCACGGGGTCTGGCATCTGACGTTCCTAGTGGACCACACGCATCTGCCAGGTTGGCCTTGGGAACCCACCAGGGTGGGCACAGCTCTCAGCTAGCCCAGAGGGTCCAGCTCTGAGGTGGAGCTGTGCTCACATCTCAAACCCCCCAGGTGTTCAGAAGGCAGTCATCTCTCCCAGCATATGACTCATGGGCCTTCTCTTGTCACACACCTTAAGGTTTTCTAGAGGAAGTGAAAATGCCTGATGACCTTTGGTATGAAGACCCTGAGAACAAACTGGAATTCCTAGGGTGTATTTTTATATGCTTGCATTTTCAGAATTTCAGCAGGATAGCAAGATAGGGATGCAGGGAAGGCTGAGGGATAAGTTTTCGGTGATTTGATAAATTAACAGAGATCTTGAGAGAAATCTTGAATTTCCCTGCTGGGGGAGGGTATGAATCTGAAAATATCTTTGACTAAAGCTGTTGTGATTTACCAGTAATGTAAGGAAAGCAGGGGTAGCAACAAGCAGAAGCAAAACCGCAGGCAGATCAGGTCACCACATGGGGTCCCCAAATAACCCACAGCCCCCTTCCCAGTCGGAACAGTGCAGATGGCTCATCTCCTCAGCACGTCCTACGTGGTCAGGTGGTTTCTTGGGCTCTTAGAAGAGTTGACAAAGAGGACGGGTCTGCTTTGGCAAAGCCGCTTGGGCTGTGCCCCCCTGAGGGAGACCAGGTACCAGCTGGCGCCGCCCAGAATCGGGTCCCAGACCTCATCTGCAATTTTTGTGTTGTTATGTGAATCTCACTTCAGTAAGAAAAAAGGCCCCACGTGCACCCCACTTCCTCTTGAGGCCTGTG
The DNA here is from genome assembly GCA_917880005.1 of Nanger dama. Classification (NCBI taxonomy): domain Eukaryota; kingdom Metazoa; phylum Chordata; class Mammalia; order Artiodactyla; family Bovidae; genus Nanger; species Nanger dama. The sequence continues at coordinate 10,154,792 of CAKJTW010000012.1, read as the reverse complement.
ATCCACGCTCCACCTGGATTGTGGACAGCCTGCCCCTCCACGTGACCTGGGGGAACTTACAGGCTGTTGCTTTTGGGGGTGCCCCTCTCCCCAGCAGTTTGACCACGGTGGGTCCCAGATGAAGTCTAAAGACAGGAGTCAGGAAGCGGTGGCACTGTGCCTCCTACATGGTTGTTTCACCTCGGACGTGCTGTTCTGTCTGGATCCGTGGATTGGATGGCGCTGGACCCCTTTCTGTGATGAGGTCTGGGGCCCGATTGCAGCCCCTGGGCCATCTGCCATTGGGTGCTGGCCTCTCTTAGTATCCCTCCCAGAGATGAGGCCTGGGCTGGGTTCTCACAGCTTTGGCCAGTGTGTGCCACGATCCCATCCATATGAGGTTGGGCTGTGATTACTCCCACTTTACAAATGAGGATTCTGGGGCGCAGAGAGTTTCGGTCACTTGCCCGAGGCTGCCCAGCCACCACGAGAAGCCAGGATCGCAAAGGAAGAACATGTCCCACGGCACTTCTGCTCTGTAGGTGATACTTGCAAGGTGTTGATTTTATTTAAATATGTGTAATCATCCACCCTTATAAATTATTTTTTCAACTCAGGGTTTTAAAAAAATGAATATTTAGATTAAAATCCTGATTTTTCTACCTTTTAGTTACATTAGCTTAGAAACTATTTTGGAATAAAGAAATCCAGATGGCTAGCAGTTATGAGCAGACTTTGAGAAGTCAGAAGAATTTGATTGAGTTTTCACATTTTATTTGTGTCAACTAATTTGTCCCCTGGAGAAGGAAGTGGCATCCCACTCCAGTATTATTGCCTGAAGAATCCCCATGGACAGAGGAGCCTGGTGAGCTACAATCCACGGGGTCACAGAGTTGGACACAACTGAGCAACTAAAAAAAAATAATTTCTACCACATCGAAACACTACATAGGTCTGCATTTTTGCTGCGTTTTGCAAGTAAATCAATGTTGCTTACCTTGACCATGTAATTATTGACATTTATTTTCTATGATTGACTTATTTTGGAGCTCCCCTGGTGATCTGGTGGTTAAGATGCCACACTTTCAATGCAAGGGGCAAGGGTTCAATCCCTGGTGAGGAAAGTAAGACCTCACATGGCATGCAGCAATAAAATAAGATAAAACAGCAAAATAGTTAAAATATATATGTGGTTTAGTCGCTAAGTCGTGTGTCTGACTCTTGGGACCCAATGGACTGTAGCCCACCAGGCTCCTTCTGTCTGTAGGATTCACTGGGCAAGGATACTGGAGTGGGTTGCCGTTTCCTTTTCTAGGGGATCTTTCCAACCCAGGGATTAAACCTGGGTCCCCTGCACTGCAAGCGGATTCTTTACCGACTGAGCCACCTATACATATTTGATTTCTGTCTCTAACGGGTGTTACCTTCTCTCCTGCAGAGTCCCACCAGCCGCAGGGACAGATGGGGAACAGCAAGAGTCGCCCAGGACAGGAGTGCTCCTCACGGTTTCTCCCGCGGAGCAGGCCGAGGTCAACAGGCTGTTTGACGCTCTGTCGTCGGAGAAGCTTGGCTCCAGTGCCTCGCCCAGATCCTTCTCTCTGCAGGCACTGAAGGCAAGGGTAACAGCTGGGAGTTCGTGTTTAGTTTGGAGCAGGAGTCAGGCTGCCGCTGACCCTCGGTTCCTGTAAGGCAGGTGTGGGAACACAGAGAGATGTGTTTTCTGTGAAGAAACAGATAGTACCGACTGTCAGCCTTGTGGGCTCCGTGGCCAGTGTGGCCGCTGCTCCACTCTGCCTTCATCTCACACTGTTCAGGGACTTTTCCCACTTGCGGTTGACCAGAGGGGCTGGCTGCTTCCCGTCTCTTGCACCACTGTCCCCTGATTTCTCCTTGCAATGGGTGACAGGCTGCCCAGGCTATATTTGTGGGTCTGATAACCGCCAAGTCTCAAGTCCACCTTGGCCTTCAGGATTCGTAAGTGTTTGATGTCCTAGGAATTTTGTTGTTTTCCCCCACCAAAATAATGAAGTTTCGGGGTCAGGGTGCACCTGACAAGGAGTGAAGGCTGCCCGCTTCCCCATCTTTTGGCCCCGTTCCGTGGGGCTCTTCACCGCGTGCGTTTGGGTGCTCAGAGTGCAGCAAGAGCACAGACATCTTTGGCCCATCTGGTAACTTTACAATCTTGTGTTAGTTTCAGGTGAACAACAAGGTGAGTCAGTTATACAAACACATGCACCCACTCCTTTTAGATTCTTCTCCCATACAAGTCATTACAGAGGACTGAGTAGAACTCCCTGTGCTGTATAGTAGCTCCTTGTTAGTTACCTATTTTATATACGTGTGTGGGTGTTAGTTGCTCAGTCGTGTCCGACTCATTGCAACCCCATGGACTGTCGCCCACCAGGCTCCTCTGTCCATGGAATTCTCCAGGCAAGAATACTGGAGTGGGTAGCCATTCCCTTCTCCAGGGGATCTTCCCAACCCAGGGATAGAACACAGGTCTCCTGCATTGCAGGCAGATTCTTTACTGTCTGAGCCACCAGGGAAGCCCTATTTTATATATAATAAGAGTTTATATGTCAATCCCAATCTCCCAGTTTATCCCTCCCCCACTTTCTAATTCATACTGAGCACAAATAACTTGGATAGATAGTTAATATGTCTGGAAGTCCCTAATCTAGAGGAGACCAGTGCAGCGCTACACAGACCGTATGTTCCATGTGGAAATAAATCCAGATAGGCAAATGACAGCTGCTGGAACTAGAATGGAGAAGATGTTAGCAGAGTGAAAAGCAGCCAGTGGCCAGAGGCAGGAAGAGCATGGCCAGTCTGGGGAGACTGGAAAGTCTGGAGGGCAGGATGGAGACAGTTGACGGGAGAGTTTGATGGCCCAGATGAGCCACAGGCCGGGACCCATTAGGGGTGTGGGTCCTGGGGTGGTATGACACCCTTAGTGGCCAGAGACGGTGCACTGGGGGTCTGGGAAGGTTCTCTGCTGGCAGCAGCGGTTGGTCTTGGTCCCTTAGCTGTTTTCCCATCATCCTACCGCGTCTGACATGCACCTTGTCTGGGCTTTTCACCCGCTCGTCCCTGCAGGGCCATGTGGGGGACGCTCTTCCCCCAGAGATGGTCACCAGACTGTTCGAGGGCATGCGGAGGGTGGATGACAGCGGGAAGGCAAAGGGGCCCAGCGAGCGCGTCTCCCAGGAACAGTTCACAGCGTCCATGTCCCACCTGTTGAAAGGAACTGCCGAGGAGAAGAGTCTCGTGATCCTGAACATGATTTCCACCTCAGGAGGTCCCGTGAAAGCAAGAGACGTCCACAAGGTGAGAGGCCACCAGGCGCTTCGCAGCTACCCCCAGCAGTGTTGGTGGCCTTTGGTGGGGGCTCAGGATGATGCAGCAGCTGATGGAGGCCTTGTGCAGAAGTGCCCCCTGGGGGCCCTGGACCACGTAACCGGTTGAGGTCAGGACTCCCAGACAAAGGCGTCAGCCAACTAGACCAGCCGAGGGCATCGTTGGAAAACTGAATAACCACCCAAGTCATGTGGTTCTTCCCACCCTGGGGTCTGCCACGTTGGCCTTAGTGAGACAAGACGCCCTTCTCCATGTTGATCTGATGTAAGTCAGAGGTACAATGGTGGTGCAATTAACGGTGAAATTGTGATCTTCCAAGTTTACAGAGGACTTGGTTGGCTCTGTGGTACACGTGCTAAACTACAGACGGCAGCTGCGAGGCTGGAGTCAGAAGCCACCCCCAGGCTCCCCATCCAGGGTGCAGGTGCTGGCTGCCCAGCTGTGCTCCGAGATGAGGCTTCAAGGCAAGTGCCCCACCCTAGTCCCTAGACCTTGGCGTCGGAGAGTGGCTCCACGCCATCTCGTATTAACGTTTAAAGTCAGCAAGTGTGCATCTTCCAAATTTGGAGGACCATTGAGATCATCTCTTCCTTGGCCTACAGTTGTTCATAGTATTTCCTCATAATCCTAATTTCTGCCAGGTCCATGATGACGTCACCACCTTCATTTCCGATGTTAGTCATCTGAGCCTTCTCTTTTTTTCTGGGTCAGTCTAGCTAAACGTGTGTTCACTTCTTGTTATTTTCAAAGAGCCAGCTTTTGGTTTTGTGGACTTTCTCTGTTGTCTAACCTCTATTTTATTTATCTTCAAGTCTTTTATTTCCTTTCTTCTGCTTCCTTTAGATTTAGTTTGGTTTTTCCTTTTTTTTTTTTTTTAATTGAAGTATCGTGGATTGTGTTGTGTTGTGTTGATTTGTGCTGTACAGCAAAGTGACTCGTTTAGACTTAAATATATTCTTTCCCATTATAATTTGTAACAGGATATTGCATATAGTTCCCTGCACTCTACAGTGGGACATTGTTGTTTATCCGTTCCATATATAATAGCTTGCATCTGCTAACCCCAACCTCGGGCTTCCCAGATGGCGCAGTAATGAAGAACCCGCCTGCCAGTGCAGGAGACACAAGAGACGCGGTGCGATCCCTGGGTCAGGAAGATCCTCTGGAGGAGGAAATGGCAACCTGCTCCAGTACTCTTGTCTGGGAAATCCCATGGACAGAGGAGCCTGGTGGGCTACAGTCCACGGGGTTGCAGAGAGTCGGACACGACCAAGTATGCGTGCATGCACGCACAGCCCCACCCTCCCAATCTGTCCTCCCCGCGTCTTCTCCCCGTCGGCAGCCACGCATCTGTTTGCTGTGTGTGTGAGTCTGCTTCTGTGTCACGGGTGTACTGGCTTGTGTCGTTTTTAGACTCCACATAGAAGTAACAGCATACTTTGTCTTTCTCCTTCTGACTTCCTTCACTCAATGTGATCGTCTCTGGGTCCATCCGTGTTACTGCAGATGGCCTGCCTTTGCTCTTTTTTATTGCTGAGCAATGTTCTGTCGTATGTAGGCCCCACATCTTCTTTATCCACTCCTCTGCCAGTGGGCACGCAGGTTGTCTCCATGTCTTGGCTGTTGTGCTGCTATGAACCTTGGGGCGCACGGATCTTTTTGAATTGTAGCTTTGTCTGGGTGTGTGCCCAGGTGTGGGATTACTGGCTTATGTGGTAGCTCTGTTTTTAGTTTTCTGAGGAACCCCCATACTGTTGTCTATAGTGGCTGTACCAGTTTACATTCTCACCAACAGGGTAGGAGGGTTCCCTTTTCTCCACACCCTCTCCAGCATTTATATTTTGTAGATTTTTTTTGATGATGGCCTGTAGATGTATTCTTTTTTTTGCTTACTTGATTCTGGCTGCACTGGGTCTTCCCTGCAGTGTGCAGGCTTTTTCTAATTGTGAGTGGGGCTGCTCTCTAGTGTGCCGCGTGGGCTTCTCATCATGGTGGTGTCTCTGGTTGCAGAGTGTGGGCTCCAGGCACACGCACTTCAGTAGCTGTGGCACGCGGGCCCTGGAGCACGTGGCTCAGTGCTTGTGGTGCGTGGGCTTGGTTGCTCTGGGTCACGTAGGATCTTCCCAGACCAGGGATCAAACCCATGTCTCCTGCACTGGCAGGCGGACTCCTAACCACTTGACTCCAATGTCTAGTTTGGTTTTCTTTGTCTGGTTTCTCAAGGTAGGAGGTTAGGTTATTGATTTGAGGTCACTCTTCTTTTTCATATCGGCGTTTATGGCTGTGCGTCTCCCTCTAAGCGCTGCTTCAGCTGAATCGCATCAGTTTTCTATGCTGTGTTCTTGTTTTCATTCAGCTCAGTGTTTTCTGGCTTCCCTCATGATTTCTTCTCTGACCCATTGGTTGTTCAGCGGTGTACTCTTTAATTTCTACATATTTGTGAATTTCCCAAGTTGCTTTCTGAGTTGTAATTTTATTATGTGTGATTGAAGAACATAGATTACGTGACTTCAGATCTTCTCAGTTTATCAAGGCATGCTTTATGGCCTAATATATGGTCTGTTCTGAAGAATATTCCAGACCTGCTGGAGAAGAACGTGTTCTGCTGTTGTTGGGAGAGAAACAGTATATATTTCAATCTTCTTGGAATTTAAAGATACCTTGAGGTGGATCTTGTAGCTTTGTTGACGTATAAAACAAAGTTGACTTATTTTATAAAAGCGTTACTGGTTTATTATAAAGCTGGATTTCTAGACAGAGTTTGAAACATTAAGCGAGATAGTTGGGACTTGGAAAGAATAATAAGACAGTCTGCTGTGAACGTATGAGGCCATCATGTTTGGATGGAGTCCCGTTAGTCTGTCTTCTGGCGCCACTGCTGCGCCACCTCTGTTCTTAGTAGGTAAGAGATGGAAATCAGAGCCATAGGTGTTGCTTAGAAACCATGAAGCATAATTCATAGTTAATGAAACCCATTCTCCCCAGACAAATCCAGGGGTGCCCAGGACGTTACCAACCTCTACCCTGATGTGGGGCTTCCTGGTGGCTCAGTCAGTAAAGAACCCACCTGCCAATGAAGGTGACCAGGGTTCGATTCCTGGGTCGGGAAGATCCCCTGGAGAAGGGAATGGCAACCCACTCCGGTATTCTTGCCTGAGAAATCCCATGGACAGAGGAACCTGGTCGGGGCTACAGTCCGCGGGGTCACAAAGAGTCAGGCACGACTTAGCGACTCCCCCACCGCCAGCCTGACGTAGCTGGAGGGCAGTGGACGTCTGAGTCCTTCCCAGATGGCTTTGTTAAACTAGCGGCTTTGGTGCAGCCAGCCCTCCCAGGAAGGGGGTGCTGGGGAGTTTCAGGGCCCCAGGGGGAGGGTGTAACTGTCTTCTGGGCCTCTGAAATGCAGCTGGGAATGCAGAGAAAAGATAAGAGCGTTGATGTTGAGTTGTTTAGATGAGCGCCGTCCAACAGGGGTAGGTTGTGAACTGCAAAGCGAACCGCATGTGAAATTTTAAATATTTTAGTAACCACGTGAAAATAGCAAAAAGAAACAAGTGAGATTAATTTTAAGAAAATTTCCAAAGTATACTTTAACCTTGGCAGTGTTAAAAAAAAAAAAAAAAACGCTAGTTAGTTTACATTCTTTTTCTTTTTTTCCACACCAAGTCTTTGAAATGGGGTGTGCATTTGACATTGACCACACATCCTGATGCGGACAAACCGCACGCGTGGCTCCCCTGTTGGACAGAGCAGGTTCAGGAAAGCAGACGGAGGATGATGTCACTGCCCCCCACCCCCCAGCGCTGTTTTCTCCTCCGCTAGGTGGCGGGAAGCTTCTGGGGCCTCAGTGGCTGGACCGCGACTGCGACCGGGCCGTGCTCGAGGACTGGGTGTTCCGGGCCCACCACGTGGCCACGTTTTGAGCCTGGTCATCCACCAGGGCTTCTTCCTCCTGCGCTCGTCCCTTGAGCTGGCCACCCTGGTCCCCGAGCGCCAGGTGGACCCGCATCGGGAGTTTGCCAGCATCCTGGATGTCCTGTCCGTCATCTACGTCAACTCGCACCTGCCCCAGGAGCGGCGGCTCCGCTGGCGCCTGCTCTTCGCGACCGAGCTCCATGGGAACAGCTTCGCCCAGCTCTGCGGGCACATCGCCCACGGGGGCCCCTGCCTGGTGCTGCTCGAGGACTGCGACGGCCACGTGTTCGGGGGCTTCGCCTCCTGCTCCTGGGAAGTCAAGCCTCAGTTTCAAGGTGAATAGCCCCACGTTGGTAGCGCAGCGCTCCTGGCGGGTTCTGGTCCCTCAGCCGCCACGTGGGGACCTCTGAGCCCGCCAGCCCGTGTGCGCTGTTCCTTCCATCTCCTCCCTCAAGCGTTTTTTTCTAGACGTGTTTGGGAGGATGGGGAAGTGTTTATGGAGGTTTAACTTCACACATTTCTGCATAGCCTCTGGCTGCTGGGTCAGGAAGCCGGACAGGTGTCCTCACCCCTGGATTTCAGGTGAGGAAACAGCGGCTCAGCATCATTAAATGGTGCAGTGCTGTCTAGCAGGGCTAGAGCGTCAGTGCCCAGGGTTTTAGTTTTTTTTTTTTTTTTTTTATTGGGGAGCTGGCCATACCAGCACCCTCTGCGGACACTCACCCACGCCCCAAACTTGCAGGAGGACTGTAGGAGCCCAGCTCTGGCTCCGCTGTCGGTACACACGGTTTAGGACAGAGAGCCGCTTGCCCACCTTGTCACGGCATCACAGAGAGGGGTCCCTGGGGGTAAATAGCTGGGTCTCTGTGTGATTGGAGGCTCTGCTCGAGCACGTGGAAGAACAGCCCCGAGAGCCATTATTATCTAGACGAAACTTGCACTTCTTCCAGCTCCTCTTGTATTAATCCAAAGGTCAGCTCCGCTGTGTCTCCAGCTTTCGTTTACGAGAGCAGCATTCAATCCTCTGCTTGAAGAACTGTGGGAAAGAGCAGTTACCAGGTTTTCAGACGTGAGCTCTTTCTGCCAGGATCCTGGCAGGGGGCAGCCCAGCCTCGCAGATGCCTTTCACGTCCTGGGCGTTTCTCATCTGTTGGTCCCCCAGTCATCTCGAGTATTTGCGCCTTGAGGAGACGTGACACCCACAGGGTCACTTCGTTTCCGCTTCTGCCGGCCGAGGGGCAGCCAAAGGCCCGCAGCACTGGGCAGAGTCCGGCTCCATCCTGGGGAGTGTGCTTTACCCTCTCTGGGCCTGGGGTTCCCAGAACCATGGGGAGGGCAGCCTGTAAACCTTGGGGTGCAGGGGGGTGGTGTGGTGGTGGGAGTCGGGCGAGGAGCCCCCCGTGGGACTGACGCCTTTGTAGATCATGTGACTCCTTGGTGCTTGCCCTGTGCCTTGGAGTGGAGGGTTGTCTTCCCCAGGTGGCCCTTCCCTCTGGGTGTGGATCCCAGGATGGACTAGCATAGGGTCCGTGCTCTGTGGCTCCGGCACCTTATTCAGCACTGGGAGCCAGTGAACACTGGCTGAAAGGCACCCTTGGGACCAGCAGGTGAAGTGATGGTCCCGGGGCTGCAGGTGGGACCAGGCCGTTACTTGAGGCAAGACCCATCCTTCTGGGCACATGGGCTCAAGCCTGAGTCTTTAGCCTGGAGGGCAGCCCTGTGTCTCCCGGTCCCGGTGGCCTCCCCAGGCTCACCTTCCTTCCTCCCCCACTCCAGTACCCACAAACCTCACTCTACAGCCGAGGGGTCCCGCTGTTCCATCAGGCCTGCCTCATCCCCGTGGGGGTCCCTCCTCCATGGAGGGGCCCTCACCTAGCCTTCTCCATCTCAGGCCGTCCTTCCTGGTTTCAGAGGAGCTGAGTCCCCGTGGAGGCCCCCAGGGTCCATCTGGAGGGGAGGCCTGAGCATCACAGGTCCTGACTCTGTGCCACCCAGGGCCGTCCTCCCTAAGGCCTCCTGGAGCTCCACGCCCGCCTTGTGTCCCCGCTCTGCATTCGGGCTCCTCGCCTGCTTCCTGGAGCTCCCTTCCCCAGAGCCTGAGCTGGGTCCTTTCTCAGGTGCCCTCACACCGTCACCTGGGTGGGGCAGTGCTTCTGGCGAAGGTCCCACGGCTGTGGGGCACGCCCCTGGTCCCCACCTAGCTGGGAGCTCCCCGGGGTGGGGTGTGTGCCCTCCGTCAGCGCCCTGCAGTGAGTGCATGGGGGTGGGGAAGGAGCCTGAGGTGGAGGGCTCCTCATCTCCGCTGAGTGGAGCATGCCTGTGCCTGTGCGCAGGTGAAGGTGGGGCGTACCGCTCCCTGGGTGCGCCCCCCCCCCAGCCAGCTGCATCTGCAGGCATCCTCTGTTCTCTGGATGGCATGCCTGAGGCTGTGCGGGCACCCAGCTGGGGCCTGCAGTGACCACCTGCCCCTTGCGCGCACGCGGAGATGGGGCTGCTCTTTCTGACTCTGGGAGGCGGGGCGGCGTCCCCAGCAGGCAGATGCCACGTTCCTTTCTGGCGGTCACCCTCGCCTCCCAGCCGCAGCTCATCCTAAGGGCCCCGGGCAGCTGTGGGTCTGGGATCCGCCCGCTGGTCTGAGGGCTCTGCTCCTACATGTGGGACCCCCCAACCCCTGCACACCGAGGACCCAGAGAAACTTCTCCAGCTCTGCCTTCTGAGCGGGCCTGTTGGCGTTTCCTGCTCCTCCCCATGCCCAGCTGCAGTGGGTGATCCGGCTTCTTTGCGCTCTGCTCACTTTCAGGGGACAACAGGTGCTTCCTGTTCTCCGTCTCCCCAGGATGGCCGTGTACACCTGCACGGGCTACAACGACCACTACATGTACCTGAATCAAGGGCAGCAGACCATCCCCAACGGCTTGGTAAGGACGGGGGCAGGGCGCGGCCCCGCAGTGCCGTCCACCCCGCGGTGCCAGCCCCAGCCCTGACGTGCCCGGGGCACACGCCCACTCGTCGGGCAGCGTGTGGTGTCCAGTCCATCCTGCCCGGATCTCAGGTTGCTGATGCCAGGAGGGACAGCCAGGACTGACCGACCTCCCTCAGAAAAACACGGGGCCTCTGTTGGGGCGTTTCTGGGCTTTGTGTGCGAATGACGGGTTCCGCCAGTTTCCTGATCATCAGGTGGCTGGTCTGTGGCCTTTGTCACTGGAGACGCCGCCCTGGCACTCGTGCTGGGGGCAGGGCTAGGCTCCCTGGACCCGTCAGGCTGGACTCAGCCGCAGGAAGAAGCGGGCAGGGGTGAAGCCCACAGGTGACGGTGGGGGACGTGGGGACAGGGCTGGGCGAGGAGCTGGAATGGGCACCCACACAGATGGTTAACTCGGGTGCAAGAGCTGTCTCCTGGCAGCCCCAGCCTCCTCCTCTTCCCCGCTGCTTAACGAAAAGCATCTCTTGGGAAATTCCCAGTCCCGACTGCAGTGCTGAGGGGCGGGGAAGGTGGATCTACCTCTGCGGTGTGGAGTGGGCCCTGAGCTCCTCCCTTGTTCTCTCTGGGGCTCCCTCGGGCCCCCCAACAGCCCAAGATGCCTTCTGAAAGGGCAATTTGGTGTCGACAGGGGAGAGGGTCTTGCCTCAGGGGATCAGTAGTCGGCCGGCGAGGAGAGGCGGCCCCCGAGTGTGGCTGGTGTCCACACTGGTCCCTTGCTCAGTGTTAACTCCTGGCCCCAGGGCCCCGGGGTAGAGGCAGTGGTGGAGGTGGCACCCGGAGAAGGGGACCAGAGAGGCTGAACAGTGGCCTGTTCCCACCCGCATCTCGCCTAGAGCCGGATAGCGTCCTCCACCCCCTGCACGCCTGCTCCAGCACAGGGCCTGGGGCCTGGGGCGCAGACACAGGTTTCCCCGCCTCACGTGCTGGGTAGACCTCGCCCCTCATTTTACGGACTGCAGTGTCTGGGTCTGATCATCTGCATTCTTTTGTCCTCTGTTGTCACTTGAATTTCCTTTTAAGATTTTTTATTTGTTTGGCCGTGCTAGGTCTTCAGTTGTGGCGGGCAAACTGAGCTGTGGCGTGTGGGATCTAGCTCCCCGACCAGGGATGGAACCCGGCCCCCGCCCCGCACTGGGAGTGCAGAGTCTTAGCCTCTGGACACCAGGGAGGACCTGACTGGTGTTTCCTGCGAGTGCGGCCCTGAGAGAAAGAGCCACTGGGAGGGACTCAGGACACCTGGATGAGTGTTCTAGGTAGCCGCAGTGGGACCCTTCAGTTGTACCAAACCATATCATTCACGGTTAAGGAAAAAAAGTTGCATTCGCTGCCGCACACCCTTGTGGCCTGAAGGCTGGGGTGGGCCTCGGGGTCTGACGCACCTACCTCCACAGGGCATGGGAGGGCAGCACGGTTACTTTGGGCTGTGGATCGACTTCGATTTCGGGAAAGGACACAGCAAGGCCAAGCCCACGTGCACCACGTACGGCAGCCCTCAGCTGTCTGCCCAGGAGGACTTTCAGTTCCAGAAGATGGAGGTGTGGGCGGTGGGAGATGCCCCAAGGCAGAGCCGGTGAGCATGGGGGCGCTTCTCCCCTCTCTTGGCTTGATCCCTTGCACACCTTTCACACCTCCACCTGGAGATGGTTTTTCCCAGACTTGTTTCCAGCAGCCGTCACTGGCCAGAGGAATGCCTGTGGGTGCACATCTGGGCGGGGAGTCCTGTCTGGGATCTGCTGGGGGTCTCCTAAAAGAACCACCCCAGGGAGGTGGGGTCCCTTCCGAATCCATGGTTCAACAATGAGTTGTTGGCCTCCTTGCACCGCGTCACCTCCCAGCGATGGCCTCCCAGGGTCGGGGTGGTCGGGGGGTAGGGGGGACACAGTGAGGGCAGGGCCAGACCCCTGCCTCCTGCATTTCCCCTTGTGGCATCAGTAAAGCCCCGAGTCCGCTCTGAGAAATATGCCAGTGGCAGGACATCACTGGCTGGTTTTGGTCACAGAACACACTGTTCCTTCCTTCTTCCCAAGGTCAGGAAAACCAGGAGCATTCTGGACATCGACCCCGAGGCCCGGGCCCTGCTGGAAGCCAGTGGGCGGGGCCGCCACAGCGAAGGGCTCCGGGAGGTTCCCGATGAGCAATGATGATGGCCGGCACGGGCCACCCTGGAGCCGGAATGCAGCCTGCCGACCCTCCTGGATCCTGCGGAGGCCTGACTTTGGTCCAGGGCATGCGGGTCACATCCCAGCGGTCCCGGCGGTGCCCAGTCTGCACAGAGTACAGTTCCTCTGTTGCCAAATGTCCATCGGTGGGGGCGTCTCCCGCCCCGTGAATCCCACGCATACAGCTAGCAACCTGATCCTTAGACTTGGCTCAAGCCCTAGGGATGAAATCCAAAGAGGAAGCTGAGATGTTGAGACTGGCTGGACCTGCCATCTTTGGGGACTGGAGTTCTTACAGTGGTGGTGGTGTTGGGGGTCGTTTCCACTCACTGGGGGTCACTGGGCCTCTGTTCAGGCCCCCCAGTTACGAGCTTTGAGGCTCCATTTCTTCTTGTCAAGGGCAGAGGTGCTCAGCTGGGAATCCCTGTGCTTTGGGGAGTAGAAATTTCCTCTGATATGAAATTTCTATATTTCTAAAAAAAAAAGCGTTAGCAGTGTACTAATGGGGGAAATAGGAGATTTTGAAGATGATAGTGACCTGGATCTTCAGCAAGGTTGGATGTCAGCCTTTCTCAGCTTTTTTAGGTGGGTCTGTGCTTGGAGTGCATGGGAAACCAGGAGGTGAGCAGAGCAGCAGAGTGGCAGAGTGGCGGTCCTGTTTCTGATGTAAACATGGGCACACTCAGGGCCGAGGATCGTGCTGATACACATGCGGCCTGTCGCAGGAGCTGGGGGCAAGTGACTTGACAGGACCGACCTGGACTCCTGGCCTCCAGCATCGCCCCGTGCTGCCCCCCAGGGGATGGTGTGTACCCGGCCTTGTGGACTTGCCATAAACAGTGACCCTGCCACGCTAGCGGAGATGTGGGTGGGCTGGGCCCTGTCCAGTCCAGCCCTGTCCCTCGGGGGTGGCCCAGAGAACCTCCTGACACACTGAGAATCGAGCTCAGGGGTGTTGCAGGCTCAGCCCTGAGATACCTGCCTCTGTCTTCCCCTGCTCCACACTGTCCTTCTGCAGATCTGACAATAAATGCTGCCTTATTCTCGAGTCGGCCCCGATTATAAGCCATAGTGAACCCGAAGCTGTGTGTACTTGCGGGCTCTGCACTTTCTACAGGAGGCCCATGAGACCTGCTGCTGAGCCCCGAGCAGAAGGCCTTGCAAACGAGCCTTCACAAGGAAACACACGCTTGCAACAGTGACATGCACGCTCTGTCCTGATTGACTTTCCTTATAAAAGGGCCAGTTTTAACAGCTTCTCGGGTGCGTTCTGTGGCTTCCTGACGGATTGGAAGCAGACACAGGATGTTAGGATCCTCAGATATCCTTTCCATAATCTGAAGAATTAGGCCCCGAGTCTTCAGTCAGTTACAGAATTTTTATAAAAATGCAGTGGAATAATACCTCGCTAATATTAAAAGGTCCATTCAATACCATTTACTGTCTGTGGCTGTCAGAGAGGCTGGAGGTGTCCGGGCCTGTTTTTTCCTGCTGCGTGCCTCTTCTCACAAGAGTGCAGGTCATGCCCAGGGGCCTGATGGTTTCCCAGGATAGCTCAGCTATAGGATGGGAGCAGGTGCCCTGCCCAGGCGCTTGGTAACCCGAGGGACGTGCCCTTGTGGAGGGCACATGGGCATGGGGCAGCCTTGGGACCCCATGAGCTGAGGGCCTGCACACACTGACCAGTGAGCAGAGGAACCACGCCCCTCCTGGGCCTGGGAAACCTGCAATGCTAGTTTTAACACATGAGGAATTTGTTCTTTGATAAAGAGGGGATAAAAGTTCGGATTGTATGGGAGGTGGCTTCCCTCCCTTATCAGGGAAACAGATCAGGGTCCCTGAAGGTGCTGGAAGGAAGGGCTGAAAAGCGCTGTGTTAACTTTTTAACACATGGCTTTTAAACAACATAACTTTTTAAACAACTTTTCAAAGCATGGCTGTTAACTTTTTTCCCACCATAGTTATTTTTTGGAAAATTTTTTTCTTTCTATTGAAGGAAGGATGCTTTAAATTCTCTGCTGCTGTTAAGTTGCTTCAGTCATGTCCGACTGTGCGATCTCATAGACGGCAGCCGCCCAGGCTCCGCCATCCCTGGGATTCTCCAGGCAAGAACACTGGAGTGGGTTGCCATTTCCTTCTCCAGTGCTTAAATTCTCTAGTGCTTTACAATTTTCAGAAGTCTCACACACATGATTTTGTAACCCCATAATTTCCCCCAGTCCCCTCTATTGGCCCTCTCCACTGGTAACCCCTAGTTTGTTCTCTGTGAGTCTGCTGCTTTTTTGTTTGATTCGATAGTTTATTTCTTAGATTTCCTGTATAAGCGATACCAGACCGTATTTATCTTTGTCTGATTTCACTTGGTACAATGCCCTCCGAGTCCATCCATGTTGCCGCAAATGGCAGAATTTCATGGTGTTTTTATGGGTGAGTAGTATTCCATGATACGCGCGCACGCAAACACACACACACACACACACCCCCCCACATCTTCTTTATCCATTCATCTGTTGATGGACCCACTATATTTTCTGATTAAAAGATTAGCTTATGCATACGTGGCAAAAGAGGTCAAAATACAAGAGTGTAACCTGAAAGCTAAGTCTAACTCCTGTGCCCCTCTAGCCTTTTCTTCCCTAGAGGTAAAGTGTTACACACCCTGGTCTGTCCCTCATCTTTTTGGGTAGAAATGGCTCTGTATCTCCCACTTTGTTCTCCGTGTCTGTGTGGTGTCCCGTGAGATGCATGCCCCATTCTTTCCGGCGTTCAGCCATCCCCGGCTTGGGAACGGTCTATCTGTAACTGTTCGCCACTGGAGGGAACATCATTTATGCTCGTCTTTCTGTGGTTCTGTCTGGAGGATGCATCTTTCGAAGCCAACTTACTGGATCAAAAGGTACATGCTTTTTTATCTAGATATTATCGAACTAAGACATCTCTTTCAAGCTCAGTTTATACTTTTGAGACGTGGCGTGTCCAATGGCCATGTTTTCACCAACTATTAAAATTTAGCTTTTGTGTACCTGCTGCTCAAAACCCGTTTTCTTCTACTACTGCTGTGCTTTCTAGTCCTTCTCCTAAATCTTTGCTCCATCCAACTTGTATTTCCTTTTTAAAAATTTTTTATTCTCTTTAACATTTTTTTACTTTATATTGGACTATAGTTGATTTAGAGTGTTGTGTTAGTTTTAGATGTACAGCAAAGTGATTCACTTTATGATAAGAAGATGTAAAAGCTATTTCTGTTACTACCTCCCCCCGCCCCCTTCAAATGCTTGATTCTGTCTGCTCTTTGGTAGCACTTTGACTACATCTGAAATGTTTGCTAGGGGACTTTCCTGACTGTCCAGTGGTTAGGAACCACTGTAGGAACGTAGGTCTGACCCCTGGTCGGGGAAGGAAGATCCTGCATGCCAGGAGGCACAGCCAGAACAGTACCATGTTGATGGTATTTTCAAGATGGCACTAAATACTGATGCACGTAGGCAGAGCTGACACTGGCTGACACTGCTTCTTCCTCTCGAAGAACAGGAACATCCAAGTTTGCTGTGTAAATTTGTTGTCATTGCTGGCTCTGGGAGTGGGCTCTCCCCCACCCCCTAATGATGACTGAATACTGGGAGGCTCTCAACATAGTGTCTGCCCACTCACCTTGCTGAGTTCTTTTATCCAGTGGTTCTCGACCTTGAGCCCACATCAGGATCATCTCAAGTCCCCCCCGCCCCCACACACACCTTTTTTTTTTTAAACAGAATAGTCAAATTTTTATTTTTTCTTAAAAAGACATGTTTATGTAGATAGAAAAATGTCTGGAAGGTATATAAATATATACCAAGATCTGAAAGTGTTACTTCATGATGGAATGAAGTAACAGTTTTCTTCTCTACCTGTGTGCTCAGTTGCTCAGTTGAGTCCAGCTCTCATGTGACCAATTGCACTATAGCCTGCAAGGCTCCTTTGTCCGTGGAATTCTCCCAGGCAAGAATACTGGAATGGGTTGCCATTTCCTTCTCCAGGGGATTTTTCCGACCCGGGATGGAACTCGAGTCTCCTGCATTGCAGGCAGATTCTTCACCCGCTGAGCTGTTGGGGATATATCTTCTCTATAACAGTCGATGGTTTCTCCAGAAACTATATTGCCTTTCCTCTTGCCCCAACACCCCAAGCCTGATGCCTAGAGAACAGTCCTTTGTTCCTTTGTACCACTTGATAGAATTCTAGGCATACGGTGAGACACAATAAATTTTATCGTTACCATTTTATCAGTTATAATTTCTAAGTCACCAAGAGTTAAGGTACTGTAATGAAGTGACTTGGCCAGGATCACACAACTAATTAAGGGTTGTGTGTGTTAGCTGCTCAGTTGTGTCCGACTCTCTGCGACCCCATGGACTCCTCTGTCCGTAGGGTTAATCAGAATGAAATCTAGGGTTCATACTCCGAGTCTTCTTTCTTTTGAAAAAACTTTCATTTATATTTGAACACTTTTATAATAAAAAGAGGGAATATAATTCACCCCCAGAGTTTAGTTTAGTAGTTCTGGGCAGGGATCGAGAGTCGACATCGCTCATCAATTCCCAAGTGATGCTGCCAAGGCTGGTGTGGGGAACTGCGCATCGAGAACCACTGGCCACTGCTTCTGATTATCCATGATTCTCTGCAGGCCTGCAGCTATTAGGACCTTTTTTTCTTTTTGGTCTGAAAAAAATATTTTGCCTTAATTTTCAAAGGATTGTTTTTGCTCTTTTTTTTTTTTAAGATATTTTGACATTTTCCCCCAGCACTGTAAAGCATCTTTCTATTATGTTTTGGCTGTGTGACTTCTCTTTTTTCCCTCCAGCTTTACTGAGATGTAATTGACGTACAAGATTGTCCAGTTTAAAGTGTACACTGTGTTGATTGCACCTAGTATGATGGCATACCTGGAAATAAGGATAATTTCCCTTCCTTTCTAATTTCTAGACCTTTCTTTTTTTCTCTTGTTATCAGAAAATTCTTTCTGAATGTTATTAATAATGATGCATCCTTCTCTTTCTTGACCTGACTTGAAGTGGCGTCAGGTGACCTCAGCCTGCAGCAGCTTGAAGCAGGGTTTCGGTTCCCAGCCAGCGATGGAGGTCAGGTTGCGGCAGTGAGAGAGTGGAATCCTAGTCCCCAGACCAGTGGTCAGGGCCAGGGCCGCGCCAACTCCTGCCCAAGCCTCTGGCCTGACCTGGAGACATCGCTCTCACCAGCCCCAACAACCAGGTGAGCTAATTAATCACGTAACACAAATGTCCTTCTCTCTTTCTCTGCTCTCCCTCTGTGGTTTGGTTTCTCTGGAAACCCCTGAGGGAGGGGAGGTCACAGCTGTGGCCGCATTGCACGGCAGGCGGAGCTCCGTTGGATTCCCCGTGGTTGGCTCTGCCTGGCTGCAGACCTCTCTGCCATCTTCCGGCCGCAGGGTGGACGTGTGTGGAGAGCCGCCTTGGGGACTCGCCTGGCGGCCCAGTGGCTGGCACTCCGCGCCTCCACTGCAGCGGGTGTGGGTTCCATCGCTCTGAGGGAGCTAAGATCCCGTGTGCCGCACAGTGTGGCCAAAAAACCCAAAACCCACCACCAACAGAACCAGTCTTGGGGCTCAGGCTGTGGGAGGTCCTGGTTCTGGGGGAGAGGCCACGCCCTGCTCAGCTTCAGAAGCCCAGGCCCTCTCCGCCGAGGCCGCTCAGGCCGCGACTGGCTCTCGCCACATGCTCCAGGGTCACGAACACGAGGCTGTACGTTCCCCCACTTGGCCACTTGTAGGTAAGCGCGGATTAAAGCCAACAGAATGATCATCGGGCCCCCTGGCATCACCCTTAAAGATAGCCAGAGGCCCCATTTCGTGGATGAGGAAATGGGCAGAGTGACCAGAAGCCCAGACCCTGCCCCTGCTCCTCCGTCCCCGCCCCCACCCCATGTCCCCTCCTACCAGGGGCTGCACGGCCCTGAGCTATGGCACAGATACGGAGCCAGACGCGGTTCATAAAAATCACCGTCATTTAATAAATAGTGCTGGCTCCTCACGGTTCGTCCCGGGCCCGGCAGCATGGAGCGGCGGGTGCACGTGGGGACCGAGGACTCAGGGCTGGGCCTGCACTCCCCACCAGCTCCCCAGGAACAGCCAGGTGAGCGGACCCGATGCTGTCATGTCCCCAGACACCTCTTGGAGGGACGGGGCAGGCGGAGGGCCACAGTCACATAAAAATAAGAGATTTAGGGGCCTTTCCACGGGTCAGGGTCCACTATACATCTTCCTGGGGGCTCTGGGCCTTCTGGGCTCTGCAGCAGAACTTTTCACATAGCTTGAAGAGCTCTGACAAGATGAACACGGATGAGGCCAATCCAGTTAAAAGCAATAAATCTGCCAACAGACAAAAAAGAGAAAACGGTCAGAGAGTGCATGGCATACCCTCTAGTCCCTAGTCCCTCGATGCCCAGCACTGGCACAATGCCCGACATGGCCACAGAGCTCTGTCCTCTAGTTTTGGGCAGTTGCAGACAGAGGTGAGGGGCCAGGATGCAGGAGCTGAGGGACCAGACTGTCCATGCCCCCCGAGGGGGCAGAGATCTCTCCAACCCAGGATGCAGAACACTGCAGAGCCAGCTCCACCAGGACCTACTGGTCTGTGCAGGCGGCTCTGATCTGGGCTTCCCTGGTGGCTCAGTGGTAAAGAATCTGCCTGCAGTGCTGGAGATGTGGGCCGGGAAGATCCCCTGGAGAAGGAAATGGCAACCCGTTCCCATATTCCTGCCTGGAAAAATCCCATGGACAGAGGAGTCTGGAAGGCTACAGTCCATGGGGTTGCAAAGAGTCGGACACACTGAGCAACTAAACAACAGAGCTGGGCAGCAGGCCTGCCAACTTCAGCTGTAAAGAGAGTCTTCCTGGGGCAGATGCCCCAGACCGTGGCTCCCAGTCCAGCCCCACCCTGACTCATCCAGGTGGCCTGGCGCCCAAGCCAAGCCTCTGCTTGGCTCCCTGTTGTCGAGGATTCGTGATAGCCGTGGTGCCTGGCACAGATCTTGCGCTTCTTTACACAACGTAACCTGATGGAATTCCCAGTGGATGGAAATAGCTGTAAAAACATTTTTTTTTTCTTTTGTCTGCACTCCCAGTGACCCTGGTTTTTAGATTTCAGGGAAGAAAAAGCTGAGAGTCCCCAGGTGTCTAGCATCCTTGTCTCCACCACCTCAGACACAAATGATGGCTTTATGGTCCTCGGACCCTGGGCAGGGCTGGTAGTCGCAGCAGCCCCCTTGCCCACTGGGATCTGAGCTCCCAGTGCAAAGCTGAGCCGGTGGTCACCCCGGAGCCCTCCCCGCACAGGCTCTGCTCACTGCTGCTCCTCAGGCCTCTTCCTCCCTCTCTGTTCCTGCCCCTCAGTGTTCCAGGCACAGGAGGACCAGCCACCTCACACAGCTTTCACGGAAAGACGGGGGGGCTGCCAGAAGCCTGGGAGAGGACGCAGGAGAGCATGCCCGGGGCGGGTGTGCCTGGGACCCGGAGGGCTGCGGCCTCTACATGTGGCCTTTTCAGCAGGAACTGCCAGCTGGCCCAGAGTCTCTAGGTAAGCAGCGTCCCTGTCACATATGCCCCATTACAGCCCCTGGCGGGCTGGACACACTCCTAGGCCCGGGCAGCATGTCAGAGGCTGAGCCAGCATAGACCGTGGTCCATCCGGCTGCCCTGGGGCCTCTCTACACCCGCTGGGGCCTCCTGTCCTGGAATGGGGAGGGGGTGGCCAGGGTGTTGTGACCCCCTCTGCCCTCCCCTGACTCCCAGCAGGGGCTCCAGCCCTTGAGTTTCGAGCCTTCTCCATGCCCACACGGCGTCCCCCCTCCTGCCCGGTGCTCATGTTCAGGCACGAGCCCAGTCCCCTGGGGACAGGATGGCCCCTCGAGGGGACTTCACACCCCGGGCAGGCAGTGAGGACGGCCCCCATGAGCCCTCCCACTCACCCAGCGCCCCCCAGGCTCTCCGTCTGGAAGACCCTCTGCAGGGGCGGCGTGTAAATGACGGCCAGCTGTCCCAGGATGGAGCCGAGCACGGAGTAGAGGAACGTGCGGTTCCGGAGGAAGCCGATCTCGAAGATCAGCTTGGTCTGCGGGGGAGAAGGGCACAGTCAGCACACGTGAGCCGCCAGAGCATTTGGGCCGGGAGGCTGCGATCCCGTCCTGCCGCGGACTCACCTGGGAGCGGCAGGTCAAGGCGTTGAAGAGGTCGAAGAGCACAAAGCAGGTGAAGGCCATGGTTGTGGTGCGTGGCGTGCTCGCCCTGTCCTCGGGCATCTGGAACACGAGTGCATGGGGTGAGGAGGTGCGGGGGAGATGGGGGACCCCGCTCTCGGGACCACTGTGTTAGAACCTACGCTGGCTGAGCACCTGGGCTGGGCAAAGGTGGGCCTCTCCATCTTCCCGAGGTCAGGATGCAGGAAGGAGGCAATCCGCGCCTCTTGGGGTGGGATGGGGGCACGCTCAAGAAAAGCGGAGAAGTGGGGGTGATCCAGAGTCCCGGCCAGCCCCTCTCCTGCACCAGGCGATCGGGTGCCTGCCTCACTCGCCTGCCTGATTCTCTACCGAGGTCACTGGCTCTCTCAGCACAGGGGTGCCTGAACCTGTGGGGCCACAGAAAGGTGACCCATGGAAAGGCCCCCTGCCTACAGAGGAGAAAAGACAGTCTCTTTAGACTGGATGGCTATAGGTAAGGGTGAAATCAGAACATTCTCTAACACCACACACAGAGAGATAAACTCGAAATGGATTAAAGACCTAAATGTAAGACTGGATACTGTAAAAATCCGATGGGAGAACGGGAAAAACACTTGACATAAACCACAACAACACTTTCTCTGATCCTCCCTAAAGAAAGTAGCAATGAAAACAAACACGTGGGGCCTCATTAAACTTGCTTCAGAGTGAGAAATGTAACACAGCAGGGGCTTTTGTGAGTTTGAAGTCGTCCAGGAAGGAAGGGCCGGAACCTGGAAGCTTTGGCACCTGCTGGCCCAGGCCTCCCAGGGCTGGCTGACCCTCAGGCCCAGCAGACCTTGGTCCAAAAGGTAAGTCTGTTGCTTCATAAAGCCATTTTAGTGTCCTTGACCAACTGCATTCCTACTGAGATGCAAGAGGCTTCGTTTCCTGGATGAATAGAGGTTGGGCTTTCAAGCCCTAAGACCCCGAGTCAAAGAGCTTGAATTTTTTTCCCGTGTGTTTTTAATTGGAGGATAATTGCTGAACAGTGTTGTGATTTCTGCTGTACAACGCCGTGAATTGGCTGTGAGTATGCACATACTGCCTCCCTCCTGAACCACCGTCCTATCCGTCTAGGTCATCACAGAGCTGAGCTCCCTGAGCTATGCCGCAGCGCCCCACTAGATGTCTGTCTTACACCGGTAAAGTGGGTGTTTTAGTGCTACTTTCAAGAGCTGGATTCTCACAGAACATTTCTCTGAGGACTTTTCCAGTTGTCCTTGATATTTCTGTGCAATGCGGAGTGTCCAGTTTTCAAGCCTTAACAGCTACTTCTGGGGACTTGGCCCCCATCTCTGGGATCTGAATGGGAGTCATGGCCCATCTTCCTGTCTTAGAAGCTTACAGTGATCTCTGCTCCCCTTGGGGGCTCCTCTCTTTCTCGCCTTACAGTTTGCCGCTTAGAGTGGAGGCTCAGCAGGCAGGGTGACGGTGCTGCCAGGTCTTTCTGGATCTCTGTCCAAAGGGAGTGAGCAGGGAAGACCACTGCTGCCCCTCAAGGCTGGGCGTTCTTGGTGCGTGCTGTCCACGGCCCTCCATTAGTGCCAGTGCACTAATCTCTTTGGAGATAGACATGTTAATTTTCTTTTGCACAATACTTAGTACAATGTCTGAATTAATTATTAACATTTAAAATATTTCCTTTCTTAACTCCCCCATTTGCTTTGCTCACAGCCTATTTTGTTCCTTCATTTGGCAGAATTCTGCAACCTCACCCACTACTGAGATTGCTCGTTCCCTGATGTATTGCTATTGATTTGTTTCTGGCGGTAGCTTGTCCTAAAATGTGTGTAACAAGCAGGTGTTTTATGATAAAGTTGTTGTGTAGTGCATGCTCTGTGTGGAATGCAGAGAAAGATCCAGATTCCACGTAACAGTGCCCCAAAATACAAGTAGCCATTGTTCAAATCACAGCAGTGCTATTTCTCTTTCATGGCCTTTTAGATTTTGTTGCCCTAAAATTTCATTTTATTGGAAGCCTGCATTTTCCACCTGGTATTTCTTGGCAGGATTTTTTTTTCTACTTTAGTTTCTAAATAAAATTCTGTATTTCAAGAAAGAAAACACTTTTGCACAGCAAAGGCAGTCATAAGCAAATGAAAAGACAACCCTCAGAATGGGAGAAAATATTTTCAACTGAAGCAACCAATAAGGGATCAATCCCCCAAATATACAAACAACCCAATAAAAAAATGGACAGAAGAACAAAATAGACATTTTTCCAAAGACGACGTACAGATAGATGGCCAAGAGGCACATGAAAATATGCTCAACATTGCTAATTATTAGAGAAATGTAAATCAAAACTACAATCAGATACTACTTCCCACCAGTCAGAATGCCCATCATCAAGAAGTTTGTACACACTAGAGAAAGTATGGAGGAGGGCAGCCCTCTTACACTGTTGATGGGAATGTAAATTAGTGCAGCCACTATGGAGAACAGTATGGAAGTTCCTTAAAAAACTAAAAATAGAATTATCTTACGATCCAGCAGTCCCATTCCTGGGCATATATCTGGAGAAAATCACAATTTGAAAAGATACATGTGCCCTGAATAGCAGCACTATTCACAATAGCCAAGACATGGAAGCAGCCTGGGTCTCCATCAGCAGAGGAATGGACAAAGAAGGTGTGGGGTGTGTGTGCATATATATTCTGTATAATGGAGGATCACTCAGTCATAAAGAATGAAGTAGCGCCATCTGCAGCCACATGGATGACCTGGAGATTATCATACTGAGCCGGACAGAGAAAGACAAATATGATACTGCTGGATGTGGAATCTAAAAACATGATTCAAGTGAACTTATTAACGAAACGGACGCACAGACTTCAAAAACAAACTTGATGGTTACCAAAGGGGAAATGTGGAGGGATAAACTGGGACTTTGGGATGAATTTATATACAAGGGCTTGCTGTATACAGCACAGGGAACTCTACTCAATATCCTGTAATAAACTGTAAGGTAAAACAAAAATCTGAAAAAGGGTGAATGTGTGCCTGTATAACTGAGTCACTTTGGTGTACACCTGAGACTACACAACTGGTAAATCAGCCATACTCCAAGATAAGTTTTTTAAACAGGAGTTTCTCTCAGAGCTGAGGTTGTTTCCCGGGGTAACAGCAAGCGGGAGAGGCGCTGGGTCCCCTTATTTCCGTGCCGCCACGCCCACCACCTGCTGGCCCTCCCCACACCCCACGGAACCTGAGCCCCGGGAGCGGGACCGCACCACTGTGCCTAACTAAGCCCGCGAGGATGCCCTCACCTCCTTCCAGAAGATGAAGAGGGTCCCACTGATGATGGTGGTAGCCGAGAGGAGGATCCGCAGGACAAGGGCTCGGCTCAGGATCTGGTCCTTGATGTTCCGTGGCGGCTGCCGGAGTGTGTCCCTGTCCACTGGCTCCACACCCAGGCTGCTCAGGACAAAACCAGACGCTTTGAAATAAACCACTGAAGAGAGGTGCAGAGGTCGAACGCACAAGGTCATGGTGAAGTGACGTGCCAGGGTCCACGTCGAAGGCCTGAGCGGGTGTGGGCAGCGCCTCCAGGTCATCTTGGCCCCTCCCGTCTCGGTCCTCTGCCCCTCCCCTCATCGCCCGGCTCCCTTCAGCTCCTTCCTGGGTACCCCTCACAGCCTGGACCTCGCAGACAGCCCTGCAGGTCTTCCACCTGCGGGGCCACAGAAAAGCCTGCCCTCGGCCGACCTAATGATGCTGAACAGCGCCTGGTCACCCCATCACCTGGGGGACCCTTCCACCCCAGCTTGAGCCTGGCCTTGTCCCAGCTGGCCTGGAGAAATGGGATCTGCCTTCAGCCTGCCTTCAGCCAACTCTGAAATAGGATCAGCCAGCAGGGCGGTGTGGGGACACCAAGGGAGGTAGCATGCTGGGGGAGACCCGTCCAAGGCAGATACGGCTGGGGTCCGTCTGTGCTCGCACGCCGTTCCCAGGAAGAGCGTGAAGAGGTAAGCCTCTGGTCATGGGGGGAATGGAGCTGTCACTGGCGATGATCAGATCAGTAATAGTAACACTTTAGCGGCCCCACCTACCCTGTGCTCAGACACAGGGAAGCCCCTCGCACGCTCATGCAGGCCTCCCTGCCTCCAGAGCCCAACCTGCCTCCTGTCTCTGCTGGCCTCACATCCCCTCCTCACTCATCCAGCCACTAATTCCCTAAGCGCCTGCTGTGTGCCGAGCACCACTGCAGAGCCGAGGACCCTGCAGGGAACAGAGCCTGACATCCTAAAGGGGAGATGGATTATGATCAGATAATATAATAGTTTCCCCTCTAGGCAAAAATAAAGCAGGGTAAGGTGGCTGGGAAGGAGGAGGCTGCTGCTAGAGTAATCAGGGAGGACTTCTTGGAGGCAGTGACCAGAATGCAGGTAGCCCAGGGAGAGCCTTTGAGGCAGTTTGCCATCACCTGGCCAGCCTACCGGATGCCTCTTCCCGTGCTCAGTGTGTTCCCCTCGTCGTGTCCCCCTGAACGTCCCTGCCAGCCCACTGCCTCACCTCTGCGCCGGCGGCCCATCCATGATGATGTTGATCCACAGAATCTGCATGGCATTGAGGGGGTTGGGCAGGTTGCACACAGTGGACAGCGTGATGAGGCTCAAGGCTGAGATGCTCCTGCAGGGCACACAAGGCAGGTCACCAGCTGCTCCCAGACCCGGCCACTAGGGGAGCCAGCCTGGACTTACGTGCTCAGCTGAAAGCGGACAAAGTTCTTGATGTTATGAAAAATCCCCTTGCCTTCCTCCACCGCGTTCCTGCAAGAAAGGAGAAAGCGTTTACTGACAAAGACGGCAGGGTGGGAAGGGTCAGCCAGCTCCGCCAGTTGCTAAAGGAAGCGATGGTGTCACAAGTGGTAACATTTCTCCTTGCTGGCACTCTCAGGAATAGGAGAGAAGGGGGATGTCCTAATGGGTGTCACCAGCCCCTGGGGACGGGTCCCTGAGCCACAATCACCCTTCTGTCCGAAGATTGCACACAGATCATTCTCCTCCAAGCTCTGGGGCCCCCAGCCCTCACCCAGGACTCCCAAAGTGCCTCCTGCCCCTCGGTGATTCACCCAGGAGAAGGAGCTCCCACCTTGCTTTCCGTGGTGGGTGGGCCTGGGGACACTGTGTTCATCCACCACAGCAGAGCAGGGGGCCACCACTCCGGGCATTTCTGTGACTAAGGAACCACCTGAAGGGCGGCTTACATGATGGCCGAGAAGTCGTCATCCACCAGGATCATGTTGGCGGCCTCCTTGCTGACATCCGTCCCCGTCTGCCCCATGGCGATGCCGATGTCCGCCGACTTGAGGGCGACCGCGTCATTCACCCCGTCCCCGGTCATGGCCACTATCGCCCCCGTCTCCTGCAGAGCCTTCAGAAAGAAGAGCCCCGGGGGAGCTGCAGCCTGAGCACCTGCCTTCCAGACCCTTCTCTCCTGTTGCCCTTCATCTCCCTGACCCTCTCAGCCTCAGCTTTTCCATCTGTAAAGTGGGATCACAGCCCCTCCTTTTCAGGGCTCTGGTGAGCCCTGAACTAAGACCACAGAGGGGACAGTGCCTGTGTCATCTATCACCATGACAACAAAAACTGGCCACCTGCTTCTACAAGGATGAAGTCAGCAGCCACTGCAGCTGCTGACCTTCCACACCCCCCAAAAGCAGCTCAGGGTGGAGATGAGGAGTGAGGGAGAAACTCACAGAACAGGCTAGCTATTTTCAGGAGTGGATGTTACAAGCCTCGATTCTTACCTCCTTTCATATCCAGAAAAGCGCTAAAAAGTCATCAACAGAGACATCTACTCCCCGTGACTAGCAGCAAGCCTCCACTAAAACGTGTGCTGTCGGCACGGCACCAGAGTCGCATGTCTGGTGTCAGAGTCCCTCTGTCTGTCCTCCCTGCTTTGGGGCAGTTCCTTAGTGCTATCTGAGGTGCTGTCTCTGGACTATCATCCTCATTCTGCCTCAAGTAAAACTTAACTCACAACTCTCATGGTGTGCTTGTTTTTGTTTTTTTCAGTTGACAACCATTAACAAAGAATAATCATTTGTCCCCGTGAATCCATGTCGTGCCCAAGAGGTATTAATTTTCTTTGAAGGATGACTGGCACAGAGATTCACTCTGTAGAACTAAAAAACCCCAAGTAACACAAAAGAGAAAAACACAAGCGTTAAGGAGCAACTTTTCAGAGCATCCGTGTGCAGGAAAAGCACGCGTCTGCAGGAGCCTCTCACTCTAGCCCTCTTGTTTTTGATGCACCGACACACCAGCTCTCTCCTGGGCACTGCTGTGGGCCAGACAGCTGCTAAAGGCTTCACGGGCTGGCTTCATCCCACCCTCTTCTCTGCTGCCTTATAAATTAGCTGGTATTGCTCACATTCTCCCCAGTTTACAGATGAAGAAACTAAGGCCTGGAGTTAAATACAGGAATATACCAAGAAGCACCCAACTAACCAAGGCTGGCCTCTGCGTTCCCCCTTTGCACCACCCAGTTCCCACTCCCCGCCTTTAGTGGATGCAGCATGGGGCCTCACCAGCCTCTCCCTAGAGTAGAGGCTGGGAAGCCGCCCTGGCACCCCCGCTGGGCCACCCACGAGCAGAGCCACCACCCCCTCCTCGAGCTGTGCCCCGAGGGCCCAGAAGAGGCACACGACTGACCTTGATGATTTTGAGTTTGTGCTTTGGGCTGGTCCTGTAGAAGACGGAAACCTGGAGCCGGAGCCGGAGAAGATGGAGCATCAGTGCTGAGGACAGGCAGTCCTGCCCCACCCTGCCAGCGAGCCCCGGGGGACCCCACCTTCCCGACGCGCTCCGCCAGCTCGCCCCTGCTCGGCACTTTCCACCTCTTCCCCGGACATGGCGCTCAGCTTCCCGTTGCACAGACCGATGTTCCTTCCTGGGACGGGGAAGGGGACAGTCCCTTCTGAGGGCCTGAGCATGTGGTCCCTGCCCTCGACCCTCACTGCGCCTGCCTGACATCAGGCCCTGCCTTGGCC
Source organism: Nanger dama (assembly GCA_917880005.1). Taxonomy (NCBI): domain Eukaryota; kingdom Metazoa; phylum Chordata; class Mammalia; order Artiodactyla; family Bovidae; genus Nanger; species Nanger dama. Next base: position 10,127,131 of record CAKJTW010000012.1, on the reverse strand, counting down.
ACTGGGAGAAACAAGAACAAATCCACCACCGCTGCAGCTGGAGAGCACCTGCTATGCTGTGCGTGCGCTCAGTCGTGTCCGACTCTGCGGACCCGTGGACTGTAGCCCGCCAGGCTCCTCTGTGCATGGGATTCTCCAGGCAGGAATACTGGATTGGGTTGCCATTCCCTTCTCCAGGGTATCTTCTGACCCAGGGATGGAACCTGCGTCTCTTGCATTTCCTGCACTGCAGGCTGATTCTTTACCCCTGGAGCCACCTGCTATGGTATGTGACCTTAATTCCATCCACAGAACAAACTGGCAACAAAGGCCTTATGATCCCCACTTTAGAGATGAGGGTACTGAGAGGGAGGTGGTTTTCCCAAGGTCACAGGGCAGGTAAGTGCTAAGACTGGAACTGCCATGGTTCTTTCTGTCTGATTCCAGAGTCCGGGATCTTCCCCCAGTGCCAGGCTGCCTCAAGACAAGAGGGGGAAGAAAACCAAGGTGCAGCACCCCTCCCAACAGTAATAACTGCAGCAGGAGGAGGAGGGGGAAGCCGGTCCTCTGCCGAGGAAGAGCCTGTGGGTCAGAGTGGCTCACTGGTTTGCTAAGGGCACACGGCTAGTGGCACCAGACAGACTGGGCCTGTGGAGATGAGGTGTGATCATGGGTGGACGGACAGCCTGAGCACGCAGATACTTCTCAGTGCACACGAGGTCTTTCCCTCTTTGGGAGAACCTGCTGATGTCTGAGAGACAAACACCCACTCAGGCGGTGGGATGTGGGTCCTTGAGCCTCAGAAATCTCTCCTTAGCATGTGGAAGGCAGGCGTGAGCTCTGCTGACCAGGTCCCTCGAGGAATAAACACTGGTGGTGGCCCGTGCCCCCACCCCTCCCGGGTACCTATTGCCAACGCCGTCTCCAGAGCATCCCCCGTTATCATCTTCACGGACAAGCCCGACTCGGAGAGAACCTGGACCGCTTCCTTCACGCCAGCTCTGGGAGGGTCGATGATTCCGATGAGACCCAGAAACGTCAGCTTCCCCAGCTCGGGCCCCGAGGCCAGGGCCAGCACTGTGGACAGAGCAGGAAGGTTTGGAGAACTTTCGTTCCCAGTCGGCCCCAGCCCCCCACCCCATCCACGTGGGGCTGGGGCCCTAAGTTCCTGGACCACAGCAGGAAGGGAAGATATTCCCAGGGATCCTCAGGCCCGTGCAGGGCAGCAGCTTTTGACAGCTCACCCACGGTGGGGGAGCAGGGCCAGCGACAATATGCCCCATGAGAAATGGGACCCTGTCCACCGGCGGCATTGTCCCGCCCAAGGGAAGCGGCCAGGAGAATGTCTGTGGCTGGCACGTGGGACGTTCTGACAGCCTGCTGGTCTCATTGCTCTGCCCTTCTCGGTCACTGCCAGCAGACTTGGGGTGGCAGCTATCAAGTCATGAAAAGCATGCGGGAGGAACACAGGCGAGAGGACCCTGTTTCAGCAGCACAGAAGACAGGCCCAGCTCGGGAGCGGTGCTCCGAGGAGCGTGCTGTGAGAACTGACCTTACTGCGTCACCTTACTGATAATGGAGGGAGGCTGTGGCCAAGGAGTTTCAGCTGTGACCCTCAGTCATCAAACTGTGCTGGAGATGCAGGGGGCTGTACCAGTGATGCTGGGGACATGTACCCGTGAAGCAGGGGGCGTGTGCCGGGGATGCAGGGGGCATGTGCCAGGGATGCTGGGGGCATGTACCAGTGATACAGGGGGCGTGTGCCAGAGATGCAGGGGATGTGTACCAGTGAAGCAGGGGGCGTGTGCCAGGAATGCAGGGGGCATGTGCCAGGGATGCTGGGGGCGTGTGCCAGTGATGCAGGGGGTGTGTGCCAGAGATGCTGGGGGTGTGTGTCAGTGATTTGTGTGCCATGCCTCCCTTCCTACCTGCCCTGCTAAGCTCTGTCCCAGAGATCTGCGACATCCTCACCTTCAACACTTGTCAGCAAGCTACTAGCAATTTATAACTGCTGCCCCCTGCAAAGAAAAACTAAGGCATTTGAAACCAATATAGCAAGCCAACGTGGCTCAGTTTCCCCTGAGGGAATACACGTGTTCCAGAGTGTTTTGAGACACTTTCTCTGATAACAGACAGGCTGGCACATGACAGCAGGAAGTGTAAGCTTTAATGTTCAGCCCATCAGGGAAGGCGTTGGCTCTGGTGCAGCAAGCTGGAAATGGCCAAGAAGTGAAATGTCTGTTCATTTACAAGAACCCTGGCTTTTCCTGAAAGCAAGCCTTGTGCAAGATGACCAATCAGGAAAATCAACATTTCTGGGGCAGGCCATTCACGCATCTTAGAAAACTCAGGACCTCTCCTCGCACACACGAGGTACATCTGTGTTAACAAGTGTCATCTGGAGGCTAGGATGTGGAGGGCATCCTATGTTTCATCTGCCCAGGAGGGTCCACCCTGGCTTTGCCCCCATCAGCGCTCCACCTGACGCTCCTCTGATCATTACTGTGCTGACAAGTGAGCATCGTGTGCAGACTCAGCGTAGGGCTGGGAAGACAGCCACTGACCTCGCAGGCCCAGGGATCCCATCTTCTTCTCCTCCTGCTGGCAGAAGGCTCGCTGCTGGGGCGTCAGCGGCAGGGGGATGCCCCCGTGGTTGTACGTGGCGCAGTAACGAATGACCTCCTCAAAGGCCCCCTTCATGAAGTACATATCTTCCCGCTCCTTGGAGAATACAGAGGGAAAAACATTGGCGGTCACTGCCTGCTTCAGCTCCTGGTGACCATCATCTCATCCACACGGAGGTGTTCACTGTGGGATCATTGATCTGTTTCAGTTAACGATGATGGTCTGGGATAAATGACCCCACTGGGAAGAGAAATTAAGGAAATCCACGTGACGGAACCACACGCAGCCCAGAGGGGCTGACTTGTGACCCGGATCCCCGCCCCCTGCATCAGGGCCCCTGGTCAGTGCTGCTCAGGGCATCCACACGTTTCATGAACTGGTCATATCCCAGCTTCTACATGTGTGACTGACTCCTAGGTGTCCACTTCAGGAGACTTCCAAGCGAGGGAGGCACCATGAACTTGGCTTACGAGGATGAACCCAAACGAGCAGCTGACCCTTTTCTGGTGTATCTGTTAAGCTCCGTCTCCCCTAGACCGTAAGCTCCAGGCGGCAGGTGCCTTGTCAGAATGACCCGCAGCTGTAGCACAGCACCCACTTGCTCATGGTAGACACTGAAGGTGCTTGTATGCACTGACACGGAAAGCTGTCCAAGACATCATTTGAGGGAAAAGAACAAACTTCACACAGTTTACACAGCATGACCTTCTTTAGAAGCTGCCACGCCACGTGTTGCTACCTGCACCTGTAGACTCTGGAAGCCTCGCTCTCTGACTGCTGAGGAGCATAGTGGGAATGGGGGTGGGCAGAGAGAGAAAAGGGGCAGGATTATCAGAAGCTTCCACTTTTAAGTCACATCTCTATTATTTTTTTTCAATGAATATATATTATCATTGCCTTTGGGGGAAATAAGATTTGAAGGTATTACAACATTGAAAAAAGTCCAGAATGCCTCTTAAGCACCGGAAATCTGTATTATACTCGTCCACTCACGGCAAAGACCTGAGATAAGCTGGCTGAGCTGCCTGCCACAGTGAATGAGATGGAAAATCTCAGTATAGACAAGACATGGCAGGTTCCAGCAAGAGCAGAAAGTTTGGAGAAAAAGGTGGAAGGCAATAAAAATCTTTTTAAAGAGAAAGAAAAGTTGTGTTTTTTTTTTTCAGTAGAAGATCTGAAAAGCTACAGAAAAACTTTTTTAAAAGGGGAGGGGAAGACAGGGTGGGCTATCTCAGCCAGGGATAGCTGGTAAGAGGTTGGTACATATTCCCCTTGGTGGCTTAGAACATACATGTGCACACACACGTGAGGTCATCCATCTATGGTGGACACTAGGGGTGCGTCCTGGATCGTTCCCCCATTGCAACAGCTACATGAGCTCATATGTGTAAAGAACCCAGCATGACAGGAATGTGGCAAAAGGAGCCCAAGTTAGCAACGGGGTCAGCATCATCAGTAAGAACCTATAGTCACTCTGGTAGGAATTACTCAGTCGCTGTACTGCAGGCCACTGGGTCTCATATGTGAACTTGCATCAGAACCCCCAGCGAACACAGCCGACTGGGTTCCATCCTTGGAATATCTGATTCAGTGAGTCTGGTGCACAGCCTGAGAATCTGCATTTCAAACAAATTCCAAGGAGATGCTGCTGCTGGCCTGGGACCCCACTTTGAGGACCAGAGATTCAGAAGACAATCTCGAAAGTGGCCCCAAGATACTCAGAGCTTTCATTGCCATCAACTGTATTTTCACGTCTTCGGACGTCATAGAAGCAGCTGGGAACTTGAAACTCATCTCCTGACCTCTGCATTTTGCTTTGCTGGGGTGGGGGTGGGGGGTTGCTGGAAGGGGGCAGAGAGGCAACCTCACCTCGTTCTTGGAGCTGCATTGAACTGCCATCCACTTCTGCTCCGAACTGAACGGGATCTCTTTCTTTCGGACGTATGAATCTTTAATATCGCCTAAATCCATCTGGGGTAATAAATGGGATGTTTTCAGTGAGTCATCCTGAACCAATCTCTATGCAAAGCTCGGTCTATTTAAATTATTCATTATTCAAACCACCTCGGGCAGATGAGAAATCCAAGCATTTAGCTCGAGGAGAAAGGCCATGGTGTTTCTGCCAGGAGGAATGTTTCAGACCTGAAGAGGTGGCAGGAGGAGCCCCTGGGAGTGGGTGCCGGCGGTCAACCCTGGGGTGCCTGCCAGTGACATTCAATTGATCTCAGATGCCTTTCAGCCCAGTTCCTGGACAGATCTGAGCCTCCACTTCACCAGATGTAAACCAACTCTAATGCATCCCACTGCCCACTCAAGGGGTGAAAATGGGTCCTTACGGGGTGAAAAAAATCGAGTTCTTTTATATATAAAGCACAGAAAAAAAACACGCACAGTATAGGAACAGACACATAGTGCATCTGCGATATCAAATGCCTGTGCACCTGCCTGCGTCAGTTGTTCAATCATGTCCGACTCTTTGTGACCCCGTGGACTGTAGCCCGCCAGGCTCCTCTGTCCATGGGATTCTTCAGGCAAGAATACTAGAGTGGGTTGCCATGCCCTCCTCCAGGGAAACTTCCTGACCCAGAGATCGAACCCAGGTCTCTGCATTGCAGGCAGACTCTTTACTGTCTGAGCCACCGGGGAAGGGTGGTGGGAACCTCCCTGGTTGCTCAGTGGTTAGGCCTTCACCTTTCAAAGAAGAGGTATGGGTTCCATCCCTGATTGGAGAGCTAAGAACTCACATACCTTGAGGCCAAAAAACCAAAACATAAAACAGAAGCAATGTTGTAACAAATTCAATGAAGACTTTAAAAATGGTCCATATTTTTTAAAAAATCTAAAAAAAAATCTCATGGAGTGAGTAATTAGGGGAAAACACCTTAAAAGCCTCCTAATAGGGTGCTTATTTAACTTATATGCAGAGCACATCATGAGAAATGCTGAGCTGGATGAAACATAAGCTGGGATCTATATTGCCGAGAGAAATATCAATAACCTCAGATATGCAGATGACACCACCCTTATGGCAGAGAGGGAAGAAGAGTTAAAGAGCCTCTTGATGAAAGTAAAAGAGGAGAGTGAAAATGTTGGCTTAAAGCTCAACATTCAGAAAACTAAGATCATGGCATCTGGTCCAATCACTTCATGAGCAAATAGATGGGGAAACAATGGAGAGAGTGAGAGACTTTATTTGGGGGGCTATAAAATCATTGCAGATGGCGACTACAGCCATGAAATTAAGATACTTGCTCCTTGGAAGAAAAATTATGACCAACCTAAACAGCATATTAAAAGCAGACATGTTACTTTGCCAACAAAAGTCTGTCTAGTCAAAGCTATGGTTTTTCCAGTGGTCATGTATGGATGTGAGAGTTGGACCATAAAGAAAGCTGAGTGCCGAAGATTTGATGCTTTTGGACTGTGTGGTTGGAGAAGACTCTTGAGAGTCCCTTGGACTACAAGGAGATCCAACCAGTCCATTCTAAAGGAAATTAGTCCTGAATATTCATTGGAAGGACTGATGCTGAAGCTGAAACTCCAATATTTTGGCCACCTGATGCAAAGAACTGACATTTGAAAAGACCCTGATACTGGGGAAGATTGAAGGTGGGAGGAGAAGGGGACAAAGAGGATGAGATGGTTGGATGGCATCACCGACTCAATGGACATGAGTTTGAGTGAACTCTGGGAGTTGGTGATGGACAGGGAGGCCTGGCGTGCTGCAGTCCATGGGGGTGCAAAGAGTTTGACGTGACTGAGCGGCTGAACTGAACTGAAGAGGGTGTCACGGGTTACATGTATCCCTAAAGACACATTGAAGGTCTAACTCCCCAGGGCCTGTGATGGGGTCTGATGTAGAAATAAGGTCTTTGCAGGTGTGACAATGTTAAGATGAAGTCATTGGGAGAGCCGATTCCAGGATGATTGGTGTCCTTTAAGGAAGAGGACACAGCCATGTGAAGACCCGCCTCACTCAGACAGCACCCTGAATCCCACTACTAATCCGGCTCCCAGTGAAAAGACTACCCCCGTGGACAGCACAGACCTCCTACCTTCATTGCCAGGGCCACCAAGGCACCCTCTGTCGGCTGCCCCATCACAGCGTTTTTCTGATGATGGCGTTGTTGGCGACACAGCCGGCCTGCAAGGTGGGGGAGGGGTTTCTGAAGGTTGTTTGTTAATATTTGGAGCTACACCCAGCAGGATCCCTGGCACACTCAGGCACGTGAAAAGGTCCAGCCCTGAAGGCTTGACCAGTTTTCGGGGCTGGGCTGGGGTGGGAGGCAGGGACGAATTTATTCTTCAAAACGTGCCAGAGTCCCCACTGTGCAAAAGTCACACGGTAACACTGGGTTGACCAGGAAGTTCGTTCAGGTTTTCCCATCACATTTGAACATACTTTTCGGCCAAGCCAATAATTTACTGACTCAGCTGAATGCTGGCTGTCACAAAGCCATCCTGAGGACTGAGAATGGAAAGGCAGACAGACTGGGGGTCATGTGTGTGAGGCCCCGCTGATGGGGACATGGGCCTTCTAATCAGGGTGATGAAAGGGTCTTGGGATCAGACTGTGGTGACCCCCTCGTGAAAACACTGCGACCCACTGAACTGTACTCTCTGCGGTGGTGAATTCTGTGGCGGGTGATCTATAGCTCAATTTAAAATAACTGAAAAAGTAGAAACAGCTAAGAAAAGAACATGGGGGTGAGTGCAGGGGTGTGATAGGAGGGAGCAAGCAGCAGGAGCAGGGGTCCCAGTTCTTCCCTGACCTCCCACCTCTCCATCTCTATCTGGGCCGTTTCGATAACCTGACCCCTGGGGTGTGGCCCAGTTGTCACCAAGAACCAGTTGGTCCAACTGCCGTCTCTTATCTGCAGACAGAATCCCCATCAGCTCTGTTTAAGACGTGTGTTTATTTCCACGGCAGCACTGTTGATGCTTACCTCCACTAATTTCCCCACCGAGACATTGGAAAACTGCTTAATGACTTCCTTGGAGGGTAAAAGGCAGACGGTCCCATTGCTGTTGTAGCCAACTCCGCTGACCTGCAGGGCAAAGCCGCAGAAAGGGGTGTCCCTGGGAGGCAAAGAGACGCTCCCCTGGCTGACCCGTATCTTTTTTCTGGGGGAGGGTCCACCCTTGAGGACATGGCCCCACCACGAGCAAGGCTTCAAGCATGGCTGTGTCCCCTGCAGAGTTAAGTATTCATCAGATACGCAGTGCACTTCAGTATTGCACAGGGCGTCTTGCAGTCAGTAAAAACGATGGCTGTGAAGACCAAGTAGTAGCATATAAGACTGCTTATGTTCTAGAATGGGGGTGGACAAGCTTGTTATAGAGCCAGACAGCAAATGTTTCAGCCTCTGCAGCCCATGCAGTCTGAGTCGCAGTTACTCAGTGGTTGGCGTGGGGAAAGGAACCGCGGACAGTGTGCAAACCACCAGGGTGTAGCGTCATGCCAGCTAGGGGGTGGCTGCCTTCCGTCAGTCACGCTCTTGCTGTCTGTATTAGTGGCAAGGAAACCGTCCGATAACCCACATTTATGTCTTATTGTTTTCTGGAAGACTGTGTGTGCTTTCTCTGAGAAGATAAAGGTCTGGCAGGGCACTCCTTGGTCTCCAACCTTATGAATTCACATGGACTCACCTCGGCGTGGAGCCCGTCAGATGTTACGAGTTGGGTGACAGTCATTTCGTTGGCAGTCAGAGTCCCCGTCTTATCGGAACAGATGACGTTGCAGCAGCCTGGCCCAGGAAGACGCCAGAGTTGATGGCAGAGAGAAGTCGTCACCATCAACTCTCAGCCTTACGAAACACTCAGGTTGAATTATCATGGCACCAAGAAGCCCGTTCAGTCCAATTTGTAGCAATTCAACCAGCGGGAGCTCCTTACCTAAGGTCTCCACGATCGGCAGCTTCTTCACAATGACTCGCTTCCGGGCCATGCGCAGCACTCCCAGGACCAGCGTAACCGTGACAACGATGGGCAGACCCTCGGGGATGGCGGCCACAGCCAGGCTGGATGGAAAAGGCAGACAGGTCACCTTTAACATGCACTTAATGTGATGTGAAGTCCAGCTGACACTGACCACGTGTTTGCCCGGTGATGCTCACCTGTGGTTTCTCCACCTCTGTTCTATTCTCTGCTCCCAATCCCATGATCCACCTGCCTCCTTCTTCAGTGTCCACTGCTCTGAGCTTTCCCCCTGCAAAACCCTGTTCTCCTATCAGACATCTGCACTTTAGTGTGAATTAGTCTGTCCAACATTTTGCCTGTTTAAGTACTTTTGCATTTAAATTGTTGCTATTACAAAAGTCTTAGACCCTTGAAAGAAATTCCCAGAATCACACAATAAGTGGATTTCTTGGGTTCAGAAAGTCCCTGGGTTAGTCTAATGGTTTAGACAGTTTCTGTGAGAAAACCAGACAAGGATATGAAAAGTGGGGGAGATGACGTAACACAGCGATGCCTTTGCCTAGCTTAGCCGGTTGTTTTGGTGTCTGCTCACTTCCTTAGGACCCCCTCCCCACTCTTTCTGTACCACGTAGCCCCGCCCTCCACAGTTGATTGGATTAGAGGAGAACATGTGACTCAAGTTGACCCAATGAGCTCGTCCTTTGGGAATCTGCATTGGAAGCACAGAATCCCCTTCCTGTGGGCAGTGTTGGGTCTTGCGAGTGACCTCAGACCCATGGGGGAGGCTGGAGGGGAGGCAGACTGCAGAGCTGTGCAGTGAGCGTCACCACACCACACCCCAACGGGGCCCGCCCTCTGCACAGCAGAGGCCTGCAGGTAGTCAGTAAATATTTGCTGCACACACAGGAGTGAGTAGATACATGGCAAATACAAGAGCCCAGACACACTCTGGCCTCACAGATACTGAGCGCTCTACACAGGTGGTCCATAACCAGAAAGCCTGGCTGATGATGTCCATGCAACCAGAGCCACACACGGCTACAGCATTTCACCAAATCTGAGGTGCTGTTGATTAGAAAGGGCACCATTATCTTGTGCATCACTAAAGAAAGGAAAAATACTGCCCATTAACCAACGGCACAGTGCTTTCTTACCACCTCCCTTGTGAAAAGCAGTCTGACTGCAGAGAAGGTAAAAAGTGAAAAAGAGTGTGCATCTTAGAAGGGAGGAAATATGGTATATGAACACCGACCTTTTACCCGGAGACAAAGGTGCACTCAGGGGAAAGTTACATAAAGCACGGTGACAGAGTTTGGTCAAGAGACTGTGCCTGGTTTCTAGGGTGACAGCAAGAAGGCTTCCCTGGCTTTATGGCATGGACTGACAAGAACAGCTAAGCAAACATTTGCGAAGGGTTATTGCGGGCCCTTCCCTCCTACATGGCATGGGAAGGACATTGTGTGTGTCTGGGTGCTTTCGTCATAATAAAAAAATTAATTGGCAAATTAATAAAGATTAGGCTAGACCAGGAAAAGCAAGTGGAACTTGGCTCATCCTGACGGTCCCTGGCAGCAAAGGGAAGCAGGGAAAAGTTTGATTCTTGGGTTATTTATTTTGGAGAATCTCTTGCAAGCTGGCTATCTTGCCATTTCTACCTTATGACTGAGAGGTTCTGAGTGATTTCACTTCTGCTAAAAACTGAAGAGTCTTGGGACTTCCCTTGCTCCCTCCTCCATACTTCTGCCCAGCCAGTCCCCTTCCCATGTGGTCCAGTGGCTGAGACTCCTGGCTCCCAATGCAGGGGCCTTGGGTTTGATCCCTGATCGGAGAACTAAATCCCACAAGCTGCAAACTAAGAGTTCACATGCTGCAGCTAGGAGACCAGGCACAGCCTAATAAAGAAATGTGTTAAAAACAAAGCAAAACTGAAGAGCCTCATTTTTCCCAAGTCACAAGTGAAACAAAAAGAGTTGGTTTTCTTTCGAGTTTACCGGAGATTGAGTGTGATGAATGGGGTGAAAGGAGCTGTGAAGACCAGAAATCAGAAATAAGTCCTTGGGGAGGGACTTCCCTAGTGGTCCAGTGGCTAAGACGCCACACTCCCAATGCTGGAGTCCTGGGTTCGATCCCTGGTCAGGGAACTAAGACCTGGTACAGCTAAGTAAATAAATAAATATTTTTAAAAATCACCCTGAGGAGGTGGGGTTGGGGTGCATACAGGTGCCTATTCTCTTACAGACCTGGAACTATTTAACAGTCTTTTGGGTCATGGAACTTTCCGTGGTTGATGACATGGGTCGGGACGTGTCCTTACGTGGAGGCGGTTCTCATTCATCATGGTCTGAAGGCTCTGCTTATTCTGGGAGCCCCTCACGGTTGAGGCTCACCCTCTGCCCCCACCCCAGCCTTTGAAAGACCTAGCCACCTGAGCCCCCTTTCCAGCGCCCAGCCTTCCTGCCTGGCCTCACCTCTTGCTGGAGTCCCAGCTGGGGTGGCTGCAGCCACAGCCTCACTTCTCAGACTGATGCTTCCTGAACCACAGCATCCATATCCCCAGGGAGCCTGTTAGGAATGCAGGGTCTCCCATCCCCCCCACCCCCTAGCCTGAGTCACAGTCCCTGCAATCTGTCTGGGACAAGCTCTCCCGGGGACCCTCACATGGTGAGGTTGGTTACGCTCAAGTCCAAGGACCCCAGCTCTACAGCGTCCTCCTCTTCCAGGAAGCCTTGCCCTCACCTCAAACTCCACCGTCTACAGCGCAGCCAGCGGGCCAGGCCCATGCTCCCTCCTCCTGCGCCTCGGAACATGCTGGGGTTCACGCCTCCCACCGCCTCTCTGCTCCAAAGAGCAGAGATGGCCACTTGTGGAGAAGGGTTCTGAGGATGAGATTGGGCTCTGGAGGAAATGGGGCCTGAGAGGTTCCATGTGATCAACCCCCAAGGGACCCCCCCAACCCAGTCCGGTCTCATCCCCCAGCCAGCTGCACCTCCTTCTGGGTTCCGTGGATGAGCCAGGCTTGCGGCCTGCTCCACGCCTCTGCCCTGCCAGTCCCCTCCCGCCATTCCCCTGTCCAAACGCCCGCCCTTCCCACCCCTAGCAGGTCCTCATCTCTCTAGCTTCAACCCCTCAGAGAAACCTCCAGCTGCCTTTTCTGACACCCCTTCCGATCTCCCCATTTAATCCCGCTCTCAGCTGTCGTCTCCTTTGCAGTACTGATCAGAAGTTGTGATTATTTTGCTAACATTCACTTCAATTGTTCACGTTTGCTTTCCCCACCAGCCTGCAGACTCCAAGGTCCAGCTCCAACAGTATTAAGTACACAGTAAACAGTTGCTCAGCAAACACACACGGGGCAAGCAAACAAGCTGACTGCCAGGACCACAGAGGGCAGAAGGAGAGTCCCTGTCCTGCCCGGGTGGTGGCCGGGGGCACTGACCGGGACCCTGGCTTTGGAGCAGAATGCACGGGGTTGGCAGTCTGTCTCCTCCGCTCCCAGAATCCTATAACTGTGGGCAAGTGTGCTGGCCTAAGCCCCAGCTTCCCCATCAGGAGACCAGCCTGCCTGGCAGAGTGGTCCATGATGAACAAGGCCACATGTTCCTCCAGAGCCCCACCCCCTCCTTGACCCTGGCTGTGCCCCCTTCACTTTCCCGAAGATTCTAGAACCGACTTACCTAGTGTACTCAACATTCAGATAGAGACACAAGGAAAACAGCCATCGAAAGCTCTGGGTTCTGTTTTCTTTTATACCATTCAGGGCACACATATCTCAGGAGACAAAGTAAGGCCACCCTATCCAACTTGAGATCATGACTGTCTAGTCAAAAGAACACCTTGGGGGACTTCCCTGGTGGTCCAGTGGCTAAGACTCCATGCTCCCAGTGCAAGGGAACAGGGTTCCATCCCTGGTCAGGGACCTAGATCCCACATGCTACAGCTAAAGATCCCACATGCTGCAACTCAGCCCCAGCACAGCCAAATAAATAAGTACTTTAAAAATAAAAACCTTAAAAAAAAACCCTAAAAAAATAAAAAAATAGTCATTGAATACTTCTGTAATAGGACACACACCTGCCCACAGGTGGACTTTGCCCACCTGCCTCTCAATGCACACAGTGCCCCATGATTTAAAAAGAGGCATTTGGAATGTTAAAAGACCCATACCTGAATCTCTTCCTACTGCTAACTGCCAGGTAATGGCATCCATTCATTTACACACAGATGGACTTGACTAAGTACCAGAGACATGTGCATTCCACCCCCAGTGCAAGGTTCTCTTGCCTACACTGGCCGGCACCCCATGGCCTCCACACTTCACGCTGGATGCCCTATCCACTGGGAGGTGCGTCACTGTCATTTACTATAATGGCAGTTCCAACTCAGCTGTTTGCAAACAGTGTCCTTTTTGTATAAATTAGAAAGGCTCCAAGGATCCTTGTAATAACATCTTTCTTAATTACCTGCTTTCTGTTTTCTTTGTTAAGGTGTAATTCACATATCATAAAACTCGCCCTTCTAAAGTATACAATCCAATGGTTTTTAGTATATTCAGAGTTGTATAACCATCACCATAATCACTTTTAGAACCTCTTAATCACCCTGTAAAGAATCCCCATAACTTCTGTGGTCCCTCTTTATTTCCTGACCTCATCTCCTGGCAGGCACTTTTTCTGTCTGTATGGATTTGCCAATTTGGGGCATTTCATAAAAACAAATGGCTTCCCTGATAGTTCAGCTGGTAAAGAATCCACTTGCAACGCAGAAGACCCCAGTTCAATTCTTGGGTTGGGAAGATTTGCTGGAGAAGGGATAGGCTATTCACTCCATTATTCTTGGGCTTCCCTGATAGCTCAGTTGGTAAAGAACCTGCCTGCAATGCAGGAGACCCCAGTTCAATTCCTGGGTCAGGAAGATCCCCTGGAGAAGAGATAGGCTACCCACTCCAGTATTCTTGGGCTTCCCTTGTGGCTCAGCTGGTAAAGAATCCGCCTGCAATGCAGGAGACCTGGGTTGGATCCCCTGGAGAAGGGAAAGGCTACCCACTCCAGTATTCGACTTTCACTTCACTTCATAAAAACAAAGTCATAGTATGCGGCCATTTGTGTCTGGTTTCCTCTTCTTTGGGCTTCCCAGGTGGTTCGATACTAATGTATCTGCCTGCCAATGGGGAGACGGGTGTTCCATCCTTGGGTCGGGAAGATCCCCTGGAGGAGGAAATGGCAACCCACTCCAGTATTCTAGCATGAGAAATCCCAAGGACGGAAGAGCCTGGCAGGCTACAATCCATGGGGGTCACAAAGAGTCAGACATGACAGAATGGCACCATACGTTCGCCCTCCTCTTAGCCTCGTGTTTCTATGGCAACCACCCTGTATCAAATGCAGTGCTTCACTCTTTTTTGTGGCTGAATAATAATACACTGCATGCTGCTTATCTGTCCATTAATTGATGGGCATCTAAGTTTGTTTATATCATGGGTTTGATGTACTAAGTATAAATTTTTGCTCACCAACATTAAATATTTAATAAATATTAAAATAATTTCCCACATATTACCTTTGGAAGTGGTCAAACAGGAGATGGCAAGAGTGAACATCAACATTTTAGGAATCAGTGACTGAATGGACAAGAATGGGCAAATTAATTCAGATGACCATTACATCTACTACTGTGGGCAAGAATCCCTTAGTAGACATGGAGTAGCCCTCATAGGCAACAAAAGAGTCCAAAATGCAGCACATGGGTGGCAATCTCAAAAATGACAGAAAGACCTTGGCTCATTTCCAAGGCAAACCATTCAACATCACAGTAATCCAAGTCTATGCCCCAAAAACTAATGCTAAAGAAGTGGAAGTTGCATGGTTCTGTGAAGACCTACAAGACCTTCTAGAACTAACACCAAAAAAAAAAAAAAAAGACGTCCTTTTCATGATAGGGGACTGGAATGCATAAGCAGAAAGTCAACAGATATCTGGAATAACAAGCAAGTTTGGCCTTGGAGTACAAAATGAAGCAGAGCAAAGGCTAACAGAGTTTTGCCAAGAAAATGCACTGATCATAGCAAACACCCTCTTCCAACAACACAAAAGACAACTCTACACAGGGATATGACCAGATGGTCAATGCTGAAATCAGATTGATTATATTCTTTGCTGAAGATGGAGAAGCTCTATACAATCAGCAAAAACAAGACCAGGAGCTGACTGTGACTCAGATCATCCTCATTGCTAAATTCACCTAATTTGAAGAAAGCAGGGAAAACCACTAGACCATTCAGGTATGACCTAAATCAGAATCCTTATGATTATACAGCGGGAGAGAACCCCGTAACTGTTGGGGTCAAATAGATTCAAGGGATTAGATCTGATAGACATAAAACCTGAAGAACTATGGATGGAGGTTTATAACATTGTATAGGAGGTGGATCAAAAGAATCCCCAAGAAAAAGAAATGCAAGAAGGCAAAATGGTTTGTCTGATAAGACCCTACAAATAGTTGAGAAAAGAAGAGATGTGAAAGGCAAAGGAGAAAAGGAAAGATAAATCCATCTGAATGCAGAGTTCCAAAGAATAGCAAGGAGAGATAAGAAAGCCTTCCTCAGCGATCAATGCAAAGAAATGGAGGAAAACAGAATGAGGAAGACTAGAGATCTTGTCAAGGAAATTAGAGATACCAAGGGAACATTTCATGCAAAGATGGGCTCAATAAAGGACAGAAATGGTACAGACCTAACAGAAGCAGAAGATATTAAGAAGAGGTGGCAAGAAGAACTGTACAAAAAAAGGTCTTAATGACTCAGATAACCATGATGGTGTGATCACTCACCTAGAGCTAGACATCATGTAGTGTAAAGTCAAGTGGGCCTTAGGAAGCATCACTACAAACAAAGCTAGTGGAGGTGATGGAATTCCAGCTGAGCTATTTCAAACCCTAAAAGATAATGCTATTAAACTGATGCACTCAATATGCCAGCAAATTTGGAAAACTCAGCAGTGGCCACAGGATTGGAAAAGGTATATATATTGGATTTCATTCTAATCCCAAAGGGCAATGCCAAAGAATGTTCAAACTTCCGCACAACTACACTCATTTCACATGCTAGCAAGGTAATTCTCAAAATCCTTCAAGCTAGGCTTCAGCAGTATGTGAACCAAGAACTTCCAGGTGTATAAGCTGGATTTAGAAAAGGCAGAGGAACCAGAGATCAAACTGCCAATATCTGCTGGATCATAGAAAAGCAAAGGAATTCTAGGAAAACATCTACTTCTGCTTCATTGACTATGCTAAAGCCTTTGACTGTGAGAATCACAACAAAAAGTGGAAAATTTTTAAGGAGATGGGAACACCAGATCCACCTTACCTGCCTCCTGAGAAACCTGTATGTAGGTCAAGAATCAACAGGTACAATCAGATATGGAACGAGTTGGTTCAAAATTGGAAAAGGAGTATGTCAAGGCCATATATTGTCACTCTGATTATTTAACCTATGTGCAGAGTACATCATGTGAAATGCCAGGCTGGATGAAACAAAGCTGGAATCAAGACTGCCAGGAAAAATATCAATAACCTCAGATATGCAAATGACACTACCCTAATGGCAAAAAGCCAAGAGGAACTAAAGAGCCTCTTGATGAAGGTAAAAGAGGAGAGTGAAAAAGGTGGCTCAAAACTCAGCATTCAAAAAATGAAGATCAGGGCATCCAGTCCCATTACTTCATGGCAAATAGATGGCGGGGGGCGGGGGGTGGGGCGGGGGAGGATGGAAACAGTGACAAATTTTACTTTCTTGGGCTCCAAAATCACTGGAGACAGTGACTGCAGCCATGAAATTAAAAGACACTTGCTCCTTGGAAGAAAAGCTATGACAAGCCTAGATAGCATATTAGAAGGTAGAGACATCACTTTGCTGAAAAAGGTCTCTATAATCAAAGCTATGTTTTTTTTCCAGTAGTCATGTACTGATGTGACATGTGGACCATAAAGAAGCTTGAGTGCTGAAGACTTGATACGTTTGAACTGTGGTGTTGGAGAAGACTCTTGAGAGTACTTTGGAGATCAAACCAGTCAATCCTAAAGGAAATCAACCCTGAATATTCATTGGAAGGACTGATGCTGAAGCTCTAATATGTAGGCTACCTGATGTGAAGAGCTGACTCACTGGAAAAGACCCTGATGCTGGGAGAGTCTGAGGGCAGGAGGAGAAGGGAAGACAGAGGATGAGATGGTTGGATGGTATCACCGACTCAGTGGACATGAGTTTGAGCAAACTCCAGGAAATAGTGAAGGACAGGGAAGCCTGGCGTGCTGCCGTCCATGGGGTTGCAAAGAGTTGGACACCACTGAGTGACTGAGCAACAGCGTATCACCTGAACCATCTTACAGACAACACAAGGTGGGGGTTCCACCCCGTGGAAACCAAGAAGGGCTCGAGTGGCTCCTTCACATCCCAGATCACCAGCTGCCACTCTGCTGGGAAAAGCCTGTGTCCCCAAGCAGCCATGGAAAAGCTGTGGCAACTTCACGGCGCCTGCCTCCCCCTGCCTGCCTCTGCTCCTCCAGCGGGACCTGGGCTGGGCTGGTCGTTTATGAGCTCGCCAGGTGGGGGAAGGCAGGTTCACAGGCTTAAAGTCCAGACCCCGATTCTGCTCTCTGCTGTCAGCTGTGCATCTTCTGTCCTCTCCTGCAGCCGACTCCATAAACCAAGGGCCGAGTTCCAAATGCTAATTTGAACACGCACCCACCTTGTGCTCAGTCTGGCTGCAGGCACCTGCAAGGGGCACCAGGGCATCCTCACACACTTTGAGGAGGGTTGACATCACCCCCATTTACAGAGGAGGCACAGAGAACCAGAAAGTGAAGATGCTTGCCTGGGGTGGCCCAGGTAGCAAGTGGCAAAGTGTTGGTCGCTCAGTCGTGTCTGACTCATTGTGACCCCATGCACTATAGCCCACCAGGCTCCTCTGTCCATGGAATTTCCCAGGCAAGAATACTGGAGTGGGTAGCCATTCCCTTCTTTGGGGGATCTTCCTAACTAGGGATCAAACCTGGGTCTACTGCTTTGTAGGCAGATTCTTTACTGTCTGAGCCTCCAAGAAAGCCAGCAAGTGGCAAAGGCAGAAACTAAACTGGGCAGGCTGGTTCTCAGTTCAGTTCAGTTCAGTCGCTCAGTCATGTCCGACTCTTTGTGACTCCATGGACTGCAGCACGCCAGACCTCCCTGTCCATCACCAATCCCCGGAGTTTACTCAAACTCATATCCATTGAGTTGGTGATACCATCCAGCCCTCTCATCCTCTGTAGTCCCCTCCTCCTCCCGCCTTCAATCCTTCCACAGAACTGACTCACTTGAAAAGACCCTGATGCTGGGAAGAATTGAAGGCTGGCTCTGGAGCCCATATTTAGCCAGGAAGACATAAACTCATGGCTCAGGAGACAAGGACGAGGAGCTGTCATTTCTTGTTCTGAAGTTCGTTGGACACCCCCACTCACCAGACAATGCGTTGCAGGGGACTGGGGCTTGGAGAGGAGGGGCTGCATCTGCCCCACACTGTTCCTGCCCCCCAAACTCCCCACCTTCGCTTGCTGCACAAATGAGGGGCAACGGCCCATCTGTTACCTGACTCCGATGGTGAACATGCTGAGCAGGTGTTTCCCTTGCAGCCAGCCAGTGAACATGATCAGGCCTGGGAGGAGATGGAAACACACATAAGTACATATACACACACACACATATGTATATATACAGGCTTAAGGAGAAGAGGGCAGCAGAGGATGGGATGGTTGGATGGCATCACGGACTCAGTGGACATGAATTTGAGCAAACTCTGGGAGATAGTGGACAGGGAAGCCTGGTGTGCTGCAGCCCATGGGGTTGCAAAGAGTCAGATGTGACTTAGCGACTGAACAACAGCGACA
Organism: Nanger dama; assembly: GCA_917880005.1. Classification (NCBI taxonomy): domain Eukaryota; kingdom Metazoa; phylum Chordata; class Mammalia; order Artiodactyla; family Bovidae; genus Nanger; species Nanger dama. The sequence continues at coordinate 10,108,693 of CAKJTW010000012.1, read as the reverse complement.
GAATATTTACAAACGCATGCACACACCCATCCACACACACATTCTTCAACATCTGAAGGCATTCCAGACTCATTTCCTTAGCCTTTACGGGAATACAGACGCAGGACAGTCATGAATAACTTCAAACACTTGTCACCTCTCCCATTTTTAAGGAAGAAACTCTCCTGCTTAAGAAAGAGGATGGTTTTCCTTTTTTAGGAAAGGATCAAGTCAGTTCACATAAAAGAAAGAAACAGCCACCCAGTTTATCTGGGGCTGTCTGCAACATTTCTGTGCTATTCCAGAAGTTTCCCACAGGCTGTATGTTTACAGGACTTGCCCTGAGGTTTCTGACATGACCAAGGACAGCTGCTCCCCTGATGGGCTCATGAGCTGCTCTCTCTTAACTGCATTTTTATGACTAAAGACATTCATTATCCCATTTTTTTTCTTTCAATTGTTGACCCAGTATTTAAACACCAGACACTGTGTTAGACACGGGGTATGTGGACAGAGATGGAGCCTTCAGGTAAAGAAGTGGATGACTCATGCTGGGGCCCATGAAAGGCCCGAGACATTCTGGCAATGGGGAAAAGTTCAGGGTCCGCCAGGCATGGCCTCAGTTTGCTCATCTGTAAAGTGGGGGAAATGACTACATCTTCCTGAAGGACTTGTTTTAGGATTTAACATGTGACAATGCCCTTGGAGATCTCAGCATGGCTCCTGGCCCACAGTAACACAAAGTTGTGAACTGCTGCAGCCACAGTTACAAGACAGGCGAGGGGGAAGTAGGAGGTAAGAGGAGCTGCCTGTTGATACATCCTGGGGGACTTGCCGAAGAGCAGCAGCTGTGTCTTGTAGGGAAAACAGAGCCAGGGTGGGTTTTCTGCTGGGCATTAGTGGGGTGTGTGTGTCTGCATGTGTTTGGGTACGTGTGTGTTGGGGGTAGAAAGGTCATAAGATCTCATTTATTGGGGTTTCATTTTTTTCCCCATACTTTGACTAGCAACAGAACTCAGTAGTCAAAATCTTAGCAGGAACTCAGATGAACCTAGAAAGATTAGGGGGAAGTTTTACTAAAAACAGGGGCAGAGCCCAACCTACAGGACCTGCCCCCCATCCTGGGCCTTGCCACAGTAAGAGGGTGGGGGTTTCACAAAAGCCAAATGTGCTTATTTCTTCCCAAATTCAGGTTTGGTAATTTTCCACTGGTGTCTAGAAATAGGTCACTGTGAGTACTAAGACTACAGAGGTGACAAATACCACTTTCCCCTGAAACCGGCTGCTGAGCCTTTACCAGCACACCACTCTTTGCCAGCATCCCTAGGCCTTTCTAAGGGTTCACAACTCCCACTCTGCCAGAGCAGTTCTTGAAATATTCACTAAAAAGAAAAAAACATCTGAGCGGCTATCACGGGCCTGGCCACGGACACACCAATTTAAGTTCTAAGTTAACGTGAGGAATAATGGCCTATAAGAGGCAGTGACCCTGCAGCACCTCTGACTTGGACCATTTCTCGGAACAGGTTTCATCCTGGGGAAAGGCCTGCTGCGAGCATCTACTGGACAATCCGTCTTGAAGCACGCCTGCTTGGTGTTTTCTCTGGGGCTATTATTACAGCCCGTTCTCCTGGCAACCCCGGGGTCTAGAGCAGCTTTTCCTCCAACAGGTTGGGTAGAAAACAGCACTCGCTTTATGACCCATATGCTGTGTTGCAGCTCAGCTGGGCCACCGCAGTGTGCAAACGGCTATAGAGGAGACATGAATGGGTTTGGCTGTGTGCCAATAAAACAGTTATTTGTGAACACTGAAATTTGATTTTCATATAACGTTAATGTCAGAAGATAGTCTTCTTCTGATTTTTTTCAATCACTCAAAATGTAAAAAAAAAAGTCTTGGCTTGTGAGCCTCACAAAAACAGGTGGCGAACCCAATCTGGCCTGGGAGTCAGAGTTTCTACCCCTGCTCTAGAGAGCAAAAGGGCCCTCTGGGCAGCCAGGGGCGTGTGGCATCCATCCACCCTGTCCCAGACGCCTGAGCAGTGTGACCCCGAGGAGGGCAGGTGAATGGTGGCGTAGAGCCACTCTCCCTCCATGACAGACATCACTAATCTATCACAGTCCTCCTCCACCATGCCTGAGCACGCCTCCAAACCCTTTCACAAGCACAGAGCCCTCCCTGGCTGTGATAAGATAAAACCCACTTCCCATGAAACTGCTCCAGGGCAAACTAGGGTGAAAAGGAGGGAAGAGGACACAGAGCTGCTGAAAACAGGAAACCTACTGATTGAGCAAACTCTGAATACAACATCCAAAACTGACATTTGGAAAGGAGACTAAAAACTAGAGAGTGGGGAAGGGGTGGCCAAGGAGGAAAGGGCAGGCAGGTCTATCTCTAGCACGATAGAATTGAGAGATCTGACTTCAGACCATATCCTCTTAACACTTTGCTAATTTTACAACCTCCTAAATTGCCAACATCTGCTGGATCACGGAAAAAGCAAGAGAGTTCCAGAAAAACATCTATTTCTGCTTTATTGACTATGCCAAAGCCTTTGACTGTATGGATCACAATAAACTGTGGAAAATTCTGAAAGAGATGGGAATACAAGACCACCTGACCTGCCTCTTGAGAAATCTGTACGCAGGTCAGGAAGCAGCAGTTAGAACTGGACATGGAACAACAGACTGGTTCCAGATAGGAAAAGGAGTATGTCAAGGCTGTATATTGTCACCCTGCTTATATAACTTATATGCAGAGTACATCATGAGAAACGCTGGGCTGGAAGAAACACAAGCTGCAATCAAGATTGCCGGGAGAAATATCAATAACCTCAGATGACACCACCCTTATGGCAGAAAGTGAAGAGGAACTAAAAGCCTCTTGATGAAAGTGAAAGTGGAGAGTGAAAAAGTTGGCCTAAAGCTCAACATTCAGAAAACGAAGATCATGGCATCTGTTCCTATCACTTCATGGGAAATAGATGGGGAAACAGTGGAAACAGTGTCAGATTTTATTTTGGGGGCTCCCAAATCACTGCAGATGGTGATTGCAGCCATGAAGTTAAAAGACGCTTACTCCTTGGAAGAAAAGTTATGAGCAACCTAGATAGCTTATTCAAAAGCAGAGACATTACTTTGCCGACTAAGGTCCGTCTAGTCAAGGCTATGGTTTTTCCTGTGGTCATGTATGGATGTGAGAGTTGGACTGTGAAGAAGGCTGAGTGCCGAAGAATTGATGCTTTTGAACTGTGGTGTTGGAGAAGACTCTTGAGAGTCCCTTGGACTGCAAGGAGATCCAACCAGTCTATTCTGAAGGAGATCAGCCCTGGGATTTCTTTGGAAGGAATAATGCTGAAGCTGAAACTCCAGTACTTTGGCCACCTCATGCGAAGAGTTGACTCATTGGAAAAGACTCTGATGCTGGGAGGGATTGGGGGCAGGAGGAGAAGGGGACAACAGAGGATGAGATGGCTGGATGGCATCACTGACTTGATGGACGTGAGTCTGAATGAACTCCGGGAGATGGTGATGGACAGGCAGGCCTGGCATCCTGTGATTCATGGGGTCGCAAAGAGCTGGACACGACTGAGTGACTGAACTGAACTGAACTTAAAGTTGTAAAGGAATGGGAGATAGCTTCCATGCATTTGGATATATGTTTTCCTTGGTCTGAAATTCTCAATATTCTCTTTTTTTCACTTGCCAAACTCCTACCCATCCTACAAGACCCAACTTAACGTCACCTCCTCTTTGAAGCCTTCTCAACTCTCCCATGCAAAATTAGCAGCTTCCTTCACATTTCATATTTGTTCAGGTGTCTCTTTCCTATTTCTCTGGAGTTCTCCAAAGGGAAGAAGCTGTATCTCACTCATCTTAGTGGCCCCAGAACCTATTGCAGGGTCAAGTGTGTCATAAGATACTCATTAAGTGAACCAATGCATCTGGATGACCAGAAGTACAACAAAACTGCTGCTAGAAGGGACAGCTGCCTCTTCTCTCAAGAACTTTCTCCACTCTGCAGTTTTAGCCAGACTCACTAGAACTTCCTCTCATCACTGCTTGTGCTATGGGCAGTGGTTGGCTGGTTTGTTCCTTTATTCACTAAACCAACGTTTATTGAGATTCTATAATGGCCCAAGCACTGGTTGACCCTGAAAGCTGAGAACAAAGGACACAGACTCAAAGCCAGAGCTGGAGACAGCAGTAAGGGGCAGGTGCAGGGACCAGGGTATAATTCAGGAATAAGACCTGAATTTTGGGCTGCAGCACCATGGGGATACTGTTTGGTATGCTGCCAAAGGTCAGGAGGAACAAGCCCAGGCACAACATAGAAACGTGGCTGGGTGCACCACCAGACTACATTTCTCAGTCTCCTTTGCAGTTAGGTAGGCCATGTGACTTTATTCTGACCAATCAAGAATGGGCAAAAGTGATGATTTCACTTTCTGGTCCCTGCCTTTAAAAATGCTCCCCCCCCACCCCTACTCCCCACAAGTCTATATATTCTTTCTTTCCCCATCTGCTGGTTTAACAGAATTATGGCCCACCCCCTCCCGGGAACTGGAGGAAGGCAGAATAACAACAGAGCAGGAGCCTGGGACCGCAAGTCAGTGTTTGGAAGTGAGCTACCCGGTAAAGCCATTTCACCAAGAATGTGCCCACGGACTGCAGTGTGAGCAAGAAATAAGTTATGATCATGTTAAGCCATTAAAATGTAGGAGCTGCTTGTTACAGCTGCTAGCTTGTTCCGACTGATACAGAAACCTCTTGCTGCTGACCAAGAACCTCTGATCCCAAACCCCAGTCCTCACCCAGGTGAGTAGTAAGGTATTTGAGAGACAGCTATGGGTACACAGGATGGCTCCCTTCCACACACCCCCCACCCCCCTCTTCCACCCCCCGCCAGGACTCCATGCAGAAACTGCTTCACCCACCAATTATGCCGAATGAGAAGAGTGTCAGTTGCTTTCCCAGCTTGTCCATGCTTTTCTGTAGAGGAGTTTTGGGCGTCTGAAAGGATGAGAACAATGAGTTTGTTAGATGAGATCCGGAAGTGTTCCTCCTGCTTCTAGTCTCTCTCTTTTTTTTTTTTTTGGCTGCACTGTGTAGCTTGTGGAATCTTAGTTCCCTGACCAGGGATGGAACTCGTCCCCTCTGCAGTAGAAGCGTAGAATCCCAATCACTGGACCACCAGGGAAGACCCTGCTTGGATTTTTTTGTAATATCTTAAGCTGAGTGATGATTATACAGGGACACATATATAGAAATCCATGGACTGCTACATTTCAGATCTGTGCATATCACCATAAGTCACATCTTGACAAAAATCCCAATAAGCGTTTCAAAGTAAAAAATTTTTAAAGTGTACTCACATTAACCTTATCATCCTTGTTCCTAAGGAGTAGGCGGGGCAGGTGTCACCAGCTGAGAATCATCTCAAACCCCACCTTACAAGAAACCCAGGGCTTCCCTGCTGGTCCAGTGGTTGAGAATGCGCCTGCCAATATGGGGGACACGGGTTCGATCCCTGATCCAGGAGGATCCCACATGCAGAGAGGCAACAGGGCCCATGTGCCACAACTACTGAACCCCGGGGCCTAGAGCCCGTGCTCCACACCACCAACCGCAACGAGAAGCCTGAGCACGACGAGAGAGTGGCTGCTGCGCGCCGCAACTGGAGAAAGCCTACACACAGCAACGAACGCCCAGTGCAGCCGTAAACAAACAATAATCTAAAAAGAAGAAAGAAACCCAAAGCCCCCGCCCCTTACCTCTTCAGCCTGCATCATCTTAAACACTTCTCCGAACTGGGACTTTTCTCCTGTTCCGATCACGACGCCCTGCATCCAGGAGAGAGAGGTGTGAGGTCTGAGGCTGAAGGCCCACAGGTGAAAGATGCCAAGGCCCCGGGGCTCACCTGGCCCTTCCCGCACTGCACCAGGGTCCCCATGAAGACGATGTTGCTCAGGGTCGTGAGGTCACCCTCGCCCGTCAGCGGGGTGTCTGTCTTACTGCTTGGCTCGGCTTCTCCCGTGAAACTGGGACTCATCCACCAGGAGATCTGTGACCTGGGGGGAGCAAAGAGAGAAGGCGTGGAACCAGCACCCCCAACCTGTGAGCTGGTTTTCAAAACCCAGAATAGTGTCTAACACCTTAATGTCACTGGTCAACAGACACCAAACAAGAGCGTGCCGAAATCAGGAAACAAGTATCACAGCGCGCCTCTGGTGCCTCTAAGAATCAGAAAAGTTTTGAATATGGGACCCCTTTCAGAAAACATAGCAATCTCAAATTCTGTTTTAACACCCTTTTCAATTTTAATAAAACTTAAAAAAAAAAAAATCTTAGGCAATGGTTAAATTAGAATATCCCTTTCGGAGCATCCTATCTTTCCCCTAACTCCCACATCCTGCCCACCCTGGGATTCCCACACAATCCGTGTAATTTGAGTAGCACTGAACCGGGTTACTTGACGATAACCTAAGGTCATGTCAACACCTGAAACACACATGCAGTCACAGATACACACACTTCCTGATGTTTCCAGGGTGACATTTCCAGAACACCTACTATGCACCAGGTCCAGTACAGAGCACTTCACAAGGCTTATTGCTTAATCCTTACACCCTCCATGAAAGACACTATTATTTTATCTACTTTATAATATTTTTAAATATCTAATTAATTAGTTAATTAATTAGGCCACATCCATCTTAGTTGCCACACAGGGATTTTCAATCTTTGTGGTGGGCAGGCCCTTTACCACAGCACGTGAACTCTTAGTTGAGGCATGTGGCATCTAGCTCCTGACCAGGGATCGAACCCTGCACTGGGGGCACAGAGTCTTAGCCAGTGGACCACCAGGGAAGTCCCTTATCCACTTTCCATTTGGGGAAACTGAGGCATGGGCTGATTAAGAAATCTGCTCTAATCAGCTCATTAGCAGCAGAGCAGAGGTTTGAACCAACACGGTGGCTCCAGTGACCGCATTCTTAACCATTAAGGTCTTGCAGAAGTGACCACAGGCCCAGCAGGTGTGACTCAGGAGGTGAGTCTTCCATGGCCAGAGCCGTGCCAGGTACCACCAAGGGTGTGCAAGGTGTCTAGAGTATACTCTGCCCCTAAGGACTTCTCAGTGAAGCAAGAAAAGAGCAACTGAAACAAGTTATCTTCCTGCAAACTCCCAAAAGAACAGTTAGATCGGCCTTCCGCAAACAGAAGTCTGTGAGTTCTCTATACTCCCAAGTTTTACAGTTCAATACCAATCTATAAAAATGTGCACACTTCCAGGGAACCCCAGTCTGCAAGGATGACAGGAGCCACCACTTGCCAACAGAACAGGGTTCCTAACAGAACCCCGTGGCTCTCAATAATAATCAAGTTCATTATTTGATTATTGGCCTGATGAGTTGGGCCTGATGACGGCCCGCATCCCACTCCCTTAGCCCTGTCTCCCAGCTTCCCTGGCAGCTCACAGTGTCTCCACCCTCTGGACAATGGGATGAATGGTCTTTGTGAAGATCTTTGAAGGCAGCTGAGCTGACAGGTCCTCCTGGCCCCCTTCACCTTTCTCTCTCTCTGCTTGGATCAGTGTGTTCATGGCTGGAGCTCCACAAGCCATTTTACAGGCACTAACAGGATGCCACAGCCCAAGTGGGCAGAGAGAAGGGCTGGAGAAGCCCAGGGCCTTTCTTCCATGGTGAAGCCACCCTGTTGGCTCCACCTCCAGGCTCTCATCACGTGAAATAGGAATAAACCCCTGCCTATTCGAGCCCATGTATCTATCTCAACCTACCACCACAAGCACAACTACTAACTGATCTTCATGTTTTATCTCCAGGACATCGGAGCAAAGTCACATGAGCTCACAGGCAGCTCCTAACCCGCAATGAAAGAGGAAATGCGGAAAGTGAGTCATCCAGAACCACCAGATGTTGACCCCACAGGTCCCAGGCAGCAGAAACTAGCATACCTCTGCGGTTCAAAACTGAGAAAGGAGTATGTCAAGGCTGTATATTGTCACCCTACCTGGCATGCTGCAGTCCGTGGGATTGCAAAGAGTCAGACACGACTTAGGAACTGGACTACAGTAACCATGGCAAACAGAGATTCCGTTTCTAGTAAACGTGGTCTGATTGGACATGATAATAATTAGAATAATTTGTAACTTACTTAATTTGAAGCACATAGATTTTGTACCTAACTTTATGTTTGTTCCATTGAAGTTACATTGTAATAAAAACGGTAAATCAGTAGTGAAAGAGAATCCTGCCATTGCCTGAGTTTGAGAGGCGTAGCTACAACAACCTGATGCCCTAATCGGATCTATTCTGCCTCAGAAGGTTCAGGAAACAGGAGTGTGGAGTGGTGGTGGGGAAGGCTGAATTTCTTGGAGGGTCTAGGACATAAAACAGGCCTTTAGGGATGAGCAGACACTGGTAAGAGAATCAGGCAGGTCTTTCAGGAGGGAAAAGGCGGCGAGATGGAGAATTGCTGCTGGGTGGACTTGGTAATAATGAGTTTGATCAAAGCAGTGGAAGGGATGGGGGGAGGTAAGTAAAGACCTCTCTTCCCCCAGCACCCCAGCCACAGACTGAAAGGACAGAAGCCCAGCATGCCAAGCAGTGGAACCGGGCCACCCTCTCTGGGAACAGGCTCGCAGGAGTGGACGGAGGTGGGCACTATCCCTCTTAGCTCAGACAACCATTCTCTCGTAAGGTCTGGGACGGGGCGATGGGGCAGGCTAGATTGTGAACAGTCAGAGTGCAGAGTTCAGTCTTGATCCACATGGTGTGGGGTCCCTGCAGCTTCCTCCCATGGCAGGATGAGCCCCATGAACACAGAGCCTCAGAGGAGGCCCCTCTGAGGGCCTGCTGGATTGATAAGGTGGGGGCACTTTCCAGCTGGGGTGACAGCAGTGGTTGCCCAAACATGAGGCTCTTTCACAGAAAGAACCCCTATTAATTAGTTCAGTCGCTCAGTCATGTCCAAGTCCTTGCTACTCCATGGCCTGCAGCACGCCAGGCTTCCTTGTCCATCACCATCTCCCGAAGTTCACTCAAACTCATGTCCATTGAGTCAGTGATGTCATCCAACCATCTCATCCTCTGTCGTCCCCTTCTCCTCCTTCAATTTTTCCCAGCATCAGAGTCTTTTCAAATGAGTCAGTTCTTTGTATCAGATGGCCCAAGTATTGGAGTTTCAGCTTCAGCATCAGTCCCTCCAGTGAATACTCAGGACTGATTTCCTTCAGGATTGACTGGTTGGATCTCCTTGCAGTCCAAGGGACTCTCAAGAGTCTTCTCCAACACCACAGTTCAAAACCATCAGTTCTTCAGTGCTCAGCTTTCTTTATAGTCCAACTCTCACATCCATACATGACCACTGGAAAAACCATAGCTTTGACTAGATGGACCTTTGTTGGCAAAGTCATGTCTCTGCTTTTTAATATGCTATCTAGGTTGGTCATAATTTTCCTTCCAAGGAGTTAAGTGTCTTTTAATTTCATGGCTGCAGTCACCATCTGCAGTGATTTTGGAGTCCCCCAAAATGAAGTCTCTCACTATTTCCCCATCTATTTGCCATAAAGCGATGGGACCAGATGCCATGATCTTCGTTTTCTGAATGCTGAGTTTTAAGCCAACTTTTTCACTCTCCTCTTTCACTTTCATCAAGATGCTCTTCAGTTCTTCTACGCTTTCTGCCATAAGGGTGGTGTCATCTGCACCCTATTAATTGGTGACACATTAAAATGTAAGAAAACAGACTTCAGCCAGCTGATCAAGGTCAGTATCAGCAGGGATGGGTCATGGTGATGGTCGGGGAACTAAGATCCCATCAGCTGCATTGGCATAGTCAAAAAGAAAAGGCTTTAAGAAATAGAGTCTATTTTTTTTCTTAAAAGAGGAAAGAAGAGAGAGATTGAAGACAGTTGGCTGGAGAAACAGGAACAATGGGGGTTAGGGGACTGGGAAGGGGTGAGGATTCAGGCGGGGAGATGGGTGTGGGTTTGCATATGCTGGAATGAAGGTGGCTATCTGTCCATCTGTCTCCTGACAAGGGCCAGGCCTTCTTCTGGGCCCTGGGAATCTAGTAGTGACCAAGACAGACAAACTCCCTGCCTTTGTGGAGGGACCTTTGCCAACAAAGGTCCGTCTAGTCAAGGCTATGGTTTTTCCAGTAGTCATATATGGATGTGAGATTTGGATTATAAAGAAAGCTGAGCGCCGAAGAACTGATGCTTTTGAATTGTGGTGTTGGAGAAGACTCTTGAGAGTCCTTTGGAATGCAAGGAGATCCAACCAGTCCATCCTGAAGGAAATAAGTCCTGAATGTTCATTGGAAGGACTGATGTTGAAGCTGAAACTCCAATACTTTGGCCACCTAATACAAAGAACTGACTCATTTGAAAAGACCCTGATGCTAGGAATGATTGAAGGCATGAGGAGAAGGGGACGACAGAGGATGAGATGGTTGGAGGGCATCACTGACTCAATGAACATGAGTTTGAATAAACTCTGGGAGTTGGTGATGGACAAGGAGGCCTGGTGTGCTGCAGTCCATGGGGTCGCAAAGAGTTGGACATGACTGAGTGACTGAACTGAACTGAACTGAGCAATAAACAGGAAAGCAAAGTGACACTGGAATGAACAGCAGGAATCCAGGGCTGGGGGAGGGAGGGGAGGTGACGCCTCAGGAGAGGGACCAGGGAGGCTGATGAGGAGGGGACAGGTCAGGGCTGAGACTTCAGGAATGGGAACAGCTAAGTCCTGCTGGTGGGAAGTAGGTTCCAGATGGCAGGAATGGCCCTCCTGTGTGAAGATGCATTGCGGGCAGCTGAAAGCAGCAATGCATCTGGCTTCCAATTCAGGGCTGAGCACATAGCTTGGGTCTCCTCTGCCTAGAACAGGTGATCCACATCCATTCCAGAATGGCTCAAAAGACACTGCTTCCAGGAAGCCCTCTGTGACTGCAGTAGGCCAGTCAAGTCTGTCCTGTTTGGGAAGTCCAGAATCCCCCGGGTTTTCCCACAAGCTCCCCTGTGGTAGATGCGGTCTATCACTCCAGGCTATAAAAGCAGAGGTCTCCTCTGTTCTCATTGCCTCTTCAGCACAGCACAGGTCCTGTAGTAGTGCTCAGGAAACATTTGCTGACTGACTGATTGATGGGGATTTGGGAGGGTGCCCTCAGGCAGGCAGGGAAGGAGGAGAGGCTTAGAGGAGGGCTTTGAGGGTGGTGGGTTGAATAGTAGCCTCCTACCATCCAATCCCTGAAGACACCCAAGTCCTAATCCTTGGAATTTGTCAAAGTGTTGTCTTAGCAGCAAAAGAGACTGTGCAGGTGTGATTAAACGGATGGGTTTACCATGGGGAGATTAGCTTGGATGATCCTGGAGGCCCCTAAACATCATTACAGGGACTTTTGCTGGTCCAGGGGTCAGGACTCCACGCTCCCAGTGCAGCGGCCCAGGGCCGATCCCTGGTTAGTGAACTAGATCCCACATGCCACAGCTAAAAGATTCCTCATGCCACAACTAAGGCCCGGGGCAGCCAAGTTAATTAATTAAAAAAGAAAAAAGAGATAATCTGATTTTTAAAAGGGTCCTTATGAGAGGGGAATCAGAGCAGTGTCTGAGAGAAGGAAATACAAAGACGGAAGCAGTGGTTAGAGCGATTCAGGGGCACGAGGCAAGAAATGTGGACAACCCTGGAAGCTAACAAATGCAAGGGAACCAACTTTCCCCTGAAGCTTGGGAATGGGGAACACAGTCCTGCCAACACCTTGATTTCCACCCAGTGAAACTGAGTTTGAGTCTGACCTCCAGACTGCAAGTTAATACACTTGTGTGGTTTATGCCCCTAAGTATGTAATAATTTGTTCAGCAGCTCTAGACACTTGATACATTGAGGAAACCTGGAGGGAGAGCCAGAGAGCCGGGAAGAAAGCCCGGAGAGCTGGCTATCGGGAAAGAGGTGGCGGAGGCTGGGGAAGCCGGTCTGGCCTTTATGACTTGGCTTGGATTTTATGATCACCAGCACAGCCTGTGCGCACCGTACATGAGACACCTGCTTTCATCATCAAAGGAAAGGACGCATTACCCAGAAGCAAAGAGCGCTCACTCTGAAGATAGGGGTGAACGCCTCTAAGCCAGGACTCCTTCCCAGATAAGGCTCTCTTCCCAGATGCCAAGGTCATGCCTCTCACTGCATATGTGCTAATCTGTCCTTTTGGTGACCTTGAAGGAAAGTACCCCTGCCATGTTTGATGGAATTTCTTTTTCTTTGTTGTGACAGGACACAAACAGCACTGAAAACTATGCTTCTCCGAGCAGTCTGTCCAGGCTATGGCGAGCCTCTCTCCTGGGCTACAGTCCTCGGTTTGGCTCACGTGCTCCGTTCTTATTCGCGACTGTTTGCATTGACACAGGGCCTGGAGTCGGGGCTCCGGAGCCAGGTGGCCCAGGTTCAAGTCCCCTCTGCCCCACTGACTGTGTGAGCTCAGCCCTCCAGGCTTCTGTGTCCTCACTGTAAAAGGAGAGCGCTGTCCTCTTAAGGTCACTGGCAGATGAAGCAAGGCGGCTTTTACACAGTGGCTAGCGCCGATCTGATTAACGCACGGTTGGCCCTTGGACAATGCAGGGGGCTGCTTCGATGCCTCGGAGCAGTGAAGCCCCTGTGCCACAACTCCTGAGCCTGTGCTCTCAAGCCCGGGAGCTGCAACTCCCGAGCCCACACGCGGCAGCTCCTGAAGTCCAGACGCCCTAGAGCTCAGGAGAGCTTCCGCAGCAAGAGAAGCCGCGGCAATGAGAAGCCCTTGCACTGAAACTGGAGAGCAGGCCCTGCTCGCCACAACTAGAGAAAGCCCACGCGCAGCAAGGAAGACCCAGCACAGCCAAATAAATAAAATTATCAAAAAAAAAAAACAAAAAAACAAAACACCACACCTCTGCCATGAGTAAACAAAGCTACTGATCTGCAAAAGGACCAGAGAGAAAATCTGCAGAGTGTCGGCGGCCTGTAGCCTTGAAAAAGTCCTCGTGCTGGCAACAACCAGATACCATCTAATCCGATAGAAGCAGGGCAGGAGGAAAACCAGTTGAAGTAGGAGGGGGGTTATTTGGGGCTTAAAAATTCTTTCAAGGAATTGTTGTCGAGCCTGGTAATGACAAACAGTTAAATCAGTGGCTGATATTCGGGACTCTGTCCCCACCTCGGGAGCTGCACAAGCAGGCTGATGGTCTTAGCTCAGTTTGGCATCATGAGAACCCCTCGAGTTGGGAATGAACATTAACCCCTCTGACAGATGAGGAAGCTGAGGCACAGAGAGGTTAAGCTACTTGCTCAAGGTCACACAGCTTTTGGAAGGATAGGACATGGCTAATGCCCAGCCCCAGGGCACTAACCACATCACCACTCTGCCTTCCTGTAGCATCCATAGTATATGTGCGGCCCTGTTTATCAGCTGCCCAGTATGTGGACACCTCACCCCTGTACCTGGGGACTCCTCCACGTTGCAGGGCAGAGCCCATCTCTAGGGAGGCACAGACAGTGTCAGACTGGTTTCCCCAGCTTTCTCTGCAGGTGGGGCTTGGCCACTGGACAGCGGCTCCTCTACTGGGAACCAGATGCCCTGGACTCGGAGGCCGGATGCTCATGTGGGGAGAAGCAGACAGAGAGGAATTCACCCTGGTGTGGGGTACACTTGCTGTGCCCTGCCTGGGGATCTGAAAATGGGGGCAGAGGATCTGGAAAGCCCAGGTGCCCTCTGGCCCCCGTCTCACCTCCAAAGACAGGCTCAGGGTGCTGTAAACGCAGGTCCCGGAGGTTGGCTCCCAGTCTCTTTTGTCCCCTCCACTCCCCACCTCTCTCCAGGCCACCCTTCCAACAGCCTGCTATTGACCCAGAGAACACATCCTCCTTAAATAAATAAATCAAGCTGATAACCTGGGCTTAATCCTTTATCACTAAAAGCTTTGAACAATCCTTAAACCTTCTTGGCAGGAATCATAAAATAGGCTACTCCCATCAACGGATCTCTCTGAACCTGACTTCACCTTTTCTTTTTCTTTTTTTTTTTCCTTTTCTTAAGGATTCAGGATCATCTTTGAGAGCCTCAGGGAACGTTCTGTGAGGTCGTGACACCCTGAGACCCGCAAAGGTTGGGGACAGAGCCCCACACCCAATGTCCCAAACTGCACTCTTAACATAGGTTTGTGCTACTTTTATGGCTGGACTGGTTGTTCTCATCCTCAAGATTAAGCAGTCTGACAGTGCTTCTGTCTGCCATCAGTGTGGTTGTTTCTAGAAGCAACTTCTCCCTCATTCCTCAGCCCCATTGTGGTTCAGTTTTCTACTGCAGTAGGCTACAGTCTAGAAAAGCGTATAACTAAAACGTGTTGGGCTTATACGTACATGAGAATACATTTGTGAAATGCCATCGGAGGAGCTTTGCACTTAAAATTAGCTTGCTCTCTAACTTTCTGCTTGTGTGCACACATGCCTATGTCTGTGTGCATGTGTGTGCAAGAAGGAAGAATGCCTGCCTCCGAGAAGCCAAGTGTCTGCACAGCCCCTGAACTGGGGTCTGGGCCCCTCACCTCTGTGAGACGGATGTCGGCAGGGACGCGGTCTCCGATGGAGAGAGACACGATGTCTCCAGGTACCAGGTCTCGGGCGAGCAGGTGCTGGGGCTTTCCTTCTCTTATGCTGCGTTTTAAACAGGAAAAGCAAACACATCCACGTTGACGTTTCAATTTTAGGCACTTTGATAAACTTGAGCAAAGGTTACAGAAATACATTTTCTCTTTCCGATGTGGACAAATGCTTGTGCTTTAATGGTTTTATTATTTTTAAAATTCACATGTCCTAAAAGACTCTTGGGAAAGAGCTTGGCTCCTGGGAGAACTTGGGCTTCATTTGAAAAGTGGGGTGACTACTGTTCACCCTGCTTGGAAACAAGGCGGGACCACACGGCCTCTAGAAGCTTCTGCAGGTCTAGAGAAGTGTTTCCTTAACAAAGCTGGCAGCTGGTGGTGCTTCTGTCCTTGGAGAACACAGTGCTCTGGTGTGCAGAAACCGGCTCCAACCTCAGGGACAGCAGAACCTTGTTAAAGCCAGGAGGAGCATCTTAAATGCCCAAGAAGCCAGGGAGCAACCCCCACCCTTACCCCTCAAGGCCTGGGACTGCTCTTCACAGCTGTTTGCTATTAGACATAGACATGCTTCTGTGCACAGGCTCCCACTGGAACCCATGACATGCTGCTCCTTGCCCAACATGGCAGGAGCCCCCCGGCTGGATCTGTGCCCCTCCCTGGGCCTCCTTCTCGTAGCAGCCAGAGTTCTTAAAGCACAAAATCAGATCACAACTTCCTCCTGCTCTAAACCCTGTCCAAGAACTTGGGAGTTAGACCCAGACACCCTACTTCCTGCCACGCACTCCCTTGAATACACCCAGCTCTTTCCAGTCTCAAGGTCTTTGTGGATCTTGAATGGAGCAGACACTCCCCTCTTCCCTGTTAACAGAATGCAGTTATCCAGGTACCTGCCTTTCTCCCCACAGCAGAGTGCTCCAGGGGGTGGGTCCTGACAGACTAAGACGGTCAGGGTGACCCCATCCCCTGCCCGTGACTGACGTAGACACAGGTATGATCTACAGCACTGGCCTAAGAGACAGGTATTTGGCAGGGGCTCAAGAGAAAGGTTTTCTCGTTCTTTACACACACACATGGCCTCTTCCGTTGGACTTTTTCATCTTTATCATGTCTGGTTGTGATGTCTAGAGCTGTGGCAGCCATCCTGGGGCCATGAGGGAATCTAGTATAAGAACAAAGCCAGCAAGCTGAGAATGGCAGAGTAAAGAAATAAAAGGACCAGGTCCTTGGTGCCATCTTGAATTCACTAACCCCACTGGCCCCTCACCTCAGATCCCTTGCCATAAGACAGCACAGTTTCCTTGCGGTTTGTGCAGCCAAATTTTCTGGGTTTTATAGCAAGAGCACCTATCAGATATATGTCTGCTCTTCTCTCAACTCTTCCCATGGCTGGCCCCTGCCATTTATCAGACCTCACTTTAAAGATCAGCTCCACCTTAAATGTCAGAGCAGAGTAACCTGCCAGCCAGACATTCAAGATTGTTCCCACACCTCCACCAGTCACTGATCTCCATGAGGTTCTCTTTAATTTTTGTGTGGCTTTGGCTTTCAGTCTTTTGGCTTTAATGCACCTGCCTCATTCCAAAATCATTTCATTCCTTCACTTCATTATCTGCCTCCTCTGTTAGGGAGTGTGAGAGGTCCAAAGGCCAGGGCTTTCCTATCTCTTCACCTGGGACATCGCCCTGCACACAGTGGGTGCTTTGTAAATATTTAATGAAGGCACAAAGGATGGAGGTAAGCAGGAAGGGTCTGCAGGGCAGATGCTTCTCCTGACGTGGGTCTCAGGGACTTGGGGAGGGAGGCTGTGTCCCTTCACTGCTCTTTCAACTCTCCCAGGTTGCCTGCCTCTGCAGCTCTTGAAAATAAAATTGTCTTTCAGAAGCAACTCCCAGGGACATCAATAATGCATACTATTTGCCTGAAAGGCCAGGACTTGATATTTAAACTTAAGATCAGTTCATCAAACCCCATAAATCATGGATGCTTCTGTCTGCTTATAGGATTATGTCACACATCACATGTCTGGGTTTCTGACACCTTGCTCATCCCATTATTAAGCCCAGACATTTTTACTGCCCCCAAAAAGAATCTTCTAGAATTGACTCATGCCTCTCATGTTTTCGCAGCATGCCCTTTTGGTCTCTACTTTGTTACTCATTATTCTCTGCCTTGTATCTCTCTCTCTCTCTCTCTCTCTCACACACACACACACACACACACTCTTCACTTGCTGACTCCTTGAGAGGAGGGACTTCAAACTAGATCTTTCTATCCTCCAGCTCTATGCTCAATTATGCCATCTGTATGCAAATATGTTAAGGTTCTTTCTCCCAGCTTATCTTTTGGATAAAAGAGTTACAATCTGTTGAAATCCTTCCAAAGTACCTTGGATCACGAGATACCTGTAGTGACTTTCTCATGAGTGGCAGTGTGTATTTGGGAAAGACACATGACTTAATACAACCTCAGCTGATGCCAGGAAGGGTGAGTGAGAAGACCTGGGCCTTCTCCAAAGTGGTTTCATGTTTACAAGGAGAATAACTGGTTTGGGATTGCTGATACACTTAAAAATAAATTGAAACACACACACACACACACACACAACAGCAGGGCTGCATCATCCTCACTTCTGCCTCTGCCATTTCCTTTACCAAGGGCAGCGGCCCCTGCAAACCCTCTATGCTGAGCCATCTGTGATGGCAGCCCACTAGCCTGTGAGGCTGCTTGAGTTCAACTTAAATAAAACGAAGAATTCAGTTCCTTGGGTGAAGTCCTCAACAGCCATATGTGATTAGTGACGCCATCCTGGGCAGCGCATATGATGGAATCTCCCAGAAAGTCCCTTTGCACAGCATTGAGCTAAGCAGACAGGTCCAGGAGGTAAGGGGAGACATTCTTGTCTTTCCTTTTTAAACATCTTCGGGGAGGGTGATGTGATAACAAAACGCAAAGGAGGAATGTTCAGGTAGGAAAGAGGCTGGCGGGCAGCTGAGCAAATGGCCAGGGTTCATCACTGAGCTGTTCACCCGTTTCAGTCAGAGTTCTGAGGCCTCAGCTTGTTATTAAAGCCCTCCCCCTCAGCTTCTTCTGAGCCTCAGGAAAAATGTCAAATGCCTTCTAGGAAAAATGCACACAATTTTGCACACTTCATCACAGGTTTCGTGGGCCACCCTCTTCCCAAAGCCCTGTCATGCATGGCCCCAGGCTGGGCACTCTGATTAGACACCAGCGACAGAGGGGAGGCCCAGAGTGACTGAATGGCACACCTGGGAACACACAGCGATCCGCTGGCGGGGCAGAGATCAGGCTTGCTAACCCCTGGTAAGACACGGTTCTCCCATATCACACGACAGAGGACATAAATGTGGGCAAAGTTTTGCCAAACTCGCCTGCCCACTGACTTCTCTGATGAACCACAAAGTCCCGGGGTTGGGTGGGTGGAAGGTCTCCGACTTACCAGTTGCATTCGGGAGGAACCAGCTTTGTCAGTTCTTCCAGAGATTTCTCTGACCTGTACTCCTGGCCGGAAGCACACCAAACAGTGTTTACGTGGGTTTGGAGTGGCTGGGGGCCCCCACAGAGCTCCCATCAGCCCAGGTGACCCCGCCTAGGAACTCAGGGCACATATACACACCTGGATGAAGGCGACGGTGACCACGATGAGCACGGCCTAGGGGGCAAACGGAGGGCACGTTAACACCCATTGTCAATGAGCAGGTAAGTGATCCAGGGGAGAACACTGTCTTCCAAAATGTATTTCCTTTTTCCTTGCAAAATAGAGCACTGTGCAGAGATTTAGAAAACAGAGGAGCCGAAAAAGCACTCTCAATTCTGCCTCCACAGGTTCACATTTGGGGCTTATCTTCCTAGAGTTTTTGGCATAGATACGCTTATAACACAGAATGATACAGTATAGATACAATCATTTATATCTCACCAGCATTTAATAACTGGCCACCTGACACGAAAAGCCGGCTCGTTGGAAAAGACCCTGATGCTGGAAAAGACTGAGGGCAGGAGAAGGGGCTGACAGAGGATGAGATGGTTAGATAGCATCACTGACTCAATGGGCCTGAATTTGAGCAAATTCCAGGGGACAGTGAAGGACAGAGGAGCCTGGCGTGCTGCTGTCCACAGATCACAGAGTCAGACACAAATTAGTGACTGAACAAACAGCAACACAGCTTCTAATAAACATGATTTCACATCAAAAGATGTGGACCTAGCCTCAGGCTTTCCAACAGAAACACTGAATTCCAGCGCAGGGAACGAATCTGTTTTTGTATTTCGAAAGACAGCGCTTGACAGATAGAAGGAAACAGGAATGAAAGTCATTAAACAAAAGGTCACATATAAGACCCACATATAAAAGGTCACACAGCGCAGGACTCTGTTTATAAGAACGAGCCAGGATAGGTAAATCCAGACACACAGAAAGCAGATGGTGGTTTCCAGGGGCTGGTCGGGGGAGGGGAATGACTGTTTAATGAGTACAGGGGTTCCTTTCAGGGCAGAAAAAACATTTTGGAACCAGATACAGCTATGTTTTTTCCAGCAATCATGTACGGATGTGAGAGTTGGGGAGCATAAAGAAGCCTGAGCACTGACAAATTGATGCTTTCAAATAGTGGTGCTGACTTCACTCAAGAAATCGAATTCTTCATTTTATTTAACTTGAATTCAAACAGCCTCACAGGCTAGCAGCTGCCCCCTTCTCCTCCTGCCCTCAGTCTTTCCCAGAATCAGGGTCTTTTCCAATGAGTCAGCTCTTTATGAGGTAGAAGAACATGGACACTTCCTGTCCTTTCTCTATGCTGTGTTTTCTACTTTTTTCTTCTTCTTACAGCCTAGTTTTTTCCCCATGCATAACAAAGATAAACAGAGACTCAGCAGGACCTCAGCAGCCAGGCCTGGGATCGGGATCTGGGTGGGGAGGGAGGGGGCACTGTCCCCCAACTCCCATGGGGTGCACTTACCACGGCGATGCTGATGGCATCCTCATACTTCTTTGTGAGGACGCTCACCAAGGCAGAGGCTAGAAGCAGCAGGATCAGGGGGTTCTTGAACTGAAAAACAAGGAGGTGGGATCTTGTCTAGGCTCATGGACATCAGAGACTGGGCCTGCTCTAGTGGAGCACCCAGAGCCTGGCTTCCAGGCCAGCCCTGCAGTGACCTGAGGGCTAAAGGGGAGGACTGTCACCAGACGGTGGTTCTCCTCCGCCTGAAGGCCCACCACTGTGGTCCACCCGACCCCGGCGTCCTGGGGTCACCTCGACAGTGTCCCTGTCACCAAGACACCAGCCCTGGCCCTGCCTTCCAGCTCTTGGTCTCGCCTCGCCATGCCTCCTCGCTGCTCCAGGCCAGAACCTGCCCCTCAGGGCCAGCATCCTATGTGCTCCATTCACAACAGGTCCATCTCAGAAACTCTGATGCAGGTTTCAGGATTTTGTGGGAAGCTCTCCAGTAGGTCTCTGGGGGGTTGACTCCCACTAAAGGGTCTCAGACTGGAGCACTGGGGCCCCCAGGCATGCTAGCTTTGTGAAAGTATGATGACCCCTGGGTCCCAGCCCAGCCCTGGTAAAGATTGATGAGAAACTTCCCCAAGGACAGCAGGCCTGTGTCTACACAAGGGCTGTCCAGCCACGGGCTCCGGGTTAGCTCTGAGGTCCTCAGTCCTGGCTGGGGCCACTCTGAACAGCTGGGACCAGGCACTGGCCTCACCTTGAACTCTAACCCCAAGCCCAGAACCTCATCCCCTACCCTGTGGCTGGACCCGAGCAGCCTTCCAGACCAGCGCAGACACCACCAGCCTCCCTCTACCCCTCCTGGAGACCATGCCAAACACCTGCCTTGCTCCATCTGACACAGGTGAGTCCCCATGAGACACAGCACACAGGTGTCGGGCCAGCGCAGAGATCCCACCACGGGCCAATAGTGCCACCCTGGCTATAGATAATGAGACCCTCCCGGCTCTGATGGGGCCCCTTTTAAGCCCACACATAAAGCAGGACAGGCAGCGGTCTGCTGAAACCTTACTATGTGGGAAAGGGATGGTCACCAGAGACGTTCATTACAATAAACAGTAACACCCAGAAAGAAGCGTTTCCTGAGCACCTCTTCCAAGCCATGCCCTGTGCTCAGCACTTTACTGCAACATTTTATTGGCTCCTTCCAACCCCATGATGCTTGTGGCTCAGCTGGTAAAGAATCTGCCTACAATGCGGGAGACCTGGGTTCCATCCCTGGGTTGGGAAGATCCCCTGGAGAAGGGAAAGGCTACCCACTCCAGTATTGTGGCCTGGAGAATTCCACGGACTGTAGAGACCATGGGGTCGCAAAGAGTCGGAGCCGACTGAGTGACTTGCACAACCCCATGACACAGGTACCGTTAAGTAGTCCTGCTTAATGATAAATGACCAACCCAAGTTTCTGAAAGAAACTGAACTGCCGAGGATTTATTTAGACCAGGCAACTCTAAAACCTGTGCTCTTAACAGTTAGGCTCGAGCCAAGGCTAGCTGGCAGACACTGGGGCTGGGGGCAACCTTTATTAAGCATGTAATACAGGCTCGGTTTCCTCTTAAGTAAAATTCAGAACAGGAGGGACTTACTAGTCACATTTCCTAGATGGGTTCAAGTGAGGCTCAAGGCAGATTGGTCACAGGCTCAAAGTCACAAGGCTGGAAGTTAGGATCAAACCCGGCAGCCTGACTGTAATCTACCTCTGCTTTGTAACTCCGGGGCAGGGATTTGGGGCCATGCTAAGGCAGAATTCCTAGTGGTGAGTCTTTTGAGAGAGAGAAGCAGGACCGCCTTGTGAAGTGGTGAGCTCCCTGTCACTGGAGGAGACAGACAGGAGAACCACAGCATCCGGCATGGAGCAAATGCTCAGTGAACACAAAGAATTAATAAGTGAGGGCACATGGACTTCCTGTGCTTGTGGAGGGGCTAAAAACCCGGCCGTCAGGGAGCTGCCTTCCAATCCCACAGGGATACCCTGAGATGGATCCTTGAACCGATGAGGTTAGGATGAATAGGCATGTTTCCTGCTCTTAGAAACTGAAGAGATTTCATTCCTGGAAAGGTCCTGGCTAGAGGCTGATGACAGCCCTGGGTGAGAGGTGTCAGCAGGGCAGAGCCAGGTGAGCAGGGTCTAGTGGAAGGGGCAGCCGGGGCAGAAGTGACCAAGGCCCGGCTCCAGAAGGGAGAAGGTCCCCCGCAGCCCACGTGTCAGCCTCCTTCCCTGAACTTCACTTCCAGGAGCCCTGGCAGTCCAGGAAACTTCTGGGTTGGCCAGAGTCACCTGTATACCTAGAAGCCTCTTCTGGTGTCAAAATGCGTCAATGAATGACATCCCCAGGGCACTGAGAACCAACCAATGAGCACGGTGGGGACTGGAGGAGAAAGGACAGAGAGGATGCTACAGGGAGGGCTGTGATTGGTCCCTGATCTGACCAATCAAGGGAGCCTTAAACATGAGCCCTGGGAAGGCAGCAGAAGCCTGCGGCATCCCTGAGCATGACTGAGAGGGAGGTGTCGGGGATGCGAGAGGGTGCAAAAGCCAGGGAGGGGAAACTGAGACAACCACGGCTTCAGGCATCTGGGGAATTCTGCCTGTTAACTGGAGCTTTCTGAGCTGGTCCTGGCTGGGAGGTGGGGTGTTGATTTCTACACTGGAACTTGCAGCAGGATCTATCTCCATTTTTCCCCCGTCTTTCCTGTGGCTTCCAGGCATTTGACTGATACAGCATGTATTCAGCACCAGTGGCAAAGGCTAAGAGGGCCAGGGGCTCTGGAGCCAGCTGCCTGGCTTCACTTCCCAGCAGCAGCACCTAACACTGCGGGACTCTGGACCCTGGCGCCAGGTGAACTACGGACACTCAGTTAAATGTGGACTTCAGAGAAACAAGGAACTTCTTAAAAATTTAAGTTCAAGTAGGTCTCGTGCAACATTTGGAACATACACGAAAAAACTCTCCTTTGCTTATCTATCTGAATTTCAAATGTAACAGACATCTGTAAATTTATTGGCTATATCTGGCAGCCCTACATAACCTGGGAATATTTCAGCTTCTCTGTATTTCACTCTTCTCAGTTGGTAAAGAATCTGCCTACAATGCAGGAGAGCCGGGTTTGGTCTCTGGGTTGGGAAGATGCCCTGGAGGAGGAAATGGCAGCCTGCTCCAGTATTCTTGCCCGGAAAACCCCATGGCAGAGGAGCCTGGTGGGCTACAGTCCATTGGGTTGCAAAAGTCGGATATGACTTAGCGACTAAACCACCACATCTCAAAGTAGGGATCTAGAGGAAGAGTAAGTTGATGTTTACTTATTTACTCAGTGTGGTGTCTGGCACATTACCTCTATGAATAGCAAGACTATTATTCGTGACTGTGGCCGCCAGGGTAGTTAGGGGAGCCCATCTCTCAGCTCGGAGCAGCCTGAAAGGGGCAAGCCTTCTTCGACCTTGTAGTATAGCTGCTCCATGTGCTGAGACTCATCCACGGACACCCTCAATCCGCAGTTACACGATGAATGGTGGCTCCCTTCCTCACCCCCAGGGTTACATTGGTTAATGCACAGAGTGATCCCACGGTCCCACCTGATCGAGATATTTCTTCCACACAGGTTCCGTGTTGTCAGCAACAAACTCATTCCAGCCATGGACCAGCCTGCGCTGCGTCACTGAGAACTCTGACAGCCCGTTCTGTAAATCTACCTGGAGGGAGAAGGATAGGCAGGTAAAGATCAAGGAGCCCAAGTCACAGGATTCCCACTCTAGAAGCCAGCCGCTTCCATGATGATCAAGGAAAATGGGCTGTCCACAGAGGAGAGGGGCCCAGCTCAGAAACCCCAAGCAAATGGGCAGAGACAGGAGGAGACCTACAATCTCATTCTTTTTCAATGAACCCGCACTTCTGCCCTACAGATAGTACAGAGAAGACAGCCTTGGGTCTACATTTCAGGGTCTGCAGTTATAGCATGGACACCTGGAGATGCAGGAACACTTACATTTTCATCTTTAGAAAGATGAGTCTGGGACGGTCAAATGGTACAGCTGCCATGTGGAAGTACCTCCAAAATTAAAAACAGAACCACCACACAATCTGGCAATTCCACTACCGGTTCCACTGCTTTCTTGATACTGGTATGTATCAAGAGAATTGGAAGCCAAGCTCAGTGAGATATCTGTCTATCCATGTTTGTAGCAGTATTATTCACAACAGCCAAAGGTGGACGTGCCCCAAGTGTCCATCAATGGGTGAATGCATAAGGAAAATGTGGTACAGACAGACAGACAAACACACACAGGAATATTATTCACCACTAACATGTTAGTTTTGCAAGAGGGAAAGAGTTGTGGAAATGGGTTGTACAACAACATGAATGTACTTAACACTTTGGAACTGTACACATAAAAGTAGTTAGATGGTAATTTTCAGTCTGTGTATTTCGCCTCGAAACAAACAAACAAAAAAGGCCCACCCTTAGAAACAAAAAAACTACATGATTCCATCATGCATACCTTGTGCCAGATACAATTTCAAGCTGTTTATACAAACTGACATTAAATACAGCGAATTTAAGAGTCAATAACTATGTAAGGCAACTTTGCTGTCCTGGTGGCAACAAAAGCTTCACTGTCTTTAAAAGGTCGATAAGAAAGCTCTACCAGGACTTCACTGGTGGTCCAGTGGTTAAGAATCTGCCTACCAATGCAGAGGGCACTAGTCTGATTCTTGGTTGGGAAGCTAAGATTCCACATGCCTCGGGCAACTAAGCCTGGGTGCTGCAACGAGGACCCAGTGCAGCCAAAAATAAATGAATAGAACAAAAACAAAACAAAAAAGTTCTATCAGATGGTTGAGGTGATGGGAAGGCTGGACTGATTTCTAGATTCTTTTGAATAGAGCAAGAAAACCATGCTTTTTTCCTAGGTAGGGGAAATGTCTTGGCAAGGAAAACGTATTTCCTTCCCCTCTCCAAACACTAACAAGTGGGACTTGAATTTAGATGGGCTTTTGAGTATTCTCAAGGAAAGGCTGGCCTGAAACACTGACCTCCAGCTTCTTTGAAACTGTGGCATGTGACCTTTCATTAGTGGACTTTTATTGGCTTTCCCAAAGTGTGGTGGGTTATGAGTGAACACACACGCACACACCATGTTTGTTTGTCTAAGTAAAGTTAACTGAAACCATAAAGCAAGCCAACTCCTTCAGCCTCACAGGGGACCCTCGTGGAATGGAAGTGGTCTTCAGTTTGGCTTTTGTCTTGTCCTGGCCAGGACTCGAAATTCGCCAGAAGAAACTGGCGAGAAGCTGGTTTTGGGCACTGGCAACACCATGAATTTCAAAACACAAAGGGTGGGAATGGCAGGTGGTGAAGAGTTTGAGCTTGAATGTCAAAACACCGGGAGTCAACTCTGACTGGGCTGCTATGGAAATCTGGGGGTCCCCTGAAACACTGTCTCTCACTAAGAGGGAGGGCAGATACTTATAGCTGACTCAGCGTGTTCTATGGCAGAAACCAACACAGCACTGTCAAGTAACTATCTTCTAACTAAAACTAAAGGAAAGAGAGAGACACGTGCACGGAAAACTGGGAGGATCGTGGCCACCAGGAAGGGCTTCCAGGGTTTATGCCCATCTACGTGGGTGCCCTTCCTGGTGGGGAGTCAGAACCGTTCAACAGCAGGAGTAGTTTCTAACAGTGATGATAGCAATGTGTCATAGTTCAGGATTGTGAAGCCATTTTCCTCTTAATCTGAAAACCCCACTGCCCCAGGCCTCAGAGACAACCTCAGTTCTTACGTAAAATGCTTTGGCTAGGTCCTCTCTGTGGCATCTGCTTGCTTCCTTGGGTGCCAGAGCCTCCACTGTCTTCTCTTTCTCGATGGCTTTCAAGTCATTTTGTCCATCAATCTGTGAGGAAAAAAAAAAGGACTGCTCTTAGGTGCACTGATTTTATATGGATATGTCTTTTTAACATATAACACACACAGAGATAGTGTGCAGATCTGAAGTGTATAGCTCAGAGTTTTACACACTGACCCATATAACCAGCCTCCAAATCGAGAAACACACACTAACATGAACAGCCCCCAGGAGATTTATTTTGCTGGGGTTTGAACTCTATGCAAATGGTAACATGCAATATATATGCTTTTGTGTTTGGTTCCTTTGACTCAGGGTTATTAGTGAGATTCATGCATGATGGTGTGTGTGGTGACGGTTTGTTAATTTTTCATGGCAGCATAGCATTCCACCAAATGAGTATAGCACAATTTATTTTTCTGTTTTACTGCTGATGGATTGTTTCCAGCTGTTGGCTGTTATTGATTCATCTGTTTTCAAACAAACTTATTTTACTGAATGGAAAATCACAAAGCTGACAGAGCAGGGCAACAATTCACGGATTTAGAATCCTGGACTTTGAACTTCTGGGATTCTCAGTTAAGAATAGACCGAACCACTGAGAGTGGTTCCTGGTGGTGACTGGTGGTATCATGGCCTGTTTTGGGGAGACATTTGCAATAACCTAAGACTTTATTTTGGGGGCTCCAAAATCACTGCAGATGGTGATCCCAGCCATGAAATTAAAAGACGCTTACTCCTTGGAAGGAAAGTTATGACCAACCTAGATAGCATATTCAAAAGCAGAGACATTACTTTGCCGACTAAGGTCCGTCTAGTCAAGGCTATGGTTTTTCCTGTGGTCATGTATGGATGTGAGAGTTGGACTGTGGAGAAAGCTGAGTGCTGAAGAATTGATGGTTTTGAACTGTGGTGTTGGAGAAGACTCTTGCGAGTCCCTTGGACTGCAAGGAAATCCAACCAGTCCATCCTAAAGGAAATCATTCCTGAGTGTTCATTGGAAGGCTTGATGATGAGGCTGAAACTCCAATACTTTGGCCACCTCATGCAAAGAGCTGACTCATTGGAAAAGACCATGCTGGGAGGGATTGGGGGCAGGAGGAGAAGGGGACGACAGAGGATGGGATGGCTGGATGGCATCACCGACTTGATGCACATAAGTTTGGGTGAACTCCGGGAGTTGGTGATAGACAGGGAGGCCTGGCGTGCTGTGATTCATGGGGTCGCAAAGAGTCAGACACGCCTGAGTGACTGAACTGAACTGAAGAAAAGGGGGGAAACCAGTTGAGGTCTGGGTTCCCAGAAGGTCCAGGAAGAAGCCACGTGAAACATCTAAAGGGCATGGGAGGACATGGTAACCTCAGAAATAGGAGAATGGTGAGTATTTTTGCAAAGTTATTCCTAGTATTCTGACACCCAGGACAAGATAATCATCTTTTCCTTTTCACCAGGTAGTTGGCACAGGGAAGGAGGAAGGGGAGAGGCTCTGCCTAACAGCCTCTTCCTTCAGTTGAAACAGAGACGGCAAGTTCTCCTTTTACTGCCCCTCATCTCCCAAAGGCCCTGTTTGCTCAGAAACGGGCTGCTGACCACACCTACTTCCTGGGGTTGCTTCTCACTGTGCCAAAGACCAGGAAGCAACCAAGGATTATTACACAGATCACTTGGCCGACTCTCTCCTTAAGTCAACCTCACCATCTTCACTGTGTGAGATCCACCTCCTGGAGAAATGTACTCACAGCCTGAGACAGGATGTTTTGTCTACTCTCAAGACCTGGTTCAAGTGTACCAAATTGAGGGCTTAATTCTTGCTCACACCACAGATGGAGGCAGTCCTGGGGTCACAGGACCTTCCTGCCTGGCTGTTCCCTAGCTTACCATTTCTGTCTGACCACGACCACACCCAATTCATTTTTACACAGCAGCTCAATCAACCCTGAATGTATAAATCCAGCCCTCTCTCTCACCTTCTCCTCTCTGTCACTATCTGTCTGTATGTCTCTCTCTCTCTCACACAAACACACAGACATATCCCATGTTTGAAACATTTGGAGAGATTCCAGTTGCTCTCAGGACAGAATCCTACTGTCTCCAAAATGGCTGCAGCAGAACCCCACCTCACACCCACCCTCCCTGTGTTCCTGGTCTGGGCGGGGCAGCAGCATGCCTAGCTAAAAATCCCCTGCCCACTGGAGGAGTCCCGTGTCCCCCAGGAGTGTGCCACTCCAGTGCCCCTGCCGAAGATGGCACATTTTCCCAGCTGCCAAACCAAATATAACATCAGGGGTTCTCGACCAAGGGCAGTTCCCCCGGGGGCTTTGCTAGTGCCTGGAGATGTGTTTAGTCCTCATAACTGAAGCAGGTGTGGCACTGGCATCTGGTGGGTAGAGGCCAGGCATGCGGTCAAGTTCCTTACAAGGAATGACCTGAAACAGAAAGGTCTATACTGCGGAGGGCAAGAAGTCTCACTTCAGAGGTCAAGGACTGTCTTGTCCTGACATCTTCCCAGACCAGATAGCCACTTGCTCTACCCTCTCGGCACCCTGGACGTCCCCCTGATGGTGCCTACACCATGGTCACTTGCGTAATGACTAGCAAGTGACTGTCACTGAAATGCCTCCCTCTGCTCACAATGCAGCCTCTCGTGGACACTCATCAGCTGGAGCCCAGGGCATCAGTGCGCGTGCACGTGCACGTAGGTCCACAGGATGGATGACTAGACACACGCTCTCGGCCACAAGGCTCCGCTTACCCTCATCATCAGTGCTGCCCAGGAGATGGTCCAGCTCCACTTGCCAGCATGTCTCCTCAGGCAAGTCACAATCTCCCTGACTGATCAGTTTCCTCATATGCAAAATGAGGGTGATGCTGGCTAGCTACCCTTATCCTGCCTTTTTTTTTTTTTTTGAATCAAACAAATGTGTGCCTGGACAAGATGTGACATGGTTCAGACCTCCCATGAACCCCTAGGAAATGCAGGTCCACACCTGCCCCAGGGACCAGGGCTCCGGCATGTGGCTGGAATAACCATGATGGTGATGTTACTTGGGTTGTTTAGCCACGTTTAGGTAACTCAAGAGCAGGAAGATGCACAGAGCAACAGAAGGGGCATGGAGGCTGGAATTGCCCAGACCTGGGTTCAAATCCTCCTCTGTCATTGACCAGCCCTATAACCAGGGACTAATCTGTCTCAGGTTGTTTTGAAGATTTAAAAACACCCAATGCTGAGGACATCCCTGGTGGTCCAGTGGTTAAACATCCACTTGCCAATGCAGGGGACAGGAGTTCGATCTCTACTCTGGGGAAGACCCCACATGCTGCGAGGCAACTGAGCCCATTATCACAACTGCTAAGCCTGCACTCCATGACAAGAGGAGCCACCGCGGTTAGAAGCTCATGCACCGCCACGAAGAGGAGTCCCCCTCGCCGCGAGTAGAGAAAGCCCGAGAGCAACAGCGAAGAGCCAGCACAGCCAAAACAAACAAAAAGCAAAATAAAAACAAAACCCAACTCTGTAATTGCACTTTGCACGGGGCAGGTGCATTCAGTAAATATTTCATAGAAGATCAGTATCCTAAAGACCCAGAGGGATTTAAGAAGTGTGGTGACCCCAACACTTCACACCTCTCTCTCGACTTTGTCTTGCCACGGAGATGTTTCCTGATGTTCTCAATGAGGTTTCTACAAGTGGTTCTAGAAGATACATAAATGCTTGAATCTGTGTGGTTTTATTTTAAAATTTTTACTTATTAATTTTTTTGAATCTGAAGGTACAGATAGGAAACCTGTGAATTCTATTTTTTAAAATCTTTGATTTTCTTTTGATGCTGCTGCTGCTGCTAAGTCACTTCAGTCATGTCCGACTCTGTGTGACCCCAGAGACGGCAGCTCACCAGGCTCCCCCGTCCCTGGGATTCTCCAGGCAAGAACACTGGAGTGGGTTGTCATTTCCTTCTCCAATGCATGAAAGTGAAAAGTCAAAGTGAAGTCGCTCAGTTGTGTCCGATTCTGTGTGACCCCATAGACTGCAGCCCACCAGGCTCCTCCGTCCATGGGCTTTTCCAGGCAAGAGTACTGGAGTGGGGTGCCACTGCCTTCTCCGCCTTTTGATGCTAGTCTTAAATAATTTCTCTATATATTTCAGTTTTGTTTTTTTTTTTAAAAAGGGTCCATCAACAGATCAGTGGGTAAACAAAATGTGATTAAGCCCAAACAATGGAATATCATTCAACCTTAAAAAGGGAGGAATTCTGACACCTGCCACAACAGGAATGAAGCTTGAGGATGTAATGCTCAGTGAAATACAGCAGTTACAAAAGGACAAATACTGCAATGACACCACTTACGTGCGGCACCTAGAACAGACAAACTCACAGAGACAGGAAGGAGAATGGTGCTTACCAGAAGCGGGGTAATTGTTTTTGTTTTTGCTGTGCTGCTTGGCTTACGGGATATTTGTTTCCCAACCAGTGACTGAACCCAGGCCACGTCAGTGAAAACTCTGAGTCCTAACCACTGGAACACCAAGGAACTCCCAGGAGTTAGTGTCTCCTGGCGACAGACTTGGTTGGAGAAGTTGAAAAAGTTCTAGAGATGATGGTTGTGATGACTGGACAACCACGTGAATGTACTCAATGCCACTGGACTGTGTGCTTAAAAACAATTCAGATGGTAAATGTTTTACACATTTTACCTCATACACACAAAATCCAGAACAAGAAAAAAATAAAACAAAACAGGATCAAAGGAACCCAATCCCTCTGCCTTTGCACGTCAAGACTAGCAAGAATTCCCACCCTTTCTTGGGAACTCTGTCCCTGGGAGCCAGCCAGATGGCTGAAAGAGGCTTGTGTGGATAAGGAGAGGGGCTGGGAAGGCAGCCTGGAGAAGGAGGGTCCAGCGGGAGACTCCTAACTCCAGCTGTGTTCCGTGACCGTGACCCTGACCATGGGATGGAGTCTGAGCCCAAAGTGGGAGGGTGTCTGGCCTCCAACTGTGCTCTGTAAGTGAAAGCCACGGACACACTTCCGGGTCTATGAACAAGAGAACTGAAGAAAGGGATGCGAATAAGCACAAGCTTTTGGCTGTTCACAGCAGCACAGTTCGGAACAGCTCACAGTCCATAAGCTGATGGTGTAACAAGATGTGCTCTTTCACACAATGGAATATCATTCAGCCTCAAAGAGGAATGAAGTGATGGGACTTCCCCGGTGGTCCAGCGGCTAAGACTGTGCTCCCAATGCAGGGTGCCCGGGTTCGATCCCTGGTCAGGGAACTAGATCCCACATGCCGCAACCAACTAAAAATCCCACAGGCTGCAACTAACGAGCCCACATGTCGCAACTGAGACCTGGCACAGCCAGATACATAAATAAAAATACAGATTTTACAAAGGGAATGAAGTACTGATGCACGCTACACTCTAAGTTCAACTGCGTCTTCCAAAAAAGGTATCTTGATATGGAAGCCATCTAAGTGCCTATTAATAGACGAGTGGGTGAGGAAAGATATGGTGTCTACATATGTACACACACACACACACACACAATATTCCTACTACTCGACCATAAAATAAGAATGAAACCTCACCATTTGCAGCAACATGGATGTACACAGAGGGCGTTATACTCGGTGAAGTCAGACAGAGAGACAAACACTGTATGATATCGCTTATATGTGGACTCTAAAAAGCAACACAAACGAACAGACACTACAAAACAGAAAGAGCCACAGACACTGAGAACACACATGGGGTTGCGAGAGGGGAGGGGGTGGGGGAGGAGAGAAATAGACGAAGGAGACGAAGAAGTGCCGAAGAGGTGCAAACTTCCATTTGCCAAATAAACGAGTCACTGGTATAAGCACACAGTGGGGGACTCTACAGGCTAATTAAGTAATGTCTTTGTGTGGTGACAGACTGTAACCAGACTCATCCTGGTGATCATTTTGACATGATCATCATATTGAAATGATGTATACCAGAAACTAACATATTGTTGTAGGCCAATTAAACTTCAAAAACAAAATCTGATCTCATAGAAAAAGAGATCAGATTTACAGTTATCAGAGGTGGGGACGGTGAGTTGGATGAAGGCGGTCAAAAGACAGAAATTTCTAGTTACAAGATAAATTAGTACCAGGCGTGTGATGTACAAAATGATAAATATAATGAACCCTGCTGTATGTTATATACAAAAGTTGTTGGGAGGGTGAATCCTAAAAGTTCTCATCACAAGGGAAAAATATGCGATGTTGGATGTTTGCTGAACTTAGTGTGATAATCATTTCATGACGTTTAAGTCAAATCATGATGCTGTACATCTTAAACTTACACAATGCTTTACGTCCATTTATATCTTGATAAAACTGGAAGAAAAAAGAAGTTATCTTGAAGTCCTAATCCCCTGACCTCAAATGTGACTGAATCTAGAAACAGGGTCTTTACAGAGGTGACGAGGTGACAATGAGGTCATCAGGGTGAAATCCAGTTGAATACAACTGATGACCTCGTAAGGACAGCCTGGACACGGAGACAGAGCCACACAGAGCAATCCCACTGCAAGTCCAGGCCACTGCTTCGCCAGCAGCACTGGAAGCTAAGCTAAAAGGTACGGGACAGGTTCTCCACTACAGCCGTTAGGGCCAGGCCCTGCCCACACCGTGATCTTGGACGTCTGGCCCCAGAACTGTGAGAGTAAATTTCTCTCGCTTGAAGCCATCATAGTCTGAGGTGCTCTGCTCACTAACAGCATTCTCCAACATAGACAGACCTCGAAACCCTTGTGCTGATGAAGACAGACACAAAAGGCCACGTTATCACTTGATTTGGTTTTATGAAATGTTCAGAACAGGTGATTTCCATAAAGACAGAGCTTCCCTGGTGGCTCAGAGGCAAAGAATCCACCTGCCAATGCAGGAGACTGGGGTTTGATACCTGATCCGGGAGATCCCACATGCCGCGCAGCAACTAAGCCTGTGTGCCACAGCTACACAGCCTGTGCTCTGGAGCCTAGGGAGCCACAACTACTGAGCCCACACGCTGCAAATACCGAAGCCCCGGAGCCTGTGCTCCACAGCGAGAGAAGCCACTGCAGTGAGAAACCCGCACGTTGCAACAAGAGAAAAGAGCCCCCGCTCATCACGACGGGAGAGGAGCCCCTGCTCATCACGAAGGGAGAGGAGCCCCTGTTCATCACAACGGGAGAGGAGCCCCCGCTCATCATGATGGGAGAGGAGGCCCCGCTCATCACGACGGGAGAGGGGCCCCCGCTCATCACGACGGGAGAGGGGCCCCCGCTCATCACGACGGGAGAGGAGGCCCTGTTCATCACGAGAGAAGAGCCCCCGTTCATCACGATGAGAGAGGAGCCCCCGCTCATCACGACGGGAGAGGAGGCCCCGTTCATCACGAGAGAAGAGCTCCCGTTCATCACGATGAGAGAGGGGCCCCTGCTCATCACGACGGGAGAGGAGCCCTCATTCATCACGAGAGCACATTGCAACTAGGAGAAGAGCTCCCGTTCATCACGACGGGAGAAGGGCCCCCGTTCATCACAAATGAGAGAAGAGCCCCCCGTTCATCACAATGAGAGAGAGTAGCCCCTGTTCATCATGACAAGAGCACGTTGCAACTAGAGAAGGGCCCCCATTCATCACAAATGAGAGAAGAGCCTCCATTCATCACGACGAGAGAAGAACCCCCGTTCATCACAACGAGAGAGTAGCCCCCCGTTCATCACGATGGGAGAAGGGTCCCCGTTCATCACGATAGGAGAAGGGCCTCTGTTCATCACAATGAGAGAGAGTAGCCCCCATTCATCACGACGGGAGAAGGGCCCCCATTCATCACGACGGGAGAAGAGCCCACGTAGCAACAAAGACCCACCGCAGCCTAAAATAAATAGATAGTTTTAAAAGCCGAAAATGAACCTGTTCTCGTCATCTCTTTTGCAGATTCATTTACTGCAGAATGGTTTCTGTTCAAAATCAGCCACTGCAACAGTGCCTGTACCAACTAGGCACTGGAAAAAAACCCCATGCCACTAATAAAGGATGGGTGCCGTGGAGGTACCCACTAAGCGCAGGCGGCAGCAGTGGCTGGTGCACTAAGCGCAGGCGGCAAAGCATGGCCGAGAGCTACCCCATGTCCGAGGCCAGGGGCGGCGGCCGAGAGGAGCTACCCTGCGTCCAAGACCAGGGACCATGACCAGGAGGAGCAACCCCACACCCAAGGAGTGGTGGCTGTGCTGGCGCAGGAGGGCCTAGAGGAGCCATCCCATGTTCAAGGTCAGGAAGGGTGGTGGGAGGAGATACCCATTATCCAAGGTAAGGAGCAGCAGCTGTGCTTTGCTGGAGCAGCCATGAAGAGATACCTCACGCCCAAGGTAAGAGGAAACCCAAGTAAGATGGTAGGTGTTGCAAGAGGGCATCAGAGGGCAGACACACTGAAACCATACTCACAGAAAACTAGTCATTCTAATCACACTAGGACCATAGCCTTGTTTAACTCAATGAAACTAAGCCATACCCTGTGGGACCACTCAAGACAGGCGGGTCATGGTGGAGAGGGCTGACAGAATGTGGTCCACTGGAAAAGGGAATGGCAAATTGCTTCAGTATTCTTGCCTTGAGAACCCCATGAACAATATGAAAAGGCAAAATGGTAGGATACTGAAAGAGGTACCCCCAGGTCAGTAGGTGCCCAATATTCTACTGGAGGTCAGTGGAGAAATAACTCCAGAAAGAATGAAGGGATGGAGCCAAAGCAAAAACAATACCCAGCTGTGGATGTGACTGGTGATAGAAGCAAGGTCCGATGCTGTAAAGAGCAATATTGCATAGGAACCTGGAATGTCAGGTCCATGAATCAAGGCAAATTGGAAGTGGTCAAACAGGAGATGGCAAGAGTAACACTGACATTCTAGGAATCAGTGAACTAAAATGGACTGGAGTGGGTGAATTTAACTCAGATGACCATTATATCTACTACTGCAGGCAGGAATCCCTCAGAAGAAATGGAGTAGCCATGATGGTCAACAAGAGTCCGAAATGCAGTACGTGGATGCAATCTCAAAAACGACAGAATGATCTCTGTTCGTTTCCAAGGCAAACCATTCAGTGTCACAGTTATCCAAGTCTATGCCTCAACCAGTAATGCTGAAGAAGGTGAAGTTGAACGGCTTTATGAAGACCTACAAGACCTTTTAGAACTAACACCCAAAAAACTATGTCCTTTTCATTATAGGGGACTGGAATGCAAAAGTAGGAAGTCAAGAAACACCTGGAGTAACAGGCAAATTTGGCCTTGGAATACGGAATGAAGCAGAGCAAAGACTAATAGAGTTTTGCCAAGAAAATGCACTGGTCATAGCAAACACCCTCTTCCAACAACACAAGAGAAGACTCTACACATGGACATCACCAGATGGTCAACACCAAAATCAGATTAATTATATTCTATGCAGCCAAAGATGGAGAAGCTCTCTCTATACAGTCAACAAAAACAAGACCAGGAGCTGACTGTGGCTCAGATCATGAACTCCTTATTACCAAATTCAGACTGACATAGAAGAAAGTAGGGAAAACAGCTAGACCATTCAGGTATGACCTAAATCAAATCCCTTATGATTATACAATGGAAGTGAGAAATAGATTTAAGGGCCTAGATCTGATAGATAGAGTGCCTGATGAACTATGGAATGAGGTTCGTGACATTGTACAGGAGACAGGGATCAAGATCATCCCCATGGAAAAGAAATGCAAAAAGCAAAATAGCTGTCTGGGGAAGCCTTACAAATAGCTGTGAAAAGAAGAGAAGCGAAAAGCCAAGGAGAAAAGGAAAGATATAAGCATCTGAATGCAGAGTTCCAAAGAATAGCAAGAAGAGATAAGAAAGCCTTCTTCAGTGATCACTGCAAAGAAATAGAGGAAAAGATCAGAATGGGAAAGACTAGAGATCTCTTCAAGAAAATTAGAGATACCAAGGGAACATTTCATGCGAAGATGGGCTCGATAAAGGAAGGACAGAAAAGGTCTGGACCTAACAGAAGCAGAAGATATTAAGAAGAGATGGCAAGAATACATGGAAGAACTGTACAAAAGGATCTTCACGACCTGGATAATCACGATGGCATGATCACTCATCTAGAGCCAGACATCCTGGAATGTGAAGTCAAGTGGGCCTTAGAAAGCATCACTACGAACAAAGCTAGTGGAGGTGATGGAATTCCAGTAGAGCTATTTCAAATCCTGAAAGATGATGCTGTGAAAGTGCTGCACTCAATATGCCAGCAAATTTGGAAAACTCAGCAGTGGCCACAGGACTGGAAAAGGTCAGTTTTCATTTCAATCCCAAAGAAAGGCAATGCCAAAGAATGCTCAAACTATCGCACAATTGCACTCATTTCACACGCTAGTAAAGTAATGCTCAAAATTCTCCAAGCCAGGCTTCAGCAATACGTGAACTGTGAACTTCCTGATGTTCAAGCTGGTTTTAGAAAAGGCAGAGGAATCAGAGATCAAATTGCCAACATCTGCTGGATCATGGAAAAAGCAAGAGAGTTCCAGAAAAATGTCTATTTCTGCTTTATTGACTATGCCAAAGCCTTTGACTGTGTGGATCACAAGAAACTGTGGAAAATTCCTCAAGAGATGGGAATACCAGACCACCTGACCTGCCTCTTGAGAAACTTATATACAGGCCAGGAAGCAACAGTCAGAACTGGACATGGAACAACAGACTGGTTCCAAATAGGAAAAGGAGTATGTCAAGGCTGTATATTGTCACCCTGCTTATTTAACTTATATGCAGAGTACATCATGAGAAACACTGGGCTGGAAGAAACACAAGCTGGAATCAAGATTGCTGGGAGAAATATCAATAACCTCAGATATACAGATGACACCACCCTTATGGTAGAAAGTGAAGAGGAACTAAAAAGCCTCTTGATGAAAGTGAAAGTGGAGAGTGAAAAAGTTGGCCTAAAGCTCAACATTCAGAAAACGAAGATCATGGCATCCAGTCCCATCACTTCATGGGAAATAGATGGGGAAACAGTGGTAACAGTGTCAGACTTTATTTTTGGGGGCTCCAAAATCACTGCAGATGGTGATCCCAACCATTAAATTAAAAGACGCTTACTCCTTGGAAGGAAAGTTATGACCAACCTAGATAGTATATTCAAAAGCAGAGACATTACTTTGCCGACTAAGGTCCGTCTAGTCAAGGCTATGGTTTTTCCAGTGGTCATGTATGGATGTGAGAGTTGGACTGTGAAGAAGGCTGAGCACTGAAGAATTGATGCTTTTGAACTGTGGTGTTGGAGAGGACTCTTGAGAGTCCCTTGGACTGCAAGGAGATCCAACCAGTCCATTCTGAAGGAGATCAGCCCTGGGATTTCTTTGGAAGGAATGATGCTAAAGCTGAAACTCCAGTACTTTGGCCACCTCATGGGAAGAGTTGACTCATTGGAAAAGACTCTGATGCTGGGAAGGATTGGGGGCAGGAGGAGAAGGGGACGACAGAGGTTGAGATGGCTGGATGGCATCACTGACTCGATGGACGTGAGTCTGAGTGAACTCCGGGAGATGGTGATGGACGGGGAGGCCTGGCGTGCTGCGATTCATGGGGTCACACAGAGTCGGACACGACTGAGTGACTGAACTGAACTGAACTGAACCGTGGAGGAGAACAAGCAGTCCCTGGCTGCCCTGGATGCATTCAGTACTGATGATGAAAATGAGGAGGAGAAGAGGTGGCCTGGAAAGTTCGGAAGCTAAAGAGGATCAAGAGGGACAGTGAAGACAGAGAAGCACCTGAGGAGAAGGGAGAAGCTGAACGCACGTGAAGCCTGACTGAGGAAGAGAGGTGAGCTGAGTTTTGGACAAATGGCAAAGTCATCACCAGCACAGCGGTGAAGGGCAGACACAAGTTCTCCCAAAGCATCTTCACTGAGGCGCCTTCTTCACACTGAATACGAGAGATTTGGGCGCTTGCTAGGCGGTGCTAGTGGTAAAGAATCCGCCTGCAGTGCGGGAGACACAAGACACCAGCTCGATCCTGCGGTCGGGAAGGATGCTGGAGTAGGAAACGGCAATCCCCTCCAGTCTTCTTGCCTGGAGAACTCCACGGACAGAGGAGCCTGGCGGGCTCCAGTCCACGGGGTCACAAATTCAGATGCGACTGAGGGACTGAGCAACAGACACTGCCCAGCAAAATTCCCAAGTGGTGGCACCGTTAGCAATAGACTAAGAAGGGAAACAAAAGGGCAAAGCATATCATGAGCAATAGGTTAGCCTGTCTATAACCAAGAAGAGAAGAGGATGGGTTTGCTAGCATAATCAGGGCACAGAGACCGGGGGCTGGTTGCCTTCGGGGCTCAAAACTGGGTGGTGGGAAACAGGCAGCGAGAGACTTCTACTTGACCCCCTTTGCGTCCTGTTGGATCCTGAACCCTGAGTAAGATTTTCTGATTCCAAGGAGGAGAAACCAGTCTTGACTAAGCCTGGGGCAGAGCTGGAGCAGGATGGGAGGGCCTTCCTAGGCCAGGATGCTTAGGATCAAAGACCGGGCCAGTGTCAACTTGGGAAGGGAGGGCAGAGGCTGCGACGGGAGGGACCCATGAGGAAGGCGGCAGGGCTGGGAGTGCAGAGCGACAGGAGGCAAGAGGGATGCAAATGGACTCAAAGGGCTGGTCCACTGCTTTTTAATGCTGGCGAGGGGGACCCTAACTGCAGAAACTGGGTGGAGGGAGCATCACCAGGCCCACATCTCACTGATCTGGGCTCTGATCCAGGTTCCCAGCTAACAGCTGAGCAACCCTCAATAAGCCTTTTGACTTCTCTGAGCCTCCGCTTTCTCTTCTGTAAAATGGGGATAATGATACCACACATGGAGCATTGGTGAGGCAGAGGTTCTCAAGGTCCAGCCTCAGGTCGAGACGGGTTTCAGAGAGGTGTTTTCCAGCTCCAGAAATCACACCTAGTTGGTGTGCTCTGTGTGTGAATGATGGTGGTGTGAACCCGGACAGCAAAGAACTGCCAATATGACGTGAAGTGCTCAGAGTACAGGTCTTGTTGGGGAAGCAGGTGGCGCAGCTGGGTTAGGAGGAGGCCACTGGGACTGGGGACAAACAGGTGGGTGGCAAGGTGAGGAGCCTGGTTACGCACAGGGAGATTAGGTAATAAGCAAATATATACCAAACATAATGTGAGCTGGCAGTCTCGCTGTTGAGGAACAGAGTTACAAATATACACAGAGCTGGTACCAGCCCTGGATTGAAAGCTATGATCAAATATATAAAACATATACATATACATGCACATACAAGTATAAAACTGGATATGGCTCTAACAGTGTACACGTACACACACCTGCCCTGAGAGGGCCCAGAGGCCATAACACCCCGGGAGCACAGGCACACAGTACACCCGATCTTGACTTCTAAATACCCTTTGCCTGAAATTCCCTGGTGGTCCAGTGGCTAAGACTCATCACTCCCAGCGCAGGGTGCCCGTGTTTGATCCCTGGTCAGGGAACTAGATCCTACACGCTACAACCAAGAGTTCACATGCCACAGCTAAAGAGCCCATGTGCCGCAACTAAGACCCGGGGCAGCAACAGAAATTTAAAAAGTGAATACGTATGCTTCCAGCGAAAAGAGCCAAGACTCCTAGAAGAAATGGCTGGCTCAGGGAAGGTACACAACGAGCTGGAATGTCTGGTTATGCTAGAGGGCAGGCACATGCTCAGAGAATGATGGAAAGATGTCCAGACAGAAAAGACACCATGAGAAAAGGCTTCTAATGGCCAAATCTGGGCATAAGGAAAAAAAAATGAGGGTAACAAATTTTAACCCACCGAACATAACAGGAATTTGTGAGTGCATGAATGATGTATGAATGAATACGCAAACAGCTAGATAAAGAGGAGAAAGGGGCAGCTCTTTTTTCCTTTTAAACTTTTTATTCTGTGTTGGGGCATAGCTGATTAACAATGTTGTGATAGTTTCAGGTGAACAGGGAAGGGACTCAGTCATACATATACATGTATCCATTCTCCCCACAAATTCCCCTCCCATCCAGGCTGCCACATAACACTGGGCAGAGTTCCGTGTGCTACTCAGTAGATTCTCGTTGGTTACTGATTTTTAAAAATTATTTATTTGGCTGGGTTGGGTCTTAGTTGCGCCATTTGGGAGCTAATTCCCAGACCAGGGATGGAACATGGGCCTCCTGCGTTAGGAGCATGGAGTCTTAGCCACTGGGCCTCCAGGGAAGTCCCTATCCGTTTTAAATATAGCAGTGTGTACATGTCCAGCCCAAATTCCCCGACTATCCCTTTCCCCTGTCCTTGTGCCCTGGTAACCATAGGTTTGTTCTCTAGGTCTGTGAGTTAGGGCAGCTGTTTCTGGTACCAAGCACCAGGTAGTAAATGAGGAAGGAATGATAAAATTGGAAAACTGCTGTTCAGCAAACATTCTAAAAGTAATGGGTTCACTAATCAAAAAATGGGCAGAAGACTTAAACAGACATCTCTCCAAAGAAGACACACAGATGGCTAATAAACACATGAAAAGATGCTCAACGTCACTCATTACTAGAGAAATGCAAATCAAAACTACAATGAGACATCACTTCACACTGGTCAGAATGGCCATCATCACAAATCTGTGAACAATAGATCCTGGAGAAGGTGTAGAGAGAAAGGAATACTCTTGCACTGTTGGTGGGAACGTAAATTGACACAGCCACAATGGAAGACAGTATGGCGATTCCTTAAAAAACTGGGAATAAAAATACCATATAATCCAGCAATCCCACTACTGAGCATATACCCTGAGGAAATCTTAATTGAAAAAGACACATGTACCTCTGTGTTCATTGCAACACTATTTACAATAGCTAGAACATGGAAGTAACCTAGATGTCCATCGACAGATGAATGGATAAAGAAGCTGTAGTACATATATACAATGGAATATTACTCAGCCACAAAAAGGAATGCATTTTAAGTCAGTTCTGATGAGGTGGATGAACCTAGAGCCTATTACATAGAGTAAAGTAAGTCAGAAAAATAAATATCATATATTAACGCTTATACCTGGAATCTAGAAAGATGGCACTGATGAGCCCAAGGGCAGGACAGCACTGGAGATGTGAGTGGAGTGGGAAGAGTGGGTGGGACAGATGGAGACGGAGAGGGGAGCATGGAAACACACACACCACCATAGGGAAAATAGGCAGTGGGGATTTGCTGTGTCACTCAGGGAACTCACACTGGGGCTCTGTGACAACCTGGGGGTGGGATGGAGGGGGAGGTGGAGGGAGGCTCCATAGGTATACCAGCCATGTATGCATGTGGCTGATTCATGTTGATGTATGGCAGAATCCAACACAATATTGTAAAGCGATTATGCCTCAATTAAAAATAAATATTTTTTAAAAAGTACTGGGTTCAGGCAAGAATCACCAACAGATGCTAAAACTGAGCAAAAATGAGAAACAGGCTATTGACATAGCCTCAAGACAACTTGTCATAAAACAGAGTTGGCCAAAAGTTCATTTGGGTTTTCCAGGCGCTCTTCCTGAAAAATCCAAAGGCACCTTTGTCCAGCCCAATACTAACTGATTACAACAGGGAAAATAGGAACTTCACAGAAGAGAAACCTGGCCAGTGGGAGTGGAGAATTCATGCACAGAATCTAGACTGACCTGGGTCCACACTCCTTGGGGAGTTGCGTGGGCCTGGGCAAGTTACTGTACTTTCCAAGGGTCAGATTCCTACAGGGATTTCTATAAGGATTCAAAATAATATGCTGCATCCATAGGCGTTCAGCAGAACATTGTTCTGAAGATGAAAGGAGGGAAACTACCCAAAAGCCCATCAGCTGGGGATGTGGGGGTTAAATTAAAATGCCTACACAGCCGCTAGGAAAGAATGTGCTTCTATTTACAAGAGCCAAGACATGGAAGCAACCCAAATGTCCATCAGCAGAAGGATGGATAAAGATGTGGTCCGTGCATACAGTGGAATACAACTCAGCCATAGAAGGGAAGTGGTGCCATTTGTAGCAACACGGATGAGCCCAGAGATGATCACACTAAGTGAAGAAAGTTAGAGAAAGACCAGCACCATATGACATCACTTACATGTGGAAACTAAACTACGGCACAAACAAACTTCTCTTCAAAACAGAAATAGACTCATAGATAGACAGAGCAGACTTATGGTTGTCAAGGGCGAAGAGGCTGGGGGAGGGATGGACTGGGAGTTTGGGATTAGTAAAGGCAATCTATTATACTGATATATAAAATGGATTAAGAACAAAGTCCTACTGCAGAGCACAGGGAACTATATTCAGTATTCTGTAATAAACCATAATGAAATGAAAAAGAATATATATAACTGAGTTGCTTTGCTGTAGAGAAGAAACTCACACAATACTGTAAATCAACTGTACTTCAGTAAAATTTAAGAAACAAGAAAAGAGGCCTCCCTGGTGGTTCAGTGGCTGAGAATCTGCCTGCCAATGTAGGGGACACAGGTTCGATCCCTGGTCCAGGAAGATTCCACATACCATGGAGCAATTAAGCCCGTGAGCTGCAACTACTGAACCCGTGTGCTCTAGAGCCCATTCTCTGCAAGAAGAGACGATACCGCAATGAGAAGTCTGTGTATCGCAACAAAGAGTAGCCCCCACTCGCTGCAACTAGAGAAAACCTGTGCGCAGCAACGAAGACCCAGCACAGTCAAAAACAAACAAAAAAAAAAGAAAACGTGTTTGATCAGGATGTACTCTGGGGAAGCATAAAGGGCGGAGGAGTTTCCCGTTGTGTGTGCAGTAATACCCTATGTATGTACAAAAAAATAAATAAGAAGACACTTATGTTGTTGTATACAAACAATGGTAATTACTGTGTGATCAGATGCTGCCTGAATACTTCACACACAGCGAATCATTCCACTCCACAACAGAGCTCTGAGGCAGGTACACTTGACCCCACTGGACAAGAGAAAACACAGAGGCAAGGGAGAATTAAGAAATTGGCTTAGAATCTTCCGCTGGCAGGTGGGAAAACTGGACTTTGTCTCCAGGTGGCCGGTGCTGCAGACACCAGTGTTCCTAATCACAGCCTCTCTCAAAGGAGGCCGGGACTGCCCGAATCAACGGCGATCTGATTACTGCAAACCGATTAGCTGCAAAGGCAACTAATCCCTCCACCTCCCCATCCAGGAGGAAGGAAAAGAAGAGAGGGGAGTGAAGGAGGGATTTCAGACTCCACAAACTTATTCTGGTTTATGAGGGGAAAAAAAACAAAAAGTCAAACCAAAAAACTAAGACAAGTTTCGAAAGGGAAAAGGAAAAAGGACAAAGAAGTGGGGCAGGGTGTGGGGGGTGGATAAAGAAAAATAATGTAGTGTTCCTGGTTCATAAAAGACAGTAGAATACTAACATTAGCCTAATTCAATGGTCAGTGAAGGCAAAACTCGCTCAAATTTCAATATGCTG
The DNA here is from genome assembly GCA_917880005.1 of Nanger dama. Taxonomy (NCBI): domain Eukaryota; kingdom Metazoa; phylum Chordata; class Mammalia; order Artiodactyla; family Bovidae; genus Nanger; species Nanger dama. The sequence continues at coordinate 10,065,678 of CAKJTW010000012.1, read as the reverse complement.
GCACTTGGGGAGGGGAGGAAGGGGGCGGCCCAGTGGGGGGATTTCAGACACTGGAGATGCAGTGCCGCTGAATGAGACTAGCAACCTACAGAATCCCCCAGGTCAGAGGAGGGAGGCCATCCTCGGTGCATAAAATGTGGCCTATGTAAAAAGTAAAATGAGAATGGGTAGCTTGCCTTCAAATCTCAGTTCGCCAATCCCTGCCACCTCCTCCAGGAAGTTTCCCCAGATTGCACCCTGATGGCAGCGGCAGCAGCAGCATCCCCACAGGCTACAGGCACACACAGGCTGTGTCTAACTCTTTTCTTACATGCGCTGCTTTCCTTCATGGGGCTTATCTCAGCTTGTAATTATATACTCACTAGCATAATTTCTGTCTTACCCAATTGACTATAAGCTCCCCTGGGTAGTACAAGTGTTTAACTCACTAAAAGGATCTGGCCTCAGGAGGACGGATGTCACAGGGATGGAGAAAGAGTACTTATCACACGCAGGGAACATCAGAACCACCAGAGGGCTGGTTGCGACTCAGACTTCAGATTCCTGGGCCCCAGACTGCGTGTGGGGAAGAGCTATTCTAAAGCAGCCACAGAAGTATGTGAAGGGCAGAAGAAGGCTGTGCGGAGCCTGGAAAGGAGGAAAACAAATGGCAAGAACGTCTGGCATGTCCGACTACGGACCTCACACAAGGACGCCCCACCAGACCAGCTGTGTTGCCTGCAATGCCCTGCTGGCGCTGACCTAAAATTCTTAAACTGTTTTTCAAGAAGGGGCCCCACATTTTCATCTTGCAATTTATGTAGCCAGTCTGGCTCCTGAGCATCTCGCTGCACACTTGACCCGAGTTCAGACAGCAACGGGACAGGGATGATTCCTAATTAAAACCATCGCTGCTGTTTGAGCTAGGCATCGTGCCGAGTCTTCCTTACATTCTCTCATTTATTATTATGACTATATTCACCCCGGGAAAGCACACTTGCGTCAGCACCTACACACATCACCTGATCTAATCTTCACAAAGAGCCATAAGGAACCTCAAAACCACTAAGGGCACACACCTGCTTTCAGAGACAGACATTCAGATATGCAGAGACAAAGAATGTGCCCAAACTCACACAGCCAGGCTGATGGAACCCAGGGTGGCTTCCAGCTCTGGGCTCCTGGCCCCAACCCCTGCCTACACCAAGATCTCCTGGTTAGGAGCGGTCTTTCAGACCTTTCAGGCCAATACTTTCTCCCTCGACCCACAAGTTCCACCAGACTCAGTCTCACTGGAGAGGCACAGACAGAAGGATTCTGAGATGTACCTGGGGTGCTCCTGGGTGTTAGCTGTAAACCTACCAGACCCAGTTGGCACGGCAGTCTGGGTTCAATGGTTTGAACTATAAGGAATAATTTTGGGTAGGGCTTGACTTTATTCCAGAAGTTTCAAGTTGCTCTCACCCCGGGGACTCCAGAATCATGAATTTGGAGCACATCTTCTTTGGTAAGTACTTGAGTTTCAAGTCGCGTCAGACACATGCTTCTGCTGGGCTCCACTACCCACCCACGAGAAGGTCACAGTGAGGACGGCCCAGCCGGAAGGACACAGGTCATCTCCAGGGGTCTGGAGCACACAGGTAGGGCTGACAAACACGGTTTTAAGAGTGTCTGTGCTTTGAGGGTGAACTTATGGTTGCCAGGGAGATGTATAGGGAAAGGGAGAGTGAGGGAGTCTGGATGGACATATACACACTGCTATATTCAAAATGGGTAATCAACAAGGACCTACTGTAGAGTACACGGAACTCTGCTCAATGCTGTGTGGCAGCCTGGGAGAGAGGGGAGTTTGGGGGAGAATGGATACACGTATATGTATGGCAGGCTTCTCTGTCCGTGGGATTTTCCAGGCAAGAGTACTGGAATGGGTTGCTATTTCCTTTTCAGGGGATCTTCCTGACCCAGGGATCAAACCCAGGTCTCCTGCATTGCAGGCAGACACTTTACCCTCTGAGCCACCAGGAAGCTCCGTATGTATGGCTGAGTTCCTTTGCTGTTCACCTGTAACGTGACAAACTGTTAACCGGCTATACTCTATACCCCAATACAAAATTAAAAGTTTAATATAAAAAAAAAAGAGTGATTGAGACCTCAATGAAGGTTACCTATCCCCCTACCATGGCCCACAGAAGCTCCTCCAACAAATACCCTCCCAGATATTTTCTACAAGGAACTCATATTCCAGGCAGAATTGTCTTCCCCCAAATCCACATGCTGATGTCCTAACCACAGCACCTCAAGCTGTGACTGTTTAGAGACAGGGATTTCCAAGAGGTGATTAAGTTAAAATGAGGTCATTAGGATGGGTCTGGTGTCCCTGTTGGAAGGAAAGATTAAGACACGGAGGGACGACCATGTGAGACATGGCAGAAGACAGCCAGCTGCGAGCCTGCTAGCCACCCCACCCGCAGGAGCTCGAGGAATCCAGGGTCCTTTACCCTTAATAAGGCTCATGACACTAGGTCTGGGCCAGGGTTTCCGACACAGCATCTTCAGACATGTTCTCAAAAGCCTGTAAGTTTCCGAAGATCCTACAGACTTTGAATATGTTTTAATAACTAGCCTAATATGACACAGCATAAAGACCTTCCGGGTGGCTGGTTTATGACAAAGAGCTGTCATATGACCCTGGTGTCACGCCTGCATCCAGGACAGCAATCACACGGCGCGCTGAAGGGATACAGGCTTCTCGGAAGCCCAGAGAGAATTTGGCAGGAGCATGGAGCCATCGCACGGCACGCGGTGACGTCGGCATATTGACTTCAGGAAGTCTGACCTGTGAAGCGGGCAACCGTGCTGCCAGGGAGGCCGTCTGCAAGCCCAGTGTCTGCTCCTGGCTACCTGGCATGGGTGATGAGCAGTGAGCATGCTCGTCAACACACGGTGAAGAAACAACCCTTCTACAAGGTCTTGTCTTCAAGTTCTATGCCGATTACGTGACAGGCAGGTTGTCCTGATCTAGCAGACACAGTCTCGGTCTGCGTAAATGCCATTTTATACACATATGGGTAATTAAACATTTCCAGCATAAGCTTTATCAAAATCAAAATTCAAAAGAGTCTTAAGATTGGACCTCAAGGCCTTCCCTGGTGGTTAAGAATCCACCTTGCAACTCAGGGGACATCGGTTTGATCCCTGGTCCAGGAAGATCCCACGTGCCACAGAAGAACTAAGCACATGTGCTACAACATCTGGGCCCACGTGCCTAGAGCCTGTGCTCCGCAACGGGAGGAGCCCCCACGACAGGAAGCCTGCATACCACAACGAGAGAGGAGCCCCCGCTTGCCACAACTAGAGAAAAGCCTGTATGGAGCAACCAAGACCCAACACAGCCAGGAAAAAAAAAAACAAAGGGCCGGGCTCAAGACTAATAAAAACACTAACAAAAACAGACAGCTGTGGAGCAAACTTCATACCAGGCATGGTTCCGTTTAGCGAGTGATCTCATTTAAGGGACGATTTCTTTCCACCAGTGTGGCAGGCAGCCTCTAGATACCTCCATCACCCCACCTCCCTTCAGTCACACCCTGGTGTCATCCCCTCCCCTTTGAGAACCAGCTGGACCTAGACTCCTTCCAGTTGACAGAACGTGCCAGAAGTGAGGAGACGCCCGTGCAATCAGGAGCCCCAGGCGGGAATCCCTCCCCTTTTTCCCAGAGAGCCTTCAGACGAGACCACAGCCCTGGGGAGAGCTGGACAGCAACCTCACGAGAGACCTGGAGCCGGCAGTACCCAGCAAAACAACCCCTAGATCTTTGACTCAAAGAAACTAGGAGAGAAAGTCATTTTCAGCTGCCACGTTTGGGAGTAACGTGTTACGCAGCAGTCGACAATGAACTTAACCATTCCACATCACTGGTTGACTTTTGATATGAGGTCACCAGTCACATCAAAATAGAGTTGCTACATGTGTACTTCATAATCTTATTATAAATGTAGTTTTCATAATAAGCATGTGACTATGTTTATTGCCAATTTTAGGTTTATACTTATTTAAGTCACATTTTGGTATGAAGGGCTTCCCAGGACTCAGAGGTAAAGAATCTGCCTGCTAGTGCAAGAGACATGGGTTCAGTCTCTGGGTTGGAAAGATCCCCTGGGGGAGGAAAATGGCAACCCACTCTAGTATTCTTGCCTGGGAATCTGATTCACAGAGCAGCTTGGTGGCCTACAGTCCATGGGGGTCGCAAGTAGTTGGACATGACTAACGTTGGACAACACTGGGGGGGCGCTTCCTGGTGGTCCAGTGGCTAAGACTCTATGCTACCCAAGTGAGGGGCCTGGGTTCGATCCCTGGTCAGGGGACTAGATCCCACATGCTACAAGGGTTCTCATGCCGCAACTAAAGATCCCATATGCCACAACTCAGACCAGCCAGATAAATAATAAATACTTAAACGACAACCCTGGGGGCTTCCAATACGTTTCTTCAAGATGACATATATAGCTAAATTTTGAGAAACACCAAAGATCTCTGGGGGCGCCTCTGTGTGCGTGTGTGTGTAGGTAAGTCTCAGAACTCCTCTTCCTGCAATCCAAATGTGATCTCTTAAAAACTCAAATGTGACTGTGTCTGTTCTGTTCACTGCATGCCTCCTGTTTGGCACACCTGCGAATAAATGAATGATTGTCCTGCCCCAGCATAAAACCTTTCCATGATTCCCTCTCGCTCTGTGGAGGGAACCCAAATTCTTCACAAGGCCCAGAGCCTCTGTGGGGTCCGCTTCTGCAGCCTCATCCTCTTCCACTAAGCCTTGCACCTCACTCCCTCCTGCCTAGAACTCTCCATCAACTCTGCCCTTCCCACATCTCCTAGTCATTGCCATTCCAATGAATCTCTTAAACATCCCTTCTCATTAAACAGTCAGCTGTGGTCTGTGGTTTGGGGCCCGTCTCAGGACAGGGCACCACAAGGGCAGGGAACGTGTGCGTCCTTTCCTCCACTCCATCTCTGGCATGCAGCACCAGCCTGACACAGGGCAGGTGCTCAGTGAATCTGGGCTGAATGAATGACCAAGACACGGGTCTGCTGGGACCTAGTCTTCGCCCTGCAGAGCCCCAGGGAGATGAATCAGTTCACCAACCAGGAAGGCAGTGCGGGACGGAGCCATGCCAGTCTCAGTTAAGAGATGGGAGCCCCAAGGGTCAAAGATAACTTTCAGAGCTGGCACTGAGTCATCTAGGAAGCAGGAATTTCTGGTCCAACATTTTCCTTAGCCAAGGTTCTGATGGGCAGAGAAAGCTTTTTCCCAGTAACGAAAGCAGGTCTCCCAAATGCTTTCCTTTTCCTGATGTTGGAAATGCAGCAAGAATAAACCATCTCCAGAGCCATAAGGACTGTGCCAACTCAGCCTTGGATGCTCCTGACTCTGGCTCCTCCTCCCCTGACCCCTGTCTCAACCACCTGTCCCCTGCCCAGTCACTCCACTTTTTTATTCTCCTTCCTACTGGAAACTGGTGGATTTCTCTGTTGACGGTCAATCCCTGCCATGAACTTTGTTTTGGACACAGCTGTAACCTTACCACCCGGCCAATCTGAGAGCCTCCAAAGCCTCATCTATCATGTGCATACAATTAACACAACTCAGGGGCAAAGAGACACAACAAAGTCTCAATAATAATTAGTATGATAACTGGGGTGATTTGACAAAGTGGAGGGGAGGTTCAGAGCCTGCCCAGGACACCACCTACAAGTGCTTATGAAGGAGAGTTACGACTATTGCGGAAATGATCACGGGAAGCAAATCTGCTTCTTTTTTGAAGTGGAGGACCTAAGTGTGAGCAAAGACTGTGAGCTGAGCTGGCAGGAAACAGGTGACCTGGCTGGCCGGCTGGCCGCTTCCCTCATCACACTCCTCATTTACTTTTTAAATAATTTCCTGGGATTGCTGAGCTGCCTTTAGAGACAGGATACTTGGTTTCTCAGCCAGCCTGTGCGGCTGGCTGCCTGGATTTCCCGTCTGCCAAGTCATCATACGTGCTTCAGGGTGCTGTTGAGAACACACCAGGTAGGTGAGTGCCCCTCCACCCCTGAATACCTACAGACAGGTTGAAGACCTGTCCCACTTTTAAGGGACTCTCTGAAAAGCTCTGGGGGCATGAAGCCCACCTTGGTTCAGAGATCAAATTCTCCCTAGCATCTCTATTCAGGATACGTCATCCTCATACCTGGCACACTTAAGTGTTAGTGTTAATTGCTCAGTCATGTCTGACTCTTTGCGACCTCATGGACTGTAGCCCACCAGGTCCCTCTGCCCATGGAATTCTCCAGGCAAGAGTACTGGAGTGGGTAGCCATTCCCTTCTCCAGGGGATCTTCCCGACCCAGGACCCAGGTCTCCTGCATTGCAGGCATATAGTTGGAGCCACCAGGGAAGCCCCAGGTACTTGGCAAACAGAGGCATCCCACGGAATCTGGCTATAACCAACGACATCAGGAGTGCTTGAAAAATACCCAGCTTGATGCAAAAGTCCAAGATGAAATGAAAAAGAAAACATAAAAAGTAACATAGAGCAGGCAACCAGGCTGGCAAATTAACTTCAAATTCCTTCAACAGAATGAGTTACACGGCATAGAGGGAAAGAAATGGATTTCAGCGAAATAATTGGACTTTGTATCCAACTCATGGTTAACATACACCTCACATATGAAAAACAGATTATTTGAGAACTGCCAGACACAGCCCTGTGGTCTGTCATCCTAGCACCAGAATTCTCAACCTAGTGTCCGTCTATAAAATGCTATTTCAAACACACACACACAAATATTTAAGACCCATACAACCAAAATGTTTTGACCATTGTCAAGATTTTCCAACAGATCTCATTCATTAAAAAGACAATTTAACTTTGAGGTTTCCCTTCAGGCGTCAAAAGGCCATGAGCACCTGCAGAGGACCGCTTCAGGAATTTTATTTTTGAACGGCTCATTTACACTTTAAAAACTGCAGAGACCCAGAGATGCTTCTGCAGAAATACCACATTCTCTGCTCTTGGTATCACGCGGTGAGTTCTGCTTACAAGATAAGGAGAAAGTTGGTGACCCCTTGACCCCGCTGCCTCTCTGGGTCCTCCACGTGGATGGGCTTTTGGGGACAGGAGTGTCAGCCTGTTCACTGGAAAAACTCTCCTGGCCTTAGAATCCTGTTGGTTTATCCTAGAGGATCCTCTGGAGGCTGCAAAGCTAGCAGAGAAATCTGGGTGGTTTTTGCGAAAGTGGCTCTGGAGATGCCGGAAGCAGAACTGAAAGGCACAGCCACTCTTGCCCTGATTTCCACCATTACTGCTACTATTTATGCTCAAACATTTGCACAACACTTTTTGTCACCAATGGCCCCCCCCTACCCCATTCAAGTAACTTTAAAAATTCCGATAGCAGTCTAGATGGGGAGACCTGGGAATTTAAATTCTCTGGGGTCAGATAAACCTAGGTTAGGTCTGCTCGGTCATTGCTAGCCGTGTGCCCCTTATCGGACATATTTACCCTGTTTCGGCCTCAGTCTCGCATCTGCAAAATGGGCTGGCATGCGAGAGTTAAAAAGCTTAAAAGGCGAACGCTGGGCCCAGAGCAGAAATGCGAGCTGGCGTTGTTAGGAAGACTCCTTCTTTCTAGAACCAGGGGGAGGCGGGCGAGCTGGGGGAGCGCAGCCTGCGGTGCGCAGACGGGGTCGTGGGGTGAGACGGGATGGGGGTCAGGTCTCACGCCCCGTGCCCGGGCGCCCTGACTCACCAAGGTTTCCAACTCGCCCTTCGCCAGCAGCTCGTACTTGTGGCTAGAGCCCCAGAAGGCGAGCTTCTGCAGCAACTTGGAGAAGCGTCCTTCGAACATAGTGAGCTGGTGCAGGCCCCTCGCCCAGCCTCCCGTCCCGCCGGCGGCCGCCGCCTGTGCCTGCGTCCCTCCGTCCCTGGCGTGGCCGGGGCTGGCTGCGCGCGCCCAAGCCTCCCGGGCCAGGCCCAGGTTACCAGGTAGCCGCCTACCTGCCTGCCGCAGGTAAGGCCCCGCCCCCGGGGCGGAGCTGCGCACAGGGAGGCCCTCGGCGCACCTGGCCCCGCCCCCTCCCGGACTTTCCCGCCCCTGAGGGGCCGCGGCGGCCCGGGATGGGCCGGGGGGCTGCAGAGGCGCCTCAGAGCATGGGCTGTTTCCCGAACTTGCCCAATCGTGAGATGTAGCTGGAGCTAGGGGGATGGGGGTGGAGACGGGCGATAAAACAGACCCCTCTCTACCCTGAGTCACTGAGCGGGACGGGAAGCTGAACTTTACCGAGCACCCAGGTGATTCTCCTGGGGAGCCACGTGAGGTCAGCTAAGATGCTGGGAGCACATTTAATGTGAGCTGAGGCTCCTAGAGCTGCCGGGAGGCTCGGGAGCGGCCACGTGGCTTCTCCGAACGCGATTGCCAGTTTGTTATTGCAGGAGAAGACAGCTTAAGACCTCACCTCCAGGAAGGGGCCTGGGAGGGAACCCTACGAGCTGGACAGTTTAAGGAGCCGCTGCCTTTGGGCTACACGTGGTGCTGCATGGTCTATGAGCTCTTTTATTCTCATTTGCAGAGCAGGCTCCTGTGCTTGCTAATCGTGGGACCTGGAGCAGGTTTCTTAAATGTTCACAGCCTCAGTTTACTCATCTGTAAAATGGCCACCATAATGGCACCTCCTTCATACTGAAATTGAGAGGAAATTTGCTGCACCATCTTATATGGGAAGAGCTCAGGGCAGGGCTTGGCATAGTGTATTGGGTATGGAGATGGCATATTCACTCTCATCATCACTGGGCTCACATGGCTCCCAAAGCCTGTGGGTGAATGTGCAGTATAGACGGTTTTCAGCCTCCAAGTGGGTAAACTGAGATGTGTAAGGGTTTCGGCTTCATGCAGCACGGGAAATCCAGAACAAGACCCACTGCTTAGTTGGGAGGGGGCTTTAGAGGAGGCTGTGCTGCTATTCCGTGCCTTAGTTTTCTTATCTGTTGAAAGAGGTTACTTAAGGACTGTAGGGCAGGACACGTGTATGTGTCCATTAAATTGTGCTGCCTCTTCGGAGCAAATATTTGCCACTTACCCCAGCTGCTCCCCAAGGGGTGGCCATGTCAGCCCCACTCAACCCAATGGGTTCTAGAAGCCCTTCTTGTTTCTCCTGCCTCTTCCCTCTTTGCAGAAACGACGCTGTCCACTTCCATCAATTTCAGCAAAGGCCCAGAAGTGATGGGAGAAGCAAGACTCTAGTGTGAGTCAGATTTTAATCCCAGGCCTGTTCCTAGCCGATGGGTGACCTTGGGCAATTCTTATCACCTTTTGCACCTCAGTTTACTCACCCACAAAATGGAGGTGACACCACCTATCTGAGTCAGGGTCTGGAGCCTCCAACTGAGTGCTTTGGGGAAAATTTGATAAACATTATTTGTGAGCAGGGGGTGGTGTGTTGGGCAAATACCTTTGCCTTGAAAGCTCCATCTCAGCTCCAGCTCAGATTGTCAAGAATTTGTGGGTCAGGCATAAGAATGACCAGGGCATTCAGGAAGCAGATTCTGGGCAGTGGATATTGTGCAACATTCAGACCTGTTGGGATTTTAAAAAAAAGAAAAAGATGGAATGGATTACAGAGAAGGTAGTTTAAGAGACCAGCTTTGTGCCTGGAATGGCTGAATGGACACTGTTAGGCTTAAGCTTGCTTAACTTTTCTTTTTGTTGCCTGTGATCAGAAAATGTATCTGTACGCGGGTCTGTGAACCTTTCTTAATTTACTGGGACTTTGTGCCTGGTGTGTATGCAATTTTTGTAAATATTTCAATCTCACTAGACAAGTTGATATATTCCTTGGAAGGGTGTTGGTAAGCTGTACTTTTCTTTGTAAATTTGTTCTGTATTTATTCACTCTTTCTGGCTCCATTGCTCATGTCTTTATTTTTGACCACTTGACCTGACAAAGGAGGATTAGAGAGAGTTTCAAATTTCCCAGTTGAGTTGCTTTCCTGTCCATTTTTGCCTGCAGCCTATTGGATTCTAGAGTCCACTCTCAAGGAATTAATTCAGACAAGACAGGGAATTCCCTGGCCGTCCAGTGGTTAGGACTTGGCACTTTCATTGCCGAGGGCCTGGGTTTGATCCCTGGTTGGGAACTAAGATCCCACAGGCTGAGTGGCATGGCCAATAATAATAATAATAATAATAATAAAAGAATCTGTGATAGGGGAAGCAGAGATGAAAATTAAAGGGAAAAGAATTCAGACAAGACCATTGCTGTGAGACTTTCTGAGGTTGGCAGCTCTGAGAGTGATGGGTCCTGATGCTCTGGCCAGCCTGGAGAGACAAGGGTACCACTCAGCCCAAAGCATCCAGCCTTTCTTGAAATATCAGCCCTGGGCAACTTGAACAATGAGGTCACACTCTTCAAGTCCCATTCACTCTCGGTATGAAAGTGGTGTCATTTCATGACCCATAAATTACCTCCCAACAACACACCCTGTTGGGAGACCTCAGTGCAGTCCCAAGGCACCTGAAATATATTTAGTAATAAACCTCACTGGGAAATTCTAAGGTTGGAATTTGAAGGCATCCTTTTAACAAGAGGTACAGAATACAAGGGATACATCAGTACTGGAGTGGGTTGCCATTTCCTTCTCCAGGGGATCTTCCCAACCCAGGGATCGAACCTGGGTCTTCTGTGTTGCAGGCAGACGCTTTACCCTCTGGCCACCAGGGAAGCACATGTACACGTACACATACACGTATATGTATATGTACACGTACACGTATATGTATATGCACACGTACATATATTAGTTTTAGAACTTCGTTTGAAGTTGATGTTCTTTACATATACCCTCAGTTCTGTTTGTTTTTTTAATGGCTGAGCACACAAGCAGTAATATAATCATGTCAGAGATGGAGAAATTAGAATTTAGAGAAGGAAAGCCACTTTCATTCATTAAGCAAATATTTTTAAGCATCTGCCATGTGGCCATGGAGACCAACCACTGATACACATGACCTCCGTCCCTGCTCTCTTGCATCTTATCTCCTAGTGGGTGTGACAGGCTACAAACAAACCAGACTGTCATGCAGTTGCAGGCAGTGGATGTAGTGGGTTGAATAAAGGACCCCTAAAAGTATTCATCCATGTCCCAATCCCCAGAAGCTGGGCAATGTAATCTGATTTAGGAAAATGATCTTTGAAGATATAATTAAGATAAGGATCTCAAGATGAGATCATGCCAGATTAACTGGGTGAGCCCTAAATCCAAGGACTGGTGTCCTTATAAAAGACAGAAGAGGAGAGACACGACACAGAGACCTCATGAGGATGGAGGCAGAGATGGGAGGGATGCAGCCACAAGCCAAGGACCCCCTGGAGCCACAAGAGGTAAGGCTGGGTCCCCACTCTCCACCAGAGCCTTCAGAGGGAGCATGGTCCTGCCAACACCTGGCTTCCAGACCGCGGGAGAATCTCTGCTGGTTTGCGCTCATCAGCTGTGGCTGCCCCAGGAAACTAGCAGAGCGAGCAAGGCGATGAAGACAAGCAAACGGAGTGAGGACTGAAGAGTGAGTGGGGCTCCTGTCACTTGAGCAGCCAGGCGAGGTGACGTTCGAGCAGAGACCTGAAGTGAGAAGTGACGCGACGCCTGTGCATATCTGGAGGGGTGGGAGGACAGCATTCCAAGCAGGGAGAAGAGACGGGATCAAGTGAGGCCTGCTTATGTGAAAGGACTCTCCCATTTGCACCCAAGCTCTGGCCACCCTCCCCACCCCCACGCCCATGTCCACGCCCACGCCCAGGCACTCTTCATGTTGTGCTCTGCCACCTTCCACTGTCACTGTTTGCTGAGTGATGGGGAAACACTGGCTGAGAACTTCCTACAGCTGTGGGCATTGCTGGGGTTCCCAGGGGGTTAACTGCACCAGGCGGGACAAGCCCTGTGGAACCTGGATGCCAGGTGCCAAGTGAATATGCCTTGGGTCTTGCTAAACACCGAGAGGTAAATGCCTCATACAGATCTCACCCCTCCCTCCTCCTACACCCCTGGTAGGTATCACCGGCCCATCTCAAGGTGACATTTCCCACTGGCTGGGACAGGCCTGGGAACTCTTCTGCTTATTACACTTTAAATAGCTACCAACAAATTATTTAGGCCTGGCACCTGAATAAACTTGTTCACTGAAAGATCTTCAGAAGAGGAAGGGATGACCTTGGGTGGGGGCAGATATAGAACCTTCTAGAAGGCAGTGGTATGGCTGAAGACCCTCACATAAGTCCACCATTTACATGAGGATTTACTTTTTTAAAAACCTTTTTATTTTGTATCAGGGTACAGCCAACTAACAATGCTGTGAGAGCTTCAGGTGGGCAGTGAAGGGGCTCAGCCGCGCATATACATGTATCCACTCACACGAGGGTTCACTCTTGGTGTTCTGTATTCCGTGGGCTTTGACCAATGTAGAATGTCATAGAGGAATCATTACAGAGTCATCCAAAGGATCTCACTGCCTAAAAATCCCCTGTTCATTCCTCCCTCACCCCAACCCCTTGGCAACCACTGATCTTTTGCTGTCTCTATAGTTTTGCTTTTCCAGAATATCATAGTCAGAAATTTGAAAATATACAATTTCTGTTGGCTTTTGAATGTAATCAGTTTAGTTCAGTTGCTCAGTTGTGTCCAACTCTTTGTGACCCCCTAGACTGCAGGACACCAGGCCTTCCTGTCCATCACCAGCTTCTGGAGTTTACTCAAACTTGTGTCCATTGAGTGTAATAGAGGTTCAAAATTCTCAGTGACTCCCTCTGAAAGTTCAGAGAACCCCAGGGCTCCCCCGTTTAGGTGGTACTGAAAGGGTGTGGTTAGTTCTCAGCCGAGTAGCTGTTAGAAAGGCCCCTCCCCTACCCAAGCTTCCTCCCCTACCACCCCTCAGACTCCTGGCTGTTTGTCAAACAAGCTGAGCTCAGTCCAGCTTCCCCCGTCTTTGAACTTCAAAGGTGCCTCTACCAGCTGCGTTCTCCCCCAGGTACTCACAGGACCCAAAACTCTCTCCCTTTCAGGCCTAGACTTCAGTGTCTACTTTGTGGTAACTCATGGAGTGGAATTCCCATTTTCTGTACTTTTCTGCAGGTAAATTTTGCTGCAATAAAAGATTCTGTTAAATAGAGAGCAGACTTGTGGTTGCCAAGGAGGAGGAGGTGGGAGAGGGATGGACTGGGAGTCTGAGGTTGGAGAGGCAAACTATTGGGCTTCCCTGGTGCTCAGACGGAAAAGAATCTGCCTGCAGCGCAGGAGCCCCCGGCACAGTCCCTGGGCTGGGAAGATCCCCCGGAGAAGGGAATGCCTACCCACTCCAGTGTTCTTGCCAGGAGAATTCCATGGACAGAGGAGCCTGGCGGGCTACAGTCCATGGGATTGCAAAGAGTCAGACACAACTAACTATTACACATAGGATGGATAAAAACAAGGCCCTAATGTATAGCACAGGGAACTATATACAATATGCTATGATGATAAACTATAATGGGAAAGGATACAAAAACAGTCTGTGTACCTGAGTCACTTTGCTGTAGAGACTGGCACAACATTGTAAACCAACTATACTTCAGTTAAAACATTCTGTTAACATGTAAAAAAGGAAGCAGATGCAAGTTGAATGAGAAACAAGATATTCACACCGTCTTAAGTGTGTTTCCACAAGACAGTTATGAATTACAAAGGGAAACAGTCACTCTAGATTGGAGAAATCTGGCCAACTCCACATTGACGAAGGATCAGGGTCGCCAGGGCCACCCCTGAGATGAGTGACACTGCGCCTCGGATGCGACGCACTGAGCGAGCACAGCTTCACTCTGGGGGACTCCTGGCAAAGTGCTGAGCCCAAGCCCCATCACGAGGAAGCAGTTTCCCATTGGAGGGCATCCCAGGGAGTAACTGGCTCCTCTCTTCAGAGACGTCTGGAACAGCCAGGGAAAGTTCCAGAGGGACTAAAGACTCATAACAATCAAATGCAAATGTAATCCTGGATCAGATCTCAGAGTTGGGGAAATGTCTTTATCATTGGCCATAAGAGATATCAGGGCTTCCCTGGCAGCTCATCGGTAAAGAACCCACCTACCAATCCTGGAGACATGGGTGTGATTCCGGGTCTGGAAGACCCCCTGCAGAAGGAAATGGCTACCGCTCCAGTATTCTTGCCTAGAGAACTATGGACAGAGGAGCCTGGCGGGCTACAGACAATGGGGGCCACGAAGAGGTGGACATGACTGAGCGACTGAAACAACAAACACCACACAGGACCTTAGTGTGACAGCTGCTGAACCTGGGGAAGCTCTGGAGACGACAGTATCGCACGGACATGAGCTTCTGATGTTAACCACTGTTCTCCAGTCAGGGAAGAGAATGTCCCCTTTGAAGGGCACCCTGAGGTTCTTAGGGGTAAAGGAGGGAGGGGAGCAAGAAAGTGAGGAGGGGAGCTCACCCACAGACTTGGATAATCTGGGAAGATTATATGCAAACATGAAAAGGTCCCATAGCGTATGGTTCCACCTATAGAACATTCTTGACAAGACGAGTTCAGAGAGATGAAGAGAGGATTAGTGGCTGGCGGGGGTTAGGGACGGTGTGACGACAAAGGCAGCAAGAAGGAGACCAATGTGGTGATGGAGCACCTCTGGAGCTGGTGCCTCCACGAATCTGCACCCGAGATCCAGCGTCACAGAGACCACGTCCCCACACCGCGGCGCGTCAGTCTCCCAGCTTTGTGGTTATGCAAGAGGTGACACTAGGAGAACCTGAGTGAAGGGGACCCAGAGCCTTTATAATCTTTACAGCTTCCTATCAAGCTGTAATTATCTCAAAATAAACAGTTTAAAAAGTAAGAGAAATAGCATCTCACTTCTGTCACCCTGTACCCCTCTTGCTTTGGGTCACCTGTAGCAGCCAGCCAGGACACAGAGAGACTTCTGATAACCAGCCTGGGCAGCCACAGGGGACTTGGTTTAACCAGTAGGCAAGCTGGTTCACTCATTCCACAAACATCTGAGAGGCTGTTCGGGCCGGGTGACGGCACTGCTCCCGTGGTGCCAGGCTCTGCCCTCACTTCATCCTCAAGACACCTGCCTGGTTTGCAGTCAGCACCCCTCTCCCAGAAGAGGGGCTGTCGTGAATGATGAGGTCCTCCACCCATATGCCCTGACCCCCTTTCCTGTTTGTGGGCTCCCCACTCTCACCTCCAGCACCTGCCAGCATGAGACCACAGCGCCTGAAAATGTGCTTCCCCAGGATCCCCTCGACCAGCACGGACAGAAAGCCTACGCCTTCCCCGGGGAGGGATAACCCTAGAGCTTCCCCGGGGGCCGGGCTGAGCCTGGGACCTGGCCTGAAACCTTGCCTCTGCAATTTCCTTACCTGCTTCTGCTGGAAAGACACCCTTAACAAACCAAGTCTCGTCTCAGGCTCTGCTTCTGGGGAACCTGACCCCGGACCCAACCAGAGGCTCAGAGTGACTGAGTGACTTGGCTGCAGCCACTCAGCTAAGAGCATGAACCAGAAGTTCTACCCCCCCGAGTCTGATGGCAGGACCTGCACATCTGGCCATCAGGCTGCCAGCCTCTGAAAGGGGCTCACTCTCCCTTCAGGAACCCGCTCAGACCATGTCCCTCTGCCAGGCTCTGAGATGACAGAGGGCTAATGGGATCCTCAAGCCCCTTGTCAGACACTCTCAGCCGACTTAGGAAGGCAGACCCAACCTCACCCATGTGATCAGTCACTGGTTCAACAATCCAGCATGGAGGACCCACTGTGTGCCTGCACCGGGCTGCATGCTGGGAGGGAGATGAGCTAGACATGGTCCTGCCCTCCATGAGCCCCGGGTCCCAAGGAGAAGCCCACACGGCATGTCTCACAATGTCATGCAGGACCCAGTGAGGACGTGAGGGGGCATGCGTCAGTCTACCCGGTGGCTCAGGGGAGACTCCCAGGCAGGTGACGTGGAGCCGGGGCTGGGGAAACAGAGGAGCAGGGCGGGGGGAGGAAGGTGGAGACGCACAGTTTGGACAGGGGTAGCTGCACAATGCCCAGGGCTCCTGGTTCGGGCATCATCGCAGGCAGTGTGCCGCTTGCAGGGTGGGGGTCATGCCCATGGAGGTGGCCCCCATCGCACCCTCCGTGGGAAGCCCTTAGTGTGGGCTGCGGGCCTCACTATACTGGGACCTCGGGCCACGTTTGTCGCCCTGTCTCATCACTACGAGGGAAGTTGCGCACAGCTGGTGGGTGGTCCTGGAAGTCAGAATTACCTGGCGCTGAGTGAGCCCAGCTGGCATCCAGGGGGCTGCCAGGTGGGCTCAGGCAGCTTGGGCAGAGGTCCCGAGGGGGACCAGTCACACTGCTGTAGGTTCACAGAGGCTCGAGGCAGAGAACAGGTGCCCTCTCTGAACCCCCTGCAAAGCAGGGGGCTGGATAGACTAGCAGTGGGGCTGCCCACGGGGGCTGTTATCACAGGTAGAGACCATGCCAAGACCTGCCGGAGGGGGTCCTACGTTTCCTATGTTTGTTTTAATTTAGAAAAGAGTCTGTCGACTCTTCAGAATCTGGTGAGCATCATGGGATATGACAACTTAGAGGGAAAAAAAAGGGATTTTCTTTCTTGATGAACTGTCCACTTCTTTCTCAGCATGGAACTTTTGGCCTTAGCTGTCAGGAAGCTCGGTGCTCTGGTTAGCACTCAGTTAATGCTAAGCTTCACCCAGCTGTATCAGTTACCAACCTCCGGGCTATAAGCGGCAGAAGCTGACTCTGGGTATTTTAAGCAAAAAAGGGAACTTGGTGGAAGGAAACTAGATCTGCCAAGACCATGCAAGGGGATGGAGAGAGACCATCCTTCTCAACATCCCCAGTGGGAGTGGGGTGCTGCCCCCAGTTCACCCACCTATCCATCCAGCAGAGAGTTGCTGAGTGGAAGGAGCTGGGGGTGGAGCAGTGGTGATGGGAGACATTTATGGGCAAAGACCACAGGTGTTCTCTACATGCAGGTATTTCAGAGTAACCACCACCTCCCACTTCACTGGAGTTTTTCTCAGTGTCTTGCTTTTGGTTCTCCCAAACCCAAAGATTTGAACACAGGTGGTTTATCTGAGAGGTGACCCCCAGGAAACACTGGGAGAGAGGGATGAGGCAGGGCTGGGAAGGAACCGACAGAGGCGAGTATCTGGTCTACCCTGATGGGGGCTGAGTGAGCCCTCACTGGGGAGTCAGCTGTTTGCTGGAAGCAACTTTCTACAAAGGTCAGGTGCCACGTCTGCTACACTAGGCTTGAGGTGTACACAGGCAAACGTTTCCACCCCCTCCCCATATTCCATGTATTGCTAAGTCCACTCTGTCTTGCTCTGTCGCATAATACAAGTTATGAGTTCCACAAACCTTTCCTCTTTGTGCCAATCCCTGTGCTGCTGGTGGAAAGAACATCAGCAAGATCAGGAGGAGGAAATGCTTTTGTCCTCAACAGCTTCAGAGAATGAGATTCTATTCCAACCCCAGAAAACCACCCTTGCAGTTGTTAGGATTTTTACCTGATTGAATGGAAAACAAAGGCACCGTTTGATGAATGATTTACCAGATGCATCCCTTGGAACCACCAGCTGGGACAAGAAGTAGAACTTGCCACCCTCCCTGGGCTCTGCCATGTGTCTCCTCCAGTGACAACTCCCCCTCTTCACAGATGGACCGATTCTCCTGACTCGGTATGCATCTCATATGAGACTCATATTCACCTCATATGAGATGCACTGATTCTCACTTGTTCATCATCACTTCCTATGTCCTGTATATTTCTTTAACCAACACATTTCCCATAGCATATCTGTTTCCTGGGGCTGCTGTAATAGATAGTCACAAACTTAAGTGGCTTGGTTCTCTTACAGGTCAAATGTCTGAAACAGCCCCACTGAACTAAAATCAACTACAATCAACCCTGCAGGACAGTGTTCCTTCTAGAGGCACTAGGGGAGACTACATTCCCTTATCTTTTCCAGCTTCTAGAAGCCATGGCATTCCTTGGCTCATGAGCTCTTCCTTCATCCTCACAAAGTGCGATGCTGGCTGGGTCTTTCTCACGCTGCTTAACCCTGTCGTCAACCCCCTGTCTCCTGTAAGGACTTTGTCATGATACTGGACTCACATGGCCCATCCAGGATCATCTCCCATCCCCAGGTCTTTAACCCAGTCACACCTGCAAAGGCCCTTTTGCCAGGTCAGGTCACATATTTACAGGTTCTCAGGACTAGGATGTGGATACCTGTAGTCAAAGCTATGGTTTTTCCAGTAGTCATGTATGGATGTGAGAGCTGGACCATAAAGAAGGCTGAGTGCTGAAGAACTGATGCTTTTGAACTGTGGTGCTGGAGAAGACTCTGAAGAGTCCCTTGGAAGCAAGATCAAACCAGTCAATCCCAAAGGAAATCAACTCTGAATATCCATTGGAGGGACTGATGCTGAAGCTGAAGCTCCAATACTTTGGCCACTTGATGTGAACAGCTGAGTCATTGGAAAAGACCCTCATGCTGTGACAGATTGAAGGCAGGAGAAGGGGATGACAGAGGATGAGAAGGATGGATGGCATCGCTGACTCAATAGACATGAGTTTGGGCAAACTCCAGGAGATAGCGAAGGATGGGGAAGCCTGGCGTGCTGCAGTCTATGGGGTAGTAAAAAGCTGGATACGATTAGGTGACTGGACAACAACAAGCTTTGAGGGGCTGCTATTCAGTCCACTGTTCCACACATCTTTTTCCCTCCACCCCTTAACATTTTATCTGTTGAGACACCCAGGCTGTCTGACCTGTAGCAGTCCCTACAGGCTGGACTCTGCTGGCTGTGTGCTTCAGACCCAGTGCTGCTGCATGGCCCTCTGTGCTGGGAACTTCCTGCAAACTGGCAGTGGGATCAGGGGCTGGATTGGGCTCAGGCCCTATCCCCTTGGTCTTGTGGGCTTGCATCAGGACCACAGACCCCTTCGTGGCTGGTGGTCTCTTTTTGTGATATCAGTATCATTGGCGTTCAGTGCCCACATCCACTCACCCACCACTGCACTGCAGCACTGATGTTCCAGCCCTGCCTCCTACAGTTTACTGTATTAGTTGGAATACTTTCCTCCAGAGATGATTTCTGTTACATATAGTTTGTCACCAGCAGAACGGGAGGCAGAATGACTGCCCGACTCCTTCCCCTTCACCACTTTTCAGGCCAACAACCCAGTTCATATCATCCCCTGAAGGAGATCTACTAGTTTTTAAAAAACGTGTCCTAACTCTCTATTAGATTTTTTTCATCTTAAACAAAGGGCTTGAGAGCCCGTGTCCTATTTAAGTGAACTATTGTGTAAATGAATGTTTGTATTTCTTTGGCTGTACCTGGTCTTAGTTGCGGCACGTGGGATCTTCAGTCTTTGCTGTGGCATGCAGGATCTTGAGTGGCAGCATGTAGGATCTAGTTCCCTGACCAGGGATTGAACCCAGGCCCTCTGCGTTGGGAGCTCAGAGTCTTAGTCACTGGACCACCAGTGTGTGTGCATGCCAAGTTGCTTCAGTTGTGCCCGCCTCTTTGTGACCTCATGGACTGCGGCCCGCCAGGCTCCTCTGTCCATGGGGATTTCTCCAGGCAACTCACTGGGGTGAGTTGCTGTGTACTTCTCTAGGGGATCTTCCGGAAACAGGGATTGAACCCACCTCTCTTATGTCTCCTGCACTGGCAGGCAGGTTCTTTATCACTAGTGCTTCCTGGAAGTCCCTGGGCCACAGGAAAGCCTCTAAATTAACAATTCTTAACTGAAGTTCCAGAGCCTGCAGGGACAACCATACCTGGCCAGTAAGCCCTGGCCTCCTGCTCCCTCGATAGCTGCCCCTGCCCCCCAGGCTTCAGGAACCCCCAAGCTCCTTGACTGTTCCTGCCTCCTGTCTCCCTGCCAGTCCCCAGGGAAGAGGAACCTTCACGAGGCTCCCAAAGGCATCGCCGCTCTTGCAGCTCAGAGGCCCCCTCCCGTCTTCTCCCTGGGACTCCAGGGAGCCCGTCGCTCTGGGCAACCGTGAGCTCCTCCTTACCGTCTCTGGCCACAGCAGTGCCTTGTAGCCTCCCCCCCTCAGGGGGACTCCCTTCTCTTTCCAGAAGCCCCCTATCTCCTTTCCACTATCTCGCAGGAGGCTCTGCCCCTGCCCCAGCTCTGCTCAGGGAAGCAGGCTCCTGGTGACCTGCCTTGGGTGGCTTCCCAAGCATCCTATGAGTGATGATGTGTGGGTCTGGCCACCTCCGTCGGCCCTGCCGCCTCTGTTGGATAAGAACAGCTAGTCCTTCCAGAACACTGCTGTGTGCCAGGTACCATCCTAGGCACTTAACTAGCCTCACCACACAGCTGGACTAGGAGGCTGGTGCTGTCATCATGCATTTTCTAGAAGATGAGACTTTGGCTCAGGGCCACCTTGGGAGTGGGAGGAGGAGCCAGGACCCACCCACTGACTGCTGGGCTCCTGAGTCGGCCAGAAAACAGCGCCACTAAGACCAGTCCCTTAGCATCCTTTGGGGAAGGAGCCAGAACCTGTGTAAGGAGTTAACAATGCAAGAAGGGACTCACTGCCTTGGGAGCAGTAGTTCCGGGAGCTCTGGCCAGCATCAGAGTCACAGGAGAGTGTGATAAAGCACAGACCACCAGGTCGATCCCAGAGCCCCTCACTCAGTAGGGCTGGGGAGGGCTGAGAACCTGTATTTCTAACGAGTTCTCGTCCAGGGATGCTGATGCTGCCGGTCTGAGGATCCCTCTTTGGAAACGGCTGCTTTAGTGAACTTGCCTGCCTGCTGTGGAAGAATAGGGGCCAGCCTCCCTCCCAGGGCACATGGTGTGGTGGTTCCAACACAAACTTTCCCATCCAGGGGGTCCTGTGATAACACGTGTGTGTGTTCTCAGTCACTCAGTCACGCCTCACTCTTTGTGATCCCATGGTAGCCCGCCAGGCTCCTCTGTCCATGGGATTTCTCAGGCAAGCATACTAGAGTGGGTTGCCATTTTCTTCTCCAGGGGATCTTTCCAACCCAGGGATCAGACTCGCACCTCTTGCATTGGCAGGCAGATTCTTTACCACAGAGCCATCTGAGAAGCCCCAATAATAGTATTATGATTATGTTTAAAAAAAAAAAAAACTTCATCTGTTAGAGATGCATTCTGAGGCATTCACAGGTATTGTATATCTCTGAGACTCACTTTAAAATACTCCAGACTCTACCTCTGCAAAAGGTTGAAGGTCTAGATGAAGCAATGGTAGCTGGCTGATGAGTCCAGATTCATTCTACCACTTTCTACACCTTGTTTATATGTGAAAGTGTTATTCATATAAGCCTTGTTGATTGCAGGTAGGGAAAAAGCTCTGGCTCCCCACTTACAACTGACCTTGAGTTAGAAACTTACAGTATCTGAGCCTCAATTCTTTTTGTTGTCAATGCAGCTGATGGCATCTTTCCAACTGGGTTATCGAGGACATCATGGATAAGAGTTGTTAGCATTTACCTTAGCTCGTGACCCATGAGACTAATTCCCCCAACGTACTCTCACACATTCTCCAACCCGACTTGGCCAGGGCAGCAGCTAATGGGCAGGGGACTCACCCATCTCAAGACACCTGTTCAACAAGTTCCTGGGATGAGTGTGGAACTTTTCCAGAAGCCTGCCCATCTGTGAGCAGGCAGGGTGGGTGTGGAATGTGGGGTGGGGAGGCTGTGGGTGTGTTCTTGGGATGTGAGGCTTCTGGGCAGTCATGGGCAGGTTGGCCGTTTGGATGCCTCACTATTGCCCCCACAATACCCCCTCAGACTTGCCAGTTGGGGGGCCAGGGGTTTTTTTTACAGAGCCACTGGGTCGGACGCAGGAGATCCCTCGTTTCCAGTTCAGAGGTGGTTCCAGTGGATTCCATGGGGCCTTCAGCTTGCCAACCCATCACCAGTCAAGGAGTGCTGTGGTTGGTGTTCTGTATTGTTTTTGTTTTGATTACAAAAAATAAAACCTCGTTTGTGCTAGCCCAGGGCAAAGCTGGGGCAGCCGGTGACTGGGAAACCTGGAGCTATTTCCTTGAACCTTAATGCAGGGAGGGCAGCCAAGTCTCCTATTGGTTGGCACAAACTGAAAACCTGTCAAGAATGTATTGGCTTCACTCTCTCTTTCCCTCTCCTCTTCCTGCTCCTCTCTCTCTGGGTCTACCTCCCGTCCCTCTTCCTCATGGACAGGACAGGAAATGGCCTCCACAAAGCACAAGTCCTACCCCTCTGTCTGTATCACCAGGGCTGGCTGAAGTTTGTCCAGCATTTTCTGTGTGCCATGTCTTGGGCAAAAGACTTCACCACCTGGATTTCACGTAATCACACAGCAGCCATAGAAGAAGGTACTGCTTTCATCCTTCCAACTTCCAGAGATGAAACTGAAGCACTGAGAAGCTCAAGAAATTACCTGAGACCATGTTACAGTCACAGAGAAGGCGATGGCACCCCACTCCAGTACTCTTGCCTGGAAAATCCCATGGACAGAGGTGCCTGGTGGGCTGCAGTCCATGGGGTCGCGAGGAATCGGACACGGCTGAGCAACTTCACTTTCACTTTCATGCATTGGAGAAGGCAATGGCAACCCACTCCAGTGTTCTTGCCTGGAGAATCCCAGGGACGGGGGAGCCTGGTGGGCTGCCGTCTATGGGGTCACATAGAGTCAGACACGATGGAAGCGACTTAGTAGTAGTGGTAGTATGTTACATTCAAGAGCATCTTCTTGGGGGGAGGAATCTGATTGGCTCAGCTTGAGTCAGGTGACCTGTTTCTCCACCAATCAGCTGTGGTGAAGGAGGCGGGTCTCAGAGCATCAACGTGGCAACCTCCAGGCCCAGCATTAGAGAACTCTTCTCAGGTGGGGTGGTGAGCCGGGCATCTGATCCCACTCTGTTCCTTTCCTCCTTCCTGGGTAGTCTCCCATGGACACAAATCCCTGCAGCATTTGTCTTCCCACTGGTGAAGTCAGATGGGGCTGGAGTTCATATCTTGCCTCCGCCATTTTCCTGATGGTCTGCTCTTGGGCAAATGACTTCACGTCCCTGAGCCTCAGTGTTGTCATCTGTAAATGGGATTCATAAGACTGGCTTCTCAGAGACACGTGTGTGTGCAGTCACTTCAGATGTGTCCAACTCTTTGCGAACCCAAAGGACTATAGCTCGCCAGGCTCCTCTGTCCACGGGGTTTTTCAGGCAAGAATACTGGAGTGGGTTGCCATTTCCTCCTCAAGGGCATCTTCCCGACCTAGGAGTTGAACCTGTGTCTCCTATGTGTCCTGCATTGGATTCTTTTACACTGAGCTACCTGGGAAGCCCTTCTCAGAGACATGGGGAGAAGCAAATGAGACCAAAACCCACGTAAACCCTCCAGTGGCTTCCCATTGTTTTCATGTTCAAGTTGAAACTCAAGGTGTAAACTGGCTGGCACCTGCTTAACATCCTACCCTGTATCTCCCCAGTGCCAGAGTACACCTAATCCAGCTGTGCCTCTGCCTGAATGCCTTCTCTCTCCTTCCCAATCGACGTTAGCAGACCTGTCCCCGAGTGGGCTGAACTGTGTCCCCCAAGAGTTGTGTCTGCATTCTGACTCCATGAGGTCTGCGTATGTGACCTTAGCAAAAACAGAGTCTTTGCTCATGTACTTTCGTTAAGGATCTTGAGATGAGATGACCCTGGCTTTAGGGCAGGTCCTAAGTTCAACCACATGTCCTTACAAAAAAAAGGAGAGTGAAATTTGGGACACACAGATACAGTAGGAAAGCCATGGGATGATGGAGGCAGAGAACGCAGTGATCCGTCTAGAAGCTGAGGAGTGGCAGAGGCTATGGCCATCCCTGGGAGCTGGAGAGGGATGCAGAGCCACCTCTGGAAGGGACCAAGCCTGCTGACACGCTGACATGGATCTCTGGTCTCCAGAGCTGGGAGAGGCTACATTTCTGTTGTTTATGGGAATCCGTGTGGTAGTTACAGAATACTCCTACTCAGGAACTTAGCTCAGAATCACCTCCTTGGGGAAGCCCTCCCTGACTTCTCATCCTGCATAAACACTCAGAGCCTACAGAAGCTTTATCCTAGCCTTTTCATCGTGCCTGTGATCATCCACACACCTGTGTCTCCGCCTCCATCCTTTGCTGGGGAATCCATACTCCACAGAGCACCAAGCTGTTAACAACAGATGACACCCTGATGGTGGAATTTCAGGCAGCAGACTCTAGGCACCCAGAGGGAGAAATCTGTCTGAAGCTGGGTGCTGCCACCATCTCACACAAGGGCCTGCTCAGCTATTCCCAGGTGGAGGCATGCAGAGGCCTTGCCTGGGGTTATGCGTAAAGCCTGTCCTGCACCATGTCCCCAAGAACCCCACCCCCACTCCACCCCCACCACCTTCCCTTTCCGTTACCTGGCTGATCTCTGTGAGATGTTCTAGAAAAAATGTCTGGGGCTGGGAAGATCCTGGCAGCTCTGATGGAAACTGGCCCCAGGGAGGACTGTGACAAAGTCAGCCAGCCCGACAAACAGCAGCACTATTTCACTGTTTTATTCTCACTGAAAAGCTGACCCCAGGGGGAGGCTCCTATAGTCCCTGCCCTCAGCACATGCCCCTGGGGTCCAGCAGCTTTTCAGGTGCCTTGGAGGAGGCCAGGCTGACTTGCCTGCTGTTTGCTAGCTTCCTGGGTCACCCACAGCTCTCTCAGAGGCTGGGCACCCCCACCCTGGGGCCTCCGCCGCTGTGGGGGGTCCCCAGCCCTTCTGTGTATGCCAAGAGTGAAAACCCCAGACTGGGGGTTCAGGGGAGTGGGGCTAGCCTCTCGTACTTCCTGGAGACTGGGAACATGGCCAGTTCCAGCGGGGTGACCCTGGGTGAAGAGCTCTACCCCCTGAGCTTCCTCTGTGGAGCCAGAGAAACCCCCAGGCTCTGTGGAGGGTGCCAGCTTCCTGGTGGTGGGACTGTGCTGTGGTTACACAAGGTGTGACCACGTGGGAGGCGGCCTCTCTGGATTTGTCCTCGCATGTCCTAGGAATTTACTATTATTTCAAATTAGAATTTTTAAAAATATTTTCAAAAACAGGTAGGGGACTTTAGTATGAAATATAATGACTTGAACAATTAATGTAAAAAAAAAAGAGAGTGAGAGCAGCTGTGTTCTTTCCTTTCTACACTTTCTCAGAAAGTCCTATAATGTGTACTTTCTGGGAGGCCAAAGGTAACTACGTAATATCTCTCTGCTCCTCTGAACGGCTGCAGATATGAGAATGTCATAATCAACTATTTCACCCAAAACTCAACAGCTAGATGTGTTCATAAACCATACAAATTGGAAGACTTTCTCCCTGATTAAAAAGGAGAGAGAGAGAGACAAAGTTTGTACCTCCAGAGGAGTCAGAACTGGAATTGGTTTACTGGCTCTGTGATCCTTGCTAAATGATTCTCATGCCTCAGTTTCTGTCATCTGTAAAATGGGTGTCTAGAGCCTCTTCCTCATGGGTTGGGAGAGCACAGTCAAGTGGTTAGTTTCTGGAGGGCTTCCAGAGGGCCCTGGCATGCGGCCAGTGCTCAGAAAGTGCTGACCACATTACAGTCGCCCTAAGAACAAGGACATAATACAGGACAAGTGCCGAGCAGAGGCAGTTCCAGGCGGCCCCTGTGGCTGACTGGCTGTGTGTGACCCTGGGCATGTCACGAAGCACTGGGGGACCTTTGCTGCCCTCCCTGTGGAATGAGATGTAGAATCCAGGAGACCGTCTGCCCAGCCAGTCCTGCCCACGAGCAGGTTTTCCTGGGATCTGCCCCCCACCGTCACCCCCACTGCCATTGCTGATTGGGGAGCTGCTGGTTCTTCCTTCCTGCTTCCCACAGCCTCAGCTGATGGGCCTGGAAGCGAGGTGCCTTTCCCTGGGTGTCATCGGGGAGGTGTCCCATATACAGGGAGCACGGGCAGGATGGAGCTCTAGGGCGACCGGGGGCCAGTGACTCGTCCCGAGGAGACAGTGGCTCTGCCCAGAGCACTCAGACATGCGTGGCGGGGACTCCATCTCTGGCTCCCGCTGTCCCTGAAGCCCAGGTACGGTCCTGTCCTCCCAAGCTGTGACTGCTCACTTCTGCCTTAAGAGACAATAACAACGACAACAACAGTAGCAGCGACCACTTACAGAACCTGTGCTGTGAGCCAGACACCGTTCTGACACCCACACATATTTCAACACCCTTACTCCTCATTATAGCCTGGAGTATCATCAACCCCTTTTGCAGATGGGGGAAACCGAGGCACAGTGACTAGCTTGTGCAAGATCATACACTAGTGAGTGGCAGGGCTGGGACTTGAGCCCATTGGCCTAGCACCAAAGAGGCTACCCCTCCTCCTGTCCCTCCCAGTGGCCCTCTTTGTCCCAGCTGCTCAGAGCCGGGGTCCTGTCACTCCCAGTGGCACCTTGGACCTCCAGCCCCTGAGGTTCCTTCAACTCTGCTCCAGTGCTGTGCCTCTTCCCTCCCTCTCTTATCCCCAAGGACTGGGGACCGGCCTTTCCAGGTTTCCCAGTAGTTTTCACGATTCTTATCTTTCTTCCCATGGAAGGTATGGCAGGCATCATCCTGCTCCATCGCAGTAAAACTGGAGACTCAGAGAGGCTAAGCTCTGTGTCCAGGGACACACAGCTCCAACCAGCAGGGCCACCTCTGGAACCCAGCTCCTAGGCTGGAGCTCTCTCGTGCCCTGGATGGCAGGACTTCTGTTCACACTTTAGCTCAGGTGAGCAGCCCCATCACCTGTCCAAATCAATCAGGTCCACAGAAGGGCAATGCCAGCTCCTAAAGGGGACCGTGCTCTGGACTCAAAGCCAAGAAATAAAGCTGGGCTCCAGGTATGTCCCCCACAGATTGCAATCACCCACACATCTGTGTATCTCCTCCAGACTGAGGACCCAGGGAAGGGACGCAAGGGAAAGCTGGGAAGGGCAGGGGGCTTGCAAGCCCATTCCTGGGGTCATGTGATGGAGGGGCAGAACCTTGGAGTCAGGAGGTAGGGGCTGTTTTTGGGCTGTTCCCCTCCGTATCTTAGACTGAAACCAAGACAGGCAGCACATATAATAGTCCAAGCATAAGTGTACGTGTAATTAAAAGAAAAAGAGTACCACCAACTAAGCTGCTATGACACTTTCACCTTTCTGTTGCAAACTTAGTAGAAGCTTCTTTCAGATTTATGTGGACATAGATTTTGATTATGTCTCAGTCTTATGTATACATAAAAGAAGACATCCGTGAAATAAACGGGGCAAGATTTTTCCTAGAAGTTCATCTCACTAGGCTCCAACCCTTTTCAACCACTTTTCCACTCTGTGTTGCCAGTATCTGAGTCTTCCTGCCAACGTGGCTTCTCAATCCTCGAGGTTCTGATGACGTAGAAATTCCCAGAAGATGGTGCCTCGGTTTTTCCTGAAAGTTTCCACTGAGCTGGTGACACCCAGCCTGCACGTTTCACTGTGCTCACGTGCAGGCTATGACGCCTGGTGGTCATGACTAGGACACTTCCCAGCTTCAGGGGACATGGAAAGGTGGGGGGGTGGGGGGGAAGGTGCATCTTGGATTTGCCAAGAAAAGGTGGTTCGCGCTTGGTAAATATTTCTTGATAGAAGGAATGTATGAATGAGTGAATGAGTACCTGATGAGTGAATGGGAAGTTAATTACCCAGAACCTAAGGGCAATGAACCAGTGAAACTTACTGATGGATGAAGCGAGACAAACTGGAGTCTCAGTATTTGGGCTTCACCAGAGGGGCTCAACTGGGGGCCGATGTGCCTGCATGGGAATCTAGGGTCAAGGTAATAATACCGAAGAATGATCACCATAGCTGCTGACCACTCTGTACACCCTCCCCCTCATAATCCTCCCCGGCAACTCTGAAAGGAAGCCATCTCATCCCACCCATTTCACAGAGGGAGAAACTGAGGCTCCAAGAGAGGGGAAGTACCTTGCCCAGGATCAAGACAGGCTGACCAGCCTCTACCCTCCCCACCCCGTCTCGCAGGCAGCCCTCTAGGGGAGATGAGATCAGCCTTGTCCCCAGGCCCCTCTGCTGGTCAGCACACTGGCAGTGTGCCCTTCTGGGCCTCCACGGCTGGAGGGAACGTGCATGGATGGAACTGCTGGGTCTCTCAAGCCTGAGCTGTGAGCAGGACAGCCCAGTTTGGAATCCTGACTCTGGCACCACGGGCTGTGTGATTTTAGGTGGATCCTTTCAGATTTCTGACACTCGAGTCTTTGCTGGTTGTAATTGCTGGTGCCCACCACTGATGGCCAGAGAAGACGGGGGATAGTCCCTTAGACTGCTGGTCCTCGGCCCTGATGATCTGGCTGCTCATCCCCACCCCCCTCCCCAAGGGAGCTTCAGGTAACCACAGGCTCAGGGTCTGTCCAGACCAGCGAGGTGGACCCTCCAGCACAGACAGGTGAGGTGCTGGGGATTTCGTGGGTGACCCATGCTGTGACTCCTGAAACCACATGTTATAAACCCCACAACTTGGCTCATGCCTGCAATGGATGGACATAAATTGCAGTCTCCAAGAAGCAGAGCAGATCTGTCTCTGGCCGGGTTTGCCATTCTTGGATGAAGGCGTCTTCCTTTTCCATCAACGGAAAGGTCCAAACCTCCCCCAGCCGGCGTGACAAAGGCACACTTCACACAGTTTTGGCATGAATCGCTTGACTGCTTCTCCCTCATGTTCCACACACAGAAACAAAGAAACCATCAAAATAATTCCTGAGCAATACGAATGCACTGATGCTCAGAAATGACCAAAAAATAAAGGCCCACCAGTCATCAATCTCCACTGTAAACTGGACTTCAGGTGTTTTCCAAGAGCATATGGCTTTTGGTTGGAGAGAGTGTGGACCCGGGTGAGGGAAGGTCAGCAGAGGAGGGACAGGAGTGAGGAGAAATGCTTGTTTTTAAAATATGGGGGGCTTCCCTGGTGGTCCAATGGCTAAGACTCCACACTCCCAAGGCAGGGAGCCCGGGTTCCATTGCTGCTCAGGGAACCGGATCCCACAAGCTGCAACTAAGAGTTCACAAGCCACAACTAAAGATTCCATGTGCCATAACAAAGATGGAAGATCCTGCCTGATGCAACTGAGACCCAGCACAGCCAAGTAAATAAACAAATATTAAAAACAGAGTAACAGTGCTGCAGTGACCCTTGGAATGCACACGTCCTTTAGAACCGTGATTTTCTCAGGGGAAGTGCATGGCAGTGGGATGGCTGGGTCATATGGTAGTTTTATTCCCAGTTTTCTTTTGAGCTGATGTACAGGAGAGACCACCACCACATTGTAAAGCAATTATCCTCTAACTGAAAAATTAATAAACAAAATACGGATACTCAGGAGTCTCCACACAAGCCCCTCTTGGAATTCAAAAGGTCAAGTCCTGCCAAATGACTGACCATTGATCCACCAGTCACCAGGGGGGCTGTCTTACAGAGGAGGGGGGTGGGGTGTTACTGGGTGCATTGACTCACTTCCCCCAAAGCCTCTGGATATGTGTCCATTTCTGTGCAGTCACGGTTGAGATCTGGATTCTGTAACAGATGCCCCCAGGGCTCTGCTTGC
The DNA here is from genome assembly GCA_917880005.1 of Nanger dama. Lineage (NCBI taxonomy): Eukaryota > Metazoa > Chordata > Mammalia > Artiodactyla > Bovidae > Nanger > Nanger dama. The sequence continues at coordinate 10,035,999 of CAKJTW010000012.1, read as the reverse complement.
ATTCTCTGGGGTCCCTTTCCAGGCTGCCCCTGGAATTGACAACCCCTCCTCCAAGGAGCAGCCCTTACCCCACCACTGAGCGGGGCTCAGTTCCCTTGTCCTCTAATGGGGCCAACACCACAGTGGGACTCAAACCCATTTAATCATTTGCAAAACAAACATGCAGCCCCTTGCCCAACTTTGTTAAACCAAGTGTGAGGCCATTCTGAGCATGTGATGGGTGCCGCCCCTGAAGCCGGCCCTGAGGGGGAAGCAGGCTGCCCCCAGGACCACCGTGCAAGGGGGGCAGGTCTCACCAGTTTCCCTCCGCAAGACCACCTTACATCATCACCTGGTAGGTCTGTGCAAGCTCTCCCCAGGAACCTTCCTGCTAAAATCACTTCCTAATCAATAAATCCAATCCTTTTCCCAGGGTCTGCTTCAGAGGGACCCACACCGACAGGGTACGCATGTAGCTCCAATAGCCCAGGTATCCAGAAGCAGAGCTGAGCAGACAGCTCATCCCCATCACACCCACTACCCCCACCCTCAGATTCCACGGCCCCAGCACATCCAATTTAAGGTCATCAGGTGCTTAAAACTATGAATCACGCATGAGCAGGTGAGTTCATTTCCATTTTATGATGAGCAGACTTATCTCAAGAACATCTGGGATGGGTACATGTCTCCCAGAATCAAACCTGGAAGAAACCTGTACCAACCAAGACACTGACCTTCACACAACTCCCAAAGGCAGTGACCTCTTCCCATGGCAGATGTGGGAGGTGGCAAGGTCAAGGGGACTACAAGGAGGGCCTCATTTCCAGGATGATAAAGCAGGAACCTGAAGCTAGTGAGTGGCTCCCATGAAGTCACCCTGCCAGGTCCGGCCATGCCAGGGCTGAGAGCCAGGGGCCCTGTCTCCAAACACCGCTGGGGTCATGCTCTCTCGGGCTGGGCATGACCTCAGGGGTCAAATCATTTTTTACCCAATGATTTCTGAGGAATGTTCTTTCTGCAGAAAGAGGAGGAATGTTCTTGCAGACAGGCTGAAAGGGAAGGAAAGAAGGAATGAACATGAACCCAAGAACATGGGGTCACAAGTATGTGTCATCCACTTCTGCCTCACACACCAGAAGCACCAGAAAGATGCCAGCTTCTGCGGCTTAATTCTTGACTCACTGTTAAGTCTCTCTGGGTTTCATCTTCCTATCTGACTCCATATGGATCTTTCTTACAACCTCGGTTGTGCTAGAATCTTGTTGCCAGTTTCCAGTGTGTTTGCAGTGAGTTGCTCCATGTGCAGATGTATTTTTGATGCATTCATGGGGGCAAGTGGGCTCCTAGTCCTCCTACTCTGCCATCTTGATCTCCCCTCCCATCTCATTTAAGTTCCTAATGCATCCCTCCTCCTCACTCCCATTTTACAGATATGGAAACTGAAGCTTGGAGAGGGGAAGTCATTAGCCTAAACCCAGTTCTGGCTGGCTGGTTCCTAAAAGGCATCCTACATCGTCTCTCACTGCCCTGCTCTTTCCCACTGGTCCCAGCACTTCCCCATGTGAGGTTCACAGACTCAAGTGGGTCAGAGCCACTCCAAGGACTGTTCCTGTCATCAGCAGGTAATAGATATGTTGGCCTCCATCCCCATGGGCTCTAGCTTTTCCTGTAGGACTCACACTTGAAGATTCTGGAACCTGAAACCCGATGTTTGCCCTTCAAGGACATTCAGGGGTAAGCTGCCTGCTTTCAGGGGCCTCTGTTTACCACACACAGACTTGAGCTTTCAGAGCACTGGGTGGGTGTCCAGGTTTTACTGGCTGAAAGATACAGGTTTTACTGGATCTTTGCATCCGCCTCTCACTTTGAAGAATGCCTGAGAGTGTAGCCGTGCCTTCTTACCCAATCACCTCTGGAGGCGGCCACCCCCACCTTCACTCTGTTCCCACCCCGGGGCCTCCATGGGGCGCCTCAGTAAGATCTTTCTTGCCCTGGGATTTTTGCCCTTTGGCTCCTTCTGCCCGGATGCCCATGTCAGATGTTGGCTCTGATGTCACCTGCTCACCTTCCTGACCTTCGCCTGAAGCAGTCCCCTCCTATCCTGCCTCACATCACCTGTCTGTCCAACGCCCTTCATGACACCACTGCAGGCTGTGCCTGTCCTGCTGGTTGACGGGTTTAGTCTCCTATGAGGATGTCAGCCCCTGAGAACAGGAGCCCTGATTTATCCACAGCATCCCCCCAGCACCATGTCTGCACACTGGAGACTTCCACAAGTGACTGTGGAGCCACAGGGCACCTGCTTCATGCCCGAGCATTGGCCGTGGATAATACCGCGTGGCAGAGGGAGGGGGACAGACGACCAAGTTCCTGTGGCAGCAGAGGGCGTGTCTGCTGATCACCAAGGAATGCAGTCGGTCACAGCCTAGACTGGTCCTCGGGTTCAGAGTCACGGGCTCTAGGAACTTCTACTGCTGATTACACCCAAGGCGCTCACGTGTTCACTTTGAAATTACAAGGGCATTTTCACATTCTCCCCACAGGCCAACCCTTTTCTTGCTCTCCTATAGGTCAACTTTGTGATGAAAGCTACCTCAGATACCTGGTTACCCAAAGCCACCCACTATCACTGACTGATCACAACTCCCACTTACCCACCGCTGTCACTTTATTGAAAGTGCCTCTGATGTCCTTGTCCGTGTTCTGCCACATACTTGGAGGCGCCCTCTGCGGAAAGAATCGAGCAGTCAGGGCAGGTGTGTGCTCAGGTGCTCACAGCTCAGCAGCCAAACTAACTCTAAATGCCTCAGCCTGGCTCTGGCCCCTCCTCTCCCCCAAATGAGGTCCCCTAGTCCCCACCAGCAATGGCACCCCACTCCAGTACTCTTGCCTGGAAAATCCCATGGATGGAGGAACCTGGTGGGCTGCAGTCCATGGGGCCGCTAAGGGTCGGACACGACTGAGCGACTTTACTTTCACGCATTGGAGAAGGAAATGGCAACCCACTCCAGTGTTCTTGCCTGGAGAATCCCAGGGACGGGGAGCCTGGTGGGCTGCCATCTCTGGGGTCGCACAGAGTCAGACACGACTGAAGCGACTTAGCAGCAGCAGCAGCAGCAGCAATCCCCACCTGCAGCCATTCCCTCTCCTCCCCAGGGGCCCCGCCTGTGTAGTCTGCCGTCAACTCCTGACATTTCCCTGCCTGCCCCGACCCTGCGCTCATGGCGTGCTCGGCTACTGTGATGGCTGAGTTGCTTCAGCCTCACGATTCTCACATCCGCTGACCCTCTGCCCACTGTTTGTTATTCTTCATACTGGGCTTCAACGCCCCTCCTCAGGAAGGCTTCCCTACATCCCCATCTATGTTCACGCTGTCCTAAATGTGACCTCAGTGGTCCTGATCACTGCAGTCACCAAATAACCACTTGGACTTTATTCATTTTGTGATTTCCTGCTTGATATTAGCTGTGTGAGGCCATGGACTGGATCTGCCATATTCCCAAATGTAGCCTCAACCTCCAGCACAGAATAGAGAGTTTTTTCAGTTGCTCAGTTGTGTCTGACTCTTTACAACCCCATGGACTGCAGCCCGCCGGACTTCCCTGTCCATTACCAACTCCCAGAGCTTGCTCAGACTCATGTCCATTGAGTTGGTGATTCCATTCAGCTATTTCATCCTGTCATCCCTTTCCCTTCATAAATACGTACTGTCAATTCTTAAAAAAAAAATAGTAGATGAATGGAAGAACACATGGATGGATGATTGAATGAATTGTTGGGTGGATGGGCAGAAGGATGGATGGGTGGGTGGATGAGTGGAAGACAGTATGGAAATGGATGGGTGGATGGATGGAAGACTAGATGGATGGATGGAAGACTGGATGGATAGAAGGATGGATGGATGGATGGATGAGTGGAAGACAGGATGGATGGATGGGTGGATAGATGGAAGATTGGATGGATAGAAGATGGGATGGAAAGATGAAAGGAAGACTGGATGGTTGGATGGATGAAAGACTGTATGGATGGATAGAAGACTGGATGGATGTATGGATAGAAGACTGGATGGATGGATGGAAGACTGGATGGATAGAAGATGGGATAGATGGCTGGAAAGATGGAAGGAGGACTGGATGGTTGAATGGAAGACTGGATGGATAGGAGGATGGATGGATGGATGAGTGGAAGACAGGATGGATGGATGGGTGGGTAGATGGAAGACTGGATGGATGGATGGAAGACTGGATGGATAGAAGACGGGATGGATGGATGCAAAGATGGAAGGAAGATTGGATGGTTAGATGGAAGACTGGATGGTTGGATGGATGGAAGACTGGATGGATAGAACACTGGATGGATGGATGGAAGACTAGATGGATAGAAGATGGGATAGATGGATGTAAAGATGGAAGGAGGACTGGATGGTTGAATGGAAGACTAGATGGTTGGATGTGTGGAAGAGTGGATGGAGGGATGATTGCATGAATGGATGGATCAGTGGATAACTGGACGGATTATTGGATGGAAAGATGGTGTCAACCAGATGTTTTAATTCCCTGAATGAAAGTAGGAGGAGCTTTTGTACATTGAGTCCTACATTCTGATGTTTAGCATGAAGCTGTTTGCTGTAAGTCCTCTTGCCCACCATCAGACAACAAGGTGTCTCCTTTATTCCCCAAACCTAGTTCCCACTTTGCCCTCTATAAGCCATCCCTGAGCTGCTGCCCCAGTCCCAGCCTGCAGCCTGGAGTGGCTCCCACCTGCAGGGAGGACTGCTCAGGTTGGAGGAGAGATTCTGCACAACAGAAGCATCTTAGCCTCCTAGCATCTGATCCCCAAAGGGCCAGCTGATGGCATAAGAACCAACAGGTGGAATACAGTCATTTTCCTTCATAGCAGCTTCAGACTGGAGCTCTCAGGACAGCCCACTGGGCTTCTTTCTCTTCTTCACCCCAGAAATGCCCACCACCATTTTTAGTACCCTCTGCAAGGAAAGAACGGGCCTTCTCCTACCTGGATATTCTTTGTAAAATCTCTGTCGTAAGAATCGACCATCTGGAAAAGAAATGAGAGGATTAAGCTCCTTTCAAGGAGTTTATGAGGTCAAAACTATTTTCATAACAGTGCTAAGAAATGATTTGTGTTTTTCACTCTCATTCTCTCACAAGTGTATGGTAGAATTTTTCAGAAGCTATGTTATGTGTGACACTGCAGCCCATCAAATGCAGATGCAGACATGAAGATCCTGTCCTCTGAATACACATATTACAACTGCAAAAATGTAAAACCATTCCACTCTGCCACTCTGTGTGTATGTTGGAAAACAGAGCCATTTTTAAGAAAAATACTATTTCTGCCATAGTGAGTTTATCATTGTCACTTTAAAAACTTAATTATTTTCATTGGAGGATAATCACAGTATTGTGGTGGTTTTCGCCATATATTGACATGTGTTGTGTGTGTTGTGCCTCTGAAAGTCACTCAGTCATGTCAGACTCTTTGTGACCCCCTGGACGATACAGTCCATGGAATTCTCCAGGCCAGAAAGAATATTGGAATGGGTAGTTGTTGCCTTCTCCAGGGGAATCTTCCCAACCCATAAATTGAACCGGGGTCTCCTGCATTGCAGGTGGATTCTTTACCAGCTGAGCTACCAGGGAAGCCCTATATCAACATGAACCAGCCAAATATTTGGAATGTCTCAGCTTTACTTTTGAATGTGGTAAATACCCATAGCCAAAACCTACACAAGGCTCTGTGGGGTTCTCAGTATTTTTAAAAATTAAGTTGTTCGTTTTGATTTGGTCGTGCCACACGTCATGTAGGCTCTTAGTCCCTTGACCAGGGATCAAACCCACATTCCCTGAAGTGGCAGTGCAGAGTCTTAACCACTGACCACCAGGGATGTCCCTCAGTATTTTTTTTTTTAATATAAAGTTTGAGAACCACTCTCTTAAGAGATGAACTGGAAGCAAATGTCATTACACAATACATTCACAAGGAAAGCAAGCAGCAGTTTTTGAGTCTTTTTAAAAGAGACTTGAAAGTCATTACTGCAAACAAAACAACTCGGTTATGAAACTTCACTCCACTGCTCACTAACCCACTTGGAGCCTCTGTTTTCTCACCAGGAAATGGGCATAAAATCAATACCTCTTAAGTTATCATGAGGATTAAGAGAAATGCTTTAATTGGAAACACAGACTTGCAGCAAAGATTATCAGGAACCACACAGAACAGCCACTTTTGTGTGTGAAAAGTGGTCAACTCTAGGTAATTTTATTTGTCTCAAATTACTAAGAATCCCCACCACCTAATACCCACTGCTGACTGTCAGCCACCCCACCCACTTCCAGAGTACTCACGCCCCCAATCAGGGCAGTGAAACACTCTCTGGTAGGAGCTGGGGAAATGTACCGTGGCAGCGTGGAGAAATCCGGCCAGCTCATGCAGACAGTTCACTTAATTGGCACTGTCAGCTCACCCTCCCCCCTCCACCCATGAGCCTTGTCTGATGGCTACCAGGTCAATCACATTTGTGCACTTGGAACTAATACTCCAATCATATCTCAATAAAAATCATTCTGTTCTCTGGAGATCCTAACCATCATCAGGATGTTCAGGGCCAGTACTGACATTTACTGTTCAAGGCGAGAGAACCAAAGGCTGATCCACAGCCTCTGGCAGACAGCTTATCAGCTATCTCAGTGACTACTATTTACAACAATTTTCCAAGCAAATGACAAATTCTTTCCAGGCCCGAGGCTCTCTGAAACATTCCTGCTCCTCCTGTCTCCCTGGGAATGGATTCTAGTTCCTGATGCCAAGGGAAGGACACTGTGATCTGTGCAGAAATAGATGCCCTCTTTGTGCCGGGTGTGTTTACCAAAACTGTCCCTTTAACAAAAGAAATCAATTGATTTGAGCCCCTGCTCAGGACCGGGTGACCACGTTATCCTCAGGCAGCATCAGTGAAGTCATTTTGTCAGAGGGGAGGCGTGGAGGCCCATCAGCCTCGGAGCGGCATGGGAGCCACTCAGAAGACGTACTGGGGAGGGGTTATAAATTAGGAGCTTAGGGTTAACACGTACACACCTCTCTATATAAAATAGATAACCAGCGAGAAAGGAGCCCTGCTCAACACTTTGTATTGGGTTGGCCAAAACATTAGTCCAAGCTTTTCCTTGAGATGTTTGTTATAGAAAAACCCAAATGAATATTTTGGACAAGCCAATAATAATCTATTAGGAAGAACAACCTGAAAAAGAATATACATCAGTTCAGTTCAGTTCAGTTGCTCAGTTGTGTCCAACGCTTTGCTACACACATATATACATAAAATATACATGTGTATATCTGAATGACTGTGCTGTACACCTGAAACTAACACAACACTGTAAGTCAACCAGACTTCAGTAATAAAATGAAACAATAATTTTCTTTATTGTAATAAGTAAATCAAATATGCACTGAGGAGCCCAACTCTGCTCTCCGAGAAATCAGATCTGCTGCCTGTGCCCATGTTCATCTTCCTCTCAAGACGTGAACTCCTCCAGTGTCAGGGTCCAGACAGAGCTCAGAATGGCCCTCAGCCCCCTGAAGCAGCCAGCTCTCAGCAGAGACTTGCATCTTGAGTGTGGGCATGAGAGGTGTCATTTATTCTCTGATACTGCCCCCAAATACCTATGCAGATTTATAGAGAGGGAAGGTGTGGGCTGGGGGAGAGGCAGAGAAGTACGATGAAAGGAACAGTAATGACTAATGAATGATAGTGGAGGGTCCCAAGGGACTGTCATTACCACTGTTCAGTAAGTCAGAAATTACTTCAAATATATGTCTTTTTTTTTTTTTTAAGAAAAAACTTAAAACCAGAGGTGTCTTCCTAGATTACCCTAGGATGGGAGTGTCCCTCTCCTCCCCGAGACCATTGCTCCAAGGGACGTTGTTGGAATTTAAGATGTTTCCAAAGTCCTGTACAATTATCAACAATTATTGCTAAGTGACAGCCCTCTGGGGACGAGATGAGGGGAAATTTCATTTACATTTCCATCCAGAAGGCTGTGATCATTCCTCTGAGTGGGAAACAGGTGGACAGGCTCAGCCCTCTTCCCAAAGATAGGTGACCCCAGTGCATATTTGTTGAGGACCTACTCTGTCAGGCGCTGACCTGAGGGCTTTAGAAGTATTCTCTAATCCAAGCCTCATCACCACCCCAAAAGCACCTAATATGGGGACCCTCAATTGCTCCATTTTACAGATGAAGAAACTGAGGCTAAGAAAAGTTAGATTAGTTGCCCAAGGTTATCTGGGAAGAAAGCCACAAGGTTTGACCCCCATTTCAGTGGCCTGCATCCTTTTTTTTTTCCACAGTGCTTTTTTTTCCCAATTTCAGAAAATATTTTATTTTTTAATGCTTTTTATTGTAGTAAAAGCCACATACTATAAAACATACTATTTAACCACATTTAACTGTACGGCTCAGGGGCACGAAGTACATTTCGCACTGCTGTGCAGCCCTCACCATCGTCGTCTCCCAAATTTTTCTCCTTCTTAAACTCTGTCCCCGTTAGATACTGACTCCTCACCCCGTTCCCATACCACCCCGTCCCCACCCCTGGCATCCATCAGTGTACTTTCTGACTCTATGAACTCAATGATTCTAGGTCCTTCATATAAGTGGTATCTGTCTGCACCTACTGTATACTGGAGGGGCTTCCCGATATGGTATAGTGGCTAAGAACTCAACTGCCAATGGAGGAGACCCAGGTTCAATCCCTGGGTCGGGAAGATCCGCTGGAGAAGGAAATGGCAACCCACTCCAGTATTCTTGCCTGGAAAATCCCATGGGCAGAGGAGCCTGGCAGGCTACAGTCCACGGGGCCGCAGAGTCGGACATGACTGAGCGCATGTGACTGTGTATTGTTTAAGGTTCATTTAATACATGTCGTGTAGCCTACAGTCTTAACCACACCCGACGCTGCTTGTGGTCATACTTTTCCCTTTGCAGGCTTGCACTGAGGATTAGGGGAGCACCCAGGGGGCCTCCGTCAACCTCAGGCACCACCTGTACAGTCACCTGAATGTCCCTTTGCTGATCTCCATCCTCCAAGTGGGTCTTCTTTGAATTGGTCTGATTCCTCAAGAACCGGTCTGAACTTATGACTAACCCTGGTCTTGGAGATCACGTAACTGAATGTGTGTGATCAGGCGATAAGAAAGGCCTGGTAATTCCAGGTCTTTCTGGTTACAAAAATGACATTTCAGCTCAGAGGACTCCTGACTTGCCCGCCGCCCCTGCCCCCGGCCCTTGCCCCTACCCGCTCTCCTCTGGAAAGGGCCGCTCCTCCCAGCAGGTTCCTACAGGCTGGCCTGTCCTTGGGGCTGAGCATCTGAGGATGGTGGGGGGCCTGGTCTACCTGTGGTGCAATGTGGTGTCTGCAGACAGCAGTGGGGCCAACAGGACGGATTCAGATCTGTGCTTGAGAAACTACAGATGTGGTTTACGTGGATTAACTCATTGGCTCTTCAAAGAGTCTGGGAAGTAGCTTAACTTTTTTTTTTTTTTGGCTGTGCCTCGCAACACATGGGATTTTAGTTCCTAGACCAGGGATCTCAAACCTGCACCCCTGCATCAGAAGCATGGAGTCCTAACCACTGGCCTACCAGCGAAGTCCCAGCTTAACTATGCCCAGCTTATAAATAAGGAAAGTGAGACCTGAAGAGGCTGGGCTACATGCCACATGCAGCAGAGAGGGGCTAAGTGGCCACTCTGGCTGGAGAACCCACTCATATGTCTAACAGCAAGTGGGATGAAGGAGAAATCTCAGATTTCCGGCTGGTTATGAACTTTTACATGCAACTTTTTTTCAGATTGAGCTCAGAATTCCAGGAACCAAGATACCTTGAAACAGTCCCATGCCTCATAATTTTGTTGTTTGCAATTATGATAATGCTAAATGTATAAGAGATTTAACATCTACGTCTTTCTGGAAACACCTCAGAGAAAGAAAATTCTCAAATCAGAGGGAAAATGCTTCAGCAGAAAATGCATGTGGTGAGTTCTCTGGGCCAACAGGGTCACTGTGACCATCCTGATCTTGACTGAGGTGCTCTCCTCAGCTATTAGGGCTTAGGGATGCTGAAGTGGGGGCATGGGCCTGGAGGATGTGTTCTCAAAGCTTAAATGAGCTCAACTTTGACAAGGTTGCCCGATTCTTCCCTTGCACATAGTCCTGGCAAATTCCATGCCTAACTTCTTGACTTTACACCTTGCATGAGGCAGGAGTGGCTTCAGGTCCCCCAGCAGCCCCCTCTGCTCTGTCTTCCATGCTGCTCACCTCAGAGAAAAGCATGCAAACTAAAGCCACCCTACTCAGGCCCTTCACCAAACTATTTATTGACTTGTCTCCAAAGACAAATATTAATTAAGTCATACTGAAGGGTCCTAGCAGGGGGAAGTTAAGGGTTCTCAGACAACTCAAATATTGTGCAGTTTATAATGGATAGATAGATACTAACAGAAGTAAATTATCCAATGTTTACTGAGCACCTCTTACTTCTTGTCTTGGCTCTGGCTTCACACATGTGATTTCCAACCCCATAACCCAACATGAAGTGATATCATTTTACAGATAAGGAAACTGAGGCTCAGAGATCTGAACAGCTGACCCTGAGGTGAGCCAGGCAGGCGATGGCAAGCTGGGCTTTGCCCTCACCCTGTGCAGATGAGGAGGGAGGGGTGGCCTGGAGCAGGGCCGTGGGGAGAGACAGGGGAGGGTGGGGACAGGCTCAGAGGCCGGGCTTTCCTCTGGGACGGGTCTCCCGCAGGGGATTTCCAGGAGAGCTAGGTGGGGCTTGGTGTCCGCACTCACCTGCCGGCTTGCGCTGCTTGACACACTGCCCCCGGTTGGGGATGCCCGCAGCCAGGTCACCCGGGCTCAGGATGTGGCACTCGTAGCCCGAGGGGCAGAGGAGCGGCTCGGCCCCATCCTCAGTGGTGCTGCAGGCCTCTGCTGCGGGGTGGGGGGACACAGGGGGCTCAGGGGTGGCCCCCAGCGGGGCAGAGGGGCTGCCTCTCGTCTGCAACCCAGACGCCAGGCTGTGCCTGGGGTCTCTGCGTGCGCGTGCACGCACACACACATGCACACACACGCACACACACACACGCACACGGGGGCAGCTCAAAGTCAAATGACCCCAAACACACCCTCACACGCATTATGACACACATAATGTAATGTCACCTGCACACCTTGAAACACATGTGTTCATGTTTACAGTCACACATACATATATGCTTACACACCAAACTCCCAATACACATATACAGTTGCACCACCCCACAAGTCCTAACACACATACACACATACATATTAGCTATCTGCAGGCACACACACACAAACACATCCTGCACATACACATTCACATCTATAGTCACACACATCATGAACACAGCTGCACAAGTACTCACACAGCCCCAAGCACAGCCACTGGGCTCCACGAACAGCTGCACACCCTAACGGACAGGGTGGTGCACGTGTTTGTATGCAGAGCCACAGAGCAGAGCAGCATACAGCAAGGTGTTCACTCATACCCATACCCCTGCAGTGGTCCAGACCCCAGGCCTGCCTGTCGTTCCTTTCAGAAACTGTCCTCCACCACCCCGCCCCCAGGGAGGCCTCAGGAGCAGGGAACAATGGACCCACATGGTGATTTTAAGGATCTGAAAACCCCACCCCCCTCCCTCTGAACTCTCCTCCACCCAGTGAGGAGGCCCCAGTCCCAGGGACCGTTGAACCCTATGGTGTTCTGGGGATTCTGAGAGCCTGGCCAAGCCCCAGTCACACTCTTCTATGGGGGTGTGGATGGTTCAAGAGGGTGGGGTATCTGAGGACAAGCAGCCTCCTGGAGCAGAGGCTGCCCCTGGTTTTCAGTTTTCTGGGGGCAGCCTGAGAAGGAGGACCCTGGCTGTGCTGTCGGGTTGGGCGTCACCCCACAGGTACCTTGCAACACCTCCTCAGGGCCATCCAGGAGCCAGCCGTTGCCCCCAAGCCATCGAGGTTTCGGGCGGTACTAGCCAGTCTAAAACTGACAAGATAAGGCATGGTTACGTCAATGCCCTCTTCAGGCAGCCGAGAAATGCCCCAGCCTCTGGGAATGGGGGAACTCACATCACACGACCCTCCCGAAGGAGAAACAAAACAACGTGGTTCTCCTGAAAACAATTCACCTCTTCCCTTTAGTGACAGATTTTTGAGTTTCAACTAGGCACTGGGTAGCCAAGCTGGAGACTACATTTCCCAGCAGCTCCTGCGGCTAGGTATGGCCGTGCCAACCGAGTTCTGGCCAATGGGATGTGAGCAGGGGTGACAATGCAGCTTTCTGTCTTGCCCTTGCATTGATGCCTGTCTGTCCCTTTCGCTCTCTTTCCTGCAACATGCAGTCTGGGGCCCACTTAGACCACATGGAGCAACAAGACAGAGGGAACCTGGGTCCCTGTGGAGCAGAGCCACCTGCCTGCTATGGACCATCTGTCAACTCTGGCCTTTTAACCAAGGGAGAAGGAAATATTTAATAGGCTGGGCCCCTTGGTTTATGGGTCTTTAGTTACAGCCTTATGGTCTGTTCTCTAACCAATACATTTTCTAACAGAAAGCGTGACCATGTAGTAGACTGGAAGGTCTTCAAACGCCCAAACAGGGATTGAAAACCCAAATGTCTCTGGGGGCAGAGAAGTAACATAAAGGAAAAAGGCAGGCCAGGTAGGACCACGGCCAACTGGACAGTGTTCTGCTTCCATGGGTCAGCAGTTGGTCAGCTCTGGCCAGCCATTCCCAGTGTTCTCAGAGCCTCTGGGTGTTGTTGTTGCTTTAAATATTATTTATTTATTTGACTTCATGGAGTCTTGTTTGCAGTACATGGGGCTTCACTGCAGCACGCAGGCTCCAGAGTGCACAGGCTCGACAGCTGTGATGTGCGAGCTTAGCTGCCTCATGGGGATCTTAGTTCCCTGGGCAGGAATCAAAACAAGGTTCCCTGCATTGGAAGCTGGACTCTTAACCACTGAACCACCAGGGAAGTCCCTGGGTGGCTTTATCTTTTCTTAAACTTTAAGTCTATATTTTTTGAAAAAAAAAAAAAAGAAACTTGTTTTTAAATGTTGGCAATTGATTTAAAAAAAAAGCCCTTTGGAGATCAAATAAAACTGGTTTGGTATCACATTTGCTTATGGCCGCTGCTTTAGTCTGACTCCAAAACACAACAAAATAAAGAGACTGATGTGCTGTCTAGTGCCTTTGAGAGCACATAGACGAAAACTAGTAAAAATGCTGGTTAGCTTTTTCTTTAAAAGAGTACAATATGGCTATAAGATGGTTGCTCTTGGTGTAGAAAGGGAAACAACAGACCAGACCAGCTGTTGCAACTTCCAAATGAGAGGGGTGTCATGGTTCCAGAGCTCTATTTCCAGCCTCCTGTTTCTTCCCTCCTTTTGCCCATCACCTCAGGCTTAATGTTAGAAAATACATCTTCAGTGCTATTTTTCACTAAACAGAAAATGTGTTAATGCATCCTATATAGGGAAACATACACCCTTAGCTACGTGTGCGGTGTGCTCAGTCATATCTAATTCTATGTGACACCGTGGACTGTAGCCCGCCAAGCTCCTGTGTCCACGGGATTCTCCAGGCAAGAATATTGGAGTGGGTTGCCATTTCCTCCTCCAGGGGATCTTCCCAAGCCAGGGATCAAACCCACATCTCCTGCCTTGCAGGCAGGTTCTTTAAGCTGAGCTGCCTGAGAAGCCCACACTTTGACATACTTTTTGGAATACTGAAATTTGGTCAAGACCTTCCATAAATGTGCAGACCTTTAAGGCTTGGAAGCCCGGGGCCTTGCCTCTCTGCTCTCGAACTAGAACTTTCTGGGATCACCTACTAGATAAATTCCCTCCACCCAAGACATTATCTCAGGGTCTGCTCTGAAGGGAAAGGGAACTTACAAGCAGACTGCAAGGAAGTGTATAAGCTGCTTAGTCATATTAGATAAGCAGTTCTCAATGTGGAGCGATTTTGCCCCTAGATGAAACATCTAGTAAAGCCCAGAGAGTGTTTTTGGCCGTCTCAATGCAGGGGTGGGGCTACTACTGCCATCTAGTGGGGAGAGGCCAGGGGTGCCACTCCACATCCCATGAACACAACACCCAGGTCAGCCCCTCACTCCTCATCCATCAGATTTATCCAAACCTAAAGGTCAGGAGTGCCAAGGGTGAGACAAAGTGTGCTAAACATTATTGTTATAATTATTATGACTAATGCTTTGCCGACTCTTCCTGCTGGCCAGTGAGAGCCAGGCTTTCACTGATTCGTCTACCCTTCACTTAACTTTTACATGGTGGGGATATAGCAGTGACTGAAACAAATCAAACTTCCTGCCTCATGGGGCTGACCTTCAAGTCGGGGGAATAGTCAGGAAACAAATGAAGCATAATATTCTAAGCTGAGCCATAAAGAAAGCTTCAGCCACAAGGCAGTAAGGAACCGGAGGCAAGCCACAAAGCCAGAGTAAAGGTGATCACAGAGAGGGAAACTACCCTGAGGGGCTTCCCTGGTGGTTCAGATGATAAAGAATCCTGCAATGCGGGAGATGGGGGCCAGTCCCTGGGGCAGGAAGATCCCTTGGAGAACAGAATGTCAGCTGGATCCAATACTCTGGTCTGGAGATTTCTGTGGACAGAGGAGCCTGGCAGGCTACAGTCCATGATGCTGGGAAAGACTGAAGGCCAAAGGAGAAAAGGGTGGCAGAGGATGAGATGGCGAGACAGCACCACTGACTCAGTGGACAGGAATCTGAGCAGACTCCGGGAGATGGGGAAGGACAGTGAAACCTGGCGCGCTGCAGTCCACTGGGCCACAAAGAGTCGGACACAGCTTAGCAAGTGACCAACAACAACTCCCCTGAGAAAGAGATCACCTCTGGACCGAGATCTGAGAGGGTGAGGAAGTGAGCTCTGTGGGTATCTGGATGTGGGGGAAAGACTGGATTCCACAAATGGGCCCAGGGGCCCCACATTCCCTGCACCCAGAGCCTAAGGCAGTGGACACTCCCCCACAGTCAGAAGACTAAACTGAAGCTCCAGTTCTGCCTGCTAGGTGACTCTGGGCAAGGCACTCAGCTTCTCTGAGCTCCAGTATCTTCAGCTATAAAACAGTGCTGATAATGGTCTCTCCAACTCCACGGGAGTGTGTGAGCATTAAATGAGACAGTGCAAGGAAAGGCTATTTGGAATGTCATGGACAGTTATTCCATTTGTGCACTGCTCAAAAACACCTGTTCTAGGCAGCAAGTAAGGCTAGCGTTCCTACACCCTGTCTCTGCCCAAAGGAGGGGACAGTTCTTAGACTTGTCCAACCAGACAGGCGGACTTTTATGTGCTTCCGCCACCAGGAGGGGTGCCGTCTTGTCCTTCTTGTAAAAGGCCCTGTAGGAGCCAGCCTGACCAAGAGGCGGTGCTTAAAGGCAGCACCGACTGCAATTATGAGCGTTATTAAGGGTGCTGAGTCCATTGTCATCACTAGGACCTCACCCTGAATAAAACTGAGTGTGTTCAATCTTACCTTGGCTTTGGCGGGGCTGGGGGGCAGGTGCTTACTAATGAAGGCCCACGGGAACCAGAGCCTCTGGCTGACAGTGCAGTCCTACCAGACTTCTGCGCACCAAAGGCTCAGCCCCAAGAAGACGGAGAGAAACCCCCTGCCTACCCTCATCCTACCCTCTCAGGGCACGTTTCTCCACTCAGTGGAGACCCCCATCTCCCTCCCCATCCCCCAGGCTCCCTTCCTACCCCTCCCTTCCCCAAGCTCTCCAGAAGGGATCTGAAACACCTTCCCTCCAAAGATGATGCCCTGAGAACTGTTTCTTCCAAGGAGATTCCTGTTAGGATTCAATGAACATGATTCCTTGCTCCTAGCCCCACGTGGGGCTGAGCAAGCACTTTGGGACTTGGCACTCTCTGGAAGCTGAGCGTTCTCATTCCTGCTTTACAGGTAGAGATTTAAGGCTGTCACCAGCTGGCCAGCAGATCTGAACCCAGGAGTCTGCATCCTCACCTGGATCGCTAAGGTGTCAGGTCTCCATCTCAAATACTCACAGGGCCAGGCCTCATGAGTGAACTGGGTGGCCCTGGTGGGGTCTCTGGAAAACTAGAGGGGTCCCCCTGCCATGTAGGAGCACCTAAGGCTGCAGCAGATGGTGGCCCAGGGAATGCGGGCCAGTATTTTTAAGAAAAGCTGGAAATCTGGATTTTTTAATGAGGAATCTCCGCCAGCTTCATAGGAGGAAACATTTTCCCTGCGATGGGTGTCCTCTGGACTGTAGTTCTCCGCCGGGGAGGCGAGCCCCACGTACAGCAGGCGCTCACTGCATGCAGCTGGATGCTTGCCTCCCGGAGCGCTGTGTTTCCATTTCCTAGGTGGCCCAGGTGCACCCGGCAGTACAGTTCCCCTGTGTGGCCGGCCCTCCCAACCCGCCCCCTCCCCTGCCCCCAACCCCGCCCCTCCCCTGCCCCCCACCCCCCACCGCCCGCCGGGTGATCCTACCTGGCGGGGGCGGCACGGCCTCCAGACAAGCGTAGGCGCAGCCGTTGTAGCAGCAGTGCCGGTGTTGCGGGCACTCGGAGTCGGCCTGGCAGCGTGCAGCCTGGCAGGCACCGGGGGGCAGCGAGCGCGGGGGGCGGTGGGCAGCGGTCTGCGTGGGGCTGATGGGAGCCGCCAACCTCCTCCGCCTATGGGAAGAAGGCGCATCAGTGGAATGTGCTGGGTGCTGTGCGCTGCAGTGGAATCTCTGGGCCTCTCTGAGCCAGTGCATCCTGTCATTGGCAGAACCACCCTCTGAAGGTTGCTCTGACCATGAAAAGATGCTGTTTCTCTCTGTCACTGATGGTGAGCCCAGCAGCAGCCAAAAGATGAATGCATCTGGAGAACTGTATGTTAACCAAGCATCTATCCTGATGTATTTATGCATGTACAGATTTGTATATATTTACATAGAAAAGGGTATATATGTACATATATACATATATACACACACATAGATATGTACACATGTATATTTATGTATATTCATATATACTTATCATCCATCCATATGTTTATATAGAACTTTGAGAATTTACAAATCACACACAAAATGAATAAATTCATACAACAACTTGGATAAAACTCACAAACATAATACTGAGCAAAAAAAGAAAAGAAAACCCCAGTGTCACAAGAGCACACACAGTGGCCCTGTTCTGCTTCTTGATCTAGGTGCTGGCTCCACAGTGCATTTTAATGGAGCCTGACAAAGGATTTTCCCATGTTTAGGCACTATGTTTCCAGAAAAAGTGAATAATATCACATATTATTTAACATGTAAGAAGTATGGACACATGGCCAATAAAATAAGCCTTTTAGAGGTGGGACTGGGAGAGCTGAAGTCATGCCGGGTAAGCCACTCTGGATCCCTGTGACACCAGACGCCCGTCTGTGCAGGAAGCACTGTTTGGTTTCTGGATCTGAGGGTAGGGTGTTTGGAGGGCAGGTCTTACACATGCCTACACACACATACACACACTCATGCACACACAGAGACAGAGTAAGTCATTGCGAAAAAAACACCCTGGATCACCCCACTGCCTGCTAGTGTCTGAACTACTCTTGCCACCTAAAACACTGTAACTACTGATCCTCCAATCCCCAACATATATATATTTCAAAATTCTGCCCTTTGTACTGTCCAAGTAAATAATGTACTGCTGCAGACTGCAATAGCATGCAGCCGCTAAAACCTGCTTATGAGCAATCCCCCAAGATATGGAGGTTTGTAAAGAAAACTAAAGTGTAGGACAATTTGTATGCTCTGCACCTATGTTTTAAAATATATGTATGCACACACATGTAATATGCATATATTTATACAGGCCTAGAACATCTTTGGAAGGATATACAAGAATACACAAGCAACTGTTGTCAAAGATTACCTCTGGAGAGAAGAATTAGGTTTTGAAGTTGAGGGAGATTTTTCCTATTGTCAACACTTTTTTCTCCTTATTGCAATATGTATTGCCATGAACACACTGATTTTTTCCAATTTAAAGAAAATTAAAAGTTTACAAGTAGAAATACTTAACAGGAAAAACTTTATGTTAAGTAAAATAAATAAAGGCAAGCTACACAATGGCATTGCCCTCAAAGGTCAAGGCTGTCTGAACGTCCCTCCTCTGCACCTATTGTGTGTTAGTCATTCAGTCGTGTCTGACTTTTTGCAATCCCATGAGCTGTAGCCCGCCAGGCTCCTCTGTCCATGGGATTCTCCAGGCAAGAATACTGGAGTGGGTAACCATTTCCTTCTCCAGGGGATCTTCCCGACCCAGGGATCAAACTCGGGTTCTCTGCACTGCAGGCAGATTCTTTACCATCTGAACCACCAGGGTGGCTGCAAACCCCATTGCGCTGCTCCCAGTGCCCTGTAGGGGCAGTCAGATCACCAAGAATAGGTTCTGAAGAGATGCTGGAGAAGACTCTTGAGTCCCTTGGACTGGAAGGAGATCCAACCAGTCCACTCTGAAGGAGATCAGCCCTGGGATTTCTTTAGAAGGAATGATGCTGAAGCTGAAACTCCAGTACTTTGGCCACTTCATGCGAAGAGTTGACTCACTGGAAAAGACCCTGATGCTGGGAGGGATTGGGGGCAGGAGGAGAAGGGGACGACCGAGGATGAGATGGCTGGATGGCATCACTGACTCGATGGACGTGAATGTGAGTGAACTCCGGGAGTTGGTGATGGACAGGGAGGCCTGGCATGCTGCAATTCATGGGGTCGCAAAGAGTTGGACACAACTGAGCAACTGAACTGAACTGAACCAATGGGTGGTGGGGGCGGGGCGCAGTCACAAGGACCAGTAGTTTTCAAACTACTTCCCAGGACCCACAGCGGCTAAGACTGAGGGCCTGGTGGGGAAGGTAAAAGTGACCAAGTGTGGTGGGGGGCAGGGGACAGCCTGGGGAGGGTGGGGTGTCTGCCTCCCTTCACCTAGAGAATCATCTTTAAAAATATATATATTATATATAATTATATAATATAATATATATATATTTATATAATATATATTTATACATCATATTTATATAATATATAATAATATATATGTGTATAATTTATATATAATATATATAACATATATTTATATTTATATATTTATAAATATATATTATATATATATATTAATGCAGTGCAGTATTGTGTTAGCTTCAGGTGTAGGGCAAGGTGGTTCAGTTATTTACTGCGGATTCAAATGATACATTATTAAAAGACACAGAATGTAATTCCCCAGGCTGCACAGTACACCCTTGTTGCTTATTTGTTTTAAGTGGAGTACTTTGTATCCAGAGAATTCATCTTTCCTCCCTTATCGAAACCACTTAATCTGTGAAAAGCAAAAAAAAAAAAAAAAGAATACAAAGCCAACATCTGGCAGAAACAAAGCCCAAACAAAAGGGGCAACCTTGTAACTTTTGGATCTTCCAGCTCTGGTTCAGCCTTTCTGCCACCGCCTGCTTGGCCGCCCCCACCCCCCAGTTCCTGTATCCTCAGGAATGATTTCCAAGCTACATGCAGTACACATCATCATCCCTAGCCTTCAACTCCCAGTTCATTTTCTTCAGAATGAATGACCCTGGACACATGTTGGGGCCCCGCCGCTGGAATCCTAATCAGAGGTGACAGCTGCCCCGGCCTCCCTGGGAGGGGGAGCAGGGATGCTGAGTGGGACTGGCAAGGGACTGCTGGCTTTTCCGCCCAGCCTGTTTTCACATTGAGCCTCATTTATGAAATTTAACAGAGCCCAGAGATCAGACGGGACATGCCTTCCCCCCACCTCCGATGCCTCCCAGGTGGGTGACTTCCTACAGGCAGGCCCCAGCGGGACAGGGGTGGGGTGGGGTGCACATCGAGAGATTCAGTATAGATGCGCCAGGGCTCTCTGAGGAAAACTCAGATGTCGCTTCTAGGAATTGGGAGAGAACAAAAGAGATAAGCACCTTAGAAGTCAAATCACCCAAGTGATTTATGGTGAGGCCTGAACAACAGATGGCCCTGGGTGATAAAGATTTCACCGATTTCACCAGGGCCCAGATTAAAGGATTAAATGTTTTGAAAAATATTTCATGTCATGCAAGGTGATGCTCACAGAGGGTCCTAAACAAAGGATTAGGAAGAGAAAGAACAGACTTTAATCAACGAAATAGATTACCTTCCCAGCCCCCAGGGGGTTAAAGGTTAAAGGCCAGAGTCTGCAGGCTAAAAGGTCAGACCCCAGCTGGTCTCACGGCCCTGCTCCTTCACTTCTCTGGCCTCCCTCCTGTCCTCCTGCCCTCTCGCTCACTCCTGGCTAGTGCCCTGGCGCCTCTGAGGTCCCCCTCTGGGCCTTTGCACAAGATGCCTGCCCAGCTCTGGCCCTGACACAGTGCAGGTATCTGCTCTCACATGCCCTAACTGGTGAT
Organism: Nanger dama; assembly: GCA_917880005.1. Classification (NCBI taxonomy): domain Eukaryota; kingdom Metazoa; phylum Chordata; class Mammalia; order Artiodactyla; family Bovidae; genus Nanger; species Nanger dama. Next base: position 10,015,480 of record CAKJTW010000012.1, on the reverse strand, counting down.
CCCGTTCCCCGCGGCCTGCCTGACCCTCCATCACCCTTGGGGGTGACTGCGCATTGATCCACTGTGGCGTTTTTCTCCTCGGAATTTTGCCTTCTTTGTGACCTAGCACCTCTGACCGTGCATGGCGGAGAGCAGGTGCTCTGTTCACCTTCCTTGCGGTTGATGCGAACTGTGATCATGAGGATGATGGAGGTGTGAGAGATGGGCAGCACCGAGCGCTGATTCACCACGTGCCAAGCATCCTCCTGCGCGTCCAACCTGCACATGGGCCCTGCGTGGGCGGTGCCCCTTCATGTTGTTTAATCTTGCACCTTCCCCCAGCATCCACATAGTCTCTGGTCCCGGGAGTCCAGCGGGGCAGGCCCCAGGTGCTCAGAGAATTAAAGGTTTGCCCAAGGCCATAGGCAGAGAAGGGTCGTGAGCCCAAGTATTACACGCCTCCCTTCTAAAGTCAGAATAAAGCATCCAAAATATAAACCTGGGGTCAGTGGCCTCGGTGTCCAAAGGCTTGCCAAGACCCCAAACCCCTCCTTGCCTTGGAGCCTCCTCTTCCTTTGGGGCAAGAACTTCAGAGCTGGGTCCCACATTCAAGTGTACCAAGGCGGACGGCGCCATGGCCGTGACCTCACGAACAGTCAGGGATTTGAGCTCAGGCATGGGAACCAGGTGAGTCTGGCTTGGACCCCTGCAGCTGTGTCATCATAAAGGAAAATAACCTCTGTGAGCCTGTTTCCTCACCTACAAAATGGGCCCATAAGTGCGTGCCTGCTGCAGGGGTTTGCGGAGGGAGCAGGTGAGATCCGTAATGCTGATCCCTTGGTTTTATTATTTCTGTGTGAAGCTCTAGGTGTAATGCTGAGGCAGATGCTAAAGAAACCTCTGAGCTGGTCCCTGCCTCCAAGGAGTTCAAGATCTGCTAGTAACTGGGATCTGAAGACGCTTAAGCAAGAAACCCTCATGCAGCAATGCCGTCATTTCTGAGGATGGGGGCAGGGGCAGACTGACAGAGTTCCTCAGAGGTAGTAGCCGACCCAGCACTGTTCTCTGAGGGTCCCCCAAGGCGGCGTCCATTGCTCCCCTGTGGTTACCTGTGTCCCCACCGTGGAGGTGAGAAAACCGAGGCACATACACCATATGGAGAGCACCAGGCTCTGAACTTGGGCCAGTCTGCCTTCCTAATTATGGCCGAGCAGGTGGCATTTATTAAGCTCCCACTGAGAGCCAACACTGTGCTAGGTCAACAAGCACTGAATTTCACTGTTCTCAGCACAGTCCTCTAAGGTCACGGCTGTGATTCACCCACTTTACTGATGAGGAAACTGAGACCCAGAAACACTGAAGGCGCTCGCCCCAGGTCATGCAGCTGGCCAGCAGCAGAGGCAAGATTCAAACCTGGGTCTGACTCTGGCAAATTCCTGTCCTGGGAGCCTAGGCCTGGGGAGCTGCTTCCCAGTCTCTGAGATTCCTCCTGCTTTGTCGGCTTGGGGTCCCCCTCTCTCACATGGTCCTGCCTCCTGCTCCTGTGGACCAGCCCCAGCTCTGGATATAGGTATGTAACTTCCTCCCCCAGGCACACCTTTTGGAAAGAACTCACCCTGGCCCCTGCTCTCTGCAGCCCCAGCCAGCCTTCCCCTCCGTTGCCACTCAGCTGAAAATAACAGCATGTCAAATCTCAGCTCATTCCAGACTGACAACATCCTTCACGAATATCCCAGACAACTCATGTCCTCCATCTTTTCTTTTCATCCCTGCTAGGGGATGGCACAGCGAGCCTGCTTCAGAGTTCCTACGGTACAGCTCGGAAGGCAACATCCCAGCACTGCATGCCTTGCGTGGGTAAAGACGGTTCCCTTAAGGTTTCAATTTAGTAGCTATTCTTTTCTTCATTCCTTGGGGGGATATTTTTGGAAGCCTCTGTATATTTGCAAAGCCATTCTGCTGATTCCTTCAGGAAGCAGGTAGGGAAAAATCAATTCTGGACTGCTTCAGAGGGAAGCCCAATTCCATGAGTCCACTGAAGCGCATGCCTGGATGTCCAGCCAAAGCTGTATAAATATATAATGGCAAATCTGCTGGAACACCACAGAAGTCTTTGAAAAGAGAACATGGACCCATCATATTAACATATTCACCATGCGTGTGTGCTCACTCAGTCGTGTCTGACTCTTTGTGACCCCATGGGCTGTAGCCCACCAGGCTCCCTCTGTCCATGGGATTTCCCAGGCAAGAACACCGGAGTGGATTGCCATTTCTTTCCCAGGGGATCTTCCCGACCCAGGGATGAGACCAGCATCTCCTGTGTCTCCTGTGTCTCCTGCACTGCAGATGGATTCTTTACTGCTGAGCCACTGGTGAAGCCATTCACCTTACATCATTTGATGAAAAATGCAAAGTACAAAACAACATGAATGATAAGCCAGACACAAATTCCACACACAAATATGGTATTTGTATGAAACATCCAAAACAGGGAAAATTTTGTAGACAGGAAGCAGATTGGTGGTTGCCAGGCAGCAGGGATGCAGAGTGGGTTTGGGATTTCCTTTTAGGGTGATGGAAATACTTTGGAACTAGAAAAAGTGGTGGTTGAGCAACACTGCAAATGCACTAAATGCCACCGAACGGTTCGCTCTTATGTGGCTGACTTTATAGTATGTGAACTTCATCTCAATAAAAAAAATTTAAACAACATGAGCAAAATAGCGTTAAAAAAATAATGTGTGCTGAGTATAAGCACTTCATGAAAAAGTCTAGGTACACACACATATACCAAGATATCAACAGAGCTTGCGTTCTGGAGAATTTGGACCATTTTTACTTATTCGTGACTTTTTGTATTGTCTGAAGGTCTTGCACAGTCAACATCATTGTTTTTATAATTGGGGGAAAAAAACTGAAACCATCTCCATTTAAGGAGAAAGAATCCAGTCTCCAGAGCTGCCCCAGTTTACCACAACCCTCCCTCCACACACCCCCCGCCCCCGGTGCTCTGATCCCCGTGAGAGCGCTACCCTTCTTTGGAATGTTCCAGAGGTTTAATGGCCTGACCAATAAAAATGCATCTCAGGATGGACTGGTTTGCTGGGTGCAGGAAGAAAGCCAATTTTCCTCCAAACTTTACTCGCTCTTCCTCTGGAATTCGGACATCAAAGATCTAAAAATACGTCTCTCCCTGGAATGGCGGGATGAGAGTTCTGTGCGCGCTGAACGCCATTTCCTGACACCCGGGCTCCGGGAGCAGAGTCCGGTGCAAGGCTTACACTCCCTCTGGGAGGGGCTCAGAAACCCAGGATCTCACCCCAGGACGAGCCGTCTCAGGGCACGTCCAGAGCAGGGCCGCAAACTCGGCCAACTCCTCCAGCCGGTGTGTTCACTGAGCCCTGCTGGGTGCCTGAGAGTCTTCTAGAACTTTCCACCCCCTTCTCGTCTGCTCTAGAAATGTAATTTTTAATGTAACTCATTCATTTCATGGTAAATTCATAGTTCTCAGGCCTACTATGTGCCAGGCACTGGGTGCATGCAAGGAGAGCTAACCTGAACCAGAAAACACTGGCCCTGCCTTCACATGGCTCATCTCCGGGACAAGCGACCGACACCAACCAAGCATCACACAGAGGAAGCAAACAAATGGCTTTCCTTTTGTTTATCTGTGCGAGTAAGTCACTGAGGAATGAAACAAAGCCAGAGTTAAAAACAGAAAGAAATCATGCGATGATCATATGGGAGCTAAATGTTATGAAGGAGAAGCTGAGAAATTAAGAAAACTTGTAAGGGAGACATAAACAAGGCACTCCGGGACCAGGGAAGGCTCTTCTGAGGAGGAGCCACGAAACTAAGACAAACCTGGCCAGGAGACCTTCACAGAATCCCTAAAAGTACCTTAGATATTTGAGGGGTTTTATTTGTTTTTTGGCCATGTTGCATAGCTTCCGAGATCTTAGTTCCTCGACCAGTGAAAGTGCCAAGTCCTAACCACTGGACTGCCAGGGAATCCCTCAGGTTCCCTTTTTTTTTTTTTAAATTATCATGGTAAGATGCATACAATTTGCCACTCTCACCATTTTGAAGTGCACAATTCTGTAGCACTGACTAAATTCACAATATTGTGCAACCACTTACCTCTATATTTCTAAAACGTTTACCTCATTCCCAAACAGAATTCTTTTCTTTTTTTAATTGACGTATAGTTGACTTATACTTAACTACACTTTGAAGTATAGTTAACTTATAACTATGTTAGTTTCTGAAAAAATGCTATTCTCAGTAAGCAGTACTTCCTAATCCCTACCCCAACCCCAGCCCCTGGCCACCTCTAATCTACTTTTTGTCCCTATGGATTTGCCTTTTCTGGACATTTCATAAATAGCAGTAGGTCACAGGCTATGTGGCATTTTCTGACTGGCATCTTTTTTGATCTGGACCATTTAAAAAGTTTTATCTTTGGGGGTTTTTGGCCATGAGGCATGTGAGATCTTAGCTCCCCAACCAGGGAGCGAACCTGTACCCTCTTGCGTTGGAAGGCAAAGTCTTAACTGCTGGGCCACCAGGGAGTCCCCTGAGTGGCATCTTTCACTGAGCATAAGATTTCCAGGGTTCATCCATGCTGGAGCATGTCCTGGCACGTCATTCTTTCTTATGAATGAATAATGTTTCACTGGGTGGATGGACCCTGTTTTGTCGATCCTTTCTGAACTTGTGGACATCTGGGCTGTTTCCGCTTTGGTTACTGTGACTAGAGCCCTATCTCCATTTCCAGCCCCAGACAGGTGCTTCGGAGACTAAACAGAGCTATAGCCACAGTGACACATAGAAGTCATCAGGCCACCAGGCTGCCATGGCGGCTACAGTGAGTCCCATCTGGGGGTTCTGCTCAGAGGATCCTGAGATAGAAAGCAAGGTGAACACCTAGCCTGACATGTAGGAAGGATTGTTCTTATGACTTTCATCAAATGCCAGGAAAGCAAAGCTCAAAACACCAGCTCCACAGAACAGACCCTGAGCTCCCCAGAAAGGCTGTTGGGCTATTGATAAACATTCCACTCCCTGGCCTATTCTGTCTTATCTAGCCTCGTAAATATCTGGCTCTGTCTTTATTTTTATTCGTGCATAGAGAGCGGTATTCCCCTGCCAGGCCCTGAGCTGGAGGCTCTTGTGGTCTTTCCTCTGGACTGCAAAGCAGCACCGCTGTCTCCCAGGCTGCAGGCAAGGCAACGGAGGCTCACAAAGGACAAGCCTTCTCCTTATGAGCCTCCCGAAAGGGCCTCCCCTGTCTTCCTCTCTGGCACTGTGTCTAGAGCAGGAAAATGCATACAGCAGCCAGGAAATTCCCTGGACCCTCTGCCCACTCTGCCAAGGGGCAGGGCTTCAGGAAGGGGGAGGAGCCAGCATACAGGATGCTGGCAGACACACTGGTCCAAGTTTAACACCCAGCTCTCCACATGCAGTCTGTGCCAGTTTCCACGGTGTAAATGCTCCCACCGCAGCTGATTTCAAGCCACCAGTGCAAGACTGCTCAATAAGGAGTGGAGAAGAGATGTATAAGAGCTCCTGATGGATGGTATTTCTACAGTGTAGGTGCTACAGACACGAATAATCTTGAGAGCAGGGAGCGTGGTTAAGATGTAGCAAGATAATTAGGAAGTAATATGCTTCATACATCGTACCATGCCTGGCATCATTAAACATTCCCTTTACCCTCTTCTCTGCCTGGAAAACTCCTATTCATCCTTCAAAGCCCTGGGGTGAATATCCCCAACCTGGCACAGAGCTGTACATATTCTTTTGGGCTTCCTTTGTATTTGCCCATAATTTACCCACAAGAATGGATGGGAAGCCTTCTTCATGGCAGGCATCTGGCAAGGCACCAAGAACACGGCACTGAGGGAGACAGAATCGGGCCCTAATGTGAAGAAGCTACATTCCCTCTGAGGAGCCAAACAGCAGCCAGTTTCATAATTATTTGAGCAAAAGTCACCAAGTCACATGGACCACTCAGTATGTGCTGTGTTTGATGGATATGGAGTCATTCACTCTCCACCCTTAGGCTGAGAGTGTTAGTATCTTCCTGAACCTTCTATGCCTCTGTGCTCCCTTTTGGGGCAGGGAACCTAACATGACATCCCCCAGCTGCCTTAGACTCTCTCCTAGTCCCTTTCCTGCATTATTTACCTTTTCAACACTTATCGACAGACACACAGACATCAGAGATCCTGTGGGTGTGGTTTCAGACCACCACAGTAAAGCCAATCCCATCAATGTTTTGGTTTCCCAGCGCACCTACAAGTTACGTTTACATTATGCCACAGCATATTAAGCATGTAACAGCATTACATCTAAAAAATACACAATGTACACACGTTAATCACAAAAATACCCTATTGCTAAGAAATGCTAACTGTCCTCTGAACCTTCAGTGAGTCGCAACCTTTTCACAATAGTCACATCAAAGATCACTGATCACAGATCAATATAACAGAATAAAAATAGAGTGTGACTTAGCAGGAGAATTACCAGCATGGGATACAAAGACACAGAGCCACAAATGCTGTTGGCACAATGACGCCAGTAAACCCACGGACCCACACAGGAAAATCAGATGTGCTTGGATACATTTTCCTTTAGCTTCTCATTCATTCTCTGCAACCCCAGGCCTGTGGGGGTAACACGAGTTCCCCAAGGCTTGGGGATACAAGTTGGCATCCTTACAGCCTGGGGCAACCTGGGTAAACAGTGGCCATCTAACTGCCTATTTGTTTAAATAAACTGAAAGGAATGCACAGTCTTTCTCAGATGAGATCACTGGTGCTCAGAGATGTCAGACAACTTACCTGAAGTCACACAGCCTGTGAGCAAGAGTACAGATCCAAATTCAGGGCTGCAAGGGCCATGCTTCTCACCTCTGGTCATGGTGTGCCATCCCTCTGTATGGCTGTCACATGTTACCCAGCTGCTCACCCTATTCAATGAGGCCACCCTTAAGGGCAGGAGTTGCTTGCTGTCTCTGTGTTGTACCCACAGGACCACACACGGAGCCTGGCTCAGAGCAGTTTCCACCAAGTGTGTACTGAGTGAGTCAGGAAGCACACGGAAGCATATTGCATCCTAATGACATTTGGTTATTGATTGCTGAGAAACAACACTCAGTTTTAAGTCCTTGGACTCTTAAATTAGGTGCTGTTTGTCAGGAGAAAGAAAGTAACCTTGGGTAGGGAAAGCCCACCGCTGTCTGCCGTGTGTTTTTAGGGGCCCCTGGCTTCTCTATTTCCAGGCAGGGAGTCTTTTGAGGGCTGTGAGGTCCGTCTGCCTGCCCACCCGACTTTGGCACAATTCAGATAAAGACGTCTGCCCCAGCCTGCCCGCGTGTGGGGGCAAGAATTGCCCATCTCCCCCTGGCCCCCAGCCCCCTCTCTGACCTGAGCACTTACATGGGACCTCTCCGCCAGCCTTGAGGGCAATGCCCGCTTCCAGAGGTTCTTGGTGGAAGCGCCTTCAAGGAGCAGCAGAAGCAGGAAGCACAGAGTCCAGCTGACCTTTCTCTGGCCGCTGCCCATCCTGCAGCTGGTTCGAGGTGCTTCTTCCTAGATGGTCAGAGGAGAGGGGTGCTCCGGCCAGTGGGTCCTAGAATGGGGAGCAGAAGTGTGCTCGGGCTGCTGGAGAGTCTCTTGGCTCCACTCGGCCGGGTCCCTGGGATCATGTGTCCGCGCCCAGCCCAGGCCCCCCACCCCCATCCCCTGGTGGGGGCCGCCCACCGGGTTATTTTTAGCTTGCCCTACTCCATCTGGCCCCAGAGACTCCCCGCCAGACGTCTGCAGCCGAGGCGGCTCAGAAGGCAGCGGCAGCAGACGGGGGCATCACGCTGCTTGGAGACGTGGCTGGGAGTGGCCCTGTCACACAGGGATAATGAACACTTCCTTGCAGGCTGGGCAGTCCCCTCCCCAGGAGAGGTGCTGGCTTTGGGGGCTGGCTGGGGCCGGGTGGGGGCGGCACACAGGGGATGGGTTGGGGGCTTCCAGCTGCTACCCTGTCCAAACTCGAAGCTGGTCTGACAAACTCTTCTGCCCACAAAACTTCTTTGGAAGACTTGCTGAAAGGGGCCCAGTGGAGCACACGGCTGAGGGAAGAGTGCCCCGAGCCCTGGAAGCCTCTCCAGCGTGGGCATGTGGACTGTTGCTTATGCGTCATGGGTCTCTTGGGAGAGTTCTGTGCATTTGTGCAAGTAAAGCACTTCATGGACATCCTAACGGTGCTATCAATGTCAGCTTGTGTGTGTTTCATACACAACTCCATATTCCACAAACTCCGTACTCTATCACCTGTTCTCAGCAACCCCAAGACAGGCATTGCTATGATGTCCATTCTACAGATGGAGAAATAGAGGTACGATACTTGCCTAAGGTCAGGCAGTGGTGGCAGAGCTGAGGCTCCACACCAGCCCTATCTGATCACTGTGATGCCACCAGGGGCAGTTCTGCGCTTAGATGCCCCTAGGCTGGGTCCCAGCTTAGCCTTGGTATGTGGGGTGCTGATTGCTCCTCAGTTCTCTCATCTGAGACGTGGAGTTTGTGGTCACTCGTCACAGTGACAGTGGGAAGCTCCTACACCCGGGAGTGGGATGTAGGCTCTCAAGGTCAAGTCCCTGCATCTCTCTTACTGCATGCACCCCGGTGCCCTGCACAATGCCAGGCTGCCTCAGCACCCAGGAGGCACTGGCCGGATGCAGAGAGTAACTCATCATCATGATGACTCCACAAGGGCATTTACAGACGAAGAGATGGTCACAAAAGTCAGGCATGTTTCCCGAAGCCCCCTTTATGGCTGACCTCTCAGGCATCCCCTCAGGACATCTTCCAGGGCCTGGCACACAGCAGGTGCTCGATAAATGTTCTTCAACTGAGCTATCAATTCCTCAGCTGGATTCAGACCACGAGGACCCAGGACGCCAAGTAGTGTCCCATCAGTTAATGTCTTGCGATTGTTAACTTGTGAAAATGCTCTTCCCCAAGCCTTTACCACAAGGGCGACTATTCTGGGAACACAGCGGCCCTGCGGGTTTCATGAGGAAGGATAAAGGGCTCTGAGACAAGAAATAAACATGGTACAAATCCCCCCGGGGAACACAGTGCTTTCCTTTGATCAGGGTGAGGCAGGGTCCCGGCCTGACAGCCAGCCTGGACACTCCCAGCTGGGGCTGAGGGGACCCCCTCAGGATGTCAGGGCAGGCAGCTCCTCCCCTATTCCTGCCAAGCCTCAGAACTTTATGTTCCAAGTGGTGGAGGTCCTCCTGGCTGATCTGAGCTCTGCAGACCTGGACTTGATCCTGAGATTAGCGGGCTGCCCTCTTGGGACTCATCAAGCCGGAGTGTGACTTCCTGCAGAACTGTAGGCGAGGTTTCCTCTGGGAAAGCCTTGGAGCTGGTGAGACCTTGCATCTCCTCTGCTGCCAGGGGCCAGCTGGTGAGTCCTGCCAGCTAGGGTCTGACAGCCACCACCGGCTGACTGCTTTCCTCCTCCAGAAAGATGGAAAAATAGCTCCCTTAAAAATACAGAGGGGGCAAGTGCATGCTCTCTAAGGAACAGAGGACATGGCCCATGGTTACAGGGTCTAGGAGGAAATCCTGCCCTTCCAACTCCCATAAGCTTCCCCACCAGATCACCAAGGCAGTGATTCCTTCCCCTAAAAGGCAGAACATTTCTTCCACAGTGAACCAATCAGGGAAATAAGTGCTTTAGGAAAAGGGACGGGGGTATTAAATTCCTACTTTATACTAAAGTGTGAGTGACTCTCAGCAGAAAGAAACCTGGAAGCATAAAAGGAAAAACAGAGAACGTTCAATTCGTTCCAACATTTGAATGAATACCTACTATGTGCCAGATCAGCAAGAGTAAAACCAGGCCTAAGCCCTTGCTTTTACAGGGCTTAACAAGTGGAGGAGTCAGATATTAATCAGTGTTTTTAAAAAACACTTTGATGGTACTTTTTGGTGCCAGGCACAGTTTCAAGTTCATAAAAAAATAATAATTCATTTAACCTATCACAACTCTATTAAATAGCTATTATCATCTCATTTTACAGATAAGGAGACTGAGTCTCAGACATACAGTAGAGTGCTTTAAAAATATTCACTCATTTAATCTATCAAAATTATGTTAGGTCAGTACTCTTACTATCCCCATTTTACAGACAGGAAAACTAAGGGTCAGAGAAATGAACAAACTGCCAAACTGTTCAAGTTCAGTTGCTCAGTCATGTCTGACTCTGCAATGCCATGGACTGCAGCACACGAGACCTCCCTGTCCATTATCAATTCCCAGAATTTATTCAAATTCATGTCCATCAAGTCGGTAATGCCATCCAGCCATCTCATCCTCTGTCATCCCCTTCTCCTCCTGCCTTCAATCTTTCCCAGCATCACGGTCTTTTCAAATGAGTCAGTTCTTCACATCAGGTGGCCAAAGTATTGGAGTTTCAGCTTCAGTCCTTCCAATGAATATTCAGGACTGATTTCCTTTAGGATGGACTGGTTGGACTTCTTACAGTCTAAGGGACTCTCAAGAGTCTTCTCCAAGACCACAGTTCAAAAGCATCAGTTCTTCAGTGCTCAGCTTTCTTTATAGTCCAACTCTCACATCCATACATGACTACTGAAAAAACCATAGCCTTGATTAGATGGACCTTTGTTGACAAAGTAATGTCTCTGCTTTTTAATATGCTGTTTAGGTTGGTCATAGCTTTTCTTCGAAGGAGCAAGTGTCTTAATTTCATGGCAGAAGTCCCATCTGTAGTGATTTTGGAGCCCCTCAAAATAAAGTCTCTCACTGTTTCCATTTTCCCCATCTACTTGCCATGAAGTGATGGGAATGGATGCCATGATTTTAGTTTTCTGAATGTTGAGTTTTAAGTCAACTTTTTCACGTGCCAAACTGTGGATGGTTGATAACTGGCAGACCTGGGACTGCAACTCAGACATTCGCTTTCAAAGTCTGGGCTCAAAACCATTGCACAGTGTCTCCACAGGAGCTAAACTGCAACATGGGCAGAGGGGCTGCGGGGGAGGCGCTGGGACCTAGTCACAGAAGGCAGCAGAGGTCTCCCAGGAAGTGGCCACACACCTGACAAGTGAAGGATGAGGCTGGCTGATGCGGGCTGATGGGATCAGAACACACTGCTGCCAGGAAGAGGGCGGGGGCAGAAGAGCCTGGGCTGGCCCTTACCCAGTGGTGAGGCGGTGCCACCATCTGAACAGTCACGTTGTTCCATGCGCCCTTGGTGCTTTTGCCTTCCTGGACCTTTCCTCTACTAAAAGGAAATAATAATAACAATAATTCTTATGACTGGACTGATAAAAAGATAAATATAATCCAAGCTGAAATATATTCTTTTTATTTTCTTTGGGTTTTTTTGGCTGAACTGTGTGACATGCGGGACCTTAGTTTCCTGACTAACAGTCAAAACTGTGACCCCTGTATTGGGAGCACAGAGTCTTAACAACTGGACTGAGAGGTATCCTTTGATTTTAAGAGAATTTAACACACCTTTCTGGGCCCATGAAAGTCTAGTAGGCCCTGGGCTGTGTGCCTGAAGATGACCCTGGGCCCAAATACTGCTGTGTGACGTTGGGCAAGGCATTGCACCTTCTGAGCCAGAATTAAACAGAGACGATAGGTGAGTCTGTGTAGAGGCGCCGGGTCTCAGCAGTGTCCTCTGTGAGAGGAGAGAGGGCCGCTGGGAAAGGCTGCTCAGCTGGCCTGAAGCAGAGCCTGCCCTGCTCCGCTCCAGCCAGGGAACGACGGCAGATGTCCCCTGGCCTCCCGTCCTTGGAGACCCCAGCCCTGAGCTCACTTCACCCAGCCGCCCTGTCCCTGACCTCCGCTCAGCATCCTTCTCCCTCCTCGACTTTGCTCTCCAGCCAGGAAACTCCCCAGTTCTCTCCATTGCTCCCCTCCTCCCTCGCCCCAGAGTGACTGGTCTGGACCAGACTCCCCGGGAACTGACCCTCCACTCTGGCCACTGGGAGCTCCCTCACTTTCTTTTGCCATTCAGGATGGCTGCTGGGCGAGGTCCCCTTTCAAGCGGCAGGAAGTCATGAAGCCGGCGGGAATCGGATGGAAAGATTATGGGGGCGCTGGCTGCCTCGCGGCCCCTTCCTCCCACAGCTGAGATGGGGACCAGTTCCACCAGTGGGCTCATCCCTTCTCTAGCTGCCGGGCCAGGTTGCTGCAGGCTTCTCGTGGTTTTGCCCACAAGACCTGGACTCACCCTCAAAGCAGCGTTTCTCTCTCTGCTGCTTGTTTGTCCTTCTCCCCCAAAGCACCTCTGATCATGAAACCCCTCCCCATTTCCCTCCTGAACTGAAGGCCTTACCATGGTCCTGTTGGGATGTGGATAAAAACATACTCCCCAGGGCCTTGCCAGTCTGGACTGGCCTTTCTCCACCTGGCTGCACAGGAGCATCACCCACGGGAGGGGCTGTCAATCACATCCACACCCGGCTCGAACCCAGATCAAGGGAATCAGAACACAGTGGTTTCCAAAGTTCCCCAGCTGATTCTAACAAAGAGCCAGGGTCAGGAGCCCTGACAAAGTTGGCCTCTCCCCGACCAGTCCCCACCCTGACCTTCAGGGCCGTTGTCCCTACACATTCCCTCCTGCCTCTCCCTGCCGCCACATGCCAGCCTTTCCCTACACACACACACACACACACACATTTACCATGCACCTAAGCCACAAAGCCTTTGCATATGCTATTTCCAATTCCCAAGACTCTTCCTGCTTTTCTTTGCTGAGTAAATTATTATTATTATTATTTTGCTGTGCTATGTGGCCTGAACAAAGGTCTGCATAGTCAAAGCTATAGTTTTCCAAGTTGTCATGTACAGATGTGAGAGTTGGACCATAAAGAAAGCTGAGCACCACCAAAGAATTGATGCTTTCTAACTGTTGTGCTGGAGAAGACTCTTGAGAGTCCCTTGGACTGCAAGGAGATCAACCCAGTCCATCCTAAAGGAAATCAGTCCTGAATATTCACTGGAAGGACTAATGATGAAGCTCCAATACTTTGGCCACCTGATGAGAAGAGCTTATTCACTGGAAAAGACCCTGATGCCAGGAAAGATTGAGGGCAAGAGGAGAAGCAGGTGATAGAGGATGAGATAGTTGGATGGCATCACTGACTAGATGGACATGAGCTTGAGTAAACTCCAGGAGTTGGTGTAGGACAGGAAAGCCTGGTGTGCTGCAGTCCATGGGGTCACAAAGTCAGACACAACTGAGCAACTGAACAACAACAATGTGGCTTGTGGGATCTTAGTTCCCTGACCAGGGATCAAACTCGGTCCTCGGCAATGAAAACTCGGAGTCCTAACCAGTGGACTGCCAGCAAAGTCCCTGCTGAGTAACCTCGTTAAGCCTCAGCTCTCAGTGAAACAGCCCCTTCATCCTGGGAACGTTCCAGATCAGTTCAGTTCCCCTAGAACAGGCTTCCATGTCCCCGTGTACCTCTGCTTGCCAAGACCCACACAGCACGATGGTGGAAGGCATGATTGTTTCTTACCATACCTGACTCTCCCGATAGACAGTCAGCACCCCCAGAGCCAGGTTGGTGTCTGTCTATACAGTTTTTGGTTTATTCTTTCTTTCCTACTGTGCAGCTGACACATAGTAAGAGCTCAGTGAGCACCCACTGATCAGTAAAATGGATGCTCCCACACCCCTCTTCCAGGGCTGTGGCCCAGATGGCTTTGCTGGACCATCTTGATGCCAGCGTGGGGCTTCCCAGGTGATGCCAGTGGTAAAGAACCTGACTCCCATTGCAAGGGACACAGGAGATATGGGCTCAACCTCTGGGTTGGGAAGATCCTCTGGAGCAGGAACCAGACTACTGGTTCTAGTACTGGCAACCCACTCCAGTACTCTTGCCCAGAAATTCCAGGGACAGAGGAGACTGGCAGGTTCCAGCCTATAGGGGTTGGGGGGTGTTGCACAGAATTGGACACAACTAAGCAACTGGGCACAATACCAGCCAGTGACCCAAGTCACTAGCCATCTACCACCAAGTCCCCTGACCTGGCTGGATAAACTTGAGCCCCTATAGGGGGAATTAAGATCCCACAGACCACATAGCATGGCCAAAAAAAGAGGACAGAAAACAGATTCTATTTATCTGTGCCTGTATCCTACACTGGGGCAAGGGGGTAGCTAAATTCAGCAGTTCAGCAATGATCCCAAGAACTCAGCTCAGCTGCCAAGACAAGCAAGTAGCTGCTTCTTTGGTCGATCACTCGACTCAGTCAACCTCGTGAGGGTCAAGGTCAGACAGTCCATGATGCCACTGATGGGGACTCCACAAAACCTAAGCCGGGTGAAATCATCCAAGGTGCTATTTAAATTCCAAGGATGTAATTTTTTTTTTTTTTTAATGAAGGGGGGAAAAACCCCTCTGACTCCAGAAAAGCTAGACGTCAGAACACTCCCTTTTGCTGATATAAGGCCTGGGAGGTGAGCTAGAGATTTCACAATCCTTTCCTCAAGCAAAGGCTTAACTTTCCTGGGAAACAAATGTTTCCCACGTTTGTACACAGCAGCCTTATCTTGTGCTTTCCTGGGGCCATCGGGATTTCTGTGTCCTATGACATAGAGTGACTGGATAAAGTGAGGGAGATCCCCTCTGTCACGAAGGGGATGGTCCAGTGGGAAGACACAGACCAAGAAAGCAGGTAAATTGTGCTACGTGTTGAAACGACCCAAAAGTCTGAGGCAGTGACTGTGGGGTACCTTGTGGGATGGGGAATTCCTTTCAGATCGGGTGGGGAGGAGCAGCGTCCAGGGGATGACATATAAACCAGACACGGGGAGGAGCAGAGTCCAAGGGCTGACTAAACCAGAGGTGGGGGAGGAGCAACAAGGTGGGAAGAGTCTTCCGGGAAGGGGCCACCTGCCTCTGGCCCCATCCTGCTGGGAGGTAAGATTGTGAAGGTCTGAATGGGTGAGAAGCAGGCTCTTCCTGTATCCTGAAGTGAGGGGCGGAACTGGAGAAAAGGATGGTGGGAGCAGGATTACTAAGATCAGTCACCTAGTGATGAGGGTGGATGATCCCCCTACAGCTCCGACCACCTGGATGATTGGCTGGAGCCAATCATGTAGTACCACCCAACCCCTACTGGTGATTGGCTCAGGAATGGGTCTGTCATCTGATCTAGGCCAATGAGGTATGAGGAGAAGTCAGGGGCGGTGCTTCTGGGAAAGTGGTCCTCATACCCAGAGACCTGTGAAAAGTCGTGATCCATCTGTGCATCTAAACTTTACTCAGTCAGGTTGCAGTGCCAGGATTATGCAGCAGCCACTCTGCCGCAATGAGGGGAGCTGATCAGAGACTGAGGCCAACACTGAAATAGTTGCATGGGAATGAAAAACAGCCCTGAATTCTTGGGGACGTTTTTGAGTCGTTGAATTTAGTCAGTCTTGGAGTTGTCCTACCTCTGGGCTTCTTATTACAGGGGACCAGCTAATCTTCCTTAGGGTTAAGCCAGGAGAGTTGGAGCTTTTTGTTCGTGACTGCTGCATACATCCTGACAGATACAAACCAAGTTTCTGTCTAATCTGGCTGATGAGCACCTATGAAAGCAGAAGCTACAGGGGAAAGAGAGTAGGGACTCACATTTCTTGAGTAGGCACACACCTACTATGCACCATACTTTGTACTAGGCACTTTATGTAGGCCTGTCCTTAATCCTCAGACCAGCCCTCTGAGGCAGCTCCTACAACGTTATCCCACTCAGCAGAAGAGGAAACTGAGGCTGTGAGGTGAAGACACTTGCCCAATTCCAACTGGCAGAAGCAGGATGTGAACCCAGGTCTGCCTGGGTACTTGGCCAGCCTGCTTCCTGGAGGCCTGATGGTGCTGCCCTGGCAGGGGAGGAGCCTCAGCGCAGTCTGAGCCAGGGTTTTCTGCAGACATCCAGCATCCCCCAGGAGCTGAGGACACTGATCTGCCTGGCAGCCAGCAGCCCCCTAGAGCCAGGAGCCCCCTGAGAGATAGAGGGAACCTGGTGGGGTTCCATTCGGAAATAGGGACATCACTGTCAAAACCCACATGATGACTCCACACAAACCCTTCCTTCCTTCCTCTGCCTCTCCCTTCCTGGGGGGTCAGTGATTCGGACCACTTGGTGGGAAGTGGTCAACGTGGGACCTTGGAGAATGCTATAGCTTGACAGCAGGATAAAAAGGAAGAGAAGGAAAGAATCCTTGACCCTTATTAAGCAGTGCCTGGTGCACATGAATCTATCGCTTGGCAGAAACATGCCGTCCCACCATAAATCACTGTGCGATGAGAACAGACATTTAGAAGGCGATTTCTGCCTGGCTGGGCATGCAGGGTCCCAGCCCTGGCTGGGGAGTTGGGAAAGGTGACAGCCCTGCTCGGGGCCCCTGTCCTGTTCTTCCTCTGCGTCCATTCCTCAAAAGTCAGCCCTCAGCCACTTTTCTGGCTGTTATTCAACTATTTTTCTTATTACAGAGGCATCGGTTTTTGTATCACAGGAAGACAGAAACAATGATACACATTTAAAGCAGGTGGATTAATGCCAGGACTTGGTCACACAAGCTGCGGGAGGGCTGAGAAGCCGAACAAGGGACAGCGAGGTGACCTGGAGACAAACAGCAGCAAGACGCCGCTGCCCCACCCCCGTTGGGGGTGATATGGAGATGGGATGCGGGTCACAGGAGGATGATGTCCGGTGATGCTGGAACCACAGAAGAGACGGCCACTGCTCAGGGCCCTGCTCCCAGTGTAGAGATGGGGAGAAACCCCTCCCCCGCTTCTGCCTCCTGCCCACCTGCCTTCTATTAGGGCCTCCCATTGGCGGAGCTCAGAGACACGACAGCTGGGGGTGCACTGTCCACTGGAATTAGTCCCCTTGTAGAGTCCCCCACAGCAGGAAAGGAGGATGGCTCTAGGGGAAGCAGGCCCACCAAGTACAGGTAGACAGGCAGTCACTACAAAACAGCCCCCATTCCTTACGCACACACACACAAAACACACACAATGCCTGCCTTTCCTCCTCTTTTGCTTCCTCTACCTGGATCAAAAGCTGAAAGAACCCATGCCACAGTGGCAGGAATTTTCCATTCATTTGGTAAACGTTTTTACTGAGCATCTACTATGTACCAGGTATTCCTGTAGGCCAGGGGAGCCTACATTGTAGCAAGGGGAGAGGGAGTGTTGCTCCCCTATCAGAACAAGAAACCAATGAATGAGCAAGATTATCTCAGGGTGGCGGGCGCTATGAAGACACTAAACCAATCATGAGCAGGGGGAATGAGACAGATAAATACAGGGGTGGGCAGGGAAGGCCTATCTGAGCAGGTGACATCCTAGCCAAGATCAGAGTAATGAAAATGAATCACCTGTATGGAGAGAAGGTCAAGGCATTTTCCAGGCAATGGACAAAGCAGGTGCAAAGGCCCTGAGGTGAGCACCTGCTTGGTTTGTGGTAAGCATCATAACGTAATTGACACGCCAAAGGGTTTCTACTCTGTGGAACAAAACCAAGAAGCAGCTTCTCAGCCATGCTATGTGGGACCTCACAGCTCTGCCTTGCATATCAGGACATTCAGTTAGGAAATTTTGTCCAGTTGTGCTAACTCCAAGTTCTAGTTCTGAGTTCTCTTGGAGAGAAGGCTTCTCATGAGGCTGCAAGGACCACACACCAGGCTTGTTGTCCTGGACCCCTCAGGTTCTTTGTTCTCTGGAACAGCTCTTCCTCTCAAAGACTCTGGTCCCTCTTCTTTGAACCTAATATAGCAAAGACTCCCCAAGCATATTAACAAATGCAAATAGATAGGGGGTGGCTTCCAGAGTTGTGGTGTTGGGGCCACCCAGCTCCACCAAGCCACAGGTGGGCAGGAAGGAGGCCCCAAGCGGGACAGACAGTGACACCATTCACAGCCTTGGATCTCCCATCACAAACACGCTTGGTGTAGAAAAGGGAATGGCAACCCGCTCCAGTATTCTTGTCTGAAGAATCCCATGGACAGAGAAGCCTGGCAGGCTACTACTGTTCATGGGGTTGCAAAAGAATTGGACCCAGCTTTAGCAACCAAACAACAAAGACATTATACAACACTCCATTCAGTAACAGAAGAATACAGATTCTTATCAAGTGCAGATGGGGCTTTCACCAAAATAAACCATATATTAGATCATAAAATAAGCCTTAACACATTTAAAAGGCATCAAATCATACAAAGTATGCTCTCTGACCATAATGGAATTGAAACAGGAATAAATGAAAGAAAGACAAAAGAAATATCCTCAAACACCTGGACATTAAATAATACTTCTAAATAATCCATAAGTCAAAGATGAGATCTTAAGGAAGAACTATGACCCAAATAAAAATGAAAATACCACATATCAAAATTTGTACTATGTAGCTAAAGCAGTGCTTAGAGGCATATTTATAACACTTATATTAGAATAAAAGAAACATCTCAAGTTAATAATTTGTTTCTATCTATAGAAATTAGGGAAAAAAGAACAAAGTTAACCTAAAGCAAGAGGAAGAGAGGGTCAGTCATAAAAATAAACAGAAAAGGTTACATTAATAAACTTAAAACATAAAATTAAGACAATTAATGACACTATAATTTGTTCTTTAAAAGGATCAGTGAAATTGACAAGTCTCAAAGGAGACTCATGAAGAAAAGTCAATATGACAAATGTATGATAACTAGAAGTAAAAGAGGGAGTATCATTGCCAAAACAAAAAGAATGCTCACAGCGGCTTCCCCTGGATGGTAGAGTTTGGGTGGATTTCATTTTAGCCCCTTTATTACTAATCTATAGTTTCCAATTTGTCTACAGCGGTCACCTATTACTAAGACCATGGCCCTGGGTTCGAATCCCAGCTCTTCCACTTTCCAGAAATGTCCCCTGGAGCAAAAATGCATCCATGCTCTGACACACACCTCACCATCAAGTGGCACAATAATGGCTGCTGCCCCACAGGGCTGATGTGCGGACTTTTAAAAGAATATAAAGACTTTGTATAGAATATAACACACAGTCAGTGCTTTTATTACGTGTCAAACATGGTGATCTCATCATAGAAGAAATGGGATGGGGGTGAATGACTGATGAGCACGTCTAGGACACAGAGAGATGTGCGTCAATGTCAGAGGGACCAGCCGCACTCTTGACCAAAGAGAAAGCTTTCGACATGAAGGGGGCTGTGCAGAGCGGGTGCCCGACACCCAGCCCAACAGGGGCCTAGGCAGCAGCCAAGCGTCCAAGGGGGACAGAGAACCTGTGACCCACTGCTACCCACACCCCTTATTCTTGGCGGTTTCACCCCCTGGGACGGGGATTTATGACCTTTGTGTGCATGGTGTGGACAGTGACAACTATAGTATTAGCCCCTCAGTCGCGTCCGACTCTGCAACCCCATGACTGTAGCTCCTCTGTCCATGGGACTCTCCAGGCGAGAATAATGGAGTGGGTTGCCATTCCCTTCTCCAAGGGATCTTCCCAGCCCAGGGACTGAACTTGGGTCTCCTGCATTACAGGCGGATTCTTTACCCTGTGAGCCACCAGGGAAGCATAACAATAACAACAATCACACTTACATAGTCTTACTCTAGCCAAGAAGATGCTCAATGCATATGATAACTCTACGAGGCAGGCACTATCATCAGCCTCATGTCACCGATGGGGAAGCCGAGGCTCAGAGATAGCTTGCCCAGGGTCACCCAGCCAGTCAAGGGCTGAGATGGCGCCATCACAATCAGAACACTGTCACCCGGGCTCTGCCATTTGCTGCCCTGACATGTGAATGTGGAGATGAATCCCAGAGTCACCTGATGGCCCAGGACACAGATCTCCCACCCCCAAAACACACACACAGCACCTAGAGCCACACCGGCCCCAGCTTCCAGCCCAAAGACTCCCTTCAACACAATGGTCCCCTCCTATACCCTGGGGACACAGATCTCCCACCCCCAACACACACATGAGCACCTAGAGCCACACCGGCCCCAGCTTCCGGCCCAAAGACTCCTCTTCGACACAATGGCCCCCTCCCGCACTCCTGGGTCACCCTGGGCCAGCCCAGGAAAACGTTCCCCCTGGAGGCTTGTAGAAGCGTCCACATGTTCTGCTCTGCTCCCCAGGGACTGCATAGGAATCTGGATCCTCCCTGAGCATCTCCTTGGTGGTGAAATCCCAGTGTGTGCCCTGTGTCTGATGCCCAAGCAGCCCAGATACACGCTTGGCAACATGGCTTCCTGGTGTCCTGCCTCCTCCTCCAGTGCCCTTCCCTGCTTCTAGCTAAATGCTACTGTCCAGCGTCAGAGCCCAGGACTCCCAGCACTGGGGAAAGGAGGAGGCGGCAGCTCCTTGGAGGACAAATGCAAGAGGCTCTCAGCCCCTCCCCCGAGAGCCATGAGCCCCCTCCCCTCGACCAGAGCATCTTTCCTATTACCTGCCTCCAGTGTCGTCTGCTTACTGAGCGAGGGCCCTGCAGAGGCAAGCACCAGCAGTTTGCTTCCAGCGATGCCCCTTCACACTTGTCCCAGCCCTCCAGCAATCGAGAAGTGACATCTCCAGTTTTTGATAAACCTATCTAATAGAAGTCTCAGAAAAGTGGTCCAGGATGCGTAGAGGAAGTGAGGATAATTGAATCTTCAGAAAGAAAAAGACCGAAGGAAGGAAAGAAGGGAGGAGGGAGACATCTGAAATCTCCAACAGATTTCAGAGTTGCCAGAAGACCCGGAGAAAGTTAGGGGCCCCGGGCACTACTCTTCAGGGAATGGAACCTATCATTAATTATGAAGCGAATACCAGGTGTCAAGGACAGTTGTAGGACTGACTCATGACACCCCCTGCTGGAAGCAGCCTGCCACTGCTGGGGAAAGAAGTTGGGTGTTTTGCACTAAAGGAAGAGAGTAACTGGTCTGACTTTAGTCCCTCTGCCTGAATGCTAAGCAAACAGCAATAAAGATGAATCGAGAAAGATGCCTGTTCAAGGGAGCCCATCACCACACTGTGTTTCACTGCAAAACATGGGAAAGGGGTGGGGGACAAATGTCCACTCAATTAATAGAATTAGATATATTTAGACAATGGGATTCCATGTGCTATTAAAACGGGGCTTTGGTCTACTTACTGACTTGGGAAAACGTTCCTAATACATTGCCAAGAGGTAACAATGAATTCTGCAACAGGGTGCCTAGTGTGTTTTCACCTTTGTTTAACTCCATAAAACCTTTTTCAGACATGTGACCATCAGAACTGTAAGATAATACATTTGTGTTGTTTTAAGCCACTAATTTGTGGTAGCATGTTAGAGCAGCAGTAAGAAAACGATACAGGACAAAGGCAGGGAAGATGGGGCTGGAGACACTCACGTGGTCAGGTCGGGTCACTCTCTCCAGGGGTGACCGCACTCTGTACTCTCAGCTTGACGTCCAGGGTCCTGGGACCTGGCCCCATCCTCCTGCAGGTCATCACCCTCTGCTATTTGCCAGCCTCTCCTTCCCAGCCCCACCGCTGTCCCTCAAACACACCAAACTCATTCGTGGACCAATCCTTTTCATTTGCTAGTCTCTCCATCTAGAATGCTCTCCTCCCATCATCAGAACAAAGTGTGTATGTTTGTTCCCGGACCATTCTGGTTGCAGCTCAAATATCACCTCCTCAGAAAGAGAGAGACATGTCTTCCCAACTACTTTGTGGAAAGCAGTCATCCAGTCAATCTCACAGCCCTTGATGGATGTCCAGGATGTCTGCAGCACCCATCTCTCTCTCTTTTTTTCCCCTTTGTTTACTACCTGTCTCCTGCTCAAGAAGGTCAGCTGCATGAGAGAAGAGATCTTGTCTGTCTTGTGTGCTGGACAGTCCCCAGTGCCTAGCACAGAACCTGAAATACAGCAGGCATCCAAATACTTATGGATGGAGATATATGGATGGATGAAGACCGGCAGATGAAAGAAAGGCAAAAGGATGGTGGATGGGGAAATGGATGGATGGAAAGACGGACAGAAGGAAGGAAGCATCATGGGATAGGTATTTGGATGGAAGGATGAATAGATGGCAGATTGGTGTGGGGGTGGAAATGTGGGTGGGTGGATAAACGTCTATTTGGGTGGGAAGGCTAGGTGGAAGGGGGGAAAGGTGGAAGGATGAGTGGATAGGATAATGAGTGGGTAAAGGGAAAGGAGTGTGGGTGGATGGATGGGTATGGGTGGGTGGGTGATGGCTGGAGAGTAGGATGGATGGGTGGGAGATTGGCATATGAAAGGAAAAAGGGAAGAGCTGATTGGAACAGATAGGTTGTTGGAAGACTGGGTGGATGGATGGGAGAAAGGGATGAGTTGCTGAGAGAAGGACAGGGGAAAGGAAAGATGTGGTGGGAAGGAAAGCTAGGAGGAGGAGCGGCTGGGATGATGAGTGAATGGTGTGGAAGCAGAGCAGATGGATGGGAGGAAGGAAAGACGTGAAATCTCCATGAGGTGGCTGCCAGATTAATCTGGCTAGAGAGTGCTGATGCTAAATAACCCCTTCTGTGTTTGAAGGGGGGCCCAGCGCTCTACACCTTTCTGACGAGGACTTCTGTTGCCAAGGGACAGAAGTCAACAGGCTGTTTGTGCCTCTAATCCTTGGAACCAGACTCCATAATCGTCTTAACTCATGGGCAAATATCTATATTTAATGAGTTCCCCACCTGATGCCTGGCTCCCCACACCCAGTATTGACTTAGCGGCTTTATCACAGGGCTTGATAATCTGGGTTCAAAGCATTAGCATTAATTTCTCCCACCACCAGCGGGGGTCCCTCTGTGCTCTGGCTTCCTTCCAAACAACAACAAAAAAGATTTTCTCACATCACTTCGCTGCTTAAAGCCCTCAGCGGGTAATCTGCGGCTCTCAACACACGTGCAAATTCCAGGGCACTCCGAGTCCTTCATTGTGGTCCTGGCATAACTCTCCAGCCTCATTTCTCATCCTTCTTGTGCTCCTGTGCCTTAAGCCCCTGTGTTGCCATCAAAGGAATTCCTCTCTAGTCTGAGGACAGAGCCTGAGGCCGCAGGGCCCCAAGCCCCGTGCACGTTGTCCTCCTGACCCCCACACATGCATCTCTTCTCTCCATCTACATGTCCTTCCTTCTACCAACAGAAGCTCACTTGTCAGGGCATGGAGGCTCCATTGGTCCCCAAACACAGCATCTTCACAACTGAAGCTGTCATCATCCCCTGCCCAAGGTGGTCCTCAGAGGATCCATCCCGACCCCCAGGCCAGAGACTCAGGAGGCACCCAGGATGCCGCCCTCTCCTCCATCCTTCGCATCCCATCAAATGCCGAGTGTCAGCCACTCCTGCTCCTGCAGCGTTCAAGCCCTCCCAGTCAACCACCCTCTCTGCCACCCCCCGGGCCCCCCGCCCCTTCCCTCTGCCATGGGTGAGGCAAAGGCCCCCTCACTCACTGAGCCACGCCAGGCCTGCTCCCTCTGCTCACTCCCACCACTGCAGCCAGACCACAACAGAGCATCAGGCCCTTGCTTCAGTGGGCCTCTGCTACCCTTAGAATAAAATCCACAAATCCTTTCTTTGCCTTACACAGGCTTGCTGGTCTACCCCTGCCTACGTTTCCAGCCTGTGACCACCATCCCCCAAATTCTGCCCATCTGCTATACAGGCTTCCTTTCCATTTCTTCTGGCATCAGGTTCTCTCAGCTCTTGGACTGAAGAGAGACTGCTCTCTCTGCTTAGCACCCTCATTCCTATACCTCTTAGTCTGGATAATCCTCCACACAGTCAATGTCACATTATCACCGGGATGTTAATCACAGTAACAGCAAGGGCAGCTAACGTCTGAGAACTCACTACATGCTGGACACAACCTTGAGAGCTCTACAGAAATACCCTGTTGGGTTACGAAGCAAAGATGACTGTTATGCCCATTTCACAGATGAGGAAATTGAGGCAGAGAGCTCAAGTGATGGGTCCAAGCTCTTGGCAACTGAAACTGGGATGTGAACCCAGGCAGTCTGATTCCAGAGCCCCCCTTTCAATCACTGCACTAAGGAGCCAACCAAGACAAGGTCCCACATCCCCCCGCTGCAGCCAAAGTTCATTGCTCCCTCTCTGGGCTCCCACCCACTCCAAGTACAGCCCCTAACATCTGCACCACAAATCCCCTCTGTGAAAGACACAGGCGAATCAGGCCACCAGGAGACCCTCCCAACTGTGCAAGCGCGTGCTACTCCCAACACCCAGAAGTGGTGCCTGTTCTGTTCACCTTGGGTCGCTCTGTGGCTTGGCCTTCAGTGAGCTAGGCATGCAGTGAGCCTGGGTCGTAAGAAGATTGGCAGCTCTCGCCCTTTCTCTCGGAGCCTGGCTGCCATGCTCTGAAGAGGTCCAGGCTAGACTAGCTCCCAAAGAGGGGCTCTGCAGAGAGAAGCCCTAGCAAATGAGGGCACCTTGGATGCTCCAGATGCAGCCGAGCTCCCTGCCAAGCTCCAGGCTGCACAGTTGGGCTCAGGGGAGACCAGTAGAACCATCCAGCTGCACCCCAGCTGTGGAATTATGGGAAAATCACAAATCACTGCAATCTTAAGTCCCTGGCCTGGTTTCTTTTGTGTGTGTGTGTGTGTGTGTGTGTGTGTGTGTGTGTGCACTCAGTCACTCAGTGTGACTCTTGGCGACCCCTTGGATGGCAGCCGCCAGGTTCCTCCATCCGTCCGTGAAATTTCCCAGGCAGGAAATACTGGAGTGGGTTGGCATTTCCTTCTCCAGGGGACCTTTCCAACCCAGAGATCAAATCTGCATCTCCTGCATTGGCAGACGGATTCTTCACCACCGAGCCACCTGGTTCATCTTATCAGCCTCGGTTTCCCCAGCTGAGAAATGGGGAGAGGAGTTTCAACCTTCCATGTCTGTTGCAAAGGAAGATGGTCAGTGGTTGGTTGCCAGTTTTGGACCAGCCAAGGGAACCACCTGTACCTTCTGACTTTTCTTCCCCACCCACTGGGACTCAAGTCCAAGCCACTCTCATTTCCTCCAGTGGCCCAGACATACAGCTCTCTGCTCCCTCTGCTGTCTCGTCCTTCTGAGACCAGCATGGTGCTGGGTTCCCGCCCTACTGACCTGGCACACTGGGGAGGGAACAGGAACTGACGTCTCTCTCTCTCATCCAGAGCAGCAAGCCCGGGGGCAGCGGAGTCAGAGAAGTCAGTGAAGGAGTCTCCAGATGGGCACCTGCTGTCCGGGGAGGGCCTTGATGTGAACACAGAGCAACCTGACCCACTTCAACATCTGGCTGTCAAATACACCTCCGCTGTGTCATCTAAATTAAAGGATGATGTGACCCAGACCTGCTCTCAGGCAGAAGAAATGAGAAACAAGAGATAATCCAGTTGGAAAATACTCTCAAGACTGTATGTTCCCGAAGTCACGGATTTGAA
The DNA here is from genome assembly GCA_917880005.1 of Nanger dama. Lineage (NCBI taxonomy): Eukaryota > Metazoa > Chordata > Mammalia > Artiodactyla > Bovidae > Nanger > Nanger dama. The sequence goes on along the minus strand of CAKJTW010000012.1, from coordinate 9,990,023 downwards.
TGCCTGCAGGACGCAGGCAGGGGGTGTAAATGTGCAGGACGGGCAAATGTAAGACCATAGGATTTCCTACCAGGTACACGGGCTACTTCAGCAACGCTTTCATTTAAATATCACTGTATACACGCTTTAGAGTGTCTAACCCTCTACAGATAATAAACGCTGGAGAGGGTGTACAGAAAAGGGAACCCCCTATGCTACTGGTGGGAATGTGACTTGGTGCAGTCACTATGGAAAACAGGAAGGAGGTTCCTTAAAAATTAAAAATAGAACTGCTATATGGTCCAGCAATCCCACTTCTGGGCATATACCCTGAAAAAAAAAAAAAAAAACTCTACAATCAAAAGATACATGTGCCCCAGTGTTCACAGCAGCGCTATTTACGACAGCCAAGACATGGGACTTACCTAAGTGCCCACTGACAGATGAATGGACAGAGAAGATGTAGTATGCATACACAATGGAGTATTACTCAGCCATAAAAAGAACAAAGTAACGCCGTGTGCAGCAGCAGGGATGGACCCGGAGATTAGCACACTAAGTGAAGTAAGTCAGACAGAGAAAGACAAATATCGTCTGAGATCACTTATGTGTGCAGTCTAAAATACAATACAGATGAACATACTTACAAAACAGAAACACTCACAGACAAACTGATGGTTACCAAACAGGAAAGGTATGGGTTGGGAGACAAATTAGAGGTTTGAGATTAACAGATACACACTACTATATGTAAAAATAGATAACCAACAAGGACCTAACGTATAGCACAGGTAACTAAATTCAATATCTTATCATAACCTATAATGGAAAAGAATCTGAAAAAGAAAATATGTATTTTACACATATATACATACACATACATAACTGAGTCATTTTTCGGTACACCTGAAACACAACATTGAAAATCAACTATACCGTAATTTATAAAGGAGTCAATAAAACAGTGTATAACTCACAGTAGGTTACTGGGTGCCTCGGGCTGAGAGTGGGGGACACAGGGGACGGCAGCAGGCAGCCCCAGCTTTCTGCTGGAGTAGATGAGAATGCTTCGAAACTAGATGTGGTGGCAGCTGCACAACTCTGCGAACGCGCTAAAGCCAGTGAACTTGACACTGCGCATGGGTGGAGTTTAAGATGTGTAACTTATATCTCAAATAAAGCTGCTCCAAAAATGATAGGGCTACATTTAAAAAAAAGAAGAAGAAGAGCACAGATATTCATCAATTTCCACAAAGCAAATGGACTCATGTAACCACCACTCAGAGAAGTCGGGGATCCTGCCAGCAACCCAAACCCCTTCCCACGCTCCATCTCACTGATCACGTGACTACATTCTCCTCTCATTCTGCAAAGGTAACCTCGATTCTGACTTTCATCAGAGAAGGTGAGCTTTGCCTTTCTAGACCTTTCTATGAAAGCAATCAATCAGTGTATATTCTTTCATGCCTACTTTCTTTCATTCAAAGGTACTTGTGAGATTCATCCTGACATACAGAGGAGGGTCGGTCATCTTTACTGCTGTAGAATTTTCTACTATATGACAAGAGAGGAATCAACATACCCATGCGGACAGGCATTTGCATAGTTTCATGTTTGGGCTACTCCAAACGGAGCTGCCGCGGACACTCTTCTGGTCTTCAAGTTTTTGGTTGGCAGCGGTATTCACCATCTTCCGGGAAGAGTTAGGAGTGGAATTGCCAGACCCTAAGGTGGCCGAGTTCAGTGTAGCAGATAACTGCTGTTTCCCAAACTGACTCTTCCAAACTCCACGTCATTCACATTGTTGTAATAATGCTGTGAAGGCCAACCCAAAACTCTCCTGCAGGCTATACTCTGCCTGGGAGCTGCCAAGGTCAAAGTCTGACCTACATTTTTAGAGCCATATAAAGCTATGACAAACCTAGACAGCATATTAAAAAGCAGAGACATCACTTTGCCAACAAAGGTCCATAAAGTCAAAGCTATAGCTTTTCCAGTAGTCATGTACGGATGTGAAAGTTGGACTATAAAGAAGGTTGAGCGCTGAAAAACTGATGCTTTTGAATTCTGGTGCTGGAGAAGACTCTTGAGAGTCCCCTGGACTGCAAGATCAAACCAGTCATTCCTAAAGGGAATCAACCCTGAATAGTCATTGGAAGGACTGATGCGGAAGGTGAAGTTCCAATACTTTGGCCATTTGAGGCGAAGAGCCAACTCACTAGAAAAACCCTGATGTTGGGAAAGATCGAGGGCAGGAGGAGAAGGGGGCAACGGAGAATGAGATGGTTAGACAGCATCACCGACTCAATGGATAGGAGTTTGAGCAAACTCTGGGAGATAGCAGAGGACAGCTGAGCCTGGTGTGTTGTAGTCCATGGGGTTGCAAGAAGTCAGACACAATTTAGTGACTGAACAACGATGTAAGAATTCCACTAACAAATGGTCCAAGGTTACAAAGCAATGTAATAGCAGCATGCCTATTTGTAGGCAAGTTGCGTGCATGTGTGCTAAGTCACTTCAGTCGTGCCCGACTCTTTGTGACCCTATAGACCGTAGCCTGTCAGGCTCCTCTGTCCATAGTATTCTCCCGGCAAGAATATTGGAGTGGGTTGACATTTCTTCCTCCAGGGGATCTTCCTGACTCAGGGACTGAACTCACCTCTCGAGTCTCCTACATTGGCAGGCGTGTTCTTTACTAATAGAGCCACCTGGGAAGCCAGGTGGGCAAATTTGTGGGCAAGTTCCTGGCTCCCAAACCTCAACATCTTCATCTGTAAGATGGGGCAGTAATAGCATCTCTTACATTGAGTCGTGGGGTGGACTAAGTAAAATAATGCCTGGAAAGCAGTCAGCAGAGTGCCTGGCTTATGAATCTTTATTAGACATCAGTTGTAATTGCTGAAGCCATTGTCAGGTTTTCTCACCCTGGGTCCATCGCTTTTCATCAAAACCCATCCAGGTTGGTGAATCAGTTCAGTTCAATCTCTCAGTCATGTCCAAGTCTTTGCAACTCCATGGACTACAGCACACCAGGCTTCCCTGTCCATCACCAACTCTCAGAGGTCAGTAAACACGGACAGCTAAAGATGAACATTTGATTAGCACTGATGTTTCTTAATCCAAAACTCATACAGCTAAATTGTATCAGCCCTCAGAAGATCAAGCCCTGTTAGACTCCTCTAAACTCTAAGAAACTGCATATCTGGGTTCTGTGACACCACACTGGTTATAAAATAGTTGTATTAAACATGTGTTCTCTCCCTATAATTGTTCTTGAATTATATATTAGTATGTTGTTTCAACCTGTGGCTTTTCCAATTTTATGAAAGACACAGATGTTAAAGTTTTAAGATTTATATTTTATATTAAAAGCAAATACTTTAAAAGTATTCAATTTTATTGAAAGAGAGAGAAAGGAAGGGGTGGATGGACGGATGTATGAATGGAACAGAAGTATTCACCCTGAGAGCATCTAGAACTCAAAAGTTCCAAGTCTAGTCAGTGGTGTCCTTCCACCGAAGGTTAATTTAATGTTGGGAGCATGTCATTCTAGTTATGGTTTTGAAACTGTCACACGCACCATTAACCACTTTGTGGAGGTGTGAACTTTCCCAGGGCACCATTTTTGCCAAGGGAATGGATGGCCTGAGATGGGAAATTGGAAGCTGGAGGAGGCAATGTCCCATAAAACCCAGGCTTCATGACCATTGAGAAGATTAAGGTCCTGTACGCCTTATTGTTCATTTCAAGTGGTCTCAGGGGATGCCTTTTAATCTCCAGGTAAAAGCTAGTGATTCAGAGGGTGATAACAAGCAATTGAGTTCCAAATGGCCTAGAAATGAAACTCAGCCTGTCCCAGCATCCTGTCTTCTTGCCTTTTTTCCCCTCTCTTTCATTTGAGGCATCTGATGAGGACTTAGTATAATTAAAGTGGTGGCAGGGGCCAGGAGATAAAAGAGCTATTTGAGAGAGGGAATTTTCCCAACTTAGCTAAGAGGTCAATTAAATCTCAGACTAGGATATCAAATCATCAGCACCTTCCTAATCCAGAGGTGGCTCAAACCTGCTAGGGAGTGTGAAGGACAGGGCAAGAGGACCCTGGGCTGGTGCTGATAGGGAGCCAGGCAGGGAGTGCAACGGGGGGTCCGAGGGGGCCAAGGTGAGGAAGGCGGAAGGAAACAGAAATGGGATATGTCAGTCTGAGGCCCTGGTGAACTTAGGTGCTGAGGCCAACTGAGCGAACTCAGCGAGCCAAATGCACTTGAGGCCAGATCCTTCCTGTTTCTTTCTAAGTGTTTAAAGTTACCCTCTGTATAAACTGGAGATGGCCACAGGCCTCCAAATCCTACTCCTTGCCTTCAACTGAATGGTTGTATGAATAAACTCCTGAAATTGCTTACCAGCTACAAAATCATGGAAGCAGTACCAAGTTTCTCTGGGGCTCGTTTCTTCATCTTTAAAATGGGTACAAATAATAACCATCACCTCTTTCCTGCTTCCCAGGACAGCTGTGGGAATGAAACGAATTATATCACAAGCGAAGTTCCTGATCTTAGGCAGAGCTCATCGGGCAGTCATCTCTCACCCTTAATCCTTCATCTGAATGGTGGGTGTACTTTCATTGCTTTAAACCCAGAATGAGTGATATAACTTGGTAGAATAAAGGAGACCAGCTCTTCAGACTCATTCTTACAAATGAGGCTGGGTTCCCTCCCAACCTGAGTGATTTCTACATCTCCTACTCATGCTGACATGTGGCCGGCAGTAACAGAATAACTGTGTGGGTTGCTGAAGTCTTGAACTTTTTCCACACCAATTAGCAAACAGTAGCCCCTCTTCAATGCCCAAGTGCCCTCCACTCCAGCCTCCAAAATCCCTGCCCCCTTGAAATCTCCAGTCTGGCAACTAAAGGGCTTGTCCTACACAACTGGAGCCTCTGGGACTTACACTCAAGTTCATTCTGATTGGTCAGGGAGGTGCTATATTGGGCAAGCCCACTCTGATTGGTCAGAGTACCGCTGCAGAGGTGTTGCCTTGGGCTCACCAATACTTGCAACAGGCATGAGGGCTTTACCACCCCCCCCACCAATACAGTAGAAGAAACAGAGGTGCCCAGAGGGAGGTGACTAGGCTCAGGGCCACTCTTTCAGTGAGTGGTAGAGCCAGGAGCTGCTGGGCTCCTGGAGATGAGGGGGGACCACACAGGGTGGTTGGTGGTGGGTGTTCAATGCATCCCATGCCTTGCCCCCATGGTGCACACCAAGCCGTCTCTCTGCAATGAGACTGCCAGGTTTTTAATCTCAGCTCTGTCACTTACATGTGTCACCAGAGGCAAGTGGTTTATGCCCTTTGGCTTCAATTTTCTTGTATGTAACAAAGCAAAACAAAAAACAGAGCATTACAACCTCAGTACTATTGACCTTTGGAACCATATCATTCTTGTGGGGCAGACTGTTCTGTATACTGTAGGAGGTCAGGTGGCATCCTTGGCCTTGACCCCAAGGGATATCAGGAGCACCCCACCCCCAAACACAGTCAGGACCATCAAAAATGTCTCCAGAGAGTGCCTAATGTCCCTGTGGGGGCAACTCATCCCCACTGAGAATCCCCATTTTATTAAGGCTGTTCTGAGGGTTAATGGTTTACAGAGAGGGCCTGACATACAGTCAGCCACTGTCATCACCGAGTTCATCAGTTAGAAATGGTTTTGCCTGCAAGTAACAGTGGCTGAAAATAACGTGACTTAACCTAGAAAGCAGCTTGGTTCACTTTCACATAAAAGGCCAAACGTCAGCAGTTCAGGGCTGTGTGGTGGCTCTGCTCCTCTCCTCCATCCCTAACATTCAACCTTGTCCTCAGGAACCAAAGTGACAGCTGCAGATAGCAGTATGAAAAAGGGATAAGGGAGAAGCAGAGGGCACAGGCCTGCCAGCCAGCTCTTAAAATAGATCCCCAGATGCTGCCAGGTTGGCCCTCCACTGACAGCCCATTGGCCAGAACTTGGTCATATGACCATAGATAGCTGCAAGAGAGGCTGGGAAATGTAGTCTTTATTGAGTGTAGCCATGTGCCCAGCTGACATTTATAACTGTGGAAGAGGAGAGAACTGGCTACACGAGGTCATGGAGTCTCCTGAGCTCACTACTGTCAGAAAGCTGATTAAGCCACCAGGCCATGAAGGTGATATAATGCTAGGAGCTAGGTCCATTACTTTTAATACACCACTAGACAAGAAATATTAGCAGAACACATACAAAAATAAAAGCACAGCCTGCTGCTGCTAAGTCACTTCAGTCGTGTCCAATTCTGTGCTACTCCATAGACAGCAGCCCACCAGGCTCCCCCATCCCTGGGATTCTCCAGGCAAGAACATTGGAGTGGGTTGCCATTTCCTTCTCCAATGCATGAAAGTGAAAAGTGAAAGTGAATGTCCGACCCTCAGCGACCCCATGGACTGCAGCCCACCAGGCTCCTCCGTCCATGGGATTTTTCCAGGCAAGAGTAATGGAGTGGGGGTGCCACTGCCTTCTCCAAAAGCACAGCCTATTCATCTCTAAAAATCCTGGGAAATGCTGTGGGGTCAGCATCCTTTACAATCAACTCCCTCTCCTTTCCTCCCACCCAAACCTGCCCTCCATGTACTATATGAACTTATGGTAAGTGGAAGGTAACAGGGGACATTGGAGCAGAAATCAGAGGGACTCCTCTTTCAATTCTGCTACCCAGATGCTACATAACTTTGATCAAGTCACCAACCAGGGCCAGTACTGGAGTCCTGAACATCAAAATGAGACATATTTGTGTACACACTTTTGTCAATATCATAGCAGCATGAGCCAGTCAACAGAACTTGTGATGATGGAATTTTCTAGATCTCCACTGTCCAACATGGCAGCCACTACATGTGCAACCAAGCACTTGAAATGTGCATGTGCAATAGAGACACTGGGCTTCTGCTTGCATTTATTGGACAGTGTGGCTCTGGAGCACTTGCTGCATGTGATGGAGCCCTTCATACCACTTTCTATCTTGCAGGCTCCTCATGTTTTATCCTCTTCTCCTTATTTTGAGCTCTTAAAAAAAAAGCTGCCCACTACACCCATTAACATGGCTAATGTTAAATTTTAAAAGACAAAAACCAGAAAACAAAAAGTGTTGGTGAGGATATGGAGAAATGGGAACCCTTGGGCACTGCTGGAAATAATGTAAAATGTTGCAGCTGCTTTGGAAAACAGTAGGGATGTTTCTCAAAAAATTAAACATGGAATTACTACATCATCCAGCAATTCCACATCTGGGTATATATCCAAAAGTACTGAAAATGAACTGATATTTACACACCCCTGTGTGTAGCGGCACTGTTCACAACAGCCAAAGGACCAACCTAAGTGTGGTGAATAAGCAAAATGTGGCATATACATACATACATACATACATACATACAATGGAGTATTATGCAGCCTTTAAAAAGGGAATTCTGACACATGCTGCTGCATGGATGAACCTTGAAGACAATGTACTAAGTGAAATAAGCCAGACACAAAAGGACAAACACTCTACAATTCCACTCACAAGAGGCACTCAGAGTAGTCAAATTCATAGAGACAGAAAGTCCCAACGGTGGTTGCCAGTGGCTGGGGAGGGCAAAGTGGGAAGTTACCATTTCACGGGGACAGAGTTTCAGTTTCACAAGTGAAAAAGTCTGGAGATGGATGGTGGTGATGGCCACACAACAACGTGAACAACACTTGATTTTACAGAACATAAACGTTTTAAGAACCACTTCTTAAATTCTTTAACACTTGAAAATGGTTCAAATAGTAAACTTTAGGATATGCATATTTTTATCTACGTAATTGACAGATATATTTGTATTTATATAAAATTTTTAAAGAAACACTTCAAAGAACTCTGACGTTCATCTGTACCATGAAAAAATGTATGGTAGATGATATGGGGTGAGAGGTGGGAGGGGGTTTCAGGATTGGGAGGACGTTTACACCCCTGGCAGATTCATGTCAATGTATGGCAAAACCAATACAGTATTATAAAGTAGAATAAAGTAAAAATTTAAAAAATAAATAAAAATAAAAGACCAAAAAAAAAAAAAAAGAAAAGAAAAATGTATGGTAACAGACTGAGGTGGGAGACCCTCTGTGGGTGCAAGGAGTTCTAAGTCTCCAGCATAAATGGTACAAATCGAGGGGTTGAGGAAGACTTAGGGGGCTCCTCTGAAGCCCTTTTCCAGAAGAGCAGCCATGTAGGGTGATGTAATTAACTACATTGAGCCCAGAGAGCTAAAAACAGGTGAGCCATTTCAAGAACAGGGACTTTTTTCATCTCCTTCTTGGTGTCAGCAAGACTATCATCTGGGTCTTCATGTTAAAAGAAAACACTAAAAGAAAAGATCACCCGGTCCCCAGGGTGATCTTGCCTGGGAATTGTGCTGGCCTGGAGATGCGGCTGGTTCACAGGTCACTAACACAGGCCAAATCTGAATCTAACATTCAGACAGTTTTCTTTGGGATGTCAGGTATTGATATATTTTTTTAATTAGCTGTCAGCATTCAAAAATTATAAAAGTTCTGTTAAAAATCTATGTTCTGGCTGGTTTTGAATAAACAGGGAAGTCTGGCTATGTGGAGTCCCTCCTCCCATGCAGCAGCAGGCAGCTGTTTCTGAGTGGTGGTGACCCCTTTGAACGGGACTCACTTGCCCCAGTTTGCCACAGTCCCCAACACGCCCTATTGTCTCCCATTCCCTTCCAGCCAATCCATGTTGGTGACCAGCTCCTTCTCCACCAGCAAGGCTTTATCATCTGTATGAATTGGCACAAGGAGTACAGACTCTAAGAATATCTTACATAGACAGGAAGTGTACAGATAATCTGGGTTAAGTCATCTTTATAGACAGGGAATCACAAAGAAGGTAAACAACTTGCCCAGATTTTAGAATCATCAGTGCACTCCATGGAAATGAGAAGTCAGGTCCCTGAGATCCCATTTCTAGCCGTTCTCAGGGCCTTAAAAGACATGCAGGTACATGCACACACCCACAAGGCCACTACCCTTGGCAACAATGTTTACTTAATTGCCATGAACCCAGGAGGCACCTGGCAGGCCTCCACGAACGACACTGCTATGTTGTAGACACTACCCTTATCCCACTGAGGCGACAAGGGGACAGAGCCTTAGCTCAGGAAGTGACGCCTTCCAACTGAGTGATGCTGGGAGGAGGCCGAGCTCCGGGTTTCTGCCTGGGCCTGTCCAATTAGCCAATGCTCAATACTTAACCACAGCCGCAAATTTTACCCCATTAAGCAAGTTACCATCACATCCTCTAAAAATTACATCAACCCCAGGCGTTTAATCACTTTGAGCTGGGAAGACAATGGAGCTTGATGATATTAAGCACAAATGGAAATCTGGCTTCCCCACTACACAAGGATTGGAATCAGGCTGCTGGGTACTCATTCAATGGCCTCATTATAGTGCTGTCACCGTCGACTGATTCCATAACTAAGAGTCCACGTTCTACCCAAGGCAACAGCGAATCTTCTGCGTAACTCTGGTCGCTTAAGCATCCCCAGTGATACCATGGGATTATTTTTATTTCTAAATACATCTGCAAATGGTTGTTTCTCAACCTCAAATCAATACATCATGAATAGAAAAAGCTAGATTCAAAAAGAGGCTCACTGAATGCTTTCTATTAGAATGAATATATTTTGCATTGAACCAGCCCCAAAGGAATAGTGGACCTAAAAATCATAGAAACTTTAAACTTGGGGTCAAATTCCTGTTCTGGTCTTCTATGAAGCTCTGTGACTCTGGGCCAGGTGCTCGACCTCTCTGGGTCTTGGCATCCTTATCTGTGAGAATAGAGTGATGCAATCATATCTGAGACCTCCCAAATCACATAAGACTTAACTACATTGTGAAAGTCAGTAAATTATAAAGCATCATGCAACGTGTCAGCTACATTTTTGTCAAGCAGGAAGTGTGCGCTGGCAGTATTCGACAATTTGGACCTCCTGCTTTTTAAATTTAGGTTTATTCTGTCTCAAGTTCAAATGCTTTTCCTTAAATAATTAATATCTCTGCATACTTTAATCTTCAAAGCTCTCCACACCTGCAGCTGGTGTAAGATGGTACAACTGAAAGCAATTAAATTCTTACCACAGAGAAATGAAATTCTATGCTCAAGGCTTGGAGAATAGATCCTGATGGTATCAAAGTGGTTGCTGACCCTCTGGAAAGACTTCCAAGTGACAGAGAGGACAGGTTGGCCACCGGGGTTCAAGACTTAAGGCAGAGCCATTCCTCTGCCTTTACCCTCCTGGGTATCCCTGGACTCTTAGAGCTAGGACTCTTGAACGCACCTGGGCCAAGTCTGCAAGAAAAGTCACCAGGTCCTCTACACCTATCAGTCAGCTGTCATCCTTACTTTTACCCATTAAAAATAAAATGAATCTGCCTTTTAAATCACAAAAAATACACTTGCAAATTAATTTTGCCATGTTTCCAAGGATGAAGCAATACAGAAAGGTGCTTAAGGACATGGTCTCTGATGTCAGACCCTCAAGCCCCTGACTGCTGTGTGGCCTCAGATAAGTTGCTTAACCTCTCTGAGCTTCTGTTGCCATATTTGTAAAAAGACAATATGAAAAGCCCTCATCTTGAAGCTGCTGTTGGGGCTAACTGAAGTCATGAAGAAGAGTGTGCAACAAGCCTTCTAGCATATAATTAAAAATGTGTTGAAAAGGATCCAGAAATAGTCACAACAAAGTAAGAACAGTGATTCTTTGTTAAGAGGAGAATGTGCACTTGGCTTCCTTGTACAGTCATAAATTTTGTATGAGTATATGAAAACAACACACGCTCATTCTAGAAAATTTAGAAAACATGGAAAAGTTTTTGAAATAAAATAAATATTATTTTCGGCAACGCCAGCACCACATTTCTAGGGAAGAAATGGTGGGTCTTAATAAATACTCTTATTGTCAGCCAGGTAAACCCTACATGGAGTGCAGAAAAATGACCAAAATGTGTCCTTTTCTTTGGATTCTGGTCATGGCTCCCAAGTGGCTCAGTGATAAGGAATCTGCCTGCCAGTGTAGGAGATGCAGCTTTGATCCCTGGGTCAAAAGATCTCCTGGAGTAGGAAATAGCAACCCACTCCAGCATTCTTGCCTTGAAAATTCCAATGCACAGAGGAGCTTGGCTGTTGCAGAGGAAGTTGCAGTCCATGGAGTTGCAGAGAGTCGGACATGATGAAGCATGCACACACACGGCTCCCAAGCACACTGCCCAGAAGCTCAGGGGTCAGGAAATGTCTCCAACTCCACTTAATTCCTCTATTTATCCATCCAACCAATGACACTGTGTGGCTATTCCATGCCAGTCCTTATGCCATGAACAAAACTGACAGACTTCCAGCTCCAACCCAACTTTACCCTCTGTGACAGAGCAAGACATAATTTCAGCACATTAGACCCAGGCCAGCCCTGCTCCCAAGACCCAGACTGCTGGGAGATCTGTCTGTCATGCTGACGGGATGAGTGGACCACCACCCACCTCCGCACCGCTGTCTGCCCAACTAGACTTGCTCTAATACACAACTGATAGTTCTGTCTGTCCTTCCTATTTATGTAGCTAGGAAGGGTTTTGGGCACAAAAGGCAAAATTTCTGCTGACAGCAAAACCAAAGAAACATTTCTTTTTAGGATAACAAATGTTTTTGTGTTCCAGCAGAGAACAATGCTTCTGCAGTGTTTTTTTTTTTTTTTTTAAATCAGGTCAATTATTTTATTGCTTTTAGCTTCTCAACCTTGCCCGATTGAGTGCTCCTTCTAGAATATTGAAGATTCTTGGGACAGCACACTTTTCTAGTGACCTTCTCATTCCCCTCTAAGGAAAAACACTGCCCTAGATTTTCAAAATCTCCAGGAAGGCAGAATATGTCTGGAGCAAACAGCTCTTAAAACGCATGAGAGCAAATTATGAGATTTTTTTTCCCCAGCAATAAAACACACACACACTTAAACATAAGATGCTGTTGTGAGGACATCAGAAGCAATTAAGACCCAGTTATTTTCTTTTTAAACTTTCTCTGTGACTCTATAATTTGCCTTTTTGGTATAATTGCATAACCTTTGATCAGTTTTCTTTTTATAAAGTTACTAGCAATAATACCACTAAGAATACTTTTGAACTTTGAGTGCTTATTTTATGCTGGATATATGCATTGTCTTATCTAACCCTACAATAATCCTACTTTGAGATAGATTCACTGGCCTACTGTTAGCCCCATTTTACAGATGCTGCCGCTGCTAAGTCACTTTAGTCGTGTCCGACCTTGTGCAACCCCATAGACAGCAGCCCACCAGGCTCCACTGTCCCTGGGATTCTCCAAGCAAGAATACTGGAGTGGGTTGCCATTTCCTTCTCCAAAGAAGCATGAAAGTGAAAGTGAAGTCGCTCAGTTGTGGCCAACTCTTAGCGACCCCATAGACTGCAGCCTACCAGATTCCTCCGTCCATGGGATTTTCCAGGCAAGAGTACTAGAGTGGAGTGCCATTGCCTTTCCCGATCTTACAGATGAGGAAACTGAATTTGAGAGAGACAAAGTAATCTGCCCAAGCTAGATGTTTAAAGAACTGAGACTGAACACAGATGGTCTGACTACAGAGTCTGCAAGCTTGATCTCCATATGATTGAACTTTGTATAAAAATAAAAAACTACCTATTCGCAACAACAAAATAGAAATCACATCTAAACCTTCCATTTGGAGATAACAATTTAGCACCTTGACAGATATTCTTCAATTTTATTTTTCCTTTGCCTTTTTCACTTACCAAACATAGCATGAATATTCTCTTACATCAACAGGCATATTTTCTATTCTGAGTACCCGGGCATATGTTAATTGGAAACTCCACCTTCATGATTAGAGAAACCAAGGAAAAGAAGATATTACAACTGGATAAAAACCTCAAGGATGACAGTCAGGACTGGGAACAAGGATTAAATTTGGAGTCTTCTCTTTCCTTGGGTTCAGACAAGCCTCTTGGTTTGTTATGAGACATGGGAGGTTACAAGACATCAAATGACCAAAGAACAAGGAAATTTAAAGGATCGGTAGCAGCTTTAACATGACCACGGCATCTGATGCACTCCCATTGAGGGCCGGGGGCAATGCTGCCTCCTTTGAGTGCAAGCGGGCTTGTGAGGGTGTTGACCAATAGAGTACAACAGAAGTGATGCCATGCAACTTTTGAAGTTGGGTCATAAAGACCATGCAGATTCCCCTTGGCACACAGGGGCACTGAGCTGCAATGAAAGGTCCAGCCACTTGTTGAGGCCACCATGCTGGAGGGGCCACCTGGGAGGTGCTCTGGCCAAGTGTCCCAGCTGAGCCCAGCCTTCCACCCATCCCTGCCCAGGTGCCAGCCCCAGATGCTGAAGTCTCCCCAGCCTCTGGTTCTCCCAACTGACATCATACAGACATACTAGCCCTTCTCATTGCATCCAGATTCCTGACCCACAGAATCCATGATTCATTCTTATGCATAATAAAGTGTTCTTGGCAGTTGGGGGACAAATAAATTGGGAGACCAGGACTGACATATACATACTACTACATATAAAATAGATAAGTAATTAGAAGCTACTGTATAGTATAGTTGTTAATTGTTAACGGGTAATGGGTAAATGCTGGTTCATTATACAACTGCTTATGTTGGCATATTGGAATTTTTATGGGTTTAAGATTTTTCATTAAAACAGGTAAACATCTGAAGGGAAAAAGAAAACCTACTGTAGAGCATAAGGAACTCTATTCTTTTCCATAATGATCTGAAAAGAATCTAAAAAGAGCGGATATATGTATATGAATAGCTGTTTCACTTTGCGGTACACCTGAAACTAACCCAACGTTGTAAATCAACTACACTCCAGTAAGAATTAATCTAAAAAAACTAAGTGCTCATTATTTTATGACACTAAGTTTGAGATGGTTTGTTTCATGGCAATGGATTCCTGGAACAAAATCTGGTAACTGGAAATACAGATCAACCTAAACAAACTTCAAGCTGAGTTCTGGGCTACTCGGCTTGCATCAAGGCAGCACAAAACCAAAAATTCCCTAAAGGTCCCAACAGCTCCCTGGGCCTACCATGCCTGGGGCTCTGGCAGGCAAGTTTGGCTAGGAAAGGGCATCAAAACATAATTTTCATTAAGTTTTTAAAAAGGCTTTTGCAGCAATATAGAATGAACACGTATAGAAAATCAATTGTGTTCATTAACAAGGGGACTGTGAAGCACATCCAAGAAGTACATGAGGGCCTGGTGTTTACAGGTTCCTAAAAGCATCGAGGTAAGATTGCTGGGTGAGATACAAAACCAGTGAGCCTTCTGCAGGGCAAGGCAACCATGTCCTCGTGGGTTTCTTTGCTAGCAGAGAGAAATCATATTCATCTCTACCACACACAAATTTGCCAGTTAGAATGTTCACTTCAGAATCTGGACCCTAATGAATAGTAATAAGAAAGTCGAACAAAGGCAAGGTTCCTTAGAGAATTAAATATAAATAACTCTCGGGCTGGCATGTTGGTCGAGGCTGTGGTGTGATATTGAAAGGACCAAGAGGCATCCATCTGCCTGTCTCTCAAGCTTTTCGTCATCTTCCTACTGAGAGTCCTGGGAGCACCTTGCCACCATGACCTCACACTGCCATTTGTCCTTGGAAAACTGGGACTCCCTCCTCTAAAACTGCTCTTATCCTGACATCCTGAACTTGGATGTGAGTTTTTGCCTTCTCTCTGCCACTGTCCTCCCAGAGACCTTGGGCTCCCAGTCCTTCTCCTAGGCCCCAAGGTCTCCCCCACCTCCCCTGTTCCACTAGAACCTTCTGGCCCCCAAGGCTCTTGGACCCTCAAGGTTCTCATACACCAACTAAAACATTCACAGTTGTGAAAACAAAGCCTCCAAATCATGAGGAAAAGACAATTGCTATTAATATAGATTTTGATACTTAACATTTGTATCTGTTCACTGACCAGCCGTACCCAAAATATTTCAGCACATCAACACCAGTCTGTCAGGGTGGAATGGAGGGAATGTGGGAGGGGAGGCTCGAGAAGGAGGGGATGTATGTATACTTACAGCTGATTCACATTACTGTACAGCAGAAACCAACAGAAGACTGTAAAACAATTATCATCCAATTTTTAAAAAAATGAATAAAGTAAAAAGCCAAATCAAACAAACCAACCTGATTCTTTCTTGTCCATTTTGAAGAGGCCTATCTGAATCACACACAGAGCACACCAAGGAGTCAGACCCATCCTAAAATCAACAAGCTCCTTCCGGTCAAAAGATTGCAAAACCACAATAATGGTTTTGCACAAAGAAAAGCATATCTCTGATGTAGGGCAGGGTTGGGGGATACATTTCAGAAGCTGGAGTTTCCAGAAGAGGAGGCCTCCCTAAGGTCAGACCACCAGCCCGTGGGCCTGCTTCTCTCCCTCCCTGTGCCCACCCTGGAGGCTCCCAACTGCCAACAGGGGCCTCCTGGGCTCCCCAGCTCTCAGCTCCTGCCGTTGGCATTTTCACCCCCTGCAGCATGATGCTGGGGAGAACGGACTGCGCGCTGTGGACCCGACCAAAACTCCAGCCCATTCCCCCTGCATAGCTACTTAGCTGTCCTGGCAGGTACCCAAGAGCCCAGTGAGTACCAGGCAGAGATCCCCAACCACAGAGAGTGGAGAGCTGGCCTGTCAAATCAAGGGTGTAACGGGGAGCAAGAAGTTGGGGGGCTGACAGGCAACAGCCAGCCAGCCCCCGCCCCCCGTCTAGCAGAGACCCTTCTCATTTCACAGTGGCTGAGATGCTGAACAGGAGAGAGCCCGCTAGGCCTGTGACCGCTGAACAAACCTGGAACGGCATCGGCCATGCAAGTTCCAATGTTCCCGGGAGTTGGGGGTGCAGGAGAGGCCCTCTAAGACACCCTTCCCCCGCCCCCCGCGCCCCCCCACCCCCACGCCGCCCTGCCCCCCTTCACAGGAAGTAACCTGCGGCCTGAGGGCCTGACGAGGGGCGGAGACCCCCCCTGCCCCCAACCAGGTCCTTTTGTTGGCCAGGCCACACAGATTGGGCTAGGCTGTTGTTCAGCATCCCCAGGGAACTTGGGCGCCGGGGCGGGCCTCAGGCTCTCCTGGGGGCCTCTCGGCAGGAGGAAAATCTGGCCAGGACCCCGTGAGGAGGCAGGGAGTTCACGGTTCCAGCCCGCTTCCGCTCCCTTCACGGCCAAGTCCCCACTCACTTCCGCCTTCTCATCCGGGAACTTTCCCTCGAAGGCCCTCCAGGCCTCCAGGGCCCCAGCTGCTCCTCGTCCTCCCTCCCTCTCCTGGAACCCAGAGGAAGTTCCACACAGCCTGGCCCTCTGCGTCACCCCTCACCTGCCTCCCGTCCTCCCTGCCCGTCACCTCAGCCGCACATTCCGGGGACCACTTCCGCTTCCTGCGGGGGGGCGTCTCACGAGACTCCCGGGGCTCTGGACCCAAATTCCCAAACACCTGCACCTGGGCACCCTTAACTAGCAAGCTCCAGCTGACATCCTCTCTCCCCTAAACTTCTCCATCGCTTTCTAGCTGGGCTACAGCCCCCTCCCCCACCATCTGCTCTGGGACCCAACTGGAAATTTCAGGGTCACTGTAGCCCCCTCCCACTCCCTCCACTCCCCACGCACCTCCTGCCAACCTCCTCCTGAATCTTGTTTAGATCTGCCTGCCTACTCTGTTCCGGTCCCTGCCTTCTGCCTCCTACCCTCTTTCCATGGTGTCCTAACTGGGGTCCCTGCCTCATCTTTTTCCTCATCTGGTCTTTGCATCCTACCCCAGACATATCTTCCCCAGGTCAGATCTGGTCATATTCTTCCTGAGTTTTTTTTTTTAATAACTGGAAGGCCTTTTGATTAAGATCCAAGTGCCAACCCAGCATTCAAAGCCATGTTCTCTCTGACTCCTGTTTCCCTTTCTAGCCTCGTCTGACTGTCTGTGCCGACCACACACCCCACATCTTGGCATCGTCCCTGGCGGTGCACCAAGCATCTGGAGCTAACCTATAAAGCATTTTTGCCCAGACTATTTAACCTAAGTGTTATCAATCCTTTAGACCTAATTTCCAGAAAAGTCGGGGGAGAAGGACACTTGGCAACCATGCGGTAAATCTAGAAAGAGAAGCAAACAGTCTACACAACAACTGGCCTGATCACTTTAAGAAACCAATGTCATGGGGGCTTGGGGCAAGGAGCCAGGAGAACAGAGCACTGTTGAAAATGGAAAGAGTAAAGAAACATAATCCACCAATGCCGTGTGATCTTTCATTGGATGGTGGTCTGAAAAAAACACTATAAAAGACATTTTGGAGATAGAAATTTGATTATAGACTATTAGCTGATGTTAGGGAATTTTTGTTAATTCTTACTAATTGCATTTGGAGTGATGATGAGATTTTTGATTATGTATAAAATTATTTTTCTGACTGTCTATGCTGAAGAACTCAATGTGAATTGCCACAGTGTCTGTAGTTCATCTTGCAATATTTCAGAAAAATATATATATATTCATATATAAAGTCAATATGACAAAATACTAGCAGTTATGAGCCTAGGCAGGGAATAGAGATGTTCACTGTACTGATCTTGCAGTTTTTCTGCTTGTTTTTAAAATGTCGTAATAAAAAGTTACAAGCACCTGGGGGGTGCGGGGCGGGGCTGAGACCCCAGCATGTGTTCTGTTCTGTAATCTCCCAATCAAAATATGTAAAACATCTTGTCTCCTTGGGGGAGGGGAGCAATTCCTCCTCCCAGTGAAAGGACTCAGCTGCCTGGCATTCAGAAGCAATGGCATGTGCTTCCTTTGCAGCAAAAACTGTCCCCACAACTCCAGCAAACTGCCTGAGGACAGACTTGCTTTCCAGAAGAGCGTGCATCTTTTACTGGGGATAATTACATCTTGAGCCATCTTTTAAAACAGAAAGCTGAAGCAGCTGTCATTAGTCCAAACATCTTCTTCCTTTCAGAAAAGGAAGGTAAAAGGGAGGTGGGAGGGAAAAGGTAAGCCTTCCCTGCTGAATTTTCTCTAGTTTTCCTCAGAATTCCATGAGGATGGGAGGGAGGCTGGTTGAAGAAGAGACAGAGCTGGGCATAACTGCCGGGTTCAGGGGTGACTGACAAAAAACAGAGGTTCTGTGGTTAGAGTGGCTTTGAAAACCTGGCCACTCCAAAGCTGTTTGCTGTGACAGTCTGGTCCTAACTGGGAGCCCAAGGTTGAATCCAGTCCACTGACATGTCTTATTTGGCCCTCCATGTTTTTGTTTAAAAAAAAAAACAAAAAAAACCTAAAAATTAAGCACAACATGCATACTAAAGAACACACATCACTTGCATGGGTTTATCACACTGTAATCAGCCCCCGGAACCTGCCATGCACCCCCAGAGGCAATCACTTTCCAGACTTTTATTACTGTGGGTTAGTCTTGCTTGCTTTTGATTCTCAACTGTATCTGCTCATTTGTGTCTGGCTCCATTCACTCAACGTAATGGCTGTGAGACTCTTCCATGTTGTTGCAGATGGTTGTGGTTGTGTATCCTCGTTGCCCTGTGGTATTTCACTGTGGGAACACACATGGTTTGTTTACGCACTCTCCTGTTAGTGGGGGTTGCAATTTGCTGCTGTTACAGCAGCGCTGTGACAAGCCTCCTAACCCGTGCCTTCTGGTGAGCATATGTGCACGGTCCTCATGGGCATACACCTAGGAGGCGGAATTAGCCGGGTCAGCAGATATGCACATATCTGCTGGCACTTTATAAATTTCTCATGAGTTGGCAACATTCAGAATGTGAGAGAGTTAGCATAAAAATCAGGTTACAGCTCTCCCTTCAAAGTGTAAAGATCCCACAATATGGGACCCCCATTCTACATCTGTGACTGATGTTTTGGTTCCCCCAAAACCCCCACACAACCTGCCTCATGCCATCCCTCTTGGCTTCTGGAGGCACCTTGACTTTGGCACCCTCAGAATGTGGGAAATGATCTGAGTCTGCTTTTATTTCAAGCCCTTAAAAAGAGTATTTGGTTGCCTCAGTTTCCCCAGTGAAGTCATGCTGCAATCACAGACTATGCTGTGATGAATATCTTTATACTGTCTTTGCAGACATATACAAGCATATCTGCAGAATAAATTCTTAGACATATGACTGGGGGCCAGAGGGCATTCAAATTTCTTATTTTGGTCAACAGTCCCAACTTGCCCTTTGAAAGGGTCACACGAGGGGAATTCCCTGGTGATCCAGTGGTTAGAACTCCACCCTTTCACTCACGGGCGGTATGAGTTCAATCCCTGGTTGGGGAACTAATATCCAGCAGGCCAGTCAAAACCAAAATGAAACAAAAGACAAAAACAAAAGAGTCAGTTTACACTGCCTCCAGAAGCATCTGAGTGAGCTACTACTATGGGCTCTGAAAAATGCATATAAACCCTGGAAGTTCTGATTTCACTGACGCGGCCCAGTCGTTGAAGTTTTTACAACCTCCCCAGGCGATGCTAAAACATTCCAGTGTGGAGAACCGCAGCTTTTATCACCAACGGCGTACTTTAGTATGCATGTTGTGTTTAATTTTTAGAAGTTTAAAAAAAAAAAAACATGGAAGGCCAAATAAGACACGTCAGTGGGCTGGATTCAACCCTGGGCTCCCAGTTAGAACCAGACTGTCACAGCAAATGGCTTTGGAGTGGCCAGGGAAAAGTCTGTAGCTCTCGGCAAGGTACAGAACCCCATCATTTTTTATTGCAACCTGCCTGTCTGCACTCTTGCATCATGAACTCGCCACCGGCCCATCAAGGTTTAACAGGGGGTCCTGCTTGGGGAGTGTGTCCCTGGCCACCGGTGAGCTGTGTGTGCTGTGATGCACGGAGCAAAGCGGCACAGGCTTCGAGCTAAGATGTTCTGTCGTCAGCATGGAGTCTCGTGATAGGAGTACTGACACCACCGCTGCTGCTGCTGCTGCTAAGTCGCTTCAGTGTCCAACTCTGTGCAACCCCATAGACGGCAGCCCACCAGGCTCCCCCGTCCCTGGGATTCTCCAGGCAAGAACACTGGAGTGGGTTGCCATGTCCTTCTCCAAAGCATGAAAGTGAAGAGTGAAAGTGAAGTCGCCTCAGTCGTGTCCGACTCTTAGCGACCCCATGGACTGCAGCCCACCAGGCTCCTCCACCCTTGGGATTTTCCAGGCAAGAGTACTGGAGTGGGTCGCCACCACAGTAATAGGCAAATGCTACCACCCCACCCCCACCAGAAAGTCAGTTATTATCATTTAACAGCCCACCACCATTCACTTGCCTCCTCTGCTCACTCGCAGCCCCCTGGGATCTGCTCTTCTCACGCTCCGTTATCAGGAGACTTGAGCTCCTATAATTATAGAAAAACAGAGATGATGAAAATAATAATTTCTCATTGAGCACTTACTGTATGCCAGGCTCTGAAGTCAGCATTTCCCATGCATTTACTCATTCATACCTCATAATCACCCTGTGAGCTAAGGACTATCATTACCCAATCGTTCCCGAGGCACAGAGAGGGAAAATGATTTGCCCAAAGTTACACAGCAAGTAAGCAACTGCTGTGGCAGAGTAGATCTTGGTAAGTGTATGTTACATGAATGGATGGATCTTAACTTCTGGAAGCAGGTACTGGCAGGCCTGGCTGTGTGGACAAGAAAGGACCTTTCCCTCAACAGATTGTATCTCCGGTGCCTGGTTTGTTACCTGCCTGCTTCTCCCCCAGTTACAGTTTGTATTACTTTGCTGTTGCTTCTGCAATGAATGCCACAAAATTGGCAGCTTGAAACAGCACACATTTATTATGTCACAGTGCTGGAGGTCAAAAGTCCAAAATGGGTCTCTCTGGGCTTAAAGATATCTACATCTTAATCCCTGGGATCTGCAAATATGTTACAAACGTGGCAAGAGGAACTTTGTAGTTATGATTGAGTTAAGGATCTTAAAATCTGAAGATTATCCTGGATTATCCAGCGGGCTCGAGGTAATCATGAGGGTCCTTATAAGAGGGAGGCAGGGGGTTCAGGGAAGGGGGACAGAAGCAGAGGTCAGAGTAACATAGCCACCAGCCAGGGAATGTGGGCTCCCCAGAACCGGAAACAGACTCTCCCCTAGAAACTCCAGCAGGAACACAGCCCTGATAATGTGTTGATGTTAGCCCCTAACATCCATTTGGCACTTCTGGCCTCCAGAGCTACAGGATAACACAGCTGCATTCTTTCAAGCTACCACATCTGTGTGTTTTCTTACAGCAGCCCTAGGAGACTCATGCGTGGTCACAGGCCATCCCTTCATCACAAAAATATGGCAGGTGACAGTCTTTCAGAAGACAGCAAGGATGGGCTGGCATAGGCTGCCCTGTATCCCAGATTCCTGGAGGTTGGAAAGGGATGGGATGGGGGCTGGACTACGTTCCCTGGGTAGCTGAGGTCAAGTATGCACAACAAGGGGGAATACTGTGGGCAGGAAGGCAGTGGCATTAAGTTAAATGGGGATCAGGACTTCACCAAGTGCTGTGGAAAGACTCAGTGAATGCCCTGGGCCAGGACACCAGGCTAAAGTTAAAGGCGCTATGGCCTGGATAAAGAGACAGTGCTGAGAGACAGCAGTGGGGCTGTGGCAAGAGCACTGGCCTGCCACTAGCCGGCTTCAGAGCTCAGGCTCTTTCCGCCCTTTGGGGTCTCTTGCAGGTGACTTGTTAAGGTAATAATCATAATAACAGCAAGCACTTAAATGGACTTGCTTGGTCCCAGACATTCTTCTTCGTGCTCTGCCTTGTAAACATAAACTGCCTTGTCCAATACTCATAACAAACCAGTAAGTAGATGCTGTCATCTTTATTTCACAGGTGAGGGAATTGAGGCCCAGAGAGGTTAAGAAACTTGCTGAAGGTCACCCAGCAGGGAAGTGGTAAATTCTTTTTCTTAATTAAAAAAATTTGGCCACACCACACAGCATGTGGGATCTTAGTTCCCTGACCAAGGATCCAGTCCACACCCCCTGCATTGAAAGCAGGGGCTCTTATCCACTGGACCACCAGGAAGGTCCCAGAAATGGTAAATTCTTGACTGGAACCCATGCACTTTGGATCCAAAGAGAACTGAGAGGTAGGGGAACAGGTTGGGGAAGATTTGGCCAGAGATGTTAAATCAAGACGAGTAGTGATGAGCTGGCGGAGGTGGGGAGACAGAGAGAGAGAGAGAAGAGGGGGAAAAGCCAGCAGAAGCTGCAAAGATGATTTTGGAGTCTGGTCTAAGAGAGGCGCTGGAGCAGCCGTGGGCTCTGAAAGGACTGGGGTGGAGAGGGTCAGAGGAAGGGGGAGGAGCATCTCCATCACTAACAGGTACCCTGGGGTCTCAGAGTGGGCCGACTGTGGGGACTGGGCCTTGTGGGGCCACAGTGTTAATTTGGGTTACACTTACACACTCACTGTGGGAAACCGATCCAACTGAAATTGCCAAGGTGAGGCAGGGTCTCATGCCCCGCCCTCCCCTTTGTCACTCCCCCAATTCCAGCCTTTTGGATAGAACCCTTGGATTTGGGGCATAACCATTTGAAAACTGCTACCCTGCCTCCATCCCATAAGCTCCTCTGCTCCTGCCTGGATTCCTCCACTGCCTGGGCTGCAGAGAGCCTTCGAGTCCCCACCCTGCTCCTGCCACCCTCTCCAGGTAGCTTCGGAAGGCTCCAGCTTGGACTTCCTCACTCCCAGATCCTTGCACAGAACTCAGGCTCTGTTCAGTTCACATTCCAGCCAGCAAGTGACCTTGAGCAAGCCTCCTCCTTGGACCTCCAGGCTTCATCTGCAGAATGGAGCCGATAATAACAACTCCCCTCTGGAAGCCAAGAGACCGGGCCTCAGAACCTCTTAAGAAAATTAAGAAGAGCCGGTGTACACTGACCGCCTACGTGAGCAAATGCCGTTGCAATTTTAGCTGTCAACGTTTCCATTGTCCTCGTTTGACCAGTGAGAAAACTGAGGCCCAGAGAGGTGAAGTCACCGACCAAGGACACACAGCAAGGTAGTGCAGAGTTGAAACCAGGACACAGACCCTAGAACTGAGCCTCTTCCTCTTTCCCCTGAGTGTGCAGCCAAACCCACAGAAGGAGCCTGTCATGTGCCTTATAGCCAAACCCCCTCTCCTTCACATATTTTTTTACATGTAAGGAAACTGACGCTCACCTGCCCAAGGTCACCCAGCCACTCACATGGAAGCCAGGGAGCCAGGTATGTATGACTCCGAGCTCACGCCTGGTCCTGACCCATCACGCAGCCTCCAGGACTCCCACCCAGTGCTCAGATGCTGGGTTTCTCGGAACCTGTCCCAGGCCTGGGCTGGTTAAAAGCAGAAAAAGTTCCTCTTGTAGCCTCTCCCTGAGCACCTCCCCATCATCAACACATCCCCAGGAGCCTCGGGATGCCGGGGACAGATAAAGGCAGACGCCCCAGCCCCTGGCTGCCCTCCACTCCTTCCGAGTTCTGCTCCTCCTTGGCGGGGAGGAATGACAGCCCTCCTTGCCTTCCAGGCGGTTGGCAGAGCAGCGGCTGCTGTTCCTGCCTGCTGCCTGGCTGATGGAGAGATTATTTCTAAGCCCTTCCCATTCCTGCCCCTCCTTCTCTTGCAGGACCACACTGGCTGTCCCCGTGGGACTCAGTGCAGAGCCTGCCGCTGAAGCAGGACAGCTGGCCCAGCTCCCTCCCACCACAAACCCCTCAGACCCTCACCTCTCACGGGGAAAGGGGCTTCTAAGTCCTTTCAAAAAAAAAACAACAACCCACCCCACTCCTTTTGGGCTTTTCTGCAGCTGCTGGAGAGAGAGATGCAGAATGAATGGACTTCTGGTTTCTGAAGGAGGCAAGGGAAGAAAGGTTGAAAACCAACTCAGCCAGAAACTGCTGTGTTTGGAATTTTTCTTTTCTTCCCCTTCATCTTCACCACAAACCCGTCTTTTCCCTGGGCATTGAGACATGGGCTCCCTTTGCCTTGCCCGGCAGAGAGACAGCTGGAAATAGGCTTCCTGAGACAGGAGGGGTGAGTTAAACTTCAGGGGAAGAAGTTAGTATTTGCTGCGGGGGTGGGGGTATACAGGCTGCTCTTAAACGTCCCTTCCAAAGCGCTGCTTTGAGTGAATACCTTTCCCATGCTGTGGAGGAGGTTTGTGTGCGACTCTTCCTGGGGGGCTGTGGGTTACAAAGTTAGGTTTGTGCAATGAATGAAGAAAAGAAAGTTTGGGGGGGTGGTTCTAGAAAGAGACCCTACTGGGAGACAGAGTCCCGGGTTGCGCTGGGACTCACCGTGTGACCTTGGACGAGTCACTTCAGCCCTCAGGCTCTGGCTTTTTCACTGGGAAAACAAGAACGCTTGGGAAGGCTCCCTTGATTTCAAAATACTCTTTTCTCCGCAGGCTGCTCACCGTTTTCTGGCCGAACGTTGTAAATGAAGTAACACACGCAGAATAACAGACCATTGTGTGCTGAGCAAGTGTGAAATGCATAGGCTGTGATTCAACTCTTCGCTGCCTGCTGGAATCCAACTGGCTCTGAAACTGAGAAAACTTTTATTTCCATTCAGCCTCTGAGTTTTCCTCTTGATTGGAGTGCATCTTGGAATGTAAGGTTATAGATGCTTCGGCAGCAGCTCTGGCTAGAATGAATAGCACAGAAAACGGCTGTGGGAGGCAGAGGATGAGAAATATTATGGTGATGACTTTCTTTAATGCATGGGCTAAATCTGAAATCCTTCCTCTAAGTCAAGCGTCCCAAACAGGTCTGAAACAGAGAGAGCATTAGAGGCGCCTTCATTTCATAGATGACAAGACCAGAGCCCAGAGAGGGGGGAGTAACTGATGCAAGGTCACACAGCAAGGTGGCTGAGAAAAGCAGCCCATAAACACAGAGGAGCACTGTCATTGATAGCAAAGTCCTCTAAGTGGGAAAGCAAGTAAGAAAGAGGGCTGAGACAATGGTTGTGGAGCTTCTCCTGGAAGTCAGATACTGTGCCAAGCACAGTTCCTCGTTACTTAACTTTTCTGGGCCTCAGTTTCCTCATCTGTAAAGTGGAGGTATTAATGTCTACCTCAGGGGGTTGTTGAGATGACTTATCATAGGAAGGGCATGTGGATCAGTGCCTGGCATGTCAGAAGTACCTAGAAGGGTGCTTAATATACACCTCATATGTATTATTGCCTGTAACCCTCACTGTGCCCAGTAAGGTGGGCACCCAAACTGCCCCAGCTGAGCAAGTGAAGCAAAGGGTTCAGCGAGGCTGAGAAACCCAGCTGGGGTGGCAGTCTGTAAGGGATTACAACCCGGCAGTGAACTTGAGAACCTTTTACACTCTTAAACTCTATTTTCAATAACTGTACTTTACAAGGTTGGGTGAGTCTTGTCATTGGCATAAGGATGCTGAGAACAGAGAGGTTAAGCTGCAGGCCCAAGATCACACAGTCTGGAAATGACACAGCTCTGACTTGTCCAGCTCGGGACCGAGCTCCCCGAGTCCCAGTCCACCTAATGCCTGTTCCAGGGAGATTCTTCTGAGATATAAATAAATGTTCCTTCAGAGAAGGGATGTCATCGTGTCCTTTCCTACAGTGATAGATCCCAGGTGCATAGTAGGTGCTCAGTAAATCTTTGCTGGATGAAAGATTAAAAGGATAAAGAATGCAGGTGTGGGAATGCAGACATGAAGCAATGCGATCTAGGACTCTGCCCTGAAGCTGACGTCTCCTTCCTTCTCTTGCTCTTGTCCCTTCCGGCGCCAGGACTTCTTCCGCAATATCCATGCCTTCCGGAGACAGGGGCCTGCATGGCGGACACCATCACTTCCGCTCCTGCAGCCCTTTGAGTCCCTTCTTGTCGGGCCCCGTGGAGCCGCCGCCCATCAAGGGCATTTACTACCGCAGGGCCCGGAAGGTGGGCGCGCTGGACGCCTCCCCGACGGCGGACCTGAAGAAGGAGATGCTGGTCAACGTGGGGGGCCGGCGGTACCTGCTGCCGTGGAGCACGCTGGATGAGTTCCCGCTGAGCCGCCTGAGCAAACTCCGCTTTGCAGGAGCCACGAGGAGATAGCACAGCTCTGCGGCGACTACGATGAGGACAACCAGGAGTTCTTTTTCGGACCGGAGCCCCAGCGCTTTTGGGGTGATCGCGAGCTTCCTGGCTGCCGGCAAGCTGGTCCTCCTGCGGGAGATGTGCGTGCTGTCCTTCCAGGAGGAGCTGACCTACTGGGGCATCGAAGAAGCCAACCTGGAAAAGTGCTGCTTGCGGACGCTGCTGCGGAAGCTGGAAGACCTGGCCGAGCTGCGCCGGGAGGAGGCCCTGCAGCGGCAGCGGGAGGCCGGGCGGCCCACCGTGCACACGTCCCGCTGGGGGCTCTTCATGAGCCGGCTGCGTGAGATGGTGGAGAACCCGCAGTCTGGGCTCCCGGGAAGGTCTTCGCTTGTCTGTCCATCCTCTTCGTGGCCACCACAGCAGTCAGCCTGTGCGTGAGCACCATGCCTGACCTGAGGGCGGAGGAGGACAAGGTGAGTGGTCCATTCCTCTATCAGGCGCAGGTGCCCGCGACCGTGGGACTGGGGGCCCCCGAAAACGTTTTCAGGTCTTTTCAGACCAGAAGGCAAAAAATGAATATGATCCAGTGTGGACTGTGTTCATTTTCAGACCAAGGCAGTTGTAAAAGATATTTTATACATTTTTTGTTTTTTTTGAGAAAGAAGCACATGAAGGGGACCCATGAAAGTCAGGAGGGGCCCTGCCCCTGAGAGCAAACGCTGGGCATTGTGGTCTTAATGGGCAGAGCTGGCCCAGCCCTGCCTCTCCTAGCTATGTGAGCTGAAAGAATCGCTCCAGCCTCTCTGAGCCTCAGTTTCCTCCTCTGTGAGACACCTGACATCACTGTGAAGGCTCACACACTCAGTGCACCCATCGTGTGTTAACTGAGCAGCTCTTCTGTGCTCAGCAGTAGACCAGGTTCAGAGTCCCTACCTCCTTAAGCCAGCCTTCTCATGGGCATCTCAGCTCTGACATTCCATTGTCAGAGGAATAAACTAAGGCTCAGGGCACTTAGCTTCTTCGGAGTAATCTAGCGAAGATGCCGATGACAGAAGAGGTCCTCAGCCCTCATTCCTGACCCTCCCAGTCAGTCCCTCCCTCCAGGGAACTCATGGAAGAATCTATCTAGAGGTGACCCCTACCCCCAAGAGGCCAGAGCAGAAACATTTGCTTGCCCACTCCTGCCCTCTCTGGTAGCTCAGTGGTAAAGAACTGTCTGCCAGTGCAGGAGCTATAAGAGATGTGGGTTTGATCCCTGGGTTGGGAAGATCCCCTGGAGGAGGGCATGGCAACCCACTCCAGGAGAATCCCACGGACAGAGGAGCCTGGTGGGCTACAGTCTATGGGGTCACAGAGAGTTGGACATGACTGAAGTGACTTAGCAGGCCCTGTCTTTCCGGGAAGCTGTGAGATAACCCTCCTCCCCACCCCCACCACATACCCCAAGGGGCCAGATGGTCTGAAATGTGAGTTAAAAACCTAGCATTTTGTTGGGAAGGTTATTGAAGAGCTTCAAACTGAGAATTGGACTGTTTCCTAAGTGAAAATGTTGCTCTATAATCCTCCATGGCTCCCCATCACCTGACTCATGGAGCTTACATTATAGCAGAGAGAGCAAGCCGATGATTAAAACATATGCATAAGGTTATGCAGGCTGTGGATGGTTTATAACCAGTGTCAGTTGACCTAAGTTCTCTTCCCTTAAACATGTATTCCAGGGATGGTCAGAGAAGTTTCCAGATAGAGAGGACATAGATATAGAACCAGTCAGTGCTTCACACTGAGTAGGCTCTCAATAAATATTTGTTGAATAAAGTATCTTGCCCAGTCTCTACATCTTATGTTATAAAGCAAATCAACCAAAATGTTTTGACTTTCAGACAGCTTTTTTCCCCATAGAGAGGACTGTAGCTCTAATTGTGGACTTTTTTTTCCATTCTTTAGCACAAAATTATGTGATTTAAGAATTTTCTTGTTCACTGAAATATTTACACATGGACACTGCAGTTGAAAGATTAGGACAAAGTAAGGAGCCTCAATCTCCTATGCTCCAGGGTTGCCCTGGATCCTAGCTGCTGAAGGACTCCTGGATTTTTCACAAGCCTGTTCCTCTGAGGGATTTTCAGGGAGCCAGGATTTAGACTGTGCAGAGAGACAAGCTCTTTACAAAGCCTAATGCTTTTAAAATTACCCAGGGTATGAACCCAGATTGGTGTGACAGGGACCTGGAAAATTCAATTAGAGGTGAGTGAGAATCCTGCAGAAGCCGTTTCTACTCGTGGAATGAGAGAGGTGGTGTTCCCAGTCCAGTCGCAAGCTCCATGCTGCTGGGAAGCCACCACTAGGTGCTCTGCCTAGAGATGGGCCATGAAGCCCTGCCCTCCAAAAAAAAAAAAAAAGTCTGTGTGTATTTCGCTGTTCTGATGGTAATTCAGAGAGCCTGGAGGCTGAGGACCAAGCAGGCTTTGTTCTTTCAAACCATGCCCTTACATTTACATAAAAAGATGATGTTCTTTCTCGGCCACACACGCCTGGTATTTTGTATTTGGCCTCTGGACATCAGTCTGAAAGCAGCGATTCAGTCCCAGCTGCAAAGCTGGGCAGTTGCTCCTGGGGACAGGCAGTGCCCTGGAGATGTGGGGGCCCAGGTTGTTGTCCCAAGGGGACATGACCCACAGAATTCCCTCCATCAAATATAGAGAAGGTGTCACCCTGGGATGGAGAATCAGCACACATGCAAAGAAAGCACTTTCCTTCCCTTTTTCTTCTAGCTTCTTACAGCAATATCCCTTAAGTAAACTTGGCAGTTGAGGAGCAAGGTCTGTGCCCAAGATTGCAAATTAAAATGGAAGAGGGAAGTAGATGGACAGGAAGGACCAAGCCAAGTACCTAAAGCCCCTCCGGAAGCATGTGGACTTCACTGGGTTCCCTGGCGGAGCTCAGCCCCAAAGGAATGAGAGAACTGATGTTTATTAAGTGCCCTTCAGGAGGCTGGCATTGGACAGGATGGACTTAATCTTCGTAACAGCTTAAAGAAATGGATACTGTAGCTACGACCATTTTGCAGGTAAGGAAACTGAGGCTCAGGGAAGTTTTATCACTTTCCTAAGCTCAAAGTAAGAAAGTGGCACAGCCAGGATTTGAGCTCACCTCCACCTTGCTCCAAAACCTGACCTCTCATGACAGAACCTTCTTCTAACCCTCCTGGGTTTGAATCTTGGTTTTACCCCTCATGAGTTCAGTGACCTCGAGAAAGTCACTTCCCTTCTCTGAGCCTCAGTTTCCTTATCTGTAAAATGGGGATGCTGTTAGCCCTTTCCTCAGGAGATTATGGTGAGAATTAAAAGAGTAATATTCGTGTAGCATGATTGGAACAATACCAACACATAAGAAGTGCTCAGAAATATTAGTCATCATCATTATTCACTTATCTGGTGCTATTTAACAGGAAGTCATCACATTTATCCTTTTATTCATTCATCAACAGTCATCTGTGCCAACTAAATCCACTCATCTAGATGCTGCAGATCAGACAAATTCCTCACTTTCCTGGAGCTTGTATTCTGAACATCCCAGCTCCATTTTTAAAGTTCACATAACATAAAGTTAACCATCTTAAAGTGAACAATTCAGTGGCATTTAGCAAAGTTCATAATGCTGTGCAGCCAACACCTCTATCAAATTCCAATATATTTCTTTTTAAAAAACTTTCCTTTTAAGTTCCAGTATATTTTGAAGAGAAAAACCTGGGCCAATCAGGCAGCCGCTCCCTACCTCCACCCACAGCCACTGGCAACCACCAGGCTGCTTTCCATCTCCGCGGATTTTCCTGTTCTAGACACTTCTTATAATGGAACCCTACAATATGTGGCCTTTTGTTTCTGGCTTCATTCACTCCATATGTGTTCAAGGTTCCTCTGTGTTGTAGCCTGTGTTGGTACTGCACTGCCTTTAAGGGCTGCATAATATTCCACTCTCTGTAAATGTCATAGTGTGTTTGTCCATCCGTCTGCTGATCGGTTCCTCAGATTCTTTGCTTCCCTCTGCCGGAGTCCTCTGCCACCGTTGTCAACCCTGCCATTTAGCCCTAGTGCCCTGTTCGAATAGCCCCTGACCAGCGTCTCTGATGGTCAGAACACCTTGTCTTCCCTCTGGAGGAAGCTGCAGGTCACTGGGCAGCTACAGCTGAACTCTCACTCCTTTCATCTTGACCCCTCTCCTCCCTCCTTTCTGCTACCCAGCTCTGCCCTGGGACAAGCCCCTTTGTGCCTCTATTTCTTCACCTGCAAATGAGGATAATGGCACACCTGCTCAGACGGAGCCCTAGGACCGATGGTCTAGTTCTCCTGTGTGGGCACAGAGCCAGCACTGGCTGTTCTCCCCCACCTCTAGGACCCGCTCAGGCCCCTCCCACGTGCGCATCTGCTTTGCTCCTCACGCTCTCTCCCAGCTCTCAGGACCTCAGGGGATAAGCACAGGCATGTGTTCTCACATCCCCCACCCCTCTGCCCTCATTTGAGCTTCCACTTCCGCCCAGAGTCATGCTTGGGACTTCGGAGATGTTGAGAAGGGACACACTCTGGGTAGCAGCTCTGCAAAGCGCCCCGGGTGGGGTTGGAGCCACCAGGGGGCTAAGGGTAGGACCTCGGGGCTCTGCATCTCCCAACCCCTCGTGCCCTGTGCTGTGCCCCCACTCTCACGGGGACTGGGAAGGAAGGCATAGAGATTTTTAATGATCAGGTGGATCTCCGGGGGTCCCTTGCCGGAAGAATTCTCTCCTGCTGTGGTTGCAACTCACCTTTCCGGCTGCAGGCACCCCCTCCCCAACCTTGGATAAAAAGCCTCCAGCTAGAGCCAGCATCTC
Source organism: Nanger dama (assembly GCA_917880005.1). NCBI lineage: Eukaryota > Metazoa > Chordata > Mammalia > Artiodactyla > Bovidae > Nanger > Nanger dama. The sequence continues at coordinate 9,959,004 of CAKJTW010000012.1, read as the reverse complement.
CTCCTCCATGGTCCTCTTTTCTTGGACCATGAATCAGCTCTGTATAGTACTGCCTGCTCTCTGTAGCTTCTCTGTGTTCAGTGACATTTGCTGATGGCTTTAGAAAAGTCTTCTTCACTTGCTTTGGGAGTTTGGGAGTTCCTCACCCCCAGCTGAGTCTCCCTAATATCTCACTCAACAGGCACCAATCCCCATTTCCTGGACGGGGGGCCCCCTCTCCTGAGTACATGCTTCATGCTGTCCCTCCTGACTCACCATGCTCCCCTGGTGTCTGGGGTGTTCAATTCCTAACCTGCCCCTGCTTGCTCCACACCCTCCTCAGAGCTCTCAGGGTTTCTGTTCAAGGTGGGGAGGGAGGAAGGAGAGGACCATGGAAGAGGCCCAAAGGAGAGGAGGGTGGCAGAGAGAGACCTGGCTCTCGCACGGCATGAGTCAGCACCGCCAGCACCCCGAGACTAGGACCAGAGGCACAAATGATGAAATTCGTGGCCAGGAGGAAGAAAAGGGAGGGAGATGGAAATGCTGAATGGAGTCGTGAGACCAGCACTGAGCTAAGAGGGTCAGACTGGCTGTGTTCCCAAAGGGGAGCTGGCAGGTGTTGCTATGAGACAGACAAAGGGTGCAAGGGAGGCTGCAAGGTCAAGACTCTGGCCCTGAGTTCCCCCAGATGGAACTCCTAGAACTGGCCCTGGCTGTACCTGCGGCCGTCTGCCGGACAGCCTGTCCAGATGGTCCCTCCAGGGACAGTGGCTCTGTCCTCAGAAAGCCCCATCCACCCCCTGACCCCAAAGCCCTTCAGAGCAGCTCCACTCCAGAGCTTTGGGGACGGACTAGCAAGACTGTGGGCCACCCGCGTCACCGTGCCCAAACCGATGCAGCCACTCAAACTTGGGTTTCTTTTATATTGTGATATAATATACCTCTAATGTTCATACCATCTAATGTTCATGGTATGCCGTTGTGCAACCATCCCCAGTAATTCCAGAACACTTTTATCACCCTAAAAAGCAAACTTGCACATACTTCTGGTTACTCTCCATCCCCCACTGCTTTCCACCAGCCCCAGGTGACTGTGAATGTACTTTCTATCTTCATGAATCTGCCTTTTCTGGGCACTTGATTCAGTTCAGTCCCTCAGTCATGTCCGAACCTTTGTGACCCCATGGACTGCAGCACACCAGGCTTCCCTGTCCATCACCAACTCCTGGAGTTTGCTCAAACTCATGTCCATCAAGTCGGTAATGCCATCCAACCATCTTATCCTCTGTCCTCCCCTTCTCCTGCCTTCAATCTTTCCCAGCATCAGGGTCTTTTCCAATGAGTTAGTTCTTCGCATGAGATAACCAAAGTATCAGAGCTTCAGCTTCAGCATCAGTCCTTCCAATGGCACTTTATAGATACAGAATGATACAATATATGGACTCTTACGTTGGCTTCTTCCATTGAGCATAAGGTTTTCAAAGTTCATCAGTTTTGTAGCACATGTCAGAACTTCCTTTTCGTGGCTGAATAGCATTCCATCATATGGACAAACCATATTTTGTTTATTCATTCATCTATTGTTGTGCATTTAATTTCTTTCCACTTTTGGGCTGTTATCAATCACACCGCTCCGAATCTTCGTGTACAAGCTTTTTGTGTGTGCGTGTGGGTTTTCAGTTCCTTGAAGTATACACTTGGCAGCAAAATTGCTTAGTCATACAGCAAATGTATGTTTAAGTTCTCAAGGGACACCCCCATCTGTTTTCCACAACAGCTGTACCACTTTATATTCCCACCAGCAACGTTTGGGGAGGGGATTCTAATTTCTCCACAGCCTCAGCAACACTTGTTTGTTTTTATCCAAGTATTACTACTTTACTTTATATTAGTTCTAGGGGTACAACAGAGTGATTCGACATTTTTCTCCCTTACACTCAATTTAAAGATATTGTTATAAAATACCGACTGTATTCTTTGTGCTATATATCACATCCTTGTATCTTATTTATTTTATACCTAGTAGTTTATACCTATTAATCCCCTGACACTTATTTTTTGTCCTTACAATCACAGCTGTCCTGGTGAGGGTGGAGTGGTATCTCATTGTGCTTTTGACTTCTAACTCTGATTTTAAAAAAAATCTTTTCATGATGGAAAATTTGGGGCATTTGCAGAGTAAATAGAATAATCTAACGAACCCCTAATTACTACCCATGACTCAGCCTTCCAGACTGTCGAGAGAGTTCTCTCTCTCCAGCCCCTCCCACCTCCAATTGTTTAGCATCGTGATCATTCATTTTATTGTTATTTTACAGTTTTATGGGAGAAATTTACATACATTGAAATGCACAAGTCTTAGCTGTCTGATGTAACAAATGGGGCACACCCATGTCACCCACAGCCCTGGTTGGTATGGAATATTCCCATCACCCCAGGATGTTCTTTCAGGTTCCTTTGTAGTCTTCCCTATCCCATCCAGAGGCGGCTGCTGTTTCTGTGATTCTGTCCACCTCCCGTGAGCTTTGCCTGCTCTTGGACTTCACCCAGATGGAAACATCACCCCTCATCTGCCTGTGACATTCGTCATGATGTCATACCATTCACCCCTCCAGCCTTCTCAGGGCTGCTCATGTTTCTCTTCATTGCAGGAGGGAATCAGAGCACCTCTCACTCCCACCAGGGACAAGTGCCCCCACGAAGGTGACCAAGCACCCTGGTTTGCCCAGGACTGAGGAAGGACTTTCTGGTGACCTGGAACTTTCTGTTGCTCAATCTAGAAAGTTCTGGGCAAACCAGGGTGAGTGATCCATCCTACCTGCAGAATACAACCAAAAACCTCCTCAGAGAAGGCGACTTTCTCCTTTCCTTCTGTTCTAGTTTTCCTCAGATATTGACTGGCCTGGAAATCATTTTCTCAGCTCGAGCCCTGTAAAGCCCTACCACCTCAACACCAGCTGCTCGTAGGGCACTTCTCTGAGGACCAGTGCTGGGAGGTTGGTTCAGGATGCAGAGCTGAGCAGCGATGCAGGGGTGACTAGGCACAGCACTTGCTGCAGAGCAGGGAGGTGGCCGGCGGGAGGTGGGTGGTTCATGCCTGGAATATCCAAAAGCTGGCACCAGAGGCAGAGGGAGGAGGGCCCACAGAGCCTTCTCTGCCTCCCAGGAGTCACCTTCCTGAACTACAGGGTCACTGGTCTGGGGAGATTATTTCCAGGCCACCCGAGGCTCTTACCCCAAAGGGAAAACTCCCCAAGTGTCAGTAATGAAAGGGGCCTTATAGGGAGAATCTGGCCCAGAGTCTGAAAAACTTCCAGGTGCCTCTGAGTCAACAGGAGGCCTTGGCAAAATGCAGATTCCTGGGCCACCCTCCAGGGCTTTGATTTTGTGATGTGAGCCCCAGAACCCACATTTGTAACAAGCACTCTGGGGATTCTGCCTCAGGGGTTATGAATCGGCTTTGAGAAATGCCGATTCTGTCCCACCCTCTTTATCAGGAAGTAAAGCCCAGAAAGGGGCAGTGACCACCGAAAGGTCACAAAGCAAGTTTGTAGGGGACTGGGGAACCGGGATCCAAAACTCCTGAACTTTGCAGAACCCCAAAGCAAACCCCAGGCAGTCATGGCAAAGAGCTCTTGTGTTCTGGAGAATTTCCTCCACTTCTTATAGAATTCAGGATAGGAGAAGGTATAGTTACCCTTCAAGTGAGTGGGCAGACTATGTCTGTGGCCACTGGGTCATCTTGTACAGGCAGCTGCCATGTTTTGTGTACCTGCAGCAGCAGCAGCCTGCTCACGACTTCTCCTGCATTATTCCCATTGTTTACAGCTCTCCCAGGGCAGAGAAACAACAGTCCAGGGGGCATGAAGGATTTGCCTAAGTAGGTGGAAGTGAACCTGAGTCACAGACACTCTGGACTCCACGCCCTCAACCGCACCCCCACCATCTCCCACCTCTTGGATCAGAGAGGGCAGGGGAGAGAGCTACCCCACTCCAGACTGGTGAATAGAGATCAGGACAGTCCAGCCCCTTTTTCCCTCCAAATGTCAGACCAAAAGAACATTTCAATTTAGCATTCCTGTGAGCCCAGGCACTGGAAATAATTCCTTTTCCACCTCAGAGGTTTTTAATCCAAAGAAAACCACAGTTGTCAATGTGTTGCTTTTCACTTGGTCAGCTGGCTTCAGCCATTCATTCCCTCACAGATACAGATGCCAGAGATCTAGACATAGATGGAGATGGAGATAATTCAGAGGTAGATGCAGACCGAGAGGGAGATACAGATGATATACATGTAGTCGTAATGTTTAGAGTCAGGTTCTCAACTCTGGCTTCACAGGACAATCATTGATGGGGCTTCTGGAAAGTTCTACCACTCAGGCTCAAACCTAGATATCCCAGCCTGGACATCAGGATTTTTCAAAGCCCCCCAGGTGATTCTAACATGCACAGTCAAGGCTGAGAACCTCTCTACTAGAAACAGAGCTTCTCCAACCTTATTGTGTGCATTAATTATTGTTAAAATGCAAGATTCTGCAGTTCCCAGGGGAGGCTTATGCTTTTGGTTCCAGGACACACTTTGAGTGGCAGAAGGACTAGCGGAAGTCTCTCCTGGGGGCAGGGGTAGGGGTGTGAATGACACAGGGAGGAAGCCACAGGAGCCCCACCTGGCTGGGATCTCTTGGGAAGGAAATAGTTACAATCTGCATCACAGAGCTCTACTAGGAATGGTGGCATCCTCTGCCCTCCCCACCCACCCACCCCTAGCCTCCAAGGCCCCGGAAACCACAGCTGCTTCTCTGGTCCTTTACCTCCAAAGTCTAGCATGGGACCTGGCACAAGGTGAGCCCTCCATGCATTTGTTTTTTTAAGTAATTTTATTTATTTATTGGTGGCTGCGCTGGGTCTTCATTGCTACACAAGCTTTTCTCTTCTTTTTCGCTGCAGCGAGTAGGGCTACTCTCTCTTCATAGTTGCGGTGCACAGGCTTCTCATTGCAGTGGCTTCTCTTATCGTGGAGCACAGGCTCCAGGGCACAAGCTCAGCAGTTGCAGCAAATGGGCTTTGTTGCTCCACAGCATGTGGGATCTTCCTGGATCAGGGATCAAACCCATGTCCTCTGCATTGGCAGGTGGATTCTTTACCACTGAGCCACCAGACAAGCCCACCCTCCATGTGTTTTGTTGGATGAATGAATGAGGGATCCTGGGGAATGAATGAGGGATCGTGGGCAAAGAAGTTACAAAATAGTCTGTAGTCTCTGGGAGACCATCTCCTCCGAATGTGGGCTCAGGCAAGTTATTTCAGTGCTCAGAATCATTTCCTGGACTGTCAGTGAAGCCTGCACATGGCATCACTTTGGGGCTTTCGTGACGGCACCAGATCAGCACCTGGTACACAGAGCTGCTTATGTTGGTAAAGGAGAAAGTTGGCTGCTGTAACCAAGAGGCTCCACGAGAGAATGGCTTTCAACACAATGTTCTTAGTTGCTCAGTCGTGTCTGACTCTTTGTGACCCCATGGACTTTAGCCCTCCAGGCTCCTCTGTCCATGGGGATTCTCCAGGCAAGAATACTGGAGTCGGTTGCCATGCTTTCCTCCAGAGGATCTTCCCAAACCAGGGATCGAAGCCAGGTATCCTGCATTGCAGGCAGATTCTTTGCCATCTGAGCCACCAGGGAAGCCCTTCAACACAATAGACACTGAGTAGTGTCTCTCTCACCCAAAGAGGGACCAAGGAGAGTGGGCAACTCTCATTCTGAGACCCAGGTTTTTCCCACGGTGATGCTTATCCTTCCTGGGGCATCAGTCCCGTCTGCTGGTTCTAAGCTGGGTTGCAGGGCAGGCTGTGTAGTCCTAGCTCACAGGAAGGGGAGAAAGAATGCAAGAACTCACACCCACCTCTAAAGTCCTGGAACTGGAGGTGTGGCGCATCACCTCTGTTTACATTCTGTGGGTAGGGACTTGGTCATTTGGCCACTTTTAGCTGCAGGAGAAGCTAGATCAGGTGGTTTCTGATCTAGCTGATTGGCCATGGGTGCTGCTGCAACTTGAGAACTACAGTAAAAAGGGAGTTCTGGTGGATGACTAAGAGTCTAAAACAGAGCTCCATTGATACAGAGATACAGATTAATGATAGATGGATAGATAGAATATAAAGACTATATACTATACAGAGAATATATGGAGAATATATATTTAAATGTTTAATATATAGTATAATGGGCTTCTCAGGTGGCTCAGTAGTAAAGAATGTGCCTGCAATTCAGTTGCTGCAGGAAACACGGGTTCGATCCCTGGGTCCAGAAGATGCTTGGAGGAGGGCATGGCAACCCATGCCAGTATTCTTGCCTGGAGAATCCCACGGACACAGGAGCCTGGTCAGCTACAGTACATAGGGTCCCTAAGAGTCAAACATGACTGAAGTGACTTAGCACACATTAATTATATCAATCTATTATGACATATATAATATATAACATGTATTCTAAATATTAATACATTATTACTAAATATTAATATGTAGTAGTATGTGTTCATATATTAATAGTATATTTAATATATGAAATATAGAGGAAATATATTTAGTATAGACTCAGCATAGCATTTTTAGTAGAGACTGTACATATGGGATCTGTGTATGTGAAATCAGTCTCAATATCAGTACAGAGCTCTAGAAATGCTTTCCAGCATGGTTCTCTTGCCATTTCCGGTGCTTCATCTCTCTACCCTGCGTTTCCTCCCCTCGTGCTTCATCTCTCTACCCTGCGTTTCCTCCCCTCTCCAGGGGGAGTGCTCGCAGAAATGCTACTACATTTTCATCGTGGAGACCGTCTGCGTGGCCTGGTTTTCCCTCGAGTTCTGCCTGCGGTTTGCCCAGGCCCAGAACAAGTGCCAGTTCTTCCAAGGGCCCCTGAATATCATCGACATCCTGGCCATCTTCCCCTACTACGTGTCCCTCGCCGTAACCGACGAGCCCCAGGAGGACGGCGAGCGGCCAGGTGGGAGCTCGTACCTGGAGAAGGTGGGGCTGGCGCTGCGCGTGCTGCGGGCTCTCCGCATCCTCTACGTGATGCGCCTGGCGCGCCACTCGCTGGGGCTGCAGACGCTGGGCCTCACGGTGCGCCGCTGCACGCGCGAGTTCGGCCTGCTCCTCCTCTTCCTGTGCGTGGCCATCACTCTCTTCTCTCCTCTGGTCTACGTGGCTGAGAATGAGTCCGGGCGGGTCCTGGAGTTCACTAGCATCCCTGCCTCCCTATTGGTGGGCCGTCATCTCCATGACAACAGTGGGCTATGGAGACATGGTACCCAGCAGCGTGCCGGGCCAGATGGTGGCCCTCAGCAGCATCCTGAGCGGCATTCTCATCATGGCCTTCCCGGCCACGTCCATCTTCCACACCTTCTCGCACTCCTACCTGGAGCTCAAGAAGGAGCAGGAGGAGCTGCAGGCTCGCCTCCGCCGCCTGCAGAAGGCGGCCATGGCCAGCGAACACGAACTCCTGAGGGACGTCAATGACCTGAGCCTGGAGGCCCCTGCCTTGCCCATCGCATACATTTAACTCAAAATCCTCCCCTAAAGATGCCAGACCTTCAGCGCATGGCCCTCGGCTGACATGAGCTGGAGAACACCAGTGCCTGGATCCTCCAGGAGTGTGTTTATAGAGCTTGGGGGCTCACTCCCAAAGCTGGGAGGGGCTTGAGGCCAAGGATGTTTGGTCGGGTGATTCGTGACCCTCCTGGGCACAGTGGTCCGGGCTGGCCTTATCCATGTCACTTGCCATTTCCTCTCTCCCCTGCCCCTCGCTGAGCACATCCAATTTCGCTGGGTTAGGTCTGTGTCCCTTCCTTCCCAGCAGAGTCTTCAACATCCCAAGCTGGATTCCAGATGCCCACAGAACTGAACCTACAAAATTCCATTCCTCCCCTAAGACCCTCTTTCCTGGGCCAACACACCGCCAGGAACTGGAGGGGTCAGTCACTGCAAACCCCTCTGATCAGATCTCTCCGCCCAGCCCTACCAGTGGTTCCAGCCGGGGTCAGTGTACTCTCCCATTGCTCACACCACCCATGGCATTTTCCTAATGCAGCTGCCTCTGCCCAGCTCTGGAAGCCCTTAGCCAAGAAGGCAGAACTGCATCTGTGTTAAATCCCACTGTGGGGGCTGGGGGCCCGCCATCCCTCCTGATGTGCCTGGGACCTGGGCAGGAGCGCCACTTGCCGGCACAGCAAGCCCTCCTGGGCTCTTGGTGGGACCTTCTCCAATTATCCAGTCCTTGGCTTTGACAGTGGCTAACTCTCTCAGGGCACCCAATTGTCCCTTGAGAGAACCATTCCTGCTGTTGGTTCCTTTAGCCCTTTGGGGACATCGGCTTTCCACTCTCAGCTAAAGCACCAGAGACGCAGCATAGAAACGAGGGCAGCCTTAGGATCTGCGCCCCTGCCTGCTACCCAGATCCCTTGATGCCAGAGGATAAGACCGTCTTTGGCCTATATTTAAACAAATTCATTCGCTTAGGGTTAGGTTTCATTCATTAACATGCTTGGCCCTTTGCATCCAGCGTAGGAGGCAGAGGTTGGACCAAGTCGTTGGTGATAGCAGTGCATCCTGAGCAGAGGAGAAGGAGCAGTGAGTTCTGGGCAGCTGGCTCATGGAGGGCTTCACAGAGACACAGGAGGGGGGTGGACGCAAAGGGTTGTTTTGGAAGACAAAGCTGGAAAGGTGGGCCGGGATGAGATGCTGTGTAGAGGACTTGGACTTTTCAGTAGGTGCAGAGGAGACATTGGAGATGCTGGAGGAAGGGGCGATGTGAATGGACTGCAATGTGGATGAAGATGATGGGATGGGCCACTGGAGGACCAGTTTGGAACAGGGAACAATTGAGCAGTTCAGGCAAGCTGCAAGCACCTACCCCCCTCCCCATGTCATTAATTATACAGGTGGTGCCAGGCCCTGGAGTCTCATCTTTTGTTTTCCAGCTGAGCACACCTGGGAGAGGCCAGTGGCCTCCCACCAGAGGCTCTGCCATACATTGCTACGTGCCATGGGCTGTAAATCTGCTAAGAAAGAGCACAAGGTTGCAAATGGATGATGGAGAGGAGGTTGTGGACCTCTGGATCTAATGTAGTTCCCGTGTAAGCATTTCATCGATGGGGGCAACCAACCTTCATTTCACTAGTATTAACTGCAGGCCTACTATGTACTGGGCATATGCTTCCCCCTGACCACAATGCCAGGGTCAGCTTAACCAAAGGTGGCTTGGGCAGGGGGCCATCTTCACCAGCATCTAGCTTCAAGCTGGTCTTGACCTCGTGGGGAGCCCTTATTCCCTTTGATTGCTCTGAGTGCCATCTCAGCTGATGGGCATACATGTCCCTCCATTCCTGTGGCTCCCCAAGAATCAGCAGGGTACTCCCTAGTCCTTCCCAAGATGACATTTCACCAAATAGGCACTCTGCATGGTGGCAGAGTGGCCAGTCAGGGCTTCCCTGGTAGCTCAGCTGGTAAAGAATATCCCTGCAATGCAGGGGACCCCGGTTTGATTTCTGGGTCAGAAAGATTCCCTGGAGAAGGGATAGGCTACCCACTCCAGTATTCTTGGGCTTCCCTGATGGCTCAGACAATAAAGAATCTGCCTACAATGCAGGAGACTTGGGTTCAATCCCTGGGTTGGGAAGATCCCCTGGAGGAGGGCATGGTAACCCACTCCAGTATTCTTGCCTGGAGAATCCCCATAGACAGAGGAGCCTGGCGGGCGATGGTCCATGGGGTCGCAAAGAGTTGAAAATGGCTGAGTGACTAAGCACAGCACAGCACAGTGGCCAGTCACACAAGGCAAAGTCTTGCCCCCCAGAAAAGCCACCCATGACTTTAGCCCCATCCCTCTCTGTCAGTTTCAGGGGCTGGGCTAAATTTGTGGTTTTCCAACTGGGGTCTCATGAAGATCCTCAGGGCTGCTGCTGTTCCAAGGCACAGCATTTGCAAATAATGATTTTTAAAAGAATGTGCAAATTTCTAGACACCCTCCCCCATTTTAGTCATGGCCCCGCTGTGGGGCAAGCTCACCCCAGACCTGGAATGGCCTACGACCCATATCAGGCTCCACATTGATCCTCCCTCTTCTTCTTTTCTCTTACTAAATTTTTGGCCACTGTGCAGCATGTGGGATCTTAGTTCCCCGACCAAGGATCGAACCCTCACCCTTCTCATTAGAAGCAGGGAATCTCCCTGGACCATTAGGGAAGCCCCAGGTCCTCCTCTCTCTTCTGATTGGAGACTTTTTGTGCTGCAAACCTGCGGCAAAACCCCCTCACTTCCACTCAGCCTATTCTGTGTCTGGCTCGCACCAAGGCCTCTCTCTTTTCCTGTTTCCCATACTTCGGCATCCAAACAAAAATGTGTCAAGATTAAAAGGAAAATAGTTGAGCCCATCACCAACATTATGAGCCTCTTCAATGTCTCAGTACATGCCCGGTGGAAATTCTTTACCAAATTAGAAGTGGAAAATTGGAATTGATTGCTTGCAAGTGGGGCTTAATTAAAAGCTTTATTTTTCTCTCCCTTCCATGTCCCCTGGGGACTGATCTTGTGTTAGTCTAGCTTGGCAGAGCTGCCTTTCCTTCATGCTGATTGGGTAGAATGGGGGTGACCAGCAGGTTGTTAGGCAGTCTCTTCGTCCCCATTGGCTGAAATGGGGATTCAGAAGGGCTTGTTTTTCTTGGAGGCCAATGGGCATGACTGCAGCCAAAAGTTGAAATTTTCCAGCTGAAGGCAAACAGCAAAGGGCCTTTTGCTTCAAGTCACTTCCATGTGGCTCCCAGAGGCAACTTTAAAATGTTGGTTCAACACTTCTCTAGCCAGAGTTGAGCCCACATGACTTGAGGATGGATAGGTTAATTCTTCAACATCCTGCAGGTGGGGCTTGACTCACTGATTCTGTTTTCATGGCTTTTAGGACTGGAAGGCCCATCAGAAGACGGTCTAAGCAGGTGGTTACCATGGGGCATCTGTGAACCTCTTGAGATTATGTACATCTCAAAATGCACAGCTTTGAACAAGGGTCCAGTAACATTTATCAACCCTCAAGGGAATCCATGACCCCTGAAAAAGGACAAGAAGTTAAGTAAATCGACTTCTGCATTTTAAGATGGAGTGACCAAGGTTCAAAGAGGGAAAGCCACCTACCCAAGGCCACACAGCCAGTTCATTAGTTAGATCCGAGTATCCTGATTACCAGCAGAACACTCTTTCTATTAATAGTATATCAGCTCTTAGGTTCATCTGACACAGTACTTGAGACTGCAAAGAAACTATTCAAAACAAGATTGTAACACGTTGCCACGTACCCCGAACAGGGTAAGAAGAGTCCTCTTGGGGCCTCTGAGCATCAGCTCTTACTCTTCGTATAACATGGACATGGAAATCAGTTCCACTGGGCTTTCTTTCTCTCACTGATCCCATGGATAGAGTGGAGGAGACTGTTGTTTTCTCCCAGCGTGGACAGTCTGTGATTCTGGGAAGTTCATTGCAACTGTTTATATGATGGGGGATGGGGGCAGGTAAGAAACCAAGAGAGAGCTGAGAAAGAAATGCTCACCATGGTCCCTGACTATCTGCAGAACTGCTCCCTTAGCAAAAACCACAGGTAGTTCAAGTTTGAATAGGAGTTCACGGAGATCTCTGCCCACAAGCTGACCACCATGTTCCTACCTGTCCACCTGGGCATCTCACACCCAGTGCCTGGCTGCACGGCTCAGCCTCCCCCCACCCACCTCCCTCCAAGGGCTTAAACTCTCTCCCTCTGCTGCTTGTTGAAATGCTCATCATGGGCATTACTGAGCATCAGGCAATTGATTTTTTAACATTTGATTTGGGAAACTCACGAAAAGAAGTTGCAGATACAAAAATAGTACACAGAAGACTCCAATACACCTTTTAAGAACATTTAGCCCCATTTGTTGTATTATTTGCTCTATTTTTTTTTAATTATTATCTATATGTAGGATGCTTTTCTGGACCCTTTGAGGGCAGGTGACTATATCATGGCACTTTGCTTTCAGAACTTAAGAAGATGGTAACTGAAAAGCTTATCAGAACACATGGGTCCAAGGGTTCCCAGCCAAGAGTTTCCACAAGGGGTTTGGAAATCTCTGGTGTTGACCATCAACAAAGCACGTGTACATCTTGTGCATTTCAGAGTGCAGTGTCCAATGATTTCATCAGGCTCTCAAAGGAATCTACAACTCCTCCCCTCAAATAAAAGATAGAAGCTCTAAGGAAACCAACTCCTTCATTTTAAGAGGGAGAGCCCAAGGAGACCTGAAATACTGTGCTGTGTAGATCCTAAGAATAAGGACATTCCCTTACAAAGCCACGAGGCAGTTAACCAATGTCAGCACATTCAACCTGGATGCAATATTTTAATCTAATCTACTGTCTGGTCCAGCTTTGTCGACTGAGCTAATAATGTCCTTTATAGACTTTCCCCTCTGGGACAGGGTCCAGGGTAGGCTTGGAGTTGCACTTCCTTGTCCTATCTCTTTAGCTTCTCATAGTCTAGATCTTTCCACAGCTTTCATTTGTCATAGAGGGCATGGAAATTCAGGGTGAGTTTCATCTCCCTTTTCTAGCAGAATGTGCCTCATTTTGCACCCATCCCCTTGTGTCTCCTCATGGTTAGATTGAGGCTGTGCTTTTCTGGCCAGAAGTTGTGTTATTCTCCGGGAATCACATCCGGGGTGACATATGAGCCCTTTATTATGGGAGGTGACCTGGGAAATGCTGGCAGGGTAGTGGAACAAGAAAGATGGGGAGTGCTGGCTGGCCCAAAGGCATTCAAATGAGGAAAAGGACCCCAGCTCCCACGCAGCCCTCATAGAACATGCTAGAAGGACCACCCCAGTGGCTTGATGAGGAGGAGAGAGGGTCCGCCTAGCAGGTGACCTCATCCCCAAGGCTCAGAGCAGGTCTGCTCTCTACCCAGCTGCCAGGAGGAAGGGACTGTCCTTCGCCCTCTGACTCTGCCAGCCTGGGAGCCGCCTGGCACACACATTCTCAGAGCTAAACGATCCTTACGGTCACTGTGTCCACCCTGCCCCTTTCACAGGTGAGGACACGGAGGCCCAGGAGGGGATGTGATGGGACAAGTCATACAGTCAGAGGCAGCAAAGCCAGGACTGGCAGGCAGCGCCTGCAGCTCTGTGCTTCCTGACCCTTGCCAGCACTGGGCTCATCCATCATTTGACATCTAACCAAGGGGCACCTCCCAGAACACAGTGTTGGTTAAAAATAAAGGGATACACTCTCCTCACCAGCCTTGAGGCTCCCAGGCGGTCCAGAGCGGCCCCACCTTCCTGGCTGCCAGCTCCAGGTGACCCACGGAGAAGGCACGTGACTTTCATAAGTCACCTTTCCTATATGAGGGACAAAAGGAAAAAGAATGAATTTGGGCACTCTGAGCTAAAATTAGCCAATCTTGCTGTTCCAAAGGCTTCCATTGTATTCAGTCAATGACTGGCTTGAAATAAGATCCCCTGGAGAACTCAGCAATTTCACCTGCGCCTTCCTAACTAAGCTTCTGGGGCTCCCCCCACCCCTGCAACTCCTGGAGAAACATTAAACAATACGGAAACATGACAAGTGGCTTCTCTGGTGTGTGGGGCAGATCTAGCCTTGGAGACTGACCTTGGGCTGACCTCGGGATGTAGGAGGAGGTGGGAGGGTCCCCCAGGTGATGGGTGGCAGGGGTCAAGCTCACCTGTCTCTGGATCATGGCCAAATCAGAAGTTTGAACGGCAATGGTTAGTTTCTAGGGCACTGTTTCTTAAATGCCTGCCTTGTGCCAGGCATTGTTCTGTCAGCAAGACAGATGCTCCCAGACATATGGCTAGAGGGGATGATCAGGGGAGGGAGGCAGACCACAGATAAGTTAAGAAGGAAATTAACAGGACAGGGGACTTCCCTGGTGGTCCAGTGTTTAAGAATCTGCCTTCCAATGCAGGGGACGTGGGTTTCAGCCCTGGTCTGGGAACTAAGATCCCACATGCCACAGGAAGTAAGCTTGTGTGCCCCAATAAGAGCAGCCAGTGGGCAGCAACAAAGACCCAGCACAGCCAAAAAAAAAAAAACAGGACTAGCAGAGCCTAGGAGGAAAGAGGGCATAGGTGCCCCATATGGCTGGAAGGAGCCATATGGGGCACCGTCCTCCCAGATGTTTGGGTTCCCCCGGAAGGAGACCCTGAGGCAAGGATTTACAGGCAGGCAGTTTATTTGGGAGATCATCTGAATAAACATGTACATTTTTAGGACACATCCACAAACATCAGTTAGAGACGTTTTGTTTCCAAGGACAGGAAAACTCAGACTTCATCAATCAAATGGACAAAGAAAAGGAGACTGTATTGGTTCTTATAACTGACAATCCACAAGGAGCTCAGGTGTGGTTCGATCCACATTCTCTGCTGCTGCTGCTACTGCTGCTGCGAAGTCACTTTAGTCGTGTCCGACTCTGTGACCCCATAGATGACAGCCCACCTGGCTCCCCCGTCTCTGAGATTCTCCAGGCAAGAATATCGGAGTGGGTTGCCATTTCCTTCTCTAAGGCATCAAAGTGAAAAGTCAAAGTGAAGTCGCTCAGTCGTGTCAGACTCTTGGCGACCCCATGGACTGCAGCCTACCAGGCTCCTCCATCCATGGATTTTCCAGGCAAGAGTACTAGAGTGGGGTGCCATTGCCTTCTCCGTCACATTCTCTAGGTCTTTCAGATTTTTTTTTAATACTGATCAATTTATTTATTTGGCGGCACTGGGTCTTAGTTGCAGCCTGCAGGATCTTCAGTCTTTGCCGTGACATGCAAGATCTTTTATTTGCAGCATGTGGAATCTAGTGCCCTGACCAGGGTTTGAACCTGGGCCCTCTGCATTGGGAGGTCAGAGTCTTAGCCACTAGACCAGCAGAGAAGTCCCTCTCTAGGTCTTTTAGAATGCTTCTACAGGTCAGAAAAAAAAAAAAAAGAGGTCATAGTAAAATGGAAATTTTCAAAATGTCTTCCAGAGCCATATTTTGGAACAGGGTTTCTATTCTTTCTGTCTAACCCAATGTTCCCCAACCTTTCTGGCACCAGGGATCAATTTCACAGACTGTTTTTTCTCAGATGGGGGACAGGGGATGGTTTCATGATGATTCAAGCACAGTACATTTATTGTGCACTTTATTTCTATTGTTATTACATCAGCTCCACCTCAGATCATCAGGCGTTAGATCCTGGATGCTGGGGACCCCTGCTCTAACCCACTCCCATGAAGAGAAGATTCTATAATTTATTCATTTTCCATTCAACGCTGGTTTGTTGGGCATCTTCTTTGTGGGAGACCCCATGGGGCAGGGAGACGGGGAGATGGAAAGAGACAAGCTGAGAGCAGCCAGGGCTAACAGCCACCACCACTGCTGATGGCCAAGATCCAGGCACAGGGCTTGGCTCACTTGCCAGTTCATTCCACTGTGACCCTGTGGGCCATGGATTGGTGACCAACTCTCATCCTGCAGGTGGGGAAACTGAGGCTTGGAAAGGTGGAGTGGCCCTTTGATTCACCTCCTAGGTCCACACTCGTGCTCAGCAGTGAGACCACACAAGGGGAGGGGCAGCACCGGGCAGGGGTCCAGGACAGACCTCGGGGCTTGGAGCTGCAGGCAATGGGAGATAGGAGTGATGGCAAGGCGGCTTGTGTGTTGTGCCCAGCTAGGTTATGTCACCTCCCAGCTCAAAAATGTGGCTGTTGGCAAAACTCCGCCCAGGGGGATTAGGCCAGGAAGACATTAACAGGCTCTCCCTTTCAGAAGCAACCTTCATCATCACCCTGCAATAATAAATCAGCTGAGTCAAAGGAACCGAGCGAATAATGTGGTAACAGGGACTGTCTTGGGAGGGAAGGACTGGACAGGCAGATTTATGCAACGTGGGGACAAATATTACTTACTTGGCAGAACACGGCAGAGTTAATGTCATTTTGAATAACTTGTTTACCCACTGATTATGTGATTAATGAATATCAAAAGGCTCATTGCATAGAACTGCAGTTGGGATCTTGTTGTAGTTACCATCACAGGACAAAAAGTAAATCAATTTAAATGATCTCCAGGGGAAAACAATGTGTAATAAATGTGCTAATTAATAGGCTTGGGTGTTTTAAAAATTCTCTCCATCTCTGGGGAAAAAAAGAAGAAATCATTATTTCAAAGTTAGCCTGTTTATTTTTTTTTCTGTTTAAATAACAATAAAGTGTGTTAGTCACTCAGTCAGGTCCAACACTTTGCAACCCCATGGACCATAGCCCACCAGGCTCTGCTGTCTGTGGAATTTTCTAGGCACAAACACTGGAGTGGGTTGTCATTTCCTTTTCCAGGGGATCTTCCCCACCCAGGGATTGAACCTGGGTTTCCTGAGTGCAGGCAGATTTTTTTACTATCTGAGCCACCAGGGAAGCCCTTAAATAACAATACTGGTATTAAAAAATAATCTCACTGTTTTCTCAATTAAAGAGAAAAAAAATCAGCACTCGTCTGGCTTTTGAGACCCTCCATCCTGGTTCAAACTCCTCACTGTCCTTCCTTTGCACGTGCGTGTTCCTGAACACCAGCCTGCCTTTGGCAGCTGCTCTCGCCTCCCCTAGCCCCCATCTTCTCTTGCCCTCTCAGACCCTTTCTCACCCACTCCCAAGCCCTCCAGCCCACAGCTCGTCCTCTCAGGGGCCAAGGCTGCATCTCTCACCCCTGTGGCCTATAGGAAAGAGCGGAGGAGAGCTGCTGAGAGCCGGGAGGGAGCTCTTGTAAACACACCGTCCAGCCACGTTATACAAGAGGTTGGGGGTTCTGTCCAAGGTCACAGAAGCGACTCCAGCAGCAGCCCAGGGGCTTCCAGGTGCTTGAGGACATCAGGGGCCTTGATGGGAACCGTAGCTCCATCCCAACCCTGCGTGCTCTTCTGGAAGGTGCCCGCCTTCACCTGGTGAATTTTCTCACTGGTAAAGTGGAGCAGCGAGAGCATCCACCTCGTTGGTGGGAGGTTTAATGTGATGGCATCTGTAAAGCCTGGGGGTGGGGGAGGGGAGGGGCAGGCAGGGCCTGCTCCAGCCTGTCAGCTCTTTCCTCCATCACCCCCTCCCCTCCACGCCCCCCTCGTTGGCAGCAGCACTGGTTGAAAGGGAGAGGATAGGCCCAGTAGATGGACAGAGGGAAAGCCCAGCCTGAGGCCAGGTGGGCTGGAGAACAGGCAATGTGGGCTGGCCTTCCAGTTGTTTCTCTGGATGAGTCCGCTAGAGTGAACCAAGGTTAAGTGGCCGCCAAGGTCACACACACGTGCACACACACTCTTCACCCACGGGGCCCGAGAGGTAGCCTAGAGGGAACGGATGCTATCCCAGGGCCTTCAGTGTCTGCTCCTGCCTGGCCCGGAATGTCGACCCAGCTTCCCAGCCGACCGGGGAGAGTGGTCCAGAGTTCTGAAGCCTGAAATTGCTGGGGGGAGCAGGGAGGCCCTGGCCACAGGATGTGGGGCTGGAGGCTTCTGTGGTCCTCCACCACCCCTGGCCCCAGACTTCAAAGCTACTGTGCTTCTGCTCCAGGGCCCCTGCGCAGGCTGGGGGAGGTGCCCTGGCCTGCAGACATACGCCCGGTGCCGGGGTGGGGGAGTGGGCATGTGCATGGGCAGGCTGCACTGTCCTCCCTCTGCCCCCAAGGTCCTTGGGGAGCTTGGACGTTCCTGCAGACTCCCCACAACCCCCACCCCTGAGAGGCAGGCTTGGCACCCCCCCACCCAGTTAGCATGTGGGCCCCAGTATCACAGCCTCACCGGGTGAGACAGCTGTGGTAACACAGAGGCAGGGTGGGACCCACTTGGGATAAGCCCCCTGTCAGCTCCCAGGGCTGCCCACCTCTTGCAGGACCCAGAGGACCTGAAGGGTGGGGACTGGGGCTCTCCTCTTCCCCGCCAAAAAGCCAACAGCACACAGGAACACCAGAATCAGCTTCTTTATTCAAGCCCCCAGTGTGCAGCAGACCCCACCCCACCTCCATGTCAGGGCCTCCCTCCATTCCTGGCTTCACCCTTGCACTGGTGCCTGACCCACCCCCCTCCCCCCTACCCTTGCACGGGTGCCTGACCCACCCCCGCCACCCCCCACCCCCCAAATCAGCACTCCTCCAGTGGGGTCCCGCTGGGCTCAGGACCTCAGCCCCTGGAGCTCTGCTTCAGTTTTGAATTTTCCCACCAGTGGTTTCGAGGGCCAAGCCCCCAGGCCCTGCTGGTCCAGGAGGATGGACAGCTGCTGGCGAGCCTCCTGGTAGGGCCCAGCCTAGGGTGGGAGAGGTGCAGGTGAGAGGAGGTGCTTGCCGGGGATGCGGGAAAGAGGGCTGCGGGGCTGGGAAGGCGCTGACCTTGGCTGCCTCGTAGGTCTGCAAAGCCAGCAGGTGGGACTTCCCAAGGGCGTGGGCAGCCTGGCGGAAGGCCCGAGAAAGGCCGCCTTGCAGAGGCGGGAGGGAGGCCCGGGGGCAGTGCTGGGAAGAACAGAAAGGGGCCCAAAGTCAGGGGAGGGCAAAGGAGGCCCAAGCCAAAGGCCCGCGCCACCCTCTCACACCACCTCTAGCCTGAAGATCTTGGTGGGGGGGGCAGTCACATTGCTGGTAAGAGGCTGGTGGCCAGATGCATCTTCTTTCCCCACAGGCAAGGGAATGGGGACCACCTCCTGGGTTGTCAGACCCCTGCTCCAGCCCGCCCCCAGGCCCTTCTCACTCAGCCTTCACACGCCCGGTGGCCACATCCACCACCTCGATGTCAGGGTCCCCCAGGCTCCAGTTGAGGCTCAGGCCCTGGCAGGTGTTGGGGGTGAGGTTGGATGGGGCCACCGAGGGCCCTGCAAAGAGGTGCAGCGTGGTCCGGGTGTAGGGGGCTGGCAGGCTTGGCCCCACGACCCTGTCGAGGCTGGGCCGGGTGTGGATGGCCCGGCTCAGGGTCGGGGGGGTCATGGCAGGTGTCGGCTGTGGGGCACAGGACAAGGTCTGAGTCTCTGTTCCCCCATCTCCCGCCCCATGGCGCGCCCCTGCCCTCTTGCCCTGCAGGGCTCACCCAGGACCAGGCTTGTGGTGTAGAGAGGGGGCAGGAAGTGGGCCAGCAGGGCCCCCCACCCCCAGGACGGCCCAGCGCGCCAGCTTGTCGCTCGCCGAGAGGCAGCCCACGTGGGTGTCGCGGAGCGCAGGGGCCACGTAGCACACTGGCTTCAGCTCCCCCTGGATGTGGGCCTGCAGGCGGAGCGGGGGGCTGTGCAGGAGGCCACCTTCCAAGGACGGAGGGAGGCTGTGGAGGACCGGGGTTAGGGGTCAGGGCCCCTCTCCTACCCCCATGTGGCGCTCCCGGGTGCGGCCCCCCAGGCTCTCCTTCACCTGGTACCCCACATACTAGATATCGTAGGCGGCTCCCTTGGGGGTGTTGCTGACATAGAGGTGCAGGAAGATCCGGGGCTTGAGGGTGAAGGGGGGCCCGGGCCCCGGCTTGGCGGCCAGAACGGACTTCTCCTTGCCCGTGGGGCCCCCTGCGTGGCCAGCAGGAGCTGCCGGAACAGGAACCTGGGGGCAGTGGAGCGGCAGCTGAGGCGGTCCCATCTCCCCAGGGCCGGGAAGAAAGCCCCCGCCAGCCCCTCACCTCAGCAGGGCCCGGCGGGCCACCACCAGCCCGTGGCAGTCGTGGAGCTGCCGGCCTGAGAAGTCCAGCCACCCAGCGCAGCTGCCGCTGCCGGTGCCCAGCGCCACCAGCTGGTAGGTCTCCTTGGCGTGGCCCCTGGCGCCCGGGACCTCTGCAGGGAAGGGGGCAGAGAAGACCGGCCTGAGGCAGGGGGGCCCAAGGGCCTTCCCGGGGAGGCAGGGGCAGGGCCGCCCTACCTCGCTCCAGGATGACCGCAGCCACGGTTCCCTTGCAGGCCTGGTACGGCGAACTGGCGTCCACCAGGCGGTCAAAGCCCGCGCTGACCACGGCCGCGCAACGCTGCTCGTGGGTCACGATGTTCTCTGCAGGGGAGGGAGGGGGTAGAGGCGGCTTCAAAGGCCATGCCCTCCCATGCTGGGGGATGGGCGTCAGTGGGGTCTCACCTACCTATGCTCAGAGGAGCGAGAGGAGGCTGGTTGGGGGTCTTTGGGGGCTCTGGAAGAGAGACAAAGGGTGGGCTGTCATGGGTGCTGGGGACTGGCCTCCCATCCTTCACCCTTCAGGAATCCAAGAAGTCCAACTAGCGAGCGGTGTGTGTGGCGGGTGGGGGTGGGGAGCTCGGGTCATCCTCCAGAAGCCAAAGTCCCTCAGCTGCCCCCAGCAGTCCCTGGGCCCAGGGTGGGTGGGCTTCAAAGGACGTTAGGACAGGGGTCCGCTCATGTCTCCACTCCCAGTTCCCTGCAGGCCGGGTCCCGGTGCCCAGACGGTCTCTGCAGCAACTCACCCCTAGGCGCACGTGTGTTCCAGCCCCTGCCGCACCCTGGGTTACCTGCCCCTGCAGCTGGGCCCTCCAGCTGACGCCGGATGTAGTGGAGAGCAGAGAGAGCTGCCTGCTGCTTGGCCTCTGGCTTACTGTTGGCGGTGCCTGGGGGGCAGACCACCCCATCCAGCTCCACGGACACAGAGAAGGGCAAGCAGGGGTCTGGGGAAGGAGAAGCTGAGAAGTGGTACCATGCGCCTCATCCTTGTCCCAGGAGCTTCCTAGCAGGACCACGACACCTGCCAGCAAGGATGACCAGAATGACAGGCAGACAGCCTGCTGAGCTCTGTCCAGGCTGGTGCAGGCCTCGGCATGCCAGGCCATGCCTGCTCACAGATCCGCACCAGCCCCCTCTGAAATAGGTCCCTGTGACCCCACTGTACAGAGGGGGACACAGTGGGCAGGTGGACAGCGAGCCCAGGTGCTGTCAGGATATAGATCCAGGGCTGCACTGTCTCCAGGAGGAACTTCCCCTGTCCTCTCTCAGACACACTGCTCTATTTCTTCTCTACAAGAAGCTCGTCTTCCAAAGATGACCACTCCAGGTGTTACTTATGACACAGCAGAGACAGATGAAAATCCTAGAATAAGGGTCAGCTGGCCAAAGGGCATAAATTTATTTCCATTCACAGTATTTGCTGTTACCTGCTGCTAATTCTCCCAAAGGGGCTGCCTGTTTCTTTCGAAGAGAACCCAAATTTCAGTACCCCTCCCTAGCATGAAGATTCATCTACTTTAAAAGAGCAACAAGAATGCCAGTTAGGGACACTTCCCTGGCAGTCCAGTGGTTAAGAATCTGCCTTCCAATGCAGGGGAGGTAGGTTCAATCCCTAGTCAGGGAAGTAAGATCCCACATGGCTTGGGGAAACTACTGAGCCACAGCTACTGAGCCCACGGGCCACAAAGGATCCCACATGTGTCAATGAAGACCCCGCATGCTACAACTAAGACTCAATGCAGCCAAATAGATATTTACAAAAGAATGCCAGCTGGGAGATGCAGAAGGAAGGCTGGCATCAGGAGTCTCCAGCAGCCAGTGCAGTAATAATCAACTCTGGCCACAATAATCAAAGGATGCTACAACCATGGTGGGGATGGAGTTCTAGGGAACAGGACAGTCACACCACCTCAAGATGCCCCGCTTGGACGACTGATGACACACCCAGCAGGGAAGTGAAGGCACCTGGCGACACCACCTTGATTAGGCCCCCCAGCTGACACCCCAGGGGTAGAGTAAGGAGATCTCGGGCCCCGGCGGGATGCACGCCACAGACACGAGGCTGCCACGGATGCCTCGGCTGGTTATGCATCACTTGAACCCAAGCCTGAGGAAACAGACAAACCCAAACGGACAACTTTCTACAGAATAACCAGACCTTATCCTTCAAAATCATCCCTGTCATGAAGCCAAAGACAGCCTGAGCAACTGTTTCAGATAAAAAGAGGTTAAAGAGGCTAATGTAATAAATCATGCTGGATTGGAAAAAGAAAATTCCCATCACTGTGACAAGTGGCAAAATTTGAACATGGTAACTAAGTAATAGTATTATATCAATGGGCTTCCCTGATAGCTCAGCTGGTAAAGAATCTGCCTGCAATGCAGGAGATCCTGGTTCGATTCCTGGGCCAGAAAGATCCACTGGAGAAGGGACAGGCTACCCACTCCAGTATTATTGGGCTTCCCTTGTGGCTCAGGTGGTGAAGAATCCACTTGCAATGCAGGAGACCTGGGTTCAATCTCTGTTTTGGGAAGATCCCCTAGAGAAAGGCTACCTACTCCAGTATTCTGGCCTGGAGAGTTCCATGGACTGTATAGTGCATGGGGTCACTTGTTAAGTTTCCAGAATTTGATCCTTTGCTGCAATTGTATAAGACAACGCCCTTGTTCTTAGAAAATATATGTTGAAATGTTTAAGGGGTAATTAAGCCTTCAGATTGTTCAAAACAAATTAAGTGTGGATATTTATATATAAATATATAGAGAGAGGGAGACAAAGTTAATGTGACAAATATTAACTGGAGAATCTGGGTGAAGAGTTTATGGGAGCTCTTTTATACTATTCTTGGAAAATTTACCAAAATGAAAAATAGAAATGACAAAAATGCCTACCCACATCGACAGTGGAAAGAGGGACCTTAGGTGGAAGGGAGTGGCAGTGGATCGGCTCAGGCTCTGAAACCAGACTGTCCCCTGACAGTTTCAGCCTCTCTGGCCTCAGTCTTCCCATCTGTAAAGCAGTGGTAATGGTATCTGCCTTTCTTGAGGAATACTTGTGAGGACTCAGTGAGTTAATGTGTCTGAAGACCTTCAAATGACACTTGGTCTGTCACCCAGAACTCATGAATGTCATCACTGGTATTTAATTGATTTCCCTTTGTTTTAGTTGCAGCATGTGAAGTCTAAATTATATATATGTGGGATCTAGTTTCCTAACCAGGGACCAAATCCGGGCCCCCAGCAAGGGAGCTCAGAGTCTTAGTCACTGGACCACAAGGGAAGTCCCTATTTTCTGTATTCTTGATGCTCTGGCATTTGGGGATTTAATTCTGGAGAAACCATCGCTCCCAGGACTAGCTAATTCCTAGACATAGCAAACAACTTCTCTGCAAGCTCACTCTTTCATATAAAACCCAACCAATCCAGAGCTCACACCCCAGCCACAGAACTTGCTGACAAGCCAACATTCCCCATGCCCTAAATCACCTGAGGCTAGGTACTAGGCAGCTAGGCATCACCACATAACCCCTAAACTTATCCAGTGTCTTGCTGTTATCAATTTTAATCTCACTCTGCATAGGTCCCTGCTCCAACCATTCTTTCCCAAGAAAACCCAGTTAACGCCCTGGGCTGTGCCTGCCCCCCTCTTCCTCCTGGCCACCCCATCCTTTCCTGCACAGCCCTGCAGGGCCATCTGTGCCTCCTGTTTCTAGGAATCCATACTTAACCCTTCGTGACAAGCACTCTGACGCCTGTTGTCTTAACATACCCGATTAAAACAAATCCCAGGTAGATTTTTTTTTTCCTAAATACATTGTCTCGTTTTGAGTTATTCAGTTTGAGGTTCTCCTAGGAAGTTTTACAAATGCTCTCAAAAGTTCTTAGAAGCAGGCAATGTGCTGGCTGAAAGTTGGGAATCTGAATCTAGGAGAGACCTAGTGTAATTGATCTTGGTGATTCCAGGAGGACGACTGTAACTATTGCACCTATATACAGTGTTGCTGTCATTAAGCTGATAACCTCTTTGAGTTGGGGTGGGCTGGCCCTCACTTAGGCACCTCCTCTCCAATGTTGGCATGGCAACTGTAATTGTATATAACTGACCTTCAAAAAAGCCTGCTGAAAGGCTGGTAGCTTGAGGCAGGTCCTTTAACCAACCTGAGCTTCAGATTTGGCCCCCATCACCTGCTAGTTAGAAATCTGGGGTACCTGGTGCCCCTGGCACCACGCTGCTCACAGCAGGCCTACCTCTGGCCCCAGGCTCAGGCCCAATTCAGTCTTCCTGGCTTCATTTGAGAACAGCCCAGGGCATGCTGCCATCCCAGCCCCCTGGGCCTCACCTGCTGTTTGGCTTTCTCGAAATATCAGGGAGACGCCCAGATTGGCCGCGTACTGAGTAAGTGTGGCCACGGCCTGGCCCGGCGGCGGGTCTTTGAGCTGCAGGCCCAGATGTCTGGTCACCTTCGGGAAGTCGCCGGCGGGCCCTGCGGGTGGTACAGCGACCCTCAGGGACCTCCCCATCCTTCCCGCGCCCAGCCGCCCCCAGCTCCCCGATCCCTGCCCCCACCCAGGCCTCACTATTCCCAGCCGCTGCTGAGGCCTGGAGCTGCCCGCCATTGTTCTCTGCGTTGGAGGCGGGCGCAGGCTCTTGGCCCAGACTGGCCGAGGGCCTCCAGGGGCTGGATCCTGGGCGGATCTGCAGTGATGCTGCCAGTCGGGGCTTCCCTGCGGCCACTGTCGTCGGTGCCTGGAGCTGTGCTGGCCTGTGAAGCCATGGCTGGACTCGAGGGCTGGAGGGGACAGCAAGCACGTTCTGGCGCCACCCGCGCCCTTTTACTCGCCAGAGCGAGCGCCCACGTGGGGAGCACGTGGTACAACCGTCGGCGCATGGTGAGCTCCGCCTCCCGCCACACTTGTAGCCAATGAGAGCCCATAGAACTGTAGCAGGACAGTATGCCCAGCCAATGGGAAGGTCAGTCTTCTAGACAGCCTGAGCCTGGATGTGGACTAAGTGGCCATCTGGCCAACCTCCTCACTTCAAGGGCGGGGCTCCGGGTGTAAGGTGAGGGTGGAGGACAGGGCCCCCCTATCATCATCTTCTCTGCGCTTGTTTGCGTGGTATTCCGAGAAACAAAGACCAGGGGAGGAGTCTGGGGACCCAAGTTCAGCACCTCACCCCTGCTGCCGTCCAAGGATGCCCTGCACCCCCCATTTTACCAGCCTGGCCTCCCTAGCTGCTTAAGCAGTGGAGCCTAGAGGAGGATGGGAGGTGCTCATTCTGTAAGTGATGATGTTTTCATTTGTAGCAGCCTCACAGAATCTTTAGGGCCTACATTTAAAATCTGTTCACCTTAAGCCTTCCTGAAGCCAACTGTAAGTGTTCCACGTGGGCTCTAGCTAAAATTAGTCATTTGATATCCTGCCCTCCCCACCCCACTCCTGCTTTTTCTTTTTCCTCAGAAGTGAATCTGTGTTGATTCATAAAAACATGTCAAGATAGCAACTCTTAAAAATGAGGGTCTAGCGATGAAGGAGAAATAACAAAAATAAAGTTAAGGATGAAGACAATTTACACGCGGCTCGCTACCATGCAACACGGTTGCTTGAAGGAGGTGGAAATTTTAACAGTCTTGAGGAGCCAGTGACTGGGAAAATGTGACCAGTGACTCAGTTTATGGTCTGTAAGTTGTGTTACTGTTGCTACTGCTGCTTGCTACCTTCGGATCTGACAACATGAACCAGGACGGGGCAATGTGGACACTAAGGCTTAGAGAAACAGTTGGTAGCACCTGTTAACATTTGACTTGGAAGAGCAGATGTGGAGCAAGGTAGATTCAATCTCCCAAACGGTTCAAGGATTGACCTCAAGAAAGACAATTCTGAGGACTCCCCTAGTGGCTCACGGTAAAGAATCTGCCCGCAATGCAGGAGTTGCAAAAGACGCAGGGTCAGGAAGATCCGCTGGAGGAGAGCATGGCACCCCACTCCAGTAGTCTCGCCTGGAGAATCCCATGGACAGAGGAGCCTGACGGCCTTCAGTCCATGGGGTCGCAAAGAGTCGGACACGGCTGAGCGACTTCACTTTTCATTTCCTTTTACTTAATTTCCAGTGCCCACGGCGCCGTCTGCACTCGCATTCTCCCTCTGCCCGGGAGGTGGCGCTCTGGAGCGCCCCTGTGGCCGGGCTGGGAGGCGGGACTTCCTGCCTTCCGGGAAGCATTTCCGGCCCAGCTCGGGGAGGCGGATTATCGCATTTGTGGGGCTGTCGGGTTGAGGGCTCGAGAGCTAGGGTTCTGCCTTGGGGCTCCCTCGTGGCACGAGGGTCAGGCGAGCGTCACGCGGAGGTCCGGTTTCCCCGACGACCACGGCGCGACGGGATCACGTAAGTGCGCGCGCCTTCCCGACGGGACGGAGGGGCAGGTCTCCTTGCTCCCGTCCACAGGCTCCAAACTGTAGCTTTGGGACGAGTCGCCCAACCTTTGCAGAGTGGGTGGTGAGCAGCCTCTGGCTCATGGAACGGGGAGCGTCACGCCGTTGTAAAGCGTCGTAGCAACAACTGTCTGGCACACAGCGCTTGGTGCGAGATGCCTGCTGTTCTTGGGTTGAAATTCTGGGGCCTCGACATGGAGTGGGAAGAGACGGATGGGGAGGACGTGGGCGAGTAGAGGTCTGAAACTCCGGAGGTCTAAATTAGAGTCCGGGAGAGACGAGGGCGGGAAGTGGAGGCTGTCTTGTCTCGGGGCTTCTCTGAGGTCGTGGGCTCCACCGGCTCCCTGCGTTTCAGACTGTCTAGTTCCTCATTCTTGAATTTGCGCCTTCGGCTTTTACGTACTGATTTCAGTTCATTTCAGTCGCTCAGTCGTGTCCAACTCTTTGCAACCCCATGGACTGCATGCAGCGCGCCACGCTTTCCTGTCTATCACGTAGTAAATAAGGCAGGCACCGGGGATAAAGTCCCTTCCCCATGCGGATTCTCAGCAGTTTGGAATCACATAGGTTTTCCTTTAAATATCTTATCACACATTGCAATGCATGCTCCAGAGGAGGGATGCAGGGTGACGTGGGACAGGGCTGGGGGAACCAGGAGAGGCTTCCTGACTCAAAGTCTGAAGGATGGGGCCAGATTTTATAGGTGGGTAGGAAGGACAGTGGTGTTCATTTTTAGTGGAGAGAGAGTGTGAAAAGTCCTCTGGAGAAAAGATGCATTCCCACCACTATCCTCTCCTGTGATGGAGGAGAGAGACAACAACAATCAGATGCCAGGAGGTCAGAAATGAAACAGATACAGTTCCTGTCCCAGAGAGCAGTCCGAAGAAGAGATAAGGCATGTAAACCACAGTTAGAATGAGGCTGACCCGTGCCCTGAGAAACACATTCTTTTGACAAGTTTTTTTTTTTTTTTAATTATTTATTTATTTACATGACTGCACTGGGTCTTAGTTGTGGCACTCAGAATCTTTAGTTGTGACATTCGAACTCTTAGTTGCAGCATGTGGGATCTAGTTCTGTGACCAGTAGTCGAACCTGGGCCCTCTGCATTGGGAGTGAGGTGTCGTAGACGCTGGACCACAGGGGAAGTTCCTTGTTTGAAAAGTGAAAGTGCTAGTCACTTAGTTGTGTCCAACTCTTTGTGACCCCATGGACTGTAACCCGCCAGGCTCCTCTGTCCGTGGAATTCTCCAGGCAAGAATACCACAGAGGGTTGCCATTCCCTTCTCCAGGGGCTCTTTCCTACCCAAGAATCAAACCTCAGTCTTCTGTATTGCAGGGAGATTCTTTACCATCTACACATTTACTGTGTGGTGAGCACTTGGCAAGGTGCTCAGAGTACCTGGAGGTATATAGGTTACAAAATAAATGGATACATGCAGTGGTGGCTCTAAAAGGAAAGGTTTTGTATCATCAGGGTCTGAGGCTGGTGCTTGCTTCTAGAGGCAGGGAGGGTAGTGGTTCAGAACTGGGGTTTTGGAGCTGCTGGAGGATCGTCCTATTGCCCTTGGGCAAGTTGCTCTTTCCCAGCCTGTTTACTGATCTCCATACTAGGGGCAGGAGAATAAAACTTGTAGTACCATGTCGGGCAGATGCTGGCACTCAGTAAGTGAGAACTGCTCTTATTTTTGCAGGTAATAAAGGATATTACAGCTGCTTATTCTTCTTGAGCACTTTGTATTTTGTTGTTGTTCACACTTTTTGACCCCAGACTGCAGCACACCAGACTTCCCTGTCTGTCACTATTTCTTGGAGTTTGCTCAAGTTCACGTCCATTGAGTCAGTGATGCTGTCTAACCGTCTCATCCTCTGCCACCCTCTTCTCCTCCTGCTGTCAACCTTTCCCAGCTTTAGTCTTTTCCAATGAGGCGGCTCTTCGCATCAGATGGCCAAAGTATTGGAACTTCAGCTTCAGTCCTTCCAGTGAATATTCAGGGTTGATTTCCTTTAGGATTGACTGGTTTGATCTACCTGCAGTCCAAAGGACTCTGAAGAATCTTCTCCCACACCACAGTTTGAAAGCATCAATTCTTCAGTGCTCAGGCTTCTTTTTGGTCCAACTCTCACATCCATACTACTGAAAAAAAAATTTTTGACTATATGGACTTTTGTTGGCAAAGTGATGTCTCTGCTTTTTAATACACTGTCTAGGTTTGTCATAGCGTCCCTTTCCAAGGAGGAGGGATCTTTGAATTTCATGGCTGCAGTCACCAAAGCCCTTTGACATAAACATTATTATTCAACACACAGTTGGTTCCTTTTTGTTGGGAGGTACTGTACCTGACAGTGGGAAGGCAAACAAATAATAGCTTGTCTCTGGCTTTGGGGAACTTGAGTTTGTCTTGAGAGTGTAGCCTAGAGTGTGAGGCTTGTCGTCTAGGTAGGACTGTGTAATTATAATGTAATACATGAGAGCGTGATGGAAGCTGACCCCCACCAGCCACCTTCTAACTTCGGCCCCCATCACTCACCACCTAGTTTTTCCCATGGCTGCCCAGTGGCTTCTCACATACTTCCTGCCCCAGAACGCTTGTTGTTGCTGTTCGTTCTGCCCAGTACTGTCTTTCCCGTAGTTGGCATGTTTGTCTCTCTCATTAGGCTCTGTGTGTGCCGAACATCACCTTCATGAAGCTACCGATGCTAAAAGCACACCCTCAGGCCCTGCCGTCCCTCCCCTCCTGGCGGGTTGCTTGGTTTTGGTATAGCACCTACTATTCTCGGGCGTTCGGCAACATATTCATTTGTTCTTCATTATCTGCTTCCCCAAAGAGATTATCCTCCTGTTAAGACATTTTTCACTCTCCCAGGAGCCCTGGAAGCCACTGTCCAGTTCAGGTCTCTGAGGAAGGCCAGGCTGACGGTGGCTACTATTTTTCAAGATGGACTTCCCCAGCTCCCTCCCACCCTCGTTGTTCATGACTGGCCCCTTGGGTCAGAGCGATGTCCCTGACCTGTCGTTCATGTGCAGCTGGAGAGACGCGCTGACCCTGCCGGCGTTCTCACCCCAAGGCTCTCAGGTGAGGATGGCAGGGAGAGCCTTGGTGGCTTGGGGGAGGGCCCGTTTGCAACCACCACCACCCCCCCTTCCCCCCCGACCCTAGAGGTCACACCAGTTGGCAGGAGTGCAGGGTGAGGGGCTTTGGTACAAATCTACTAAGACCCAGGCTCAACCAGAATCCCGTCCTTTGGAGACCTGGGGCGCCCTACCATCCACAGAAGATTCAGCTTCCTTCCTGGCTCCCTCTCCCTCCGCCTCTCCTTCCTGTTTGAGTTGTCTGAGACCAGCCCTTCAGGGGAGCGGAGGAGCCTATGGGTGACTGTGCGGTCTCCCGAGTGTAAGTGGCACGCGGGTGAGATCCGCGCCGGCTAGTGAAGGCCGGGTGGTCCTCCAAGAGCAGCGCAGCCTGGAGCTGGAAACAGACCAGAGTCAGGCTGCCTGGGCTCAGATCCCAGCCCTTCTCTTTCTGCCTGCTGCCGGGACCAGGAACGGCCTCCCTGTTCCTCCTGTTTTCTTCATCATTAAAGTGACAGTGACCAGCTTGGCAGGCGCCTGGTGAGGACTGAAGAAATTAATAAGAGACAAAAGCTGATGACAGGGCCTGGCCTGGGCGCTCGCTCACTGTCGCACTGTGGCCGTGGTTCTATTTCCTTAGGACAGCACGCCGCACGTGGCCAAGGCCCTTCTCTGGGAGCCGGACACGCCTGGGCCCCTGCCCTTGCTGCCTCCTGGTCCCGGTAAGGAGCTCGGGCTGGGGGCCCCAAGCTGCTCCCACTCACTGCTTCTTCCCCAGCCCCCACCCTGAGGCCTCCCCTACCCCGTGCCCCCTGCTGATTGCTTCCACCCAGCAGGGTCCTTGGCATCTCTAGGCACTGGGACACCTGGTTCCTCTTCAGTCCCTTCCCAGCCTCCCTCTTCCCTCAGATCCTTGGGACCCCGGCCTGACTGCCAAAGATCTGCTTTTCCGGGAGGCTACCAGTTCCGGAGACATCCCCGAGCCGTGCTGGATGTGACTGAGCAGGTGCGCAGGCCCGCCCGGTGGACAGTGCTGTGGGCCTGGGGCTGTGCCTCCTGACCCGGCCTCCTTTCCTCCCACAGATCAGCCGGTTCTTGTGGAACCATGGAGACATAGCCTTTGCACCCCTGGGGAGGCTACTGCTGGAGAATTTTAAAATGGAAGGAGCACATGTGAGTAACCCTGGCCGGCCAGGAGGGGGAGGGCGCCCCCACTTCCCCATCGGGCTGAGCCCTAGGGCGTGTGAGCTTGACGAGGCCTTTCCACACAGAGCCGCTCTAAGACGAAGACAGTGGTCAGTGTGAAGAGGCTACTCCAGGACCTCGGTGGACACCAGCCCTGGGGGCAAGTGGCTAGTGAGAGAGGACGGGTTGGGTAGGCCTAGCTGGTGGTGGGGCTTTGGAAGGATCCAGGCCAGGATGCTGGTTCCGATCAACATTTGCTTCCACCCTCCCCAGTGCAAGCATGAGCCACACTTCCTCACACAAATCCCAGCTGTGCTAGCAGTGCAGGGGGAAAAGGACTACAAGCTCATGGAGTGCAGACATGGCTGCGTCCAGGTGTTAATAGGGCTTTGCCTTTACCCTTCACCTTCTCACCCACTTGCCTCTGCTTGGCTTAGTTCCTAGGCAGACTGTTTCCAGGTGGCAGCAGCGTGGTTTATGATACCAGGGAGAGGCCATTGATTCCAGGGAAAGGGCTAGTGGCCTTCCTGAGGCACCAGCAGAAGTCCCAGGAAGGGTGTGCTTGGCTCGGCTTGGCTTGGCTTGGGTGTCGTGCCCGGTGTGAGCCGATCACTGTGGCTGGGGTGACTCCCGAGTGCCCAGGCCTGGGTCGTGTGACTGAAGCACAGGAGCAGGGTGGGGTGCTCTCGCAGGGGAAGGAGTTCCAGGTTGATTTAAACACGCGTCTGCTGCACTGGGCCACGCCGGGCCGGCCTGACACTCCCGCCGTCCTCTCGCCCCAGCTGTCCCTGGGCTTACCTCAGCCAGCGCCAGCGCCCGGTTCTCCATCCTTGGGGCCCCGATCCTGAGCACGTCGGTGGCGAGCCTCCTGGGAGAGCTGCTGCATGAGGAGCTGGCCCTGCGCTGGGAGCGGCTGCTCCTGGATGATGCCTACACCGGGGTGCGCTGGCCTGGGTGCCCGGCAGGACCCCCGGGGCCGGGCAGCTGGTCTACCCCGTGGGCGGTGCCATGGACACGCTGTGTATCCTCCCTTGCTGAGCACAGGCCAGAGACGGGCAGGGGAGCTGTGGGCCTCGAGTGGCCATAGTTTGTGAACCTGTCCTTAGCAAGATGCCCAGGTTTCCAGAAGGTCAGTCTGACCCCAGAGAGCAAGCCCCAGGTTCTCAAAGACCCTGGCCGTATCCAGCTCCGGGGACCTGTCCGGCAGGTGGTGACCCGCAGCGTGCAGGGAGAAGGTAAGGCAGTGGACGCCTCCCTTGGCTGCTCACTGACTTGCTGCTCACTCTCACCCTCACCCTCTTCCTCTTCCAGTTCTGCTGGCTGTCCGCTCTGACCACCACTGTGCCCTGTGGAAGGTCAGTACGCAGGGGCAGCCCGGCCCCTCTCCAGGTGCTGCAGGTGGACAAGGGGGCTACAGGGATCAGCCTCAGGTGAGGGGCTTGGGGGAGGGGGCGGTGTGCGCAGAGGTAGGCTTGGGAGAAGGGGTGGCCTGACCTTCCTCACGCGTGTGCCCTGCAGCCCTCACCTGCCTGGAGAGCTGGTCATCTGCAGCCACTCTGGAGCTGTCTGTCTGTGGAGCACCGAAGACAGGTAAGGCCCCTGCCACAGAAACCCCCCCACCCCAACACGGCCCCCCAACACCCAGCCTGGACCCAGCCTGTCCCCCTACCACGGCTGGCCTGTCTCCCCAAGGCTGCGGCAAATCTACAAGGACCCCGAGACCCTGGTGTTCCGGGACCCTTCTCCCTGGCGCTGGGCAGACTTCACCGCCCACCCTCGAGTGCTGACGGTGGGTGACCGCACCGGAGTGAAGATGGTTGACACTCAGGTGAGGACATGGGGTGGGAGGGCCTCTGCCAGCGGGCGTGACAAGCCACAGGGCCAGAGCGAGGCCCGACCAGTTGGAACCACGGATGGCAGACTGTGGGAGAGCTGACCCAGCGTGTCCCCCAGGGCCCGCTGGGCTGTGGTCTGCTGCTTTTTCGTGGAGGGGCAGAGGCGTCGTGCCAGAAAGGAGAGCGAGTCCTGCTCACCCAGCACCTGGGAGATCTTGGCCCCGAGTCTCTGCACCCTATGCTCCACCTCATCTGCACCCAGGTGGGCTCACCTCCCCTTCTCTCCACCCTGCCCTGTCTCAGGTCACTGGAGACACAGGTCACAGGGCCCTGAATGCAGCAGGGGATGGGGAGGGGCAGAGGGGGAGGAGGTCTGGCCCTGCCCCACCCCGCCCTCTCAGCACCCTGAGGGCTCCTGGGTGTCTAGGCATGTGTGCCAGCCTTGGGCAAGGGTGGGGAGGGCTGCGAGAGCCAGAGGGGCCATCAGGACGAGGGATGCCTGCTGGGGAGATGCTTCCTGCACAGAGCCGGGCTACTCTGAAAACCACGTGGAGCTCTGGAAGGGGCCGGGGCCAGCCCAGAGAGACCCATCCCGTCCCGTCGATCTCATCCTCCTGGTCTTCTGCCAGTTCTCCCTCTACCTGATGGATGAGCGCCTCCCCTTGGTGCCCCTGCTCAAGTGGAACCATGGCCTCCACTCTGCGCCCCTGCTGGCCCGGCTGCTGCCGCCGCCGAGCCCAGGGCTCCCCAGCCGCTGCTCCTGGCCAGCCAAGGTGGGGAGCTGCAGCTGCTGCACCTCTCAGGTGAGGGGCCAGGCAGGGCAAGGGGGCGGGGGAGTGGGGAAAGGGGGGCGGGCCTGGACGGGACCTCAGCTGTCTGTCCCTCCTCCAGGAATGGGGGCCTCCACACCACGGCTGGCGGGGCCCCCAGTCTCTCCCCACCAGGAGCGACTCCCTCTCAGCCTTACCCTGCTGGAGCCCAAGAGTCACCGGCTGCTGCAGGAGCGTCTGAAAGCGCCCACCATAGGTGTGTTGGGGGCTGGGGCGGGTGGGGAGCCACGCCCCCACCAGGCCATCTGGTCACTGTCCTTCCATCCCCAGGTCTGGCTGCTGTCATCCCGCCCCCTGCCTCCACACCAGTGCTGTCGCTTTTCCAGCTTTCTGCGGCTGGAGATGTCTTCCACCAGCGCCTCCACCTCCGGGCAGACCCCGGGCCCAATTCTTGTGACCCCGCAGCTTCCTGGACACCCCAGGCCACTGCCTGCTGCAGCCGGTGGCTGG
The DNA here is from genome assembly GCA_917880005.1 of Nanger dama. Taxonomy (NCBI): domain Eukaryota; kingdom Metazoa; phylum Chordata; class Mammalia; order Artiodactyla; family Bovidae; genus Nanger; species Nanger dama. The sequence continues at coordinate 9,925,498 of CAKJTW010000012.1, read as the reverse complement.
AGGCCCTGCTGGAGGTGCCCCTGGCTCCCCCAGTGTGGGCGGCACCCACCTTCTCCCACCGCCGGCTGCTGGGAGGCTTCGAGCCTCAGAAGGTGGAGGGGCCGGTGCCTGAGGGTTTCCGCAGGGCCATGGCCCAGGGGAGGCTCCTACAGCGGAGGGACCTGGGCTTGGTCCCCCGGAGGAGCGGCCCCCCGCCCTGAGCCTGGCCCCGAGGATGAGCTCAGTGAGCGTCTGGAGGCAGCCTGGGAGTTCGGGCGGCGGCCTGGTGGGAGAGGCGGCGTGGCGGCCGCGCAGGGCCCGGGAAGCAGCCCAAGCGGCACAAGCGCCGGACTCAGCTGTCCAGCACCTTCTCCTCCCTCAGTGGCCGTGTGGACCTCTCGGACGCCACCAGCCCCCCGCCCAGCCCAGACAGTACACTGCCTGAGGCCAGGCCCCAGCCCCCAAGGACCCCGCCTCCCAGGAGCTCTGGGCCCAGGGCATCCCCTCAGAGCGGCAGCAGACCCTGCGGGACTACATGGCTGAGCTGCCGCTCTGTACAGACACCCCAGGAGGGGCCTCTGCGCTCTCCTCCCAGACCCCCCAGTGCCCAGGCCACGCCCTCCAGGCAGCACGCCCCCGGGATGGCATAGTCCAGCAGCTGCCCCGAGGGGACACCCCGGAGGGCGCCACCCCGTCGTCCTCCCAGACCCCCAGCATCCTGGCCACACGCTCCAGCTCTCAGAGGCTCCGGAAGAAGCCCCGCATGGGGTTCTGAGGCCCAGGGAGGTTGCCAGCACCAGGAGCCTGCTATCCTCGATAAGCTGCGTCTTTGGTGGTTGAGACGGAAATCAGAGAACAGTCTGCAGGGGGCAGACCTCCTGTTTCTGGAATGCCTGCATGAGTGGGAGACGCTCGGAAGCAGGCAGAGCAACGTCGGGGACGGAGGACAGCAAAATAGTCGTTTCTCCCGTAGGCCACAGTCTGGGGCATGTGGAGCCCTGGCAGCCCCGTCCTGAAGGTCAGTGTCGCTGGGACCCCTTCCAGCTAACAGTGTCGTGCTGGAGGCAGGGGCGGCAGGTGCGCTCGGGCCCCCTGGTGACCACGGGCCCAGAACCTCGGCTCCTTGGTGCTGTGGGTGATGGTGGAATGAGCTCCTTGGCCGGCCTGCGCTTGCTGGGTGTCAGTGGTGGTTTGTGGTCAGTGTCTGTGTGACGCGGTTCCTAGGACAATCTAACGTGGAGAAGGAGGTACTTTGGACCCATGTTAGGGGTTGAATAAACCCATGACTGAGCCTGGTGTTGAATGATGGACTTTCTCTGGCTGGCTGCGTCCCCTACCGTGGCTTTCCATGCTCAATGCGTTAGGTTCTCACCCTCCGTGGCTCTGTGGCCCCAGAGATCACCCCACCCCACCCCTGGGAATGGCACAGGCTTCGGGGTGGGACCTGGGTTTCTTCTCAGAAGAATGGAATGGTTCTTGTCTCAGTGCCTGATGGAGTGAATGACCTGTGACTCACCCAGATGTTAGATAATCCAGTAATACAAGGGTCCACATGGATACTGAAATGTTTATACCATGACATGGTTTCCACTGCAAGTAACTGGGCTTGTGAGAGGCTTACAGCGCGGGGAGCATGGGGCTGTGCCCGCGGGAGAAGGGAACTGGGGCCCACACCCTCGGCAGCCACAGCTCGGAAGGGAAGGGGAGCCCAGGCGAAAGGGGTGACCCGCCCCTGCTAGGGGACAGGCCTGGGCCTGTGCCTGCTGGTACAAGAGCAGAGGCTCAGTCCAGGCCAAATTCAATGTCCTCCCGGTCTTCTGCCTCGGACCCCAGGCACTCCACGTGCTCCACCTCAGATTGGATTTGATCCTTCTCAGGGCTGTTTCCTACAGAGTTAGGCAAGGGATGGCTCAGTGTTCTGGGGGAGTGTGGTCAGCCCTCACCCCTTCCCGTGTGCGGGCCTCGAGATGGCCACACAGCTTGGGTCAGAGCAGGGATCGTCTGCACCAAGGGTTCCCTGTGTTGGGTTCGCAGTCGGGGAGCATAGTCTCGGAACACAGAGCTACCCCCGTGTGCTTGTGAGTAGCAGGCACTGACCAGCCGCCCCAATGGTGCCTCTCTAGTCATGGGCACAAGCCCCCAGGCTGGTGGGCCAGGTGGTGTGTGGCATGTGGCTTCTCCTGCCCTGCCCACCAGGCACTCTGTGCGCTGCTCATACCTGCCGCAACTCCCTTCCCAGCTGGCACATCACCGGTGCCATTCTGGGCATCCATGTGCAGCATCACCCTTGGGCCAGCTGCTGCCCTGGTCTCATCCCGTGTGATGAGACTGTGGTGTCACTGGTCCCCTCCTTCCTTGGTCGGGAAGGGCCGAGCCTGGAGGTGGTGGGGGGGAGGGGGCAGCCTGGCAGCTCCTCAGCTCTGTGGCCAGTAACGCTGCAAGTCGCCCAGTTGGGAACACGCTCTAGCGGCCTCTGCAGTCTGGAGAGGCTATGACTGACCCACTACCACCACTGAGAACATGGGATCCTGACGACAAAGGCCCAGGTGACCACTGCTCTGGGCTTGGGTGGTCCACTGTCTGTTTCCCCCGAGAAGCTTTCGGCCCCTGTGACCTTGAAGGTCAGGGGACATTACCTGGAGCGGGGGATGGAAGCAGGTTCCCATCGCCGTCCTCAGTGCGTGGGGCAGGCACAGCTTCCCCTTTGCAGACTGGGGGCAGGGGTGGTGGTCCTGAGGGCTCCTCGTCATCACCCAGCTCCTGAATCAGCAGGCGAGGAACCTCGCTCGCTCTCCTTTGGGTCTCCGGGTCCCTCTCTGGTGCCACTTTAAGTATGTCTGTGAAGGGCCTCTCAGTCTCCACCCTCCAGGAGGTGTCCTTGGGGACTGCAAATATACTGGAAAGCGTGTCCGAGGATGTGTTTTCCAGCGCTAGGTGTGAGATGTCATCCACGCCAGGCTCGCTCGGGTCGGTCAGGCTCGAGACGGCTGTAATCTTTGGAAAGCACTGCTCCTGTTAAAAGGAAAAGATGCATTGAGCTGTGCTGTTTTCACAGTAGCATCCCTAAAGTGCATGCTGCTAATTCTGCGTTTCTGTCCATCACACTCTGGCACCACACCAGGACGGCCCCCGGGAACACAGTGCTGACCTCAAGGTAGTCGTGAGCCCTGCGGCCGGGTCTCCGTGGGGCATGGGCCCACCCTCTCTGCTCCTGCTGGACCAGCCCTGGCCTGGGTCCTGAACCAGGCATCTGTGAGCCTGGGCTCCTGGTGGGCTGCGCCTGCACCGGCTACCTGACCCTGCGTTGGTGGTCAGGCCCCCAAAGAACTGGGTTCAGTGTCTGTGTCCTTGCTGTGATCACTGGCTCCCGCCCTGAGATTATGCCCCGAGGGGCTCTGGTAATGTTGGAGGGAGGATCAGGTCACCTCAGGAGACATCCACGTCGAGCCTCTGCCTGCCGGGAGCTGCCACGGAGATCCCACCCATGACAGGGTCATGTGGAAGAGAACTGTTAAGCAAGGCTTCAGAGCTCAAGGGGCTCCTTAGGCTTTCTTGAGCATTTACCCCAAAACCAGAATCTGTCTGTTTTACTGTTTCATGACTTTCACCAACTCCTCTGATATTAACCGGGGCTAACCCTGACCACCTTTCTTTGAAGAAAATCAACTTAGGGCTATAGCTAATAAGTCTCCTGGACATGAGAGAAATATTACAAATCAAACCCCCTCTGTTAGCATTCTAGCTTGCTTGGCACATATATCCAGACACTTACAGCTATGCATACAATTATTTACAGCCTCCCAACTGTGAGAAGCACGCAAAGCCTAGAACATACAGCCTTTGAAAGAGTTAAAAGTTATTAGAGTAGTGCTAGTGCTGGTGTAGGATTTCATTATTGGGCCAATGCTTATTGCTAAGTTCCCATATCTCATCCACTGTGCACCTGGGAATGCATTAGTTAACATAGTGAGAATGCGAGAAAAACACGTGTAGCCTTGAATTTAACCATATCAGACTTTTGAGCTAATTGGTTCTTTCTTGTAACTCGCTGCACCTTTGCTCTGTGAAAAACGTAACTCTGTTTGGCACTTTCTGAGGCTGACATAGATTAGAAATATAAAGAAAAAACACTTTGAGGCAAAATAAGTTTTTGGTTGAGCAGCCTTTATCAAAAGAGGGCCTTACAATGTTCACAGGCCTCCGAGGCCAGAAGATACTGAACACATTATTTGTGAGAAAGGTATGCAAAAAAATCATGGTTTCGATAAGGGCAAAACTGCTGGAATGTTGGGCTGATTCTGTATGACCTTGCATCTTTCATTTCCCTCTATGTACAAAAAGCTATATAAGTACTGTTTAAAAATAAAGCTATGGATCTTGCTCGTCAAAGCAGCTTGATGTCCTCCTGTCAATTATTTTCCTCCTCTTACTCTCTCTCTCAGGCTAGTTCCCACCTGGAGTACAGAGATCTGCCGTGTCTACTTATTTGCCTGGGTTTCTAAGACCTGACCGGGAAGGCACCCTGTTCCTTCACTCCCTCAGGAGACCGGGAAGGCACCTGCGGCCTCACGTAGACGGTGCAAGTCTCTTGTCTTGAGACTTTGATTTTCTGTATAAACCAAGGAACATCAGCCTCTTTTCTTCTCTCCTCTATTTTCTTATCTACAACATTCTTATCTGTCTGTCTCCCTCTCTAAATCAATCGCCGACGCCGTTTCTCCTTCGGGTTTCCCTGGATCCTGCGGGGGCTGGACCCCGGCGCCTGCCCTCTCCTCCCTGCTCTCTCCTTTCCCTGCCTGGGTGTCACTGTTGTACTGGCATTCGCTAGATGAACACACAGAAACGTCAAGGACAGAAAAAAAGTTCAGATAATGATGTACAGTACATGGTTATTAAAGATCAGTGATTAAAGATCTGTTCCCCCAAAACCCCCAAGTGGCTAGCTGTAGAACCTCAGAGAAGAGAGCAGCAGTAAACCTTTCCTGAGGCTGAGGTAAAGGTCCCTGGTGTGTGAGGCATCAGGCAGGGCCTACGACTCCCCGACATACTTGGTCATCCGTGGGGCTGGGAAAGGAAGAGGGAAGTGGAACTGCGGGGACACAGGTGAGCTCACCCTATCCCGGTCGCCCAGAGATTCGCCGGCATTCACATCTTCCAAGTCGGGCAGGTCCTGGAAGAGGAAGTGACCCTGGTCAGCGGGAGGGTGCGCTCTCAGCATCCAGTCCTCGGAAGACCCCACCAACCAACCAGAGTGTGTGGAGGGTCCCACGGAGCAACCAAGACACTCGAGCCGTGTGCACGCAGCACACGTACACACACACACGTGGCCACTCGAGCCGCGTGTACAGGCAGCACACACACTCCAGGTAACACTCCAGGTACCAGTGGCCACTCCAGGTACCTGGATCTGGTCAGTGAAAGAGCTTTGTAAGGTGTGACGTGTTTCAAAAACTTCCACCTCGTTCTCCACTTCACTTTGGTATTACCCAATTCATCTGGGGGAAATTGTACCTCCCTACGTACAAATAGGGTCCCAAGGACGCTACCTGGCACAAAGTGAGTCTCTTTCGAACCTTTCCCAAAACTGGGGTGGGGAGGCAGCACTGTTTTGTTCTGTGTCTTGGGGTGTCCTCATCTGTAGCACCCCAACCTGCATGTGAGGCAGTCAGATGCCTGGACTCCAGGGCCAGACTGCCTGGGCCGCTGCTCCTGCTCCACCAGTGTCTGGCTGTGTAGCCTTGGGCAAGGCGCTCTACTCTTTGTTTCTCAGTTTCCCCATCCGTAAAATGGGGATGATAACCTACCTCTTAAGAGTTACTGGAAGGGTTAAATCAGTTGATACAAGAGGTATTTAAAGTGGTGCCGGACAAAAAGGAAGAACAGTTAGTGTTAGTGTAGCATCGGTGTCCCGTATATGGTTGGTTCTCACACATTAGGGCTGAAGTGCCCACTTTTGTTGTATCTATATTAGACCCAATCAGAAAACTGGAAACGCCACTCTGAATGCTGACTACTCAGTTGAATCTTTCTGAGCCACGTGAAATTGTGAAGTTGGGAGTGAAACACGAGTGTAGCAGTTTGTGAAGGAAGCGGGCAGAGTGCAGGCAAAGCCACGCAACACGGTCTGAATGGAAGGAGCTCGCTTGTGGGCAAAGAGGCGGCTGTCCTCTGGGGAAGCAGGGTGTAAACCTAAAGATGGGGGACCAGCCCCTACTCCTCACCCCCTAAAGCACAGTTCCTGGGGGGCTGTGCCAAATGTGCCTATCCCCAGGGATGCATTCTCGTGGGCACAGCGTGGAAGGCTGTCATCAAAGTGGACAGGCTGCAGGGAGGAGGGCCATTCCCAAGGATGTGATCGGGCCCAAGGTCAGGCGGCACCCCTGAATCGGCCCTGGGGGACAGGACGCAGGACAGGCTAGGAAAATGGGCAGCTGTCCCAAATGCACGCGAGGCTCTGCTGATTAAGGGTAGCTTTCCCAGCAGTTCCATCTATGGCCAGAAGGAGCTGCTGAGAGGGTAACTTCTCGTGGGGAAATGCATCAGGAGTGTCATAGACGTAGTTCAAGGGGGTCATCTGGCCAGCGCTCTCAGTCTTGAAGGTGCACAGGCATGGATTCCCCACCGCCCACCCCCAGGAGAGCTTACTGACTGCAGATGCTGAGCACTGGGTCTGGGTGGCACCTCCAGGGAAGGCCACGCAGGCCAGCCCACAGGTCCCACTGAACTCAGGGCTCGGAAGGTTTGTGTCTGATCAGACATCGACACCGGCTATGCCGTGCGTGCTTCTCAGCAGGTGCTCAGGCTACGTACATCGATGAAGAGCTGCTCCTTCGTCTCTGGTCTTGTGGCCTCCAGATTTTCAGCTCCATCGGGCTCTGTGCCTGATGCACTTTCAGTGGCCACAGTTTTGGGAGCCAATTCTAAGGACAACAGAGTTACAGTAATCTTGGAGCCTGTTTCATACACGGCAGTCAGATGGGCAATTGTGGTTAGGGTGGATTCCAAGAGAAAGGACAGAACCCTCGGGTCTGAAGACCTCCAGCCCTTGTGACAAGAGCTGAGGAAAAGGTTATGTGTGAAAGGGAAGGGAAGGAAGAGAGCACCCTCATTCTACGGCCTGGAGATGGAAGCTGCAGCCAAGAGTCTATGCAGGAAACTTGGAAAAAGCATGATCGCTAGACTAGGAGGTGAAGCAAGAAAGGCCATGGTGTCAGCGGGCAAGCTTCACAGCTCCTCCTGCTGCAAGAGTGTCAAGGAGACCCGCGACGTCCTTGCAGGGTTGCCCAGGGAATGTGGGGTCCAGGCGGGGCTCCTCTCTTCCCACTAGTCCCCTCCTGCTCCCGCCTGCTGCTTCCTCTCCAGCCTCGGTCATCAGAGATGAGTGGCCCCGCTCTGCTCAAGTCACGCTGTCCACCTTGGGGACTGACTAGGCCCAGTTTGACTCAAGAGCCACACTGGGGCACCCAGTTAGAATGAAACAAGCAAGTGGATTTAGAAGACTTAGAGTCAAAAAAAGGAAACTATCTCATGAATAAATTCATGTTGATTTAAGTTATATTCTAGGTGTGTGTGCTCAGTCGCTAACTGGAGTCTGACTCTTTGTGACCTCATGGACTGTAGCCCGCCAGGCTCCTGTGTCCATGGGATTCTCCAGGCAAGAATACTGGAGGGGGTTGCCATTTCCTCCTCCAGGGGATTTTCCACCCACCCAGGGATCAAACCGGCGTCTCCTGTACTGGCAGGCAGATTTTTTTTTTTTAACCACTGCATCACCTGAGAAGACATATTTTAGGTGTTCTGGGTTCGATAAAATACACTGTTAGTATCTTGCCCATTTCCTTGAACCACGCTGGACCGGATACTGGAGACGCAGTCCGGGCTCTGCTCGTGGTCCTGTCATGAGGTGGCGTGTGTACATCACTTTACAGACTGAGCGGTCAGGGTGGGAAGGCAGTCCGGAGCCCACAGTTGGGAGCTGCCCCAGGTACAATGCACCTGTGCTTTCTCGACCACCTACCTGCCCAGGCAGCTCTGGGGCTCGCTGGCAGGGCCTCAGCGGGGAGCACCCCTTTCGGCTCCCCGATATCCAGAGGCAGCTCCTCCAGAAGGCTTGGCTCTTCTGGCTTCTCTGGGAACAGCTCATCCTTGGCCTCGAAGCTCTCCTTGACAAACTGCTGTATCTTCTGCCTCGTTTCTTTCTTTTCCTGAGGCTCTTCCTCTCCTTCCACTTTGGTGTCCACGTCCCCAGCACCGGCTGGCGCGGGCTCCTCCCCTGCGCACAAGTCCACAGGTGAGCTGAGATGGTCCTAGGAGGATAAGGAAGGACCCGCAGCGAAGGCCGAGGGTGGGCAGTGGGGACCTGCGGCAGGGCAGTCACCAGGGTGCTGGATAAACAGGCTGCACACCCACTGGGGGATGCCCAGCAGGTGCAGTGCCCGCACGGGCCCCTGGAAGACTGTACCGGGTGCTCTCAGGAGATGCGGGCTGAGGGACTGGGCTTAGGGCCATGATGTTTGCCCTGGCTTTCCAGCAGATCAGCAGGTCAGGAACGTGTGTGTGCGCACACGTGTGCCAAAATGTTAATCAACACCTGACGTGAGGAGATGATACAGGTGTTCATTTGCCCATTGTTTGAACAATGTCCGAATTAAATGTTGGAAAAGGGGGGAAAATGCATACTGCAGGAGAACATCTATTTTATGGGAATGTGAGTGAGCAGAAAGCAATAGAGCTGTGCCACTTTCTTCTGTTAAAAAAAAAAGTGTGCACTACACTCATGAGGAAAAGCCAGGAAACGCTCACACTGAACACTGAGCAGTTCTTGCTGCAATTTTGTGATGACTCTTGTCAATGTTTTCTATGTGTAGTGTAGTCACAGTTTGTAATTAGGTGAAAAACACTGTCATTTAAAGGTACACATGGAGGACTTCCTTGGTGCTCCAGTGGTTAAGACGCCTTACTTCCACTGCAGGGGGTGCGGGTTCAATCCCTGGTCCGGAAACTAAGATCCCGCAAGCCGAAAAAAAAAAAGGAGGTACACACAGAGCTGACTCTTTCCTCTTGCATGTAGGAAGAGGATGGGGTTCTTACTTATTAATGTGTCTTGAGCACTGTCCTTAAGTGAGGTCGAGGGCAGACGGATCCGTAGGCCTGTGAGCAAAGCGTTCCCGCCTTGCCCCCCCCCCCCAGGATGAATCTCAGTGCAGCTCGGGGGCCCTCCTGTGTCTCGGGCTCGCACCTCGCTCCTGGCTCGCTTTCTGCTGCTTCCTCTGCTCCGCCTGGCGCCTGATGGCTGCCAGGGCCTCGATGCTATCCGTGATCTTCTTTCGCTCTCTCATCTCCCACTGCTGTCTCTCCTCCTTCTCCGCCGCGTGCCCTCCCGGGCCCAGGCCTCTGCGCAAGCTCTGTTTAGGAGGATTAAAAACAAAAACAAACCCCAGACCTCAGAAGTCGGGGGGGTTGGAGGGGGCTGGTCTGAACTGTCACAGGTTAACAGTAAATCCAAAACATATACTCTCTGACCAAACTTGCTCTTTTTCCCCCAAATCAAACTAAAGGCACAGAGGGCATGTGACTGTAAGGAGACATACTAACACAGGCACAGTTTCATCTTGAAAGTTCTAGTGGTTTGCAAAGCCCGTCTGGCTATAAGGTCAAAAGCACGCGTGACAAAAGCAAAAAAAAAAAAATAGAGAAAGTGAACTCCACCAAAATTAAAAAGCGGTGTCATGTAAAGAATCCCATAAAGAAAGAACCCACAGAAAGTGAGAAAACAGCTGCAAATCAGATACTTGACTGGGGGTTGTATCTAGACTACATGAAGACCTATTATAGCTCACACAAAGTCAACACAACCTGAAGGTGGGCAAAGGGTAAAAGAGACTGCACTGGAAGAAAACACTCGGAAGAAAGTTAACCGCTAGATGGCTTGTCATCTAAAACATACAAAGAGTTTTAAAAGTGGCCAAAGAACCGGACCTCTCACCAAGAAGTTAGGTAGAAAATAAGCTCATCATTGGGTGACATCAGGAGAGTGCAAACCTAACCACTTGACACCCAATGGAACAGCTAAAATCCAGAGCGCTGACAACACCAAAGGCCGGGAGGATGTGGGGAGACAGGAGTGCTCCTTCAGGGCTGGTGGGAATGCAAAATGGAGCAGCCACCTCGAGGGACAGCTTGCCAATTCCAAAACAAAGATCATCTTACCGTAGAATCCAGCAATCGTGCTCCCAAGTATTTACTCAAATGAGTTGAGAACAAATGTCCACATACACACACACACCTGCACACGAATATTGATAGCAGCACTGTTCACGACAGCGAAATAGTGGAAGCAACTCTAATGTCCCTCAACTGATAAAACGTGGCCTTCCCAAACGGGAGATTATTTCACAGTGTTATCTTGGAAGCATTTACTGACGCAGGCTGCAATGTGGATGAACCTTAAAAATATGCTCGCTCAGTGGAAGAAGCCGGTCACAAAAGACCACGTATTGTATGACTTCATCTACATAAAACGTCCTGAGTAGGCAAATCCATATCAGCTCAGTGGTAGATCTGAGCCTGCCAATGCAGGAGACACAAGAGACATGGGTTTGATCCCCGAGTTGGGAAGATCCTCTGGAGGAGGAAATGGCAACTCCCATACTCTTGGCTGAAAAATTCCATGGACAGATAAGTCTGGTGGGCTATAGTCCGTGGTGTCGCACAGAGTTGAACATGACTCGTCACACGCACACAGCATATGCAATGTCCAGAGCAGTCTAATCCACAGAGACAGAAAGTAGCTTTGTGGTTGTTGGGGCTGTCAGAGGTGGGTTGGGGAATGACTGCTAATAAGTAAGGGCTACTTTGGGGAGTGATAAAAATATTCTAGAATTGATTGTGGGGGTGGTTGGACAACTCTGAATATACTGAAAACCACTGAATTGTACACTTGAAGTGAGCAAACTGTTCTAGGGGCCAGAGATAAGTAGGTTAACATAGAGATGACATGGCTTTCTCTACTAGACCTGCCTTTTATGGGGAAAGAGACTCTAAAAGAAGAAACAGGTATATCAGAGGCAGATGTGTCCTACAAAAAGAAATCAGGCTAAAGAGACACTACATGGAAGAGGCAAAGGTGTGGCTTAGATAGGTGGCTGGCCATGGAGATCTTCAGAAGGTAAACAAACACCTGTGAAGATCATCCCAGGTTGAGAGAAGGTCAAGGACCCAGTGCGGAACAGCTGGAGAGCGCAGAAAATGAGGCTTCAAACCCAAGTGAGGCCAGCTCTTGAAGAGGAGTCCTGCTATATTGTCCAGGGCAGGGATCTCCCTGCAAAGAGCCCAGCTCTTACACCTTCCTGCTGGTCGCGCTGCCCCCAAGGTGCGGCAGGGAGCTCACATTCCCTGCCCCGCCTCCCGCCCCGCCCCGGGAGGGTTCCCACTGATTCCCTCCTGCTTGAGTCCCACGTGATACTAACAGATACAAAGACCTCGAGGTCGGTTTTGTCTCTATTTTCCGGAGACAGCCTGAGGCTGAGGAGGTTGGCAAGCTTGACTAGGGGCATAGGACCCGCAGCTGCAGAGCTGAGCTTTGAGGTCCACCCCAGGCCCTGCACGCCCGCTGTCTGCCTTAACGCCCAGGGCTGGGTGCCAGGGAGCTGGGAGCTTGTGCCCGACTGCACACAAGCAGGGATCCTGGCTTTCTCACCTGGTCCGTGTGGAGGCTATCCCTTTGAAATTTGTGTTAGTTTGACTAAAATTTGTGAGTTCAAGTGTGTTTTTAAATGTCGGGTAATTCAAGCTTCAGACTGCACTTCCTTTCAGGCCATACCAGTTACTGAGGTTTTATTCTAAGCTGGAATGAATAGCAGCCTCAATCAAAAGGTAAATTAAAAACCCAGGTCAAAGCAGTGACGATACACATGGCAGCCCCGGGTTCAATATTCTTGATATGCAAAGAGCTCTTAATGACACAGAGCTTTCCTGGTGGCTCACATGGTAAAGAATCTGCCTGCAATGCAGGAGACCCAGGTTTCATCCCTGGGTTGGGAAGATCCCCTGGAGAAGGGAAATGACAACCCACTCCAGTATTCTTGCCTGGGAAATCCTATGGACAGAGGAGCCTGGCAGGCTACAGTCATGGGTCGCAAAGAGTCAGAAACAATTGAGCGATTATCACTTATGAATCAATTAAAAAAAAATCTACCCAAAAGGAAATTGGAAAGAGGTCATGAATGCAATATTCACAGAGGAGGAAACTTTAAATGTCCAACAAAGGTGGTAAAAACGATGAATTTCATCTGTTACCTGAAAATGCAAATGACGTACTATCTTCACTCATCAATTAACCTGGCTACATTTTTTTTTAACATGGCTGTGTCTGGGAAGGTTATAAATTATACAGACATTCTAGAAACTATAAGTGCCTTTTAAAAGTCTTAAACTACAGTCTTTAATCCAGCAATACAACTCAGAATTCCACCCTAAGGAAATAACTAGCCATGGGATCAGAGACTTTATATAGAAGGATAATTATCAAAGGATTATGAAAAAAATCTAGGAATAAGTGCTCAAAACAGGGAATTTCCCATTATAAACAGTCATGTAAGCCATTAAACTTACCTCACTGGAATATATGACAGACGTGTGGGAATGCTCAAAAATTTAAAAACTTACCTGTTGAGCATGCTCAACTGTTACATAGTGTTATTAAAAGGCTTTTCACTCCCTTACCTGTCTTTGGGAAAAACTGGTCTGTCATCCAGGTATGTTAAGTGTTTTAGCCGGACGGTGAGTGTCCTTCGGTAGTTGGGGATGTTCTTAATCACCGGGTTCCCCATCAGATTCAGCACACGCTGGAAGCACAGAGGCAGAACCTCATTAGGCACCGAGAAAAAGATGCAGTTAAAACATATCACTTGCGCATTGCGCTGAGAAGAAATACAAAGACAGGGAGTGTCGACATGAAATCCCGAGGACAGTCTCAGAGAAGCCGAGGCTGTCACTGTTCCTGTGCCGTCAGCATGCCATCAGAACCGTCCTGAGAATCGGGTTTCCTTTTTCTACTTGAACTTGACCTTTTCTACTTGAACTTGTACTTGAACTCTCACTGTCCTTCCAGAACAGTGCTGGAAAACCCTCCTGGAGCCTTTCCCGAGGGCGGTGATTTTGCTCGCCCGATCTCTTTTACTGTAACTAATCTCTGACTGATCGCTTTTCTGTCTTTCCCCGTAGGACCCGTTTTAAGAAAATGCACACAGTGGCTGGACAGATAAGAGACGGTGACCAACGGGACAGGATGCAGAGCGCCCCGCAGCTACCCCAGAGCCCGTTCTTGCCAGGCTTACAGGTCTCCCGGATGTCAAGCCGGGACCAGGAGAGGGACAGCAGTGCCAGTGTGCCGTTCCCCGTCCCTAAATCCTGTCACTTCCTCTCCAGGAGGGGGATCCGTCAAGGTGACATGTGGGTGAAGCATTTAAAATGGGTTTGCCTAAACTGGTGAAATGGTTTTTATATCTAAAGTGCTTTTTGTTGTTGGACAAAGTGAATATATTGTGAACTGGTTAGTTTAGCATTTTCCTAACTTCATTCTCATCTGGCCATCATGGTTCTTGTCACATGTTCAAGTGGCCTGTCCTGTAGGGCTGGGTGTGGGGAGCAGTGCGCCCCAGGGGCGGGCACTAAACGGCTGGAGCATGCAGGCGTGCACGTATGTGCGGAGAATGCAGAAGCCACCAGAAAACAACCACGAGACAGACTGTTGTTATTTCCCCACAATCTGTCTGCAGCAAACTCATCTGCTGCAATCCTAACCCCAGAGCCTCAGAATGTGACTGCATTTGGAGATAGGGTCTTAGAAGAGGTGATCAAGATTAAATGCTATCACTATGGTGAGCCATGATCCCATAGGTCCTTGTACAAAGAGGAGATTGGGAGACAGGCTGAAGGCCACGTGTGGACTCAGGGAGAAGATGACTGTCTACACGGCAAGGAGAGAGGCCTCAGGAGAAAGCAAGCCTGCCCCCATACCTTAGTTTAGGATTTCTAGTCTCCGGAATCATGAGAAAATAAATTTCTATTGTTTAAAACACCCAGCCTGGTACCTTGTTATGACAGCCAGGCCCCCCAGAAAAGTATTACTATTCAGCTGTGTATTATCATGCCATACGCTGGTGACTATGTGAATGTTAAACTAGTTCTTGGTGCCAGTCTGCTCTGGAGATCACTCCTGAACTCTGCTTTCCTAATAGCAATAACCTCAGATATGCAGATGACACCACCTTTATGACAGAGAGTGAAAAAGAACTAAAGAGCCTCTTGATGAAAGTGAAAGAGTGAGAAAATTGGCTTAAAAACTCAACATTGAGAAAACTAAGATCATGGCATCTAGTCTCATCACTTCATGGCAAATAGATGGGGAAACAATGGAAAAAGTGACAGACTTTATTTTGCGGGGCTCCAAAATCACTGCAGATGGTGACTGCAGCCATGAAATCAAAAGATGCTTGCCCTTTGGAAGAAAAGTTATGACCAATGTAGACAGCATTTTAAAAAGCAGAGACGTGACTTTGTCAACAAAGGTCCATCTAGTCAAAGCTATGGTTTTTCCAGTGGTCACGTACAGATGTGAGAGTTGGACTACAAAGAAGGTTGGACGCTGAAGAACTGATGCTTTTGAACTGTGGTGTTGGAGAAGACTTTGAGATTCCCTTGCACTGCAAGGAGATCTAACCAGTCCATCCTAAAGGATATTAGTCCTGAATATTCATTGGAAGGACCGATGCTGAAGCTGAAACTCCACTCCAATCCTCTGGCCATCTGATGCGAAGAACTGACTCACGGGAAAGGACCACGATGCTGGGAAAGATTGAAGGCAGGAGGAGAAGGGGACGACAGAGGATGAGATGGCTGGATGGCATCACTGACTCAACAGACATGAATGTGAGTAAACTCCCGGAGTTGGTGATGGACTGAACTGATGCTTTCCTTACTGTTTTCTTTTAAATGGATTCACTTTTCCCTTGCTTACCCAGGCCCTAAGCAGGAAACAGTGAACTGAGGATTTTCATGTGCTATTTGGAAAATATTTTTTCCTAGTACACATGACAACACATACACACTGAAAAGCAAGGAAACTGTCCCAGGCTGCTGGAGTTGAGGCCAGAAGATCCAGGAGCTGCCCGCAGGGGTTGCTACGGACTAGAAGATAGGAGCACTCAAGCACCCCAAATTAAAATGACAGAAAGGTTAAGTCACTCCAAATACTGTATCTTTAAATCTATCTGTCCACAGTGATAAAGAAAAACCCTTCACTGTAATCTTTAGAGGTCCCTAGGTTCTGGATCCATTTCTCTGAAAACTGATACATAAAAAGAAAAACAAAGACGCCTTCATCCCAGTGTTTTCTGCATACACTTTACATTAGGGATGTAAACTGTTGATGAGTAAAAGTGCTCTTTGTGGAAGCATCGCAGCTAAGAAAGGCAGAAAGAATAAGAGAATTAGAATATGATCCCTGAGTGACTGCTAATGAACTCACACAGGGAGGCAGTGTGCCTGGGAGCTGTTGGAACAGTCGGGGGAAGGGAGGCCAAGTGCTGGATCAGACTGACAACAGTCAAACCCACTAGTGACACTTAAAGTCACAAAAAGAGGCAGCCAGGTGTTACGCTTGCCCTTACTGATGCCACAGCTGATCTCAGGGTTATATTCTGAGCCTGGATCTGACCAGGCCTCTGGCTCCATCATCATTTTACAGGAGATACTGGAGACAGTAGAACACGTTAGACCACACCATGAGGATGCAGCTGACTGAATCCAGGGTGTGGCTGACATCCAGAGGGACCTGGTTTCTTCAGCAGATTCTTGGCAGGGGGGTGGGGGAGGAGAGGAAGAGACAAGCAGGGAGGGCTGTGATGAGATGCATAATCCAAATACAATGTGTGGGTCTGGTTTGGATTGGTAAAATCTGATGGTCTTAAAGCTCAATATTTAGAAAACTAAGATCATGGCATCTGGTCCTATCACTTCATGGCAAATAGATGGAGAAACAGTGAGAGACTATTTTGGGGGCTCCAAAATCACTGCAGATGGTGACTGCAGTACTCCTTGGAAGTAAAGTTATGAGCAACCTAGACAAAAGCAGAGACATCACTTTGCCAACAGAGATCTGTCTAGTCAAGGCTATGGTTTTCCCAGTGGTCATTATGGATGTGAGTGCTGGACTATAAAGAAGTCTGAGAGCTGAAGAACTGATGCTTTCAAACTGGTGTTGGAGAAGACTCTTGAGAGTCCCTTGGACTGTAAGGAGATCCAACCAGTCCATCCTAAAGGAGATAAGTCCTGGGTGTTCATTGGAGGGACTGATGTTGAAGCTGAAACTCTAATATTTTGTCCACCTCACGTGAAAAGCTGACTCATTTGAAAAGACCCTGATTCTGGGAAATATTGAAGGTGGGAGGAGAAGGGAATGACAGAGGATGAGATGGTTGGATGACATCACTGACTCAATGGACATGAGTTTGGGCAAACTCCAGGAGCTGGTGATGGACAGGGAATCGTGGCATGCTGTGGTCTGTGGGGTGGCAAAGAGTCAGACACGACTGAGCGACTGACCTGAATCCAATGGTCAAAACACATGCTTGAGGCAAATTGAGAAAACTGAACATAGACTAGGTATTAACTGTCATTCCGATACTATTTTAGGCATAATAACAGTACTGTAATGATGCTTTTAAAAAGTCGTTATCTGTCAGGAATACACACTGAAATTGTAGGTGAAATGACACGGCATTTGGCATTTAAAACACAGCAGCTAAAAATAGAGGGGAAAAGTGTGATGGGTGTTCAGAAGGTGGGGAGAAAGGAAGGGGGGAGGGAGGGAGGGAGGGAGGGGAGAAGAAAAGAGACTTGCTGCCTACGGAACACAAGGCGACATGACTTGTGTCTGGAGGCGTGTCCCCACCCCCACTCCGCACCGCGCCCGTGGCCTGCAGGACCTTCCCTGACCAGGGACTGAACCCATGCCCCCTGCCCTGGAAGCTCAGGGCCACAACCCCTGGGCCACCAGGGAAGTCTCCAGTGTGCGTGATTTTTCTGTTTTTTGTTTTTACCAAGTCAGGCATGCTCTCAAGAACGCTCAGGATCCTGGGGTCGCTCAGCTTGTTGTGGGAAAGATCAAGGACGCAGAGTCTGGCACACTCCCTGAGATGCTGAATGTCCTCCACGGTCTCTAAGTGGTTGTGTGCCATCTGGAGTGTGTTCAGGACTGGCAGGCAGGCTGGAAGGGGGAGTGGACAGAGGTGAGCAACATGGGGAGCAAAGAAAATGTTAAGACCCTCCTGCAGGGGACAGCGGTGGACACGGGTCTAGAGAACGACACCACCAACACCACCCCCAAAATCACCCACACCACCCCCACCCACCACCCCCACCCACCAACCACCAACGACCACCTGCACCCACCACCCCCTCACCCCCACCACTCAGCAACCTCCACCCCCGACCAATCACCACCACCACCTCACCCCTCCCCCACCCCCCCCTCCCCCACTCCCACCCCCCACTCCCACCCACCACCACCCCTACCACCAACCCCCCACCCCACCACCAACCCCACCTCCACTCCCACCACCTACCACCACCCCCACCCCCACCACCAATCACCACCTACCACCCAACACCCACCACCCTCTCACCCCACCACTCACCAACCTCCACCCCCACCCACCCCCCCACCACCCCCACCTCCAACCCCACCACCCACCACGAACCCCACCTCTATCCCCACAACCCACCACGAACCTCATCCCCACCCCCCATCCCCCCACCCCCACCCACCAACCTCATCCCCACCCCCACCCCTCCCCCACCCCACCCCCGACCAATCACCACCACCACCCCACCCCCTCCCCCACCCACCCCCCCCCACTCCCACCCCCCCACCCCCATCACCACCCACCGCCCAAACCCCACCCCCCACCAACCACCAACCACCAACCACGCACCCCCACCCACCACCACCCCCCCCCCATCCACACCCCCAACCCCACCCCTCCATCCCCACCACAAACCACCAACCACCACCCCCACCCCCACTGCCCCCACCCCTACCCCCCCTCCCACCACCCACCACCACCGCCGCCGCCGCCGCGCTGCTGCGGCGGGTCTTTCTTACAGAGGTTTTCGATGGTTTTAATGTAGTTGTTGCTGATGTTGAGAGCATCCAGTTTCTGCAGAGGTTCTAGGTTCTCGATCTTACGCAGCAAGTTCACTTGTAAGAAGAGGCAGCGCAGTTCGGTCTGGGCCTCGAGGTTCTCGATTTTCTGGATGCCGTTGCACTCCAGCCAGAGGCAGCGCAGCCCCGTGTACTCTTCCAGGTTCTCGATGCGGTCAAAGCCTGGCGGGAAGGAAGCGGGTATTTGTCGGGCTCCCACACACAGAGGCACAGGTCTCACCCTCTTTTATGCCTACTCGCCTTGGAGAAGGAAATGGCAACCCAGTCCAGTATTCTTGCCTGGAGAATCCAATGGACAGAGGAGCCTGGTGGGCTAGGGTCAATGGGGTCACAAAGAGTCAGACACAACTGATGCGACTCAGCACGCAGGCACACCCGCCCAGCATCCACACATCCCTCCTCAGGCACACCCCCGCCTCTTTGAGAACACCCCGTCCTGATCCTTGCCCCATGGCTGTCTGCAGGGAGCTGGTTGTGCTGAGCCATGTGGGGCCAGCCTTGGAACCCTGCGGAGCTTTGGCTGGCTCTACTGGAAAGAGGTAACTTTCTGCGAGAATCGCCAACCTGGTAGGGTGGAGCCTAACTTCCCTTCTCGCCTGGGAGTAGGTGGGAGTGAGGCAGGTGCACTGCCTGAAATGAATGGGCACAAGGGAACGCAGGGCTTCAGAAGGGGCAGAGGCAGCTTCGTGAAGACAGGCAGTGAGAAAATCCAGCGGTACCTGAAGCCAGTGCAAACTCTGGGTCTGGCTTTCTGGTATGGCTCAGTTTTACAAGCCACGTTTAAGGAGAGGAAAACCAACATTTTTGTTTCCTTGAGTAACTCGTTACAGATTTGTACTTCACGGTTCATCTGCTGTTGCCAACTGTTTTGAAAGTCATTTGGTTGCCTGAAAAGTTTTAACCAGAAGTTTGTGTGTGTTTTTTTTTAAATATATATTTTATTTGGCTGTGCTGGGTCCTAGCTGTGGCATGTTCAGGGATCTAGTTCCCTGACCAGGGACCGGACCCAGGTGGCCTGTGTTGAAAGTGCAGGATGTTAGCCACTGGACCACCAGGGAAGTCCCAAACCCAAAGTTTTGATGAAAAAGGGTGAAAGCAACGGTGAGGCAGAACCACCCGACTAAATCATTCCCAGGTCCCAACCCTCAGAAACAGTATCAAATAATAATTTCTTAAGTTGGTAGGTGTGGGGTTAATTTGCTAGGCAGCAGTAGATAATATAGGCACCTCTCTGTCGTCCTCTTCTTCCCACCTCTTAAATACGGGTACCCTGGGGTCTGCCCTCCCGTGTCATCTCATCACTGCTACACCTAGACATTGAGTGGAGGATTTGGGAGAGGGCAATGTGGATGTGCGGAGACCAGCTAGGGGTCCTTCCCCACCTTTAAAGGATATTGTGGCTGGAGCCCTCCATGAATCTCCCTGGCACGGTGTGAATCTCCTCATGGTGGCCGACCTGTCCCCCAAGACACCAAGAGCATCCTCAGCATATCCATCTTTGTATCTCCAGCACTGTGCCCTGTGCCAGCCCACAGAAGGCTCTCAGTAAACATTTACTGAATAAAGGGCCATGTGGATGGCCCAGTGAAGCAGGTTAACCATCCCAAATTCAGCATTAACTGGGAGTTATTGCTCCGCTTTGTCACTGCGAGGAAGAGCCCTGTCTATGAACCTGAACTTAAGTTGACATGTGACCATTGGACACCACCATAGTCCACAATGTGTCCCTCCCAACTGCAGAGTATTTACAAGTAGTTAGTGGTCTGGGAAACTATGAGTCCTTTAGCAAACACAAATAAAAGATGCCAGTATGTTTCCCCGGAAGGCATATAAACTCTAGTCATGTTAGACTCTTCCAAGAAATGTTATTGCTTTCCCATGCATCTCCACTAAACGTTGAAATTTCTGCTTAAATGTAAGAACTCTAGATGATCCCTGTGAGTAATTCTTTATACTGCTAGGGTCTTTCCGTCTGACACAAGGTACCTCCTCCATCTGATCCTTACCTTTATAGTGTAAATACAGCGTATCATTCAGTGCTGGGGTAATGTAAAGCTTGTGCTGCTTGCAAAGCTTTTGCAGAAACTTTTTAGTCATTCTGTCGAATGAAAAACATGAACGAGAAATTGATTTCAGTTTGTCAGCTGTAAGATATATCCCGTAAATTCTTTGCCACATCCATTCCGTCTCTAGATTCCACCACCTTCTGTATGCCTGATGACACTCTTGCTTGTTTATAGCTTTCAGGGCCTCATCCAATATTGTGACTTTCAGCATTCTTAAAAATTTCAGTGTATATTCTCATGGAAATACCTTTGTGTCATCAAGAACTCCTAATGTGTGCCTCTCTCCAGGTTTGGCATTAAAGTTTAATAGATTGCAGTTAGTTGGCATAACTAACTAACCATCCTGACTCTGTTACTAATCCTCAGACAAGGGGCTGTCTAGTTAATCTTCATAAGCCCCAATTTCCTTATCTGGACAAAGGGGTGATCATAACATCTACCTTAATGCGTAAAAGTGTAGGGGAGCAGTGGCAGCACACCCACGTACCTGGCGCCACGATCTTCCTTGTCGGCTGTTTGGTGTGCTAAGCGACCATCTGACCAGCTGTCACCACTCTGCTTCTGCTCACTGAGGCAGGAAGTGTTCGAAGGACCCACACATGTTTCCTTAGGATCATTCATTTCTGTAAGATAAGAGATTGGTTCCATAGAGAGCAAGAAATGTATAAAAAAATTTCCCTCTACTTCAACTTGATGAACAATTGTCTGCCTTTAGTGTAGAATTAGTACTATTTAAATGTATCACAATTTTTAAAGCATTGTTAAGGATTATGAGAATTTCACTTCTAGGCAGATCTTTGAAAAAACCTCTTGTACAGATGGACAAGCGGATGTGTGCAAACATACTCACTTCTGCATTATTTGTGATAGCCAAAAGCAGTTAACAATGCAAATGTCCATTCACAAGGACAGGTTAAATAAAGCAATGGGTCATTATTCTGCCTTGCAATAGAATGCATAGATAGGGAAAGAGAAAGACAGACATGACTGAAAGAATCCACACAAAATTCTAGAGGAGGGGAAAATGGAATGGGACTAGAAATAGTGGTAGGGTAGGGCAAAAAACATCAAATATATCTGAAATGTTCTCTTTATCTTCAGAAATATTTATTTGCGCTGGATCTTAGTTGTGGCATGGAGATCTTCAATCTTCATTATGCCAGGTGGGATCTTTAGTTGTGGTATTGTGAGATCTAGTTTTCTGACCAGGGATTGAACCCAGGTCCCCCATGTCGGGAGCGTGGAGTCTTAGCCAGTGGACCACCAGGAACATCCCCCAATGCATTTAATCTTAAGGGCTGTTTGCTGCTGCTCTCTGGGTGTCCCTGTGGACTAGATAGAGATTAAACATTCTGTGTGTGGGACTGTGTCTTACAGTTCCCCATTTCCCACTGCATACAATGCCCAGCTACAAGAGGCACCAGATGATGGTTTAGGGTAATGTGTGGGACTGTGTCTTACAGTTCCCCATTTCCCACTGCATACAATGCCCAGCTACAAGAGGCACCAGATGATGGTTTAGGGTAATGAAGAATGTGTATGAGTGTGAAAGTCACTCAGTCGTGTCCGACTCTATGCCACCCCATGCACTATACAGTCCATGGAATTATCCAGGCCAGAATACTGAGTGGGTACCCTTTCTCTTCTCCAGGAGATCTTCCCAACCCAGGGATTGAACCCAGGTCTCCTGCATTGCAAGTGGATTCTTTACCAGTTGAGCTACAAGGGAAGCCCAATAAAGAATAGGTGCTCAATATATATAATAATTGATTGGTTATATTAATACCAAAACTACCATTTATTACTGACCCACTGTATGCAAGTCACTCTAATTATAACTATCCCGGCTTGCGGAAGATGAGACTGCCCTAGAGAGAGGTTAAGCTCTGGGCAAATCACCACAAGACTGGAAAATCGCAGAGGGGTAGTGTGAACCCAGAGTAACTTGCTCCAAACATATGTGTGTCCATAGCACAACATGGCTTCCCTATAGCAACTCATACAGGGCTTGCCTGAATAGTCATTGCTTATAATTGTTGGCTGAGTTCAAAGAATGAAACACAAATCAAGCAGCTTCTTTATCCGTCCCTAAAAGGTTTCCCTTATGATTGAAGCCAAGCAACAGGAGAGGCTATCTTCTAAGCCTATTCAGGAAAACTTTGGTGGAGTCACCAGGTGCTCGTCATTCACTCTGTCCACCACAGATCAGGCACTGGACTGGACACTGACAATTCATTTGGGGTGTCTGCCCTGACATAGCTTGCCATCCAGAGGGAGAGAGAGCCTTTGATCTTACATGGTGAAGGCAATGAAGGGATACATTCAAAAGTTGGGCTGTGAGGGGAATGGTTTCTTGGGTGAGGGCTCGGGCTCTTGGCTTCAGACTGTCCAAGCATAAGTCTGTTCTACCATTGACTGGCTGAGGGTAATCTGTTGGAGCAAGTTCTTTAACTTCTTTAAGTTCCAGGTAAATTATCTGTGTGACCTGGCAAGAGGCGTGCCTACCGCAGAGGGCTGGCCTATGGTTGGAATGTGGTGAGTGCATGGTACACAACCTTCAGTAAGTGTGGGCCGCTGCTGTTATTTTTTGGCCGCGTCTTGCGGCATGCAGGATCTTAGTTCCCCGATGAGGGATGGAAACCCATGCCACCAGCAGTGGAAGCTTGGAGTCTTAACCACTTGGACCGCCAGGGAAGACCCTGTTATTATTACGGTTACTGCTGGGTGTGAAGAGCAGGTATGTGGTGCTGGGCGCAGCCCGTCGCCCCCCTCGCCTCCCTGGGGCGGTTGGTCGGCACCTTCCTTGCGGCCATCTTGGCCTGCGTTCCCGTGGTCACCAGCCGACTCCTCCACAACAGGCTCCTGCGCGCAATCTTGCTCCGCTACCCCGTCCATCACAGGCTCTGAGGCCTCGGGGTGCATGTTTATTTCGGAAACACCGAACACCCCGTAGCAGTGGAAGCCCGGTTCTGCGGGATCGCTATAGCCCCTAGCGCACCAGGCCACCGGAGCCCGCGTCGTAGCCGGCCCAACGCTTCCCTGGTCTCCACGGCAACCGCTGCACACGCGCACTCGGGCGGGCCTGAGCGTCGGAACGCCGGGGGCGGGTCCAGCAACGGCCACGCCCCCGGCGCGTGCGCGGATCACGTAGGGGCGCGGCCCAGGGAGCTGCTGCGGCGGCGGTGACGGGGGCGGTGGCCGCGCGTCTTTGGCGGGACCACCTTCGAGGCCGCGCCGTCTGTGCAGGTACCTCACCCCCCGCCCGCATCCCCGGGTCCCAGACCCTCCTAGGCTCTCTCGGCGCCCGGCGGAGCTTCGGCCCGGCTGCTCGCTCTGCGCCCCACCACGCCCCCCGGGACCAGTGCCCTCCTTGCCGAGACCCCGGGACCCTTGGGCCCTGTCGTCCCTCCCTTCCCTGGGACTCCGGCCCCCAGCGCCGCTCCTTCCTGGCCTGTCCACCCGGAGCGCCTCTTCCCCCAACTCCATCCGGGCGTTGCACCCCAGGAGGAGCCAGTCTTCTGGGCCCGCCCCTCCCCTGGGACCCGGCCTACCTGGGGACCCACCCACCCCGAGCGCGAGCCCATCTCTTTCCTGGACGTGAGCCGGGTGCTGCCCACGAGGCTCTGAAAGGCACCCATTTGTGCTTCTTTATTCTCGTTTCCAAAGGGACTCGGTCTAAGTGGGGTTTGTTGTCTTCGTCTTTGTTCTGAATGAGAAGTAATTCAGAATAAGGGCGCTCTTGGAGAAAGGGCCCCCACCAGCTCTCCAGCGGCCGTGGTTTGTTGGGCCCTGTCGGGTGCTGGAGGGGAAGGGTTATGGGGACCAGGGAGGCTGTTGCTGTTCCGAAGGAACGTGCAGCCCGGCGAAGCCCAACCCAGCGGCCCGCTTGGTGATGTCAGCAGGGTGCCCTCCTGGGAGTCTCAGAGTGGGGTTCGCCAGGCAGGCCTCTGGACTTTTAACAGACCTTGATCTGAATTCCCACCGCCCACTTCTTAGCTGCAGAGTCCTGCCTGTGCCACTTTACCTCGGCAAGCCTCATTTTTCATGTCTGTAAACTGGGCATGATTACCAACTCTGCCTGGAAGGGTTGATGAGAGAAGTGCTATGATAGGAAGTATGCACTTAGTGGAGTCTTTTGCAGAAAGCCAGATTTTAACCCTGAGCGCTGCAAATAGACAATAACTAACATTATTGAACATTAAGTTACAGTGGCTGATAGCCAAGGTTTATTGAGCGCTGATGTTCCCAGGCTCTGAGTGCTTCATATGTATGATCTGATTTAATTTTCATTATAATCTTAGGAAGGAAATATTAGCCCCATATTTGCAGGTGATATAAGGAAAGCTCCATGAAGTAATGAAGTAACTTCACCCAAGACACACAGCTCTTACATGGGGAGCTTGGGTTCAAATCCAGGATGTCTGTTTTCTGAGTCCATGGTTGTAATCACTACAGTAATATTCCACAGACATAGATAGAGCTCAACAAATTGTTTTTTTAAAGCAGATTTTTTTTAAATAAAAGTCACATAACAATTCACCGTTTTAGCCATTTAAACATGTGCTGTTCATAGTAGCGTGTTCACTATCCACAACCATCACCACTGTTTAATTCCAGAACATTGCTATCATTCCCCAAGGAAATCCACCCCCGCCCCCAATTGGCAGTCACTCCCTATTTCCCACTCCTCCCGCCTTGTGACAGCCCTTCTCTCCTTTCTGTCTCTGGATTTGCCTTTTCTGGACATTTCCCGTACATGGAGTCATATAACGAGTGGCCTTTTGTGCCTGGCTTCTTTGGCTTAGCATACTCTTCTCGAGAGTTGTCCATATCATAACATGTATCCATACTTTGTTCTTTTCATTGCTGAATAGTATTCGTCATGTGGAGAGACCACATTTGTTTGTGAGTTCATCTGTTGTTGGACCTTTGGGTTGTTTCCACTTTTTAGCCATACCAGTTTTTGTGTGAGCCTAAGTCTTCAGTTATCTTGGGTCTGTACCCAGGAGTGGATGCTGTTATAGTTTTAATTCCCACTGCACAAGTGGAGACCTGAAACTGAGGGTTATTGGATCTTGGACAAGAACGCCCATGTTTTGACTCTCTCCATGTAGTTTATGTTAGCGGTATACTGAAACTTGGCACAGGGAGGTAAGGAAACTCCAAAAGTCATGATACACCAATAATGGCTTCATCAAAGTGCTGATGCAAAGTTGGAGAAGCTTCTCAAGTTATTTCTACCTGAGTGAAATTTGAGCTTTGAACACAAGGCATTATTTGCTTCTATTGTTAAATAAATACTGTGTACCTAGCACCATGCTAGGGTCTGGGGAGGAACAGTAGAGATGGATGTGACCCCAGCCTCACACCATCACAAGGCCACAGGTGGATTAAAGACTCGAATCTGAAAAGCAGAATTTAAAAACAAAACAAAAAAAAACAACCAAAAACTGGAAATTAATATGGAAAAATATCTTTCTGACCTGGGGCTAAGATGAGATATCTGAAATGAAGCATAACCCATGCAGGAAAAGACTGATAAATTGGACTATGTTGATGTTGATACTCGGAGAAGGCAATGGCACCCCACTCCAGTACTCTTGCCTGGAAAATCCCAAGGGTGGAGGAGCCTGGTGGTCTGCAGTCCATAGGGTCGCTAAGAGTTGGACACGACTGAGCGACTTCACTTTCACTTTTCATTTTCCTGCATTGGAGAAGGAAATGGCAACCCACTCCAATGTTCTTGCCTGGAGAATCCCAGGGGGAGCCTGGTGGGCTGCCGTCTATGGGGTCGCACAGAGTCGGACACGACTGAACCGACTCAGCAGCAGCAGCAGCAGCAAATGTTGATACTAAGACATTCATTTCATCAAAAGCAGTTGTATAAAGAGACAAAGCATACAGAGGACTAGTATCTAGAATGTAGAAAGAATACTTAGACCTCTGAAAGAAAAAAAAAGACAACACAATACAAAGAACGTCACAAGGGGACTGCCCTGGTGGTGCAGCGGTTAAGACTCTGCATGTCCGGTGCAGGGGGTTTGGGTTTGATCCAGCATGCTGTGTGGCTCAGCCAAAATAAATAAATACAATTTTTAAAAATTAAATTTTAAAAAAGTTGATTTGAAAAGAAGTAAGATCAAAAGCTAGAAACAGTCATTTCATAGATGAGAAAACACAAACAGCACATAAACGTCAGAAGGGAGTGCCAGCCTTATTAACAGTCAGGAAATGCCAGTGCAGACGATAGTGAGGTCCCATTTCAGAGCCAGCCTTTGGCAGGAGGCGAACTGTTGGATGTTGCCAGCCATTGAGAGGAAGCAGCATGAGCTCACACTTGCTGCTGGTGGGCGTGTAAAGTGGCTCAGCTGCTTTGGCAGCATCTGGTTGAAGACATGGATGCCCTGTGGCCCAGCAGTTCGATTCTTAGGCCCGTCCCTTTGAGAAACTCTTGTGTATGCACAAGAACATTGACAGCAGCGCTGTTCATAGTTGTAAAGTCAAAACCAACAAGTGCAGTCCATCAGCAGTAGACTGGACATGCGCATTGTGTCTGTGCCATGAGACGGTGCAGCAGTGAGAGTTTATGGCCTGCGGCTGCGGAGGTGTGCTTGGGTCTGGAAAACAGTCCTGAGTGAGAGGAACGAGTCACCAAAGGATACATGGCCTTGACTTCTTATGTAAGGGGCAAACCAGGCAAAACGGAGTACTGTTACTTCAAAATCTGTGGTAGGGTGGTATACAGCTATTTACCAAAGAAAGAAGAGAGCAAGGGAATGATTACATCAGGACTTGAAGACTGATCACCCCAAGGGTGCTGGAAGGGGATGTGATCTGGGAGGAGGCGTTGGGCCTTCTGAGACTCTGATTTGATTTGTGGAGTCCTGTGGCCCTGTGTTTTTATTCTTTGAGCTGTGCATAATAGACAACTTTGGTGTACATTTTTCCAATTTTCTTAAATTGTTGTTAAGTCGCTCAGTCGTGTCCGACTCTGCAACCCCATGGACTGCAGCACGCCAGGCTTCCCTGTCCTTCACCATCTCCTGGAGTTTGCTCAGTCTTATGCCCATTGAGTCAGTGAAGCCATCCAACCATCTCAACCTCTGTTGTCCCGTTCTCCTCCTGCCCTCAGTCTTTCCCAGTATCAGGGTCTTTGCCAGTGAGTTGGCTCTTTGCCTCAGGTGGCCAAAGTATTGGAGCTTCAGCATCAATGCCTGTTTGGAATTCATGGCAGATGAATTTTTACTTTCTTTTAACTTTTAAAACCTTTGGTCTAATTTTTTTGTTAAGTTTTCCCAGCTGAGCTGTAAGGGAAAGGCATTTGCTGTTTGTTTTTGCTTGCAGCTTGTCCTGAAGAGAAGGCAGAGCAGCTCCTGGAGGCCCAGAGCTGGCAGAGGAGGTAAGAGGAGACTGCAGGTGGAGAATAACTGGGGAGAATGACTTGGGCAGAAAGACTGAGGACTCTGCTGTAGTTAGGCATCTTTTCTGGACTTTTTCCGTCTCACATTCTTGAGAAAAATGGTGTTCAAGGAGGGGTCGAAGTTTGCTTTACACAGTTTCCCCTTGAGATGAGGTCATTCCCCAAGGCACATGTGACCTCCTTTTAGCTGGAATCTTATTACAGACACGCCTGCCGTGCATTTTTCCCCCACAAGTATTTCTTTGGCTCCAATCTATTAGATCTTGATATGTGGCGTCCAGTGTTTTACTAAAAACATTGTTGTAACATCTTAGACATATACCCACCTGTTATTTTGAAGAATAGACTTAATGTTCCAAGTATCTAGTTGTTTGTTTGTTTTTTGCTTATGGTTGTGTTATTTCTAACTTTATTACATTTTGTTCAGAAAGTACTGTGCACGCAAGTATCATGTTTTGCATTTACTTTCCTCACGGCCTACTCTTTGAGTAAGTGTGACAGATGGCATGTGTCCACTATAAAAGCGTTATTTCAGAAACTCCCACCTTAGGATGGTTGGACTCGGAGTCTTAGTTTTTATGTTCTTCATTGTAAGGGGCTAGGAGTTTTGGTCACTTCTCTGGGAATCTTGAATCAGCTCTGTCCCAGGAAGCAGCCAGTGTGACTGGGAGGGGCCTTTGCAGCCAGCACCTGCCCCCCAGGATGTGGCTCTGTACTGCCAGGGTGGGGGCAGGGCCCCGTGGGGGAGGTGACCTGTCATGGCCTCGTCACTAGCCTCTGGAAGCTTTGAGAGGCGCTGGTGCATAGCATGCAAAGAGGGGACACCTTTGAGGGGGAGGACTGTGGCCCTGAGGGTTTCCCTGCTGGCCCAGTGGTAAAGAATCTGCCTGCCAGTATGGTAGCGGTGGGTTCGATCCCTGGGTCGGGAAGATCCCCTGGAAGAGGGAATGGCAACCCACTCCAGCATTCTTGCCTGGGAAATCCCATGGACAGAGGAGCCTGGTGGGCTGCAGTCCATAGGGTCACAAACTGTTGGACACAACTGAGCGACTAAGCACAGCACAGGACAGGCTCGTAAAGTTTAATGTTTGAGGGGTTATATGTGCATTGTGGGGCATTTAGGAATCCTACTGCCTGTTTCTTCAGTTTTTTCTCATATTTCTTTCGTATGTTTTGTTGGTTTGTAATTTGGCCTACACATTCATATGTACACTCAACACACACACACACACACACACACACACACACACTGTATTTACATCCAGTAGTTTTTTCTTATTTCATGCGCCTGTTAGCCAGTGTCATGTCATTCTTACAGCGTGTTCCATTCCAGAGGTTAATTTGTTTTCTTCACTCTGCAGACCTTGGTTGAGCTCAAATTGCATTGCGGTGGAGTGGGAGGGAATTCACCTATTCTTCCTTAAGCTTATGCCAATTTTTGCTGCTACTGGCAGGGATTTTTTTTAGTTTCAGAAAAAAACTTAGTTTTTTTCTATACAGATTTCTATGAGAGCAGCCACTTCCAGAAATTTTATGTAAATTTTATTTTTGGTTTAAATCTATTTTCTCTTACATAATATTAATAAATGCTATATACTCTTGTGCTTGTGTATGTCTGAGCTCCTTGTAGTTTAATTGTGGTCTGTTCTGATCTTTTGATACCTGACTCTCACTGAGAGCACGTGGTTGGCTCAGGCCTTGGTGACTCCCCTGGTCTGGTCTAGAAGGAAGTTTATCAGCTGTGGTCGTGCCCGGCCTTTCTCTGCCTCTCTGATTGCAGGTGCACACACGCACACACCAGTTCACATGGCATTTTAAGTTGTTTTGTTAGATGTCAGTCTCTCCTCCGAGGCAGTCGTTTGCTTCATCTTTGAAACCTAATGTCCCTCCCAGTACATGGCAGGTAAAGATGCTTGCTGTGTGGATACTACAAGAGTCATATTGGGCTTTTCTCTCCCCACACACAAGGGGCCAGGCAAGGATGACGGTGTGCCAGTGATGCCAGCCAGATGAAGCGTGCTTAGCCACTGTCATTTCAGAAAACCATGTCTTCAGGTTCGGGGAGTATCTCTTTCTAAAATGTACATTTATGAACATTATTTATACATAATGCAATTTACATTAAAGAGTATTAGAGCATAGTTTTGTCTCAAAGTGAGTTGTAAGGTCTTTGATGCTGAAGTGTTAGTCGCTCAGTCCCGTCTGACTCTTTGAGACCCTGTGGACTGTAGCCCACCAGGCTCCTCTATCTGGGATTTTCCAGGCAAGCACACTGGAGTGGGTAGCCATTCTCTTGTCCAGGGGATCTTTCTGACCCAAGGATTGAACCCTGGTCTTCTGCATTGGAGGCAGTTTCTGTACTGTCTGAGTGACCAGGAAGCTCCCTTTGAGGCCAAGGCTATGTCCTAATAGTGCCTCTATTTTTCATACTTTGTCTTTACAGGGATAGTAGGTCCTCTGTGCTTGCCGGTTTTGCATAAGTAAATTCAATAAAAGAAATAAACATTACTCTCAGCTGTTACATGGATTAAAAAGTCTGTGCCTGTCACTAAGCTAGGCTGGGAACTCCTTAGGCGCAGAGCATATTGTGTTTATTGTTGTATCCATAACATTTAGCTCAGTGCCTGGATTTTAGTAGGAATTTGGTAACTCTTGATAATCATGTTGACTCATGTTCTTGGATGGAAAGAACTTTGTAAGCTGCAGATGTTTCATAAATTGACTGGTTCCACAGGCTACATGCATTTGAACAGTTACTGTTATTTGAATGCAAAATTGTTACGCCCTGATGTCTTAAACGTCCTTCTTCACCCAAAGTGTATGTGTTCCTTTCAGTTACTAAGCAAAGACCACCTCTCTTGCTCCCTGCCCCTGCAGGCCGCCATGGCTGCTGTCGACAGCTTCTACCTCTTGTACAGGGAAATCGCCAGGTCCTGCAACTGCTACATGGAAGCCCTTGCCTTGGTTGGAGCCTGGTACACGGCCAGAAAAAGCATCACCGTCGTCTGTGACTTCTACAGCCTCATCAGGCTGCATTTCATCCCACGCCTGGTGAGCAGAGCGGACCTGATCAAGCAATATGGAAGATGGGCGGTCGTGAGTGGTAAGAGATGAGATTTCAGTTCTTGCCTGATTTAAAACGAAGCCATCTTTCCCATTTGATCTGTGTTTTAAGTTGGATGCTTCATTCAGGGACTTACTGAATTTAATCATGTTTTCATGGGATAAAGAAATAAAACTTCCTCTGTTATGATTATGTGCACCTTTCTCACCGCTCAGCTTGGAAGGTGTGTCCCTGTATTTGTCTTTCTGTCACCTCTTGTTCCCCATCCAGCCTTGCCTTCCTGCTGCTTGCTTTTCCTTCTTGCTCTTGGTTTTGAAAGTGTCCTTACAAACTGGTACCACTTTCAGAAATGCTTCTTTTCTTTTAAATTTCATTTTCATTTACCATTGTTTCCTAGGAAAGTGCCTTCTTAACACTCACAGAGACTAGATGAGGCTTTGAGAACAGTCTCCCACTGTGTCTCACAGTCACCTTGGCAAACGTAAAGCCGCGCTTCCTCTACCTGTCAGGAGTGTCTGGGCGAGCATTTGATTAGCTCGTGTCATTTGTATTACGGATTCCACCTTGTGCTTGACTGATTACTCACAGAACCGAGCTTATTTCTAGTGTGAATCCTTCTCTGATTAAACCCAGACCTGGGGTATTTAAAGTCCATTTTAAGGGTCGCACTGTGAAATGAGTTTGCTCCCTTTGCTGGCTTGTCCTGTAGGTGCCACGGACGGGATTGGAAGGGCCTATGCAGAGGAGCTGGCCAGCCGTGGGCTCAACATCGTCCTGATCAGCCGGAACCAAGAGAAGCTGCAGATGGTCGCTAAAGACATAGCTGACACCTACAAAGTGGAGACTGACGTCATAGTCGCGGACTTCAGCAGTGGCCGCGAGATTTACGACGTGATCCGGGAAGCTTTGCAGGACAGAGACATTGGCATCCTGGTGAATAATGTGGGTGTGTTCTACCCCTATCCGCAGTACTTCACGCAGGTCTCTGAGGACACGCTCTGGGACATCGTCAACGTGAACATCGCCGCGGCCAGCCTCATGGTCCACATCGTGTTGCCAGGGATGGTGGAGAGGAAGAAGGGCGCCATCGTCACCATCTCCTCCGGCTCCTGCTGCAAACCCACCCCCAGTTGGCGGCGTTCTCAGCATCTAAGGTAACCCGTTCCCAGGTGGAAAGTGAAGTCACCATGTAGGAAAACATTTATCACAATGGTTTGGTCTAGTTTGTTGAGTTCTGTGTCAGCAGCTGATGTTTGCTTATGCTGTATTTTTTTCCCAAAATGACCATAAGTCTTTTTTTCCCTCTTGATTTCTTTCGAGTTCCCAACAAAATCAGTCTTTCCCTCTCCTGTTTTATTTAACAGGCTTATTTAGACCACTTCAGCAGAGCATTGCAGTATGAATATGCTTCCAAAGGAATCTTTGTACAGAGTTTAATCCCATTCTACGTGGCTACCAACGTGGCCACCCCTGGCAGCTTTCTGCACAAGTGCCCCTGGTTGGTGCCTTCCCCAAAAGTGTATGCACATCATGCTGTTTCTACCCTCGGCATTTCAAAAGGACCACAGGATACTGGTCCCATTCCATCCAGGTAACCAGCCGTGTGTGCTCAGCTCTCGTAATTAAGGTTAAGGCATCCTAAACCTTTCCAAATGATAGCTACATGGGAATCTGATTGAAACCTGATGCTGGAAGATGAGGATCGTAAATTCTGATTCTCAGATCTCAGTGGTTCCAGTTCAGTCACTGAATTCTCTTCTGTGGATTTATTATGTTAAGAACATTTGAAAGTTCCAGCTGCATGACATCTAGAAGAGGAAATTCACTGTTTTAATGTCAGTAGAGTAAGCTCCACCCTGCCCCTCAAACCCCAGTTCTCTCTCACAGTACTGACCGTGGATGCATTTTGCTCTTTGACCTGCCTTTTATTCCTGGGGTGATTTGGAATTCTTACCTACATGACCTGCTATTCATATAACACTGAGTAAAGCTGGAATCGCATCACTGCATGTAGGTCTGTCCTGCCTACTTAGTGGAAGGGGTAAGTGGTTGTTGATCCCGTTTCTCTTCCCCAGAGAGTCTAGCATAGGGTCTTGTGTAAAGCGGGTACTCAATGCAGCATCACCTAAGGTTTTTTTCCTCTTGTGTTTAAGGTGATTGGTGATGTTTGTTGGCTTAAATCATTGCTGATCTGTGCAATTTGTTGTCGATGGCTTTGGTTCTAACCTTGTAATCCTTTTCTCTTTCATCTTTAGTTTCTTTTCGCACAGTATATGCCTGAATGGCTCTGGGTGTGGGGAGCAAATATTCTCAACCGTTCTTTGCGTAAGGAGGCCTTATCCTGCAAAGCTTGAAGCCGAATGATGGTTGGGAAGTTTGACCAATTCGTGGGAGCCTACAGTATTCTACATTTGGACGGATACATGGAATTTATCTTCTGCATTTTTTTTTTCACGACTGATTATTTAGCATACTCTTGACTCATCCTTTGCAAAACAAACGTAAACCTTTTAAGAGTGCTGTGGGAAAGCCTTCAGGGCCGCACAGAGGGCACAGAGTGGATACCGGCTGTGGCACGAGAACTGATGGAGGAAACCTAAAATGTGATGTGTGCTTTTGTTTTTTAAACTTTTCAGAAGTTGTGTGATTTATGTTGTTCTAGGAGCTCCAGTAATACGGCACTGAAATAGGATATAACTTGTCAGCTCTTACAGTCTCACATGTGTCTTAAGGGAAATTATCTATGTCAGTAGATGAATTATAGCACTGGTTTTCAAATGTCCATCAGGAAAGACTATTGAAAAGTGTTATGTTCTAGGTAAGATTGCTGGTATGATTAGTGGAAACCTGTGTTATACTGTGTAACTTGTCGTTTGGCTCTCTGTGTATGAAATGCTGCTCTTCAACTGATAATTAGAGAACCATGTGTATACATATGTTGTGTACATCTGGGCAACTTTATTTATTGGTAGTTTACTTTAAAAAGATTTCTTGTCAAGATGTCTTAATGTGGCACCCAAAAGGGTATTAAAATTCTACATTATTATTTTTCATACTAAATAAGGCCACCTAATTTTGTGCTATAGGTTTGCCATATATAATATCACCTAACAATGTTCTGTTTTTTTTTTTTTTTTTAATCTACTAAGGAATTCATTCATTCATAGATTTTGGACATGTGATGACTGACCCTCAGTCATCTCTTGATTTATAGTTACTGTGGATAAGTAGTGACTTCTCAGCCTATGACCCATTTTATAACTGAAGTTTAGCCCTCTAGAACTTCTTATACCTGATTGTGAAACACTTTTCTGTGTAGTATTATTCCATCCCAGTAGCATTAATGATATAAATATCAAGTATTTATAGAATAATAGTTAAAATATGGACAAATTACGTGTGTGAAAAGACATACTGTATCTCTTAAAATCAGAAGCTCATTCTTGATTCGTGTAACAAATTTGTATGTTATAGTGAACACTTTCATTGGTGTGAAGATAATTAATGCCCAATAACCACCACTATATGAAACCTACTGTGTAGTCTTTTGGTTCAGGTCTTACGAAGCCAAACATTTTTGAGAACCACATACCTAGTGCTTTGACAATTGTACATCACTAGACGAATATGACAGTATGTGCACATTTGAGATCCAGAGTTTAATATTGCAGCGCTGATGCAGAAACCAGTTAATTGAAATCAGGACTTTTATGGAATCCCTTACTCCTGAGCTGATATCCATTATGAGGAGGCCTGAGCATGCTTTTATTTTATGCCTACAGTTTTGCCAGTGACATTGCCTTAGTATTTCCAGACCTGACTTGGACTCAGGATCAGAGGTTAAATTCAGAAGCTCTTCCATCTACAGATCAGGTCTTCATCACACAAGAGGAAGAACTGCAGTGTGGAAAGTCACATTCCAGTGATTCTCCACGGAAGTGATGACTTTGATGGCGTTAGCCGGAAGCCTTTGTCATATTTGGCATTTCCCCACCCTGACAGTTAATTGATGGTCATTAAGACTAGAGAAAACTTGACTTCATGCCACATTGACTTGAACTTTGACGTATAATAAGCAGTGAAGTGATGTAAAAATACCATATTTATATTTAAGGTGATGTGTGGTACAGCAGTGTCTTATAGATTAGATGTTGGATCATTGTTACATGATGAGACTAAGTAAACCATGTCAGTGATGTTTTAAAATTCTCTTCTTGGCAGGACGTATGTAAATATACTGATCAGTGCAAAGTTCACAAAAGATGAAAACCAAGAATCTTCCTTAGGTTTCATCTTTCCCAGCGCTCATTTGAGAATCATAATTGGACCACTGTAGCTGGGATTTCTTATTAAGGATGTGGGAAATAAACCTTTGAAACAACTTGTGACCTGAAAATTTAACAATAAAAGCAGTTGCTTCTGCTTCCTTTAGAAGAGGTATTGGTCCGTATGTTTGGAAAGAGAGAAACATTCCCCCCATATAAACAAATATTTTAAAATTATAAAAAATTAATCTCTGAACACCTGTGACGGTAATTCATTAAAAGCTGATAATTCAGTCAGGAAATCGTGCGTAGCTATATGTCTCACAAGTCTTGAAACTACAGAGTTGATTTTTGCTCTCATTCTCCCGATAGGTTGAGTAAGATAAAGGCCGATTTTTGTTCCTTGACGTGGGCGATATGGAGATCAGTGGTGGTTTTGCCATGATCCATTTTTCTTTGAGTGGTGGGGATGAAAAGTAGCAAGTTCAGGGAGCGGGCGGGAAGAAAAAGAGACAGTGAGTAGAGACAGCTCTTCTGAGAAATCTTGCTTTGTTTTGCTTTCACCTCAGTTACTTAAAATCTTGGCACATATGGGTTAAATGGCATCTTGAGTCTTGACACTGTATTCTCCGAAATCAGCCTTTCTTTCTGTGTCTCTGAACTGTTACTCTTTAAAATAGCATTCAGGTTAAATAAAGATTTACCTTCCCATGGGATTACAAATGCTTTATTATACACATGAAATGTTAGTTTAGGGAGTTACCAGAACCTGGAGTGGTTGAAAACCGGTAGACCAGGATTCTGGGGTGCTCAGCCCCCCTTGGTAAATTTCCAGGCCACCTCCTGTCATGCCCCAGGCCCCCTGCAGTTTTTAGGGCTCTCAGGAGCTGCAAGCCCCTGCCCTTCAGTGTCACAGGACAAGGATGTTTGCGATTCACTAACCTACCTCTGTTCCTAACAGTGGGGCTTTGTATGCAACGGCATAGGGACTTAAAGGACTGTTAAAAGAACCCTGATTAGAACAGCAGTTAGTTTTAAGATCAAGTCCCTTATGTGGTGGTAGGACGGGAGTGCTCTGGATTTACAAATGCGAGAGTCAGGAGTTCTCTGAAACTTCCTAACACTGATGTGATCTCAGGAGGTGGGGAAGAACTGATCAGGTGTGGGTTGCTCTAGTACAAGCACATTTATTGAATGTGCTGTGTGTCAAAATCTGTATGTGTCTGCTTCATTTAACCTTCATCCTTTGAGGGAGGTACTCATATCTCCTTTGGGTGAGGAAGGTGAGTTCCAGAGAGCCAAGGTACAACTTGCCTAAGATCACAAAAAGCTGGTAGGTGATTCTATGTTTCTCCACTATGTTTTTCCATCAGTTTGGTTAAGCATTGTTAAAAGGAATATGCAGTCCTGTGGTTTCTAATATCGGGGCATTATCCAGGTGCTGCGGAAAGGTCAAACAAGATACAAGCAGTTTTATCTCAGGACCTAGCACATCATTTGTCATCAGCATGACCTAAAACAGGCTTTCAGTCCCCCTTGTGTGCCAGCTCAGTCGTGTCCAACTGTTTTGCGATTCCATGAAGTGTAGCCCTCAAGGCTCATCTGAATTTTCCTGGCAAGGTTGTCATTTCCTTTTCCAGGGGATCTTCCCTATCCAGGGATCGAACTTGGGTCTCCCTGCATTGGCAGGCAGATTCTTTACCACTGCCGCCACCTGGAAAGCCCTTCCATCCCCTAGTTGTGCCCAATGTCTAGTGTGGATCAGCTCAACATTTAGACATTAAGTGGGTGATTTTAGTATCTCAATCACCCAGACAATTGGGGGAGGGGGCACTTTTAGGGAGTTTAATACATTGATCTTTGTTTCTTCAGAACGGGTCACCGCTTGGCGTCCGTGGTCCAGGCGACGCTGGGAGGGGTTAGGAGTAGAGCAGACCGGACTTCAGGCCAGAGTCTCGCCTGTCAGGGTGGGATTCTGGTGAGTACTCGCACCCTCCGGCCTTGAGTAAGCACTTGACTCGCCTGTACCCGAGCTGCAGCGAGGGTTAAACGGGTAGAGGTTTCCAGGGCGAGCGCCGCTGCACCTGGCTCTACAGGCCCCAGGAGGAGAGCACTGGATGAATACGAACGTTCAGTGGCTGTTCCGCCACGGCTGTCCTCCGCAGGGCTGCAGCCCGCCCGGGGGCCATACAGGTTTCCTGAGCTCTTGTGGACCCCCCCATCCGCCCACTCCAATCGTCCTTTCTCCCGACTGGGGCCGAGTCCCAAGAAACTGACCCCGCCCCCCTGCCCCAGGGCGGCAAACGTCGCGAGACCTCCACCCTTCCTCCCGGCCAGGGTGCCCCCCGCTCCGGGACCTCGGCGTCCAGCGCGCGCACGCAGGGCACGCACGGTCGGCGGGGTCTGGCTTTCCGGGCCGTCGGTGTCCCCGCCCCAATCGCGCAGTCTCGCGAGAGTTGGGAGTAAACAGCCCCGAATGGAGACCCGAGGCGTGTTTGCGGCGGAGGCGCCGTTATCCCGGGCCCAGCAGACCCGAGCCTGAGGCGGCCGCAGGTACGTCAGGGAAGTCCGCTCCCCAGAGCCGCCGGCCCTCCCGACCTGTCTCCCGCGCGCTCTGGCTTGTTCGCCGCGCTCGAGGCCCCGAGGGCGGGGGTCTGTTCGGGCGGGGGTCTGTTCGGGCGGGGGCGGCGGGGCCTCTCTGCGCCCCTGGAGCCGCGCGGGCTCGAACTGGGCGGTACGGGGGTGGCGGTGGAGGGGCGCAGGGGGACGAGCGTTGGAGACGTGCCGGTGCGCCGCTTGCCTGCCCGCGCGGGAGCCACGCCGCTCGCCCTGGCCGGACTGCCGGCCGGTTTCCCCCCCTTGGCCCTCTTTGCGCGTTGACACGCCACGGTGGTCGCTCAGCTTCCCCGCTTCCTTTATCTGAAGTGAACTTTGATGGAGTCACACCGTGTGCTTGGTCCGGACCCTCAGCCTCGGAACAGACCGCAGTTCTCGGTCTGCTTCCCAGAGGGGAGCCTGCTGTGGGATCTTAAGGGACCTCGATTCCTGCCCCTTCCGTGTCTGGTTTTTCATAAATGCAGGGTAAGAACCTCGTCGGTCATTTGGGTCGGGGAGGTTCTTGTTGACTCTCAGACCCGTAGGAGCTTCACGTGCTGCCTAAGACTGTTGTACACCGTCTCCTTTACGTTCATTTAAGATGTTTTCCCCTTGTCTGGGATAGCGCCCTTGAGACTTTTGGCCTATTTGCCTATGCACATTAAGTTAAATATTTACTTTAGATTCCGAA
This sequence comes from Nanger dama, assembly GCA_917880005.1. Classification (NCBI taxonomy): domain Eukaryota; kingdom Metazoa; phylum Chordata; class Mammalia; order Artiodactyla; family Bovidae; genus Nanger; species Nanger dama. The sequence goes on along the minus strand of CAKJTW010000012.1, from coordinate 9,887,192 downwards.
GGACACTTCCAAGTAAGAGAGAGTGGCCTAAGGTCTCGGAGTTGAACTGGAGAATTTCGTTTCCTTTGGCCCTTTAGTCTTGACTGGCTTCAAGGTTTCAGTTTGCCTAAGTATAAAAATGAGGGGTTTGGAGAACAGTGATTCCCCCCAACTTTTAATCTGCAACACCCATTTTACATATATATATATATATATATATGTCTGTGTACACACACACACACACTTTTTTAACGTGAGCGCTTTATTAAGGTTAAAAAGGTTAAAATTACTGTTTTTAAGTGTGCTTATTCAGCATTTTTTCTGTAAATTTGCAGTTGTGCAATCATCATAATCCAGTTTTATAACATTTCTTCCATCCCCAAAAGATCCCCCATAGTGCCCATTTGCAGTCAGTGCCCATTTCTAACTCCAGCTCCAGGTGACCACTAATTTACTGTCTCCTTAGATTTGTCTTTTTTGAATATTTTGTGTATTTAGATGGGGTTATATGTGACTATTGTGTCTGACTTCTTTTGTTTTTCATACTATTTTAAACTTCATGTAATTTGTACTTGTATCAGTGTGCCATTCCTTTTTTTTTTTTTTAAATTGAGGTATAACTGCTTTACAACGTTGTATTGGTTTCAGGTGCCCAGCAAAAGTGATTCATTTATACATATGTATATTCTTTTTCAGATTCTTTTCCATTCTAGGTTATTACAAGATACTGAACATAGTTCTGTGTGCTATACAGTGCTAAGTCGCTTCAGTTGTGTCCGACTCTGTGTGACTCTATGAACTGCAGCCTGCCAGGCTCCTCTATCCACGGGATTCTCCAGGCAAGAATACTGGAGTAGATTGCCATGCCTTCCTCCAGGGCATCTTCCTGACCCAGGGATCAAGCCCATGTTTCTTCACAACTCCTGCACTGGGAGGCAGGTTCTTAACTAGGAGTGCCACCTAGGAAACTCATGCTGTACAGTATGTCCTTGTTTATCTTTACAACCCCTTCATTCTTTGCTTAGAATTCTCCAGGCAAGAGTACTGGAGTGGGTTGCGATTCCCTTTCCAAGGGATCTTCCTGATGCAGGGATTGAACCCGAGTCTCCTGCCCCATGTCTCCTGCATTGCAGGCAGATTCTTTACCATCTAAGCCGTCAGGGAAGCCCCCATATATAGTGGTGTGTATCTAATATTCCTAAACTCCTAGTTTACCCTTTCCCTCAATACTTCATTCCTTTTTATGGGACACTAAGAAACACAAACTGGAATCAGGATTGCCGGGAGAAATATCAATAACCTCAGATATGCAGATGACACCATCCTTATGGCAAAAAGTGAAGAGGAGCTAAAGGGCCTCTTGATGAAGGTGAAAGAGGAGAGTTAAAAAGTTAGCTTAAAGCTCAACATTCAGAAAACGAAGATCATGGCATCTGGTCCCATCACTTCATTGGAAATAAATGGGGAAACAGTGGAAACAGTGTCAGACTTTATTTTTTGGGCTCCCAAATCACTGCAGATGGTGACTGCAGCCATGAAATTAAAAGACGCTTACTCCTTGGAAGAAAAGTTATGACCAACCTAGATAGCATAGTCAAAAGCAGAGACATTACTTTGCCGACTTAGGTCCGTCTAGTCAAGGCTATGGTTTTTCCTGTGGTCATGTATGGATGTGAGAGTTGGACTGTGAAGAAGGCTGAGCACCGAAGAATTGATGCTTTTGAACTGTGGTGTTGGAGAAGACTCTTGAGAGTCCCTTGGACTGCAAGGAGATCCAACCAGTCCATTCTGAAGGAGATCAACCCTGGGATTTCTTTGGAAGGACTGATGCTAAAGCTGAAACTTCAGTACTTTGGCCACCTCATGTGAGGAGTTGACTCATTGGAAAAGACTCTGATGCTGGGAGGGATTGGGGGCAGGAGGAGAAGGGGACAACAGAGGATGAGATGGCTAGATGGCATCACAGACTCGATGGACGTGAGTCTGAGTGAACTCCGAGAGATGGTGATGAACAGGGAGGCCTGGCGTGCTGCGATTCATGGGGTTGCAAAGAGTCGGACATGACTGAGCAACTGAACTGAACTGAACTGAAATGAATAGTCCACTCTTTGCATGTAACACATTTTGTTTATCCATTCATGCAGGACACTTCTTTCAGATAATGTTTTTGTTGCCATGTATGAAGCAGATGGCTAGAGCCCTTTTTGTTAGAGGTGGGGAGGGGCACGCCTGGGGTACCAGGTGGGACCCTGGCCCTAAGCTAACTCCCTTGTACTCCTCAAGTACCCTTATAATCAAGAGTTGGTTGCATCTGTAAAGAAAGCGTTTCTAGTCTAGTGCTTGCAGAGCCTTAGCAGCCTTAGCAGCTCCTTGGACCCCATGGATGTTGCTGGCTCCCTTCTGAAGAGTCAGGAGGTTTGATCGTCCCCTTCACGTCCTTCTCATGTTGTGTGATTACCTTGTCTGTCAGTCTGGTGGGAGATGGTTCTTGTCCCGCCTGCTGTCTCTTTCCTTTGTGTGGCAGCCACAGTGCTAGAGTAACTAGAGGCTACAGGCCCAATAGACTGCATGTGGCTCCTAGTGCAGTGCTTTAAGTGGAGTGGCGGCAGGGGTTGGGGGGGTTGTGTTTGCATCTGCCCCTTTACATCAGGAGAGAGTTGAGATTCTGCATATATTTTATTGGAAGAACTTGGTAAGTCCAGCCCTTGATGACTTGAAATACTAAGAATGGGAGATGGACCTTGGTCTCTCGGGGTATGGTCTGAGTCAGCTTGAGACTGATTTCCTCCTCCCTGTGGCCTAATCAGCAGTTTTGACCTGATACAGAAATCTATTCACTTGGTTTATTAATATCGAGGATGTCTTTTTGCTTAAGGTTAAGGAATGAGTTTAAGATGTGGCAGATGCCAGCCTCCCGTGTGGCTGGCCGGTCCTGGATGATGGGAGGGTAAAGAGAGTGAGGAGACAGCAGCAGCCTCTGTGAAAGAACAGACAATAAAAACAGTGTGGACCATGACTCTTGACTTTGGTGCTCTTGACTTGCACGGCTGAATTTCCCCCTATAAAACCTACTGATGGGTGAATGTGCCAGAATGAATGGTTTAATCAGGCTTAAGAATACATCTTTGTTTTAAGATATTATGGTCTGGCATCTCTCAAATATTAGCCTGTTAAACAATGGTAATACAGTCAAGTGTGCAGTTAGTTACGAAAAGTAGTATTTTACAGCCAAATTTTGATTGAACTGAATGGTACCCTTTTGTGACCTAAACAATTTTCTCTGGATCTGTTTCAGTAAAGGGTCATTAAAAAGCAAGGCACATCTTCCTAATTAGATGACTGTTGGGTGATAAAAGTCATTTCCCTGACTTGTGTTAATTATTTGCAAAGAAACAAATTTGTATGTACTTTAGCTATACCCAGAATCATAATCCTAGTGACACTGTTCTATAATGCACAATAGAAGATTCTGGGCTGTAAGGAATGTTGACTGTTGCCTGCCCAGGTAATACATCTCTACTTGGTCTCCATCTTATCCACGTCCCATTGAATCTTATTCCTGGCGTTGTATTATTTGAGCTGTTTGAGCTTTGTATTTTACATTTAGTATTTAATGTCAAGTATTTTTTGATTGTACCTGTATTGGAGACATAATTATACTTACTTATGGAAAATCCATAATGTTAAATACCATCTTTTAGGGTGTACCTTTGTATGGAAAAATAACCAGGCGTTCTACATAAAGAATTTATAGAAATTAAATCCAGTCAACAGTTAGTGGATCCAGAGACAACCCTAACCAGGCCCTATAAGTAAGTGATATTACAGATGACAAATCTGTTTAGAATGAACTAGCTGAAAGCATAACCTTAAGTTAGAAGGTAGACAGAGAGATTTTTTTAAAACAAATCCTAGGGAGTAGATTCCTTTTCTGGAGGAGGACCTGGCAACCCACTCTAGTATTTTTGCCTGGAGAAGCCCATGGACAGAGGAGCCTGGCGGGCTACAGCGCATGGGGTCTCAGAGAGTCAGACATGACTGAAGTGTTTTAGCATGCACACATGCAGATCCCTGTTAAGCTCTGCTATGTGTATAATTGAAATTACGTTTTTAACATTTTGATTGTGCAAGTTTTATTGCACAGAGTTATCTTTTTCATGTTCTTTTTCTCTGGTGCATATAGATAGATATTTAAAAATGAAAATTTGGATCACATTAACTGTTTTACTTAATATTTCATTAGCACTTCCCCCATATTCTCTGGGAAATATGTTAGTTTCCTGTGGCTGCTATAATAAATTTCTACACACTTGTTGGCTTAAAATAACACAGATTTGTTGTCTTGCAGTCTGGAGGTCAGTAGTCTGAGATCAGTCTCACTGGGCTGAAGTAAAGGTATCAGCTTCATTCCTTCTGGAAGTTCCAGGGAGCATGTGTTTCCCTCCCTTTTCCAGCATCCAGAGGCACCTGCAGACTTTGGTGACTGACCTGCTTCTGGTATCACTTCAGCCTCACGCTCCCACCATCACTCCCCTGCCTCCCTCTTATAAAGACTCTTGTCGTTACGCTGGCCCCAAATGGACCATCCAGGATGCTCTCCCCTTCAGAACATCCTTTTAGTTATACCTGCTGAGTCCTTTCAGTCAAATAAAGTAACATAAGTTCTGCGGATAAGAATGTGGACATCATTTGGGAACCATTATTCAGCCTTCCCAAGGAGCCCAATTTTAAATTGCTGTATTGCATTCCATAATGTACATGAATTATTTAGCTAGTTTCCTGTTGCATTTTAGGTGGTCTCTGATTTTTCCCAGTTAAAAGCCTTGAAAATAAATTGTGTGCTCTCAGATTCATACTTCTGTGGATTTCAGGAAAGCCAGGTAACCTTCCTCTTAAGAGTGTGGCCTCTGGAGCCAGACCGCCCACGTTCCCAGCCCAGCTTCCCCACTCAGAGGCCAGGTGACTCCAGGCAGTGCTGGGCCAGCCTAGGCTTCAGTTTTCTTGTTGAAAGTGGGGTGGGGACAGATTGTTGTAAGGATGAAGTGAGTTAATACATGTGGCAGATATTGTCTGCCACATACTGAGTGCTTGGTATGTGTTCATTGTTATTACTGAATTTATCAGGCTAAAAGTTTTTACGTTCCTCTTTTGGCAAGTTTCAACTCTTAAAGGTCATAAGAGTTTTTGACATTCACTAGCAAACTAGGAAAGTATTCAAGTTGAATTCTTAAACTTGATTTCATTTTATCTGGCTATCTCAGTTTTGTCTGTCAAAAGGTTACTTGACTCTTATGATATAAATTACAGAGTCACTGGGGTTAATTCTAGCAGTTGTTTACTATCTCAATTCCTTAATTCCTCAGAATGAGAAATACTTTTAGTTTCTCTTTGAGTAGCTCAGCACGTATCTTGGGGTGTCAGGTGTCATTCCGTGTGACGGTTGATGGCTGTAAATCTGCTTGACAAGGTCTGTGGTCTGGTGGTGCATACATCGGTTGGTGCAGACTGAGTCTGCAAGAGGCTTAGGCTCAAAGTTGCCTCCACTCCCCTACATTTGCAAATTCATCGAGGGCAGTCCTAGCAGCTGAGACTAAATACAGGACCTTTTTTTTTCTTTGTATATTTTGGAAACCATTTCCACCATTTCAGAAAGGGTGGAAGAATAGTACAAGCCCTTTTTCTCTGCATTTGTAAGTAAGTTGCAGACCTGATGCCCTTGATCCCCAGTTACTCTAGCGGGCATTTCCTGCGAGCAAGGACCTTCCATAACCACGGCAGCCTTCGGAGTCCAGCAGTTAGTCATGATACTCCCCCACTATCTAATCACAGGCTGGTCCCATGCAGGTTTTGCCAGTTGTTTGTTCCAGTAACGTCCTCACAGCAAAGGGATCCAGTTCAGAGTCTTGAGTTGCCTTCAGTCTGGAGTCTAATCTCAGCCGTTCCTTGGTTTTCATCCCTCAGTACTTAGGTAGGTTGTAGGCCAGTTGTTCTGAAAGATGTCCCTCTGTTTGGGTCCTGATGTTTCCTCATGACCTGATTCAACTTGTATGTCTTTGGCAGGAACCCCTCAGGAAATGCCAGGCTCTTCCACCATGTCTGCCTGGTGGACCCGGGTCTCTTTGTCCCATCTCTGGTTAACTTGATGAAGCATCTCCATCCTAGCATTCCTCTGCTTCCTTTTGTAACTCAGGATTTTGTTGGGAGGCATTCTGAGATCATGTAAATAGCGTAATCCTCTTTGCACTTCAGTTTCTTTTCTGTGTGTAATGCCATGGTGGACTCGTGTTTTCCTTTTGTCTTCGGTGGGTCAATATCTGTTACTGTCATTGTTTACTTTGATGCTCAGATCCCAGCGGGCCCCTGTGACCCTCCCCACCGTTCTGGAGCCCTTCTTGCTCTTTGGCACAGATGTTCCAGATTTGTCTCTTTTACCCTGCCCAGCCTGGTTTCTTTCAGTGGAGTATAGTGTTTGGAAAAGCAGTGCTGGGCACTAGTGGGGGTGAGGGGGTCCCTCTTGTGAGAATATTGCTGCCCCCATGTTCTTTCCTTGAGCAGACAGAGCTAAGAGATACACGTCCATATGTTGGTGCGAGTGTATGTTTCTACATCTGTCATTGTAGAAACATACATTGTCATCCTGTATGGTTCATTTCAGTATTTCCCTTCATGTTTGAGACTTCCTTCTCTGACAGTGAGAAAGGTGCCTCCCATTCTCTAGAAAATATTCATTTGACCGAATCAGTGTCCTTCTGTCGTTGCTGACTCAGATTCTGACACCCCTCGCCAGGCCCTGCGCTGCCCCCCCCGCCCCCAGCCCCGTCTCCTTCACTCCCACACAGGCTGGGCTGCTGAGGCTCTCCCACTAACACCTGCCTTCTTGTCCTCAGCCTGTTGTTTTTATAAAAAGTGTTTTTCTTTTCCTGTGTGTCTGTGCAGGTGTTTGTGTTTCCATCCTCTGTGCTTACCTATATGCTTGTTGCTGCATGTGTGTTTGCTACTAGATGGCCTGCCTGGCTGGGGGAACATGCTCTCCAGGTCTGCACTGGGGAGTGAGTGGAAGGAGCCATCGTGGACATGGTGAGGGGTGCCTTCAGAGCCCCACGGAAGAGTAGGGGACTGTATCTTTAAAGCAAACAGGCCAGGGCTGCAGAGGTCTGTAGCTGGTGGCTGGTCTTGTGACCCCAGTGATGGCGTGGGCACTGCCTCAGTTGTAAGAGAGCATCAGCCTTCTCTCCCCACAAGCTGACTTTTAAGTTCATTATCTTTACCTGTGTGTGAATTATTTTGGAACAGGTTTAATGAAAGTTGATGTAACTCAATGAGTCTAACATTTGCTCACTGGTGTCGCTCACTAATATTTGTGTGGTCTCCAGTCTAAATGTGTCATAGATTCTGTAGCATTCTATTTGTATTTTATTTTTTTAATTGTTTTTTCACTGTAAGTTCATTTGCTATATCATGTGAGCCTTTGTCACTGTGATTAGCTTTCTCATCTTTGACCTGTAATACGATGAGCCAGGTGTATGCTTCAGGTAATTGTATTCTGTGATACCTCATTGCTGTGAGTACCAAATATGAACAGAAACTTGTGTCTCACTCCCATGTGGCTTCCTCTAAAACAGGTTGGGGTGGCTTTTGTTGTCCCCTGTTGCTTTTCTTCCATCTTTCTCTTTTGGTCATCGTTTTTAATGGTTTATGATTGACATTCTCTTGTTCTCCATGTTGCTATGGAAATAGCTTTTAATATTTCATTTCTATCTGATTAACTCTGTTCCACCAACCTTGGTTTCCAGTTCGAGTTAGGCCTGCTTTTCATATCATTTGTTATTATAATGATGAATGTACTAATTATTATTGCAAAGATTGTTTAGGTAATCCAACTGCTTTATCTGTATTTATCACTGTTTTCTTGTTTATCAGTCTTTCCTATAGAAGCACACATGAATAGTCCTACAAACCACAAACCCCTTGTTATTCTCAGATACCAGTTTCTGCCGGAAGAATGGGTTTATTAATACCTTGACACACCTCTCTCAAAAGGGGCTGACTCCTTGTCCTAAATGTTTTCTTCTTAGAAACAAGTAGCGATGGAAGGAAGGACTGTCTCATTGCTCTGTTTTCCCCCTGCTGGGTTATTTCTGTTTCTGATGTGATCTGTGCAGTGTGTTTTTCTGGACCTGCTACAGCCTGTGTTTTTGTTTTTTAACTGTTGCTTTATTCTTCACTGTGAAGAATTACCCTTTTCTTTGCCATTCAGGTATTTTGTAAGGTATTTGTGCTTACATGTAATTTAATACTCAAATCACATTTTTCCTTGCAACAGCTTTTACCTCACCAACTGCCCGTCCTCTCATACCACATCCAGTAAAGAGAGAATCTGATTTTATAACACATTCAGCAGGTTGAAAGTCTTTAAGTTGAGGCTTCAGGTAAAATACACTTACTGACAATAAAAATTCTTCCATGCTCTCTTCAAAGAATTGGCAGAAAATATTTCAAAACCTGAAAAAGTGTAGTTTGAGTAATTTCAAAGCACAGTGTGTCTTAGAGGGTGTTAGGTACATGAATTGTATGGAAATTAGTCTGTTCTTTGGCGTTACTTTTATAGTAGAAAGAAAAGGATGTGTACCAAGCTTTTACTTGAAAAACTGGTGGAATTTAATTGGTAACCCACTCCAGTGTTCTTGCCTGGAGAATCCCATAGACAGAGGAGCCTTGGATTAGAGAATCCCATAGACAGAGGAGCCTTGGATTGCAGAGTCCAACACACTGAGTGCAGATGGGGAATTAAATACACTTGGGGAATTAAAGTGCTGATTAGGGCAACACCCTGGGGATAAAGAAATGCAAATGATAGGAAAAGACAAGAATCTGAAATTGAGGCAAAGGGAAGGAACTTGAGCAGAATCTTGACTCCCATTCATTAGCTCAGGGCTAATGTGCTTAGTATTCCGGGGGTTATTATCCTTGTTTTCCTCCATTTTTCTCATTTATTTTATCCTGTTTTATTTTTGAAGCTGTCTTAAAACTTTCTTTTCCCCCTGAAAGGGGTGAGGAGTAACTAAATTAAAATGAGCCCGTAGATGTTTCTTGGTTGCATCAGGCATTTGTTTTGTCTTATAGCTGCTGTGGCTTTTAGACCCTCTTATCCAAATTTCAGAGACTGCGAAACCTCTGTGGCTCTGTCAGTGTGTTGCTCATGTCCCTGTGTGCTTCCTTTGTTTTGTAGACTGGCTCACAGAGTGATCACTCATCCCCGCTGGCCTTTGGTTCCGTGGTGCACATGGAGTGTAGGACTCAGGAGTCTGGGCCAGAGTGAGCGAAGCCTGAGGCCCAAGATGGAGAAGAAACGAAGAAAGAAATGAAAGCCTTGTTTCAGGCCAAGCCACAAGGGGCCATGAAATTTAACTTTTATTTACGTTGGACAAGACTGTAAAATGGCGGATCAGTAATGTTTCAGCTTTTAGTTGAAACAAAAATTAACTTATAATCAAGAAAGAAAAAAGTGCGATTTGAGTTTATGCGATTTTATGACCGTACTCACTATGACCATGAAGCTTGTCAACATCTGGCTGCTTCTGCTGGTGGTTTTGCTCTGCGGGAAGAAGCATCTGGGCGACAGACTGGAAAAGAAACCTTTTGAAAAGGCCCCATGCCCCGGCTGTTCCCACCTGGCTTTGAAGGTGGAGTTCTCCTCAACGGTTGTGGAATATGGTAATGATATTATTTTAAATGTTAGGGACTTTCCCCTCAGTGTGTTGGGTTTTTTTGTTTTCTTTTTCAGATTTATTATATTAGCTTTTGCCAAAAACATTTCCCTCTCTTCTGCAATGAATGTCAAATGGACTGAGTGCGTAGTGTTTGTATATTCTGCTGGTTTGGTTTTTCAGTTTAATTATTTTATATAAAGCAAAGAAATTGACATTCTGAATTATTTCCCTAAAATTGGATTCCATGGGACAGATGTCATGGTAGCTGGTGAGGGACTTTGGAGGGGCTGAAAGTTTATGTGACCAGTTGTGAATAACTAAGCAATGAGTCTTATAAGATCTGCTCTAAGTTTCATTAACTTTTCAGAAAAAGAGAGCCTTCAGTTCTCTGAATTCCTCCTTCCTCCTTGAAACGTGCATTTCTCTGTCACATGCTCAAACTTCTCTTAACATTCGGTGTTTGAAAAAATGTCTAGTTTTGAGTGATGTGTCCTTTGATCAGTGGGGTTCATCCAGATCATTGTAGCTCAGAACTCTGGAAACTGCCATCCAGGCTGTTTACTGCTCTTTCTCCTGTAGGTTTTATGATGTATATGTTTTCTTTTACCAGAAAAACTTTATATTAGATATACTCTTGTATAATGTCATAACATAGGTTCGTAAGTTCTTATTTTTATTTTGTGGTCATTGATTTCAGAGTACATTGTGGCTTTCAATGGATACTTTACGGCCAAAGCTAGAAATTCATTTATTTCAAGCGCCCTGAAGAGCAGTGCAATTGACAACTGGAGAATTATACCTCGAAACAATCCATCCAGTGACTACCCTAGTGATTTTGAGGTGATTCAGATAAAAGAGAAACAGAAGGCAGGGCTGCTGACTCTTGAAGACCATCCGAACATCAAGCGGGTAACACCCCAGCGGAAAGTGTTTCGTTCCCTCAAGTACACGGAGGGTGAGTACTGCTCCTGAGGGCTGGTCTGTGTGCATTTCTGCTGTGCTGGAAGCAGAGGGGGTGTGTGTGTTGACACAGGGCAGTATCTAAGAAATAGTACAGTGAACCCCCCCGTCTTTCATCAGCTGTGAACACTTTCTCAGCAGGAATAAAAAATAACAGAAAAGAGACTTTGTGCTTCTGATTGAAAGTTTGCAGTAAGAATGATCTGTGTTGTGTTGGAAGAGATTTTCACCAGGTTTCTCTCAGAGCCTTCAGGCTGTGAGGCCCTGACGCCCCTTCACGCTTGGAAACTAAGATGGTGTCTTTGAGTCTCCTTGCTTGCATTTTGTGTCTTTCAGTGCGAGTTTTTATTTTGGATGCATCTGGCAAAATGCCTTTTCTTTGTTTCATTTTGCTTTTCTCAGACCCTCCTGACCGTGCACCATCGTGCCTCGGCCGGGCTTGTTGAAGCTGGAAGCCGGGCACGTGCGGGGATGGAAGGAATTTGCTGAGTCCCTTTCAGCTCCAGGGCTCACTCTCCGAGTCCTTATGACAGGCCTGTGGAGAGAAGTTCCTTCTCAGATAACCAAGTGAGGATTAGAATGTGCTAGTTTCCAAAGCAGGTGCACTACTTGCAGGGGAAGGGTTTTCCCTGTTCGTCAGAAACTGGGATAGCAAATAGATAAGAGCTGTTACTGTTGAGCGGCATTTCTTTCGTTAGAAGGGAAACGAAATAAGATGTCTGTCATATGAGGCCTGAGAGCCTCTGAGATTTAAAAACTCACCCAGGAGACAAGCCAGTTCACGTGCCAGCTGTGGAGTTCAGGGGCGTCTGACCTTGCAGAGCTCTTTCCGTTAGTCCATGTTTCGTGTGTTCTCTTTGAAAAGCAGTCACCTCAAAGCAGTCCATGAAGATAAAAACAAATCAGACCTATGCAGTTAGCCGAATGTATGCCTTGTGTCTTTTTATTCTTTAAAGAGCTGCAGAATGTTTTAGGAAATGTGGTAGCATGGGAAGTATATGGAGTTTCATGGTTTGGGGTCCCCTTCTGTACCCTGTCCAGCATGGTTGTCAGCTGCTGGGCTGCCCTGGAAGGAAGTAGTGTTACCTCTTCCTCTGGTCATGAGCTGTGGCTACCTGTGGTGAGCATCTTTTCTTTAAGCTTCTGCTCATCCAGAAAATGGAAATGATGCTACCCACCTGAGTTCTTCTGAAGGTGAAAGGAAATGGTGCATGTGAAGAGAGCTTAGCAGAGTTCTTGGGCTGTTATAAGCAGACGTTAAATGTTCATTTTGGGGAATTCCCTGGCGGTCCAGTGGTTAGGACTCTGAGCTTTCAGTGCTGGGGCCTGGGTTCAACCCCTGGTCAGGGGACTAAGATCCTGTATGCTGCATGGTGCAGCCAAAAAAAAAAAAAACCAACTCATTTTTCTGTGGCTCTGTTAGAATGCTTTGCTTTATTTAGGATGGGAACCTGTCACATTCTAGATCCCACCCCTGGTCTCTGTGGGCTGTAAGACAGAGCTAACCTGATTTCATGAGACAGCACTGCGAGGCGTTTGGAGGACGGCTTGGTGTCCCCTATCTGTTACTTGTCTCTGGGATAATAGATACCAGTTCCTTCAGAGGCCACTCCTAGGACCTGGCCTTACCCTTTTAATGACTTGCTTGCAGATATGTCCCATTTTCTCTAAATTGCTCCTGACGAGTAAAGCCAGAACCGAGTTCAGTCCTCCGGGTGTAGTATGGTCTGCTGGAGGGAGAGCCTGGCAGACCCTCCTTGGTCTGAATATTGTCCTTCAGTCAGTGAGTGCCCTGGCTGTTGACTGAAGGCACAGAGTCAATATGGGAGGGTCAGTGCAGAATCGTTTCAGTTGCAGTGTGCAAATAGTCACTTAATGGAATTGACACAACTGTGTATTTCTCCAGGTCCTTGTATTTTCATGGGTGTAGCCTGGTGAGACTGGAAGGAGAGAGATAATAACTTCCTTTAGAAACAAAACCTCAGTAGTATTACAGGTGGTCCTCTAGAGAAGGGTTTGAAATATGTTTTTTTCTTCTTTATAGCATGGTTTTTGAAAGGTAAAGGGACACCCTTGTGATATTTTTACTTTTTTCTTCCATTAAAAAACAAATGCTTACAGATGGTGAAATTCATGCTTTTTAGTGCACAGTTTGGCAGGTCTTGATAAAAGTGCAGTCAGGTACCCGACAACAAAATTAAGATGTAAAATGTCGCCCCCAGCAGTTCTCCCCGAGTCCTGTGTAGGTGTTTTGTTTTTTGAAGGGCGATGTTCTGGTAGATACTTGTGCTGAGGACGCTGAACAGGTCACAGTAGGACAAGGTCGGAGCGAGGTGTCCTGGGGCCATAGGGCTTCTTCCTGTCTAAGATCTCTCAGTAAACGGAGAAATTGCACCGTTGCTTAGTGCACGTTTTTTGCACTCTGCCCTCCCCCAGTCCCCTTTGGTTCATGGAGAATAAGTGGTTGGTGAAATACCAAGCATTTCTTCAATTTCAGTATCAAAACTGACTTTATCTCTTTAGAAATAATCATTTTATCAGTTGTTCCCTCCCTCTTATTGGTTAGAAGATTCCATCCAGGTAAAGAACTATTTGGGAAGAATGTGGTGGCTAAATAATGTCCTGTGGATGTAACTGTGTTGAGAAGTTCCTTCTAGCAGAGGGGAGAGAGTGTCATTCTCCCGCATGGGGGTCTCAGGAGGAGGTCACTGCACTGGTGGAAGGAGTTTCCTCTGACAGGTACGCATCCTGAGTTTGCTCTCTCTCCTTGCCTGCAGCTGAGCCTGGCTTGCCCTGTAATGAGACCCGCTGGAGCCAGAAGTGGCAGTCGTCACGGCCCCTGCGCAGGGCCAGCCTCTCCCTGGGCTCCGGCTTCTGGCACGCCACCGGGAGACACTCAAGTCGGCGGCTGCTCAGGGCCATCCCGCGCCAGGTCGCCCAGACGCTGCAGGCCGACGTGCTGTGGCAGATGGGCTACACAGGTGGGCGTGGGGGGCCGGGCAGGCCTCCTCCCTCTCCAGCACCCGTAACTGAGGGTGTGCCACCTCATGCATCTGCTTCTGCAGGTTGAGCTGGACACACTCAGCTGTCCCTTTGTCCCTGCGTGTGGGTGGCAGCTTCTTTCTTTGTCTAGTCCTGCTGACTTTGTGGGTCTTATTGTTTCTGAGGTGGTCAGGGCATGTTTTTTCCTGTTGTTGCACCTGAGCAGACACAGTACTTACTGCCTACGCCAGGGCTGACTGGCAGTCCAGTGGAGTTCTGTCATTTCCCAGGGAAGGAAGTCAGATCCAGAGATGTCACCTTGATTTGAGCTTATCCTCCCATGCAGTGGCCTGTGTGCAGCTTGGCTAAGTGATTGTCGAGATTGTGATCTTTTGTTTCAGAACAGGAAACAATATTAAAGACTGTTTCTTAGAAAATAGAACTCACAGCCAATCAAGTGTTTTTTCTTATTGATTAATCATGGCAGAAAATTACTATTTTAACGATGTGGAAGTTTGGATCCTAAACAGCAGCTCATGTCTCTGGCCCCTGATACGTCACAGTTTGTCTTAGTGTCTTTCCATTTCTCCTTGGCTTAAGAGACCCAGAGACCTTACCCCTGCTCAGACTTAACACTTGGGAGACTGACATTTTATTAAATGATGATTTCCTCTTGGTTTATCTTTTTAGGGCAAAAGCTTCCCAAAACAGAAATTCTCTAATCATCAGAAAAGCATTTTTATTTCCCCCACACTAGCTATTTTCTAGTATTGTGTGTGCATTTAAAAAAGGAAACAATATACTTTGATGGTTATTTCATTGTAAATTGATTATTTAATATTTAATATTGATATGTACACACAATTCTCCTACTGGAAAGACATTTATGTATCAAGGCTTACTCCTGTTAGCTTTTAAATGATATATTGTATTTTTTTCCTACATATTTTCTAGAATTTATTGGTCTGACAGTATCAATCATATTTCACATTGGTGCACATGGTTTTTGGCCAGTATCTGAAATAGACTTGTTATTATAGGAAAGTGTGTAGTATAGTGGTTTTCCTTTAAGTGTGGTTTTCCCTGCATGTGGGTGAAAGCTCATGTCTGCAGAGTTGTTGTCGTGAGTGAACAGCACTGAGTCCTTGTCAGGAGGAGGAGCTGCCCCTGCTCCTGTGAGTGAGGGCCTTGTGCTCTGCACTACCCTAGGGCCCCTCTAAGGGGAATGGAGCCTGGAGAAAATGGCCTGAAGAGGACAGTCCATCATCAGCGGAGGATTTGGGGGAGGTGGTTTCACGTCCGGGTGCGGGTGACGGTTGAGGGGGTGGCCAGAGGGACTTGCTGTGTGTCCGCAGGTCTTACTTAGCAGCTGGTGTCGCCCATCCTCAGCTGTCCCTCTCTCTGGCCTCGGCTCAGCCAGGCCCCAGGCATCTCCCTACTGTGCATTCTGTGGACAGGCTTTGTCTCTGGGTCCCCTGGTGTTCTGTGTGGGACCCAACGGGGAATGTATTTTATACACAAAAATCCAGAACAGTGGTTTTTCTGAACACGATTCTGCTCTCTTCTTGGAATAAGGCACTAATGTAAGGGTTGCCGTGTTTGACACTGGGCTAAGTGAGAAGCACCCCCACTTCAAAAACGTGAAGGAGAGAACCAACTGGACCAATGAGCGAACGCTGGACGACGGTGGGTGGCCGGGGGCCTGAGGGGCATTTCTGGTCGCTGCCATCCTCTCTTTTATCAGCTGAGGGGATTCTCCTGTGTAAATGATTAAATAGTCTGTATACGACAGTTATTCAGACAAACCCAAGTTGCTTTGTGCCTTTGGCAGAAGCTTTTCTAAGTATCTCAGAGGAGGCTGGGAGGTGACTGAGGAGAGGGGTTGCCTGGTGGGAGGAATCCTTGCTGTTTGGGGGAGCAGAAGCTGTTGGCCCCCAAGGTGGGGCTGGTGAGGTGCAGACTCTGAGTGGAGGCCCTGAAGAGGCACTGGGGACTGTATCTTGGACTTGGAGAATGAGTCTGTTTGAATCGATGGCCCACATTATCAGCCATGCTTCATGACTTTTTCCTTTCGGACAGCAGGGTTGGGCCATGGCACATTCGTGGCAGGTGTGATAGCCAGCATGAGAGAGTGCCAGGGATTTGCTCCTGATGCAGAACTTCATATTTTCAGAGTCTTTACCAACAACCAGGTATGTGTTCTGAGGGCCCCTAAAACTTAAAGAATTGGTTTTCCAATGTGAAAACAGAAGGCTGGTTTAAAGGCAATGCATATCCATGATGCTGAGCATCTCCCGGCCCCCACGTGGCTTTGCCCTCCTCCTGCCACCCCCTTCACCACCCTCACCGGAACACCAAAGACTCTGCTCCAGGGGGTTCCTTGCCCTCCTGTTTCTCCTGTCCTCCATGCCTCGGGCACACGTGTACTTGAGGATAATCCACATTTGTGCTCTTGCTGCTTTGCTGGACTGGGGTCGCTTGTGCCCAGCACCCAGCATCGTGTTGGGTCATGAGGATTTAGAAGCTTGCGCCTCGATCTGCATTTGGAAATGTTCCTGGAAAGAGGGAGGGTCCTGGCTATTTATTTATTGTTAAAGTCTAATTTTTCCCCAGGTAATACATAATTCACAAACATCCAGGGCACACAGGGATAATTCTCCCAACCCTCCCGTCCAGCAGGTTTTTACCTCACTTCCCCAAGTCCCTCGTGATGTTTTCTTTTGTTTTTATATCTTCTCCTCCTGGAATGTCTTTGCATATTCAAGCAAATGTAACTGTATTGTTTTAAGAGCCTTTAAAAAGCATAATTCTGAACCATATTCTCTTTCTACTGTTTTTTTAACATTTTATGTTTATTCACGCTTTTAATTTGTAGTGCTCTTTATTTTTACCTGTGTATCTAAGTTTCCACATCATATAATTTCCTTTCAGCATGAAGAGATGCTTTAGTATTGCTTGTAATGCAGTTTGTTAGCTGTGATTTCTCTCAGCTCTAGTTTATCTGAAAATATCTTTATTTCATCTTTGTTCTCAAAAAACTATTTTAACTGAGTATCAACTTCTGGATTGAAAGTCTTTATTCCCTCCAGCACTTTACTCCATTGTTTTCAGTCTATTATTTTCTACTCTGTTTAATTTTGTATCTTTTTTATAAAGCACCCGAATGGTGGTACATGAAGTAATTTAACTTTTGTGGGGAAGCTATGAGAGAAATAATAACTATCAGAGAAATGATTCTGTGAAATGACGTTCAGTCCATTTAGGAATAAAGAATATTAAATACATTAAACTATTTGGAAAAACTTAACTGAATACATGTGTCTTAGGACAAGTCCTTCTGCAAGAGCGGCAACTAGAAGTTTGGGGTCTCCCCTGGGTGGGCAGGCGGGCTGTAAGGTCAGGAAGGTGCTGGATGTGAGACCTGGCGGCACAGGACCTGGGACCCTGCCCTGCCTGGTGTCCAGGTCCGAGGAGCGGAGGCTCTGGGTGTAGTGTACACAGCACAGCCTTTGTGGTTCTTGGGACCTCTTTCTGATGTCTGCGTGACTGCTTCATGCTACTGGCAGTCTGGTATTTGGAGACTTCCACTGCAACACCTAAAGCACTGTTTTCACATGGCCAGGTCTCCTACACGTCCTGGTTCCTGGACGCCTTCAACTACGCCATCCTGAAGAAGATTGACGTACTGAACCTGAGCATTGGCGGCCCTGACTTCATGGACCACCCCCTTCGTCGACAAGGTTGGCCCCTATCTCTGCAGGGGTCTGTGCTGGTGTGGTGGCGGCTCCTGCTCTCCCCCTCCCCACTTTGCTTGGCATCTAGCTTGCTGGTGGCTTTGACACCCATGTGGGGGACAGCTCTGAGGGTGTGAGCTGCAGAGACTTGTGGGCAGCAGGTCACAGCGCCGTGTTGGTGCCTCTCCCCTGAGCATGAGGCCTGTCTTCTCTGGGTGTGTCAGGAAAGCCCGGATCTGCTCTGCCGCAGGGACCTATGTCCTGGAGTCTCTCTTTGACACGCTGGCTGCCAGACGTACCATGTCTGTCCTGGCCCGATGTTGCACTTCCAGGGGATCTCTTATGTTTTAGTTCTGTTTTTGAAAGTTGTTTTTGGACAGTTATATGTTGATTGTCTAAAAGTGATGTCCTTTCATAAGTAAATGCTTGCTAATTTTGTAGGTGTGGGAATTAACAGCTAACAATGTCATCATGGTTTCTGCTATTGGCAATGATGGGCCTCTTTATGGGTAAGTATCTCTGATAGGAATGACCTTAGAGGTATCTTTTTCCTTAAAATAACTGAAATACTGTTGTCTGTCTGTCCCTGTATTTTTCTGTACCTGTTTGTATCTATTTAAAACTTTGTGTTGTGGAACTTTTCAATACATACAAAAAGACTTAGTAATGAATCTCAGGTACCCACATACTCCAGCGGTTGTGACTCAAGGACAGTCTTGTTTCTGTTTTTTTTTTTTTTTCCACCTTTACTGGAAATAGCAATTTGGAGGCCTAACATTCTTATTCTACTCTTTTACTCCAAGCAGTCAGGAGAGTAAATCTAGAAATAAGTGGGTTCCACAGTATTTATTGAGACCCACTGTGCACAGGGCGCAGGGTGAGGAGGTAGATAAGATGAGACGCCTGCCTTTTAGGAAAAGATGCAGATACAGCAAAACTTAACAGGAGAGCGTGCAGGCTGGCATGATGGACACAGACGGGAAGGATCAGATCAGATGGGAGGGCAGAGAGCAGTGTCACAGACAGGTCCCTTTGTGCCTGGTTGTGTGGTGAGTCAGGTCACTTCAGAGTGACTGGAGATCTGGGATGTTAGTCACTGGTTCGCAGGCGGTATCTGTTAGAGATCCGCATTTCCTTTCTGCTTACAGCTTCAAGTTTTATTCTGTAGATAGCGTCTCTAGTAATGTCTTGGGCTGACACACACTTGGCATGGGGCGTCTGTCATCATCCTTGATGGGTTCCTGGGATGGGTGCGGTTAAATGCTGTGGCAGGGGGTTTGCGGTGATGCAGGGGAAGGACCGAATGCTCAGTCCTGCCCCCGCGTGCCCCGGTCCAGGAGAGCCGCCAACTCGGCTGTGTGCTCATGCCCCACAAAGCTTGCGTGCTGTCTTGCGTGGCGTCCTGGCTGTGTGGCTGCATAGAGCAGGCCTCGGGAGCCCTGAGGGCACGTGCGAAACTGTCCAGGGCAGAGGATTAGGCTGAACTCTAAGAAATTAATGACGCTCCAGGTCATGGTTCCAGCCTCAGTTCCGTCATTGACCCCACTCTCCTTGTGGGGGTCCAGGTTGTGACTCAAGAGTGTGAGTGGCATAAACATGTCCCCAACTAAGTTCTGCTGTGACAGACACCAGTTACTTAGCAATCTCTCATTAGGCGCTCTTGTCTTCTCTTTCTAATGTTTCTCCATTTACCCCTCCCCCAGTTCTGATGTCCCTGCTCAAGGCCAGCCATCCACAGCTCAGCACCCTCAGGTTATTGTCGGTTTCCAGCCCATTCTCCTGCCTTCAGTCTCCCCAGCCCTCCTTTCCCTGCATGAGGGATGTGGGATGGAGCCAGGCAGGTCTGCCTGTCCTTAGGCTGAGGGACCTTTGGTTTCCTGAGGCCTGGCCACCCCATATGGCTCCAGAGGGCGCGAGACCTTCCTCAGGGTGGTGGCTGGAGGATGGAATGGGACATCCAAGGAGACCACCGTGAACACTGAGCCTCTGTGAGTGGTGGCTGTTGCTTTCTCTTCCTTTTTCTGTGTTCTGTTGTTAAAATGCAGACAAGCAGTTTCCTTAACTAAGGATCTGCAGTGGATTGCTACTGCCTGGTCAGATCTCTCCTCTAGTCTAGCCTGGAGTTGGCAGACTTTCTGTGAAAGCAGCAGACAATAAACAGTGGAGTCTCTGTGGGCCACGTGGTGTTTGTTGCACTTGCTCACCTACCCTGCTAGTGTGAAGGTGATGTGGATGTGTGTAGACAAGTGGGTATGGCTGTGTCCCAGTAACACCTTTCTTAGGAAGTTGGATGAGGGGCCTGGTCTGGCCCAGGCAGAGTTCCACAGCTGTGGCCTCATTGCTCACTGTCCTGTGCACATCTCCCCCAAGTCCGGCTCCTCTCTGGGTCTCCCTGGGGACCCCATGTTTCGGTTGCCATTACCTGCTCCTGCTGCTGACTGCCCCCACTTGCCCCCACACCCTTGGCTTGCCTTTCCATTCATACCAGCTCTTCCACATGCCATCCTGACTGCTCTGCACACGCTGGTCACTCTTCTGGAATCCTTGTACTCCTGTGGGCAGTCACATGGTGGGAGCCTCTAATCAGAGAGCTACTCGTGCTCTGCGTGTTAGCAAGGATCCTAGGAGAGGCAGCCCCAGTGTCAGACCAGTGTCTGCCCATGGAGCCTCATGGGATCCAGAGTCCACCAGCTGGTGGGCGGGCCGAGGGTGTTACCTGCTCACCAGGGCCCAGCCTGAGTAGGTGTGGCTTATTTCTGGCATTGGGTAGGGCAGGTCGGGTGACCGTAATGCACTAAGAAGCCAAGCTGTGTATTGTAGGCCTGGCACTGCCTGGCCTGTCCCCGCAGGTACCCCCTTCCGGGAGCTTTCTGGGGTGTGGCCCCCTTGACACTTGGACTTCATAGTGCCTGGGAGTCTACGCTGCACGTCCCCCTTTTCAGCACCAGCAGAGCTTTGTCGATGCTTTCCTCTGTATGTTAAGGAAACACTCACAAAGTGTGGTGTTGACAGGGAGAGGGAGGGCAGGAAGGTGGCAGTCTTTGGTACTAGCTTCAGTGGGAAGTTCTGCCAGTGATTTCTGTTCTAATCTCTGCTCTCTGATGTCATAGAAATTTGTAAACTTTCACTGTCAGCCAACTGAAAAATCACTGTGGTGCCTTTGTACAACCAGCTGGTAGTGTGTTGGTGGTGGGTGAGCTAGGGAGGCAGTGCCAAGATTGACTCCTTGGGTTAAAACAGAGAATCCTGCTGATGTCATTTCAGCTACATGGAGCCATTTGTGGTTCCGGAGTTCATTTACTGGTGGTGGAACTGAAATAGACAAAGCTCCATAACTCATACTTTCAAAAAGTTCAGCTTCGTCTTGACTTCCACCTTGACTTCCCCAGTTTCACCGTCATTTCTTTGTAGATCTAGTGCCCTTGAGGTGCTGGGAGAATTGCACAGTCTTCCCTGGTGCATCCGTGTCATCCCCATGAGGAGCTCAGGTTGCTGAGAGATGAGTGGCCCCCATGGTTGCTGTGAGGGAGGGGACAGCTGCCCAAGACCAGTTGAGAGCTTTGTTTCTGACGGTGGCAGGGACACGCCTGTGCCTGTAGTTCCTTCCATTGGGTCTGGACTCAAGCTGGGGAGGCAGGAGGACGCACTTGCAGCAGTTGGGAGGTGATGTGAGGACGCGCACATAGGTGATGCTGTGCCGGTGACTGGTCCTGTGAAGCTCAGAGGGCGTGTTCCTTCATGCCTGGCAGCAGAGGGAGACATGAGCCTGGGGGCGGGAGGGTGGGAAGCAGAGAGGGCGGGAAAGAAGGAGGGAAGGAGAGGGTGCGCAGGTGTGAGGAGGCTGAGCTGGCAGAGGTGGTGGTGCGCGGGCCAGGGCCACAGCCGCGTGTCATGTCACAGGAGCACCTGCTGCAGACTCAGACTTCGCCCTCATTTGAACCTTCCATTTAAAATGGTCCTCTCCGCTTGTGTTTTTGTGCCTGATGCAGGACTCTGAACAACCCTGCTGACCAGATGGATGTCATCGGAGTGGGCGGCATCGACTTTGAGGACAACATTGCCCGCTTCTCCTCGCGGGGAATGACCACCTGGGTAGGTGGGGCTCTTTTCCTGCTGGAGTGTCTGTGTGTGTGTGCACGCGTGTGCATGTGTGTGTGTACTTCCATGAGCTGTAATTATGCGTCTGGCTCACCCTCCTGTCCGAGCAGATGCTTCCTCAGATGGCAGCCAGGCACCCTGACCTGTACCCGCTGTCCTGGTCTTTTCACCCACCTGCTGTGTCCTTGGCCTTTATTGAGGCAAGTGTTTTAACGGCGTTTTGAGTAATGTTCCTGAATAATCTGCGAAGCTGCAGGTGAAGACATCTTTGCTCAGTGTCCCATGTGTGCAGGTCCAAAGCCCATTTATGTGTGGTGGCCAGGAAGGAGTTTTCACTTCATGTGTGTTCTTTCTTCCAGAATATAAGTGACAATGGAATTCTCATTTCCCCCAGTTTCAGAGAAGCTTAAGAGAGTATTCAGTTAAAATCTTATCCTAGGTTGCTTGTATGGCTACACTGACTGTTTTAAGTCATTCTTTCCCTTCTGGTGATAGATTGAAATGCCAGTCATACAACTTTTTACCTTATTAAGAAAATGTGTCTTTTTTTTTCCTAATTTTTAATTTTAACTTGCTGATTTTTCTAACATATTTCTAGTTTTTAAGTTGTCTATAAATCAGTTTCCAGTCTTGCATGTTAGCAAAATTTTAGATATTCATTTTTTAAATGCTGTAGAGCATTGCATTATGCTGGTCATTATAAAAACACATCAAAAATAATTTTATTTTCTTTATGATCATTTAAGCTTCTGCTGAATTGCAGTGAATTTCAGATGAAAAGCAGCAGCATGCTCAGGCTGTGCTATTTAGCTGATGGCGTTTCTGGTTTCATTCACTTATAACTGCTCAGGGCTGTATGCCCTTGTGGGGGCTTGATGGAGACCGCACCGCTGTTGTTGTAGGAGCTGCCTGGAGGCTATGGCCGCGTGAAGCCTGGACATTGTCACCTATGGCGCTGGAGTGCGGGGCTCGGGCGTGAAAGGGGGCTGCCGGGCCCTCTCGGGACCAGCGTGGCTTCCCCGGTGGTGGCTGGTGCTGTCACCTTGCTGCTGAGGTGAGTGCCGCTTGGTTGGGAGGAGTAGGTGGCAGCAGGCCAGGGGCCGAGTCCTGTGGCTGGCCAGCTTGTCACGGGGCCTCTCCCATGTCTGCAGGAGCCAGGAGTCTGTCTTGAGGGTCCTGGGGACGTTGCCGAGGGTGGGAGCTGTCTGGTTTCCTGCTGTTAGGGGCAGAAGGGGAGTCCTCGGTGCCTGCCATTCCCAGCCTCACAACCTCTCTGAGCGTGATGCTTTCAGTGGGGAGGACACCTTCGCTTTCCTCCTCCCTGCAGCACGGAGAACACCTCTGGGGGGTCAGCAGTGCTTTGTAGTGTGAGAAGCAGCTCGTGCAGATGCCAGGCCACGGGAAACGCTTCCTCAGCTCTGGCCTTAGAGGCCTAGGAGCAGCCAGAACTGCAGCCTGGTCTTGCTCTGTCGGCAGGAGGGGCAAGGCGTCCACCTCGGGCTGAGCTGTGAGCAGTTCTTGTTTCTGCTGAAAGTCCCACTTTATTCTCACATCTCCTGAAGTCAAATTCCCGTCTAGACCTGTTAGCAAAAACACAGTAACACTCCAAGACCAGCCATCCTCGAAGAAAAATACGTAGCAACTGTGGAGAGAGAATTTTTCTTTACTGGATTTTTCTCTGCATTTAGGGAGTCACAGTTTACTTGTATTAATAACATGTAGGTACACAAATGCACGTGTTTTAATGCTGGTGTTCTAAAGCAAGCGAGAGTGTCTGGGTGCTGCTGCCTGAGTGTAGCTGTGTTCTGATGCTGAGCCCTCCACCAGGCCCGACCCACCAGGGTGGTATGTCCCATGCAGGTCTCCAGACAAAACAGGCCGGTGGGGCAGTGGGCTTCCCTCCTAGCCATGCCTCTAGGCCACGTGGCATCAAGTGCCTGCTGGAACCACCTCCATCCTCCCCTTCTCCCAGCCAGGCTGTGTCCACCTGTCAGGAACTGTAACTCCTACCTGCAACCTCTGAGGTCAGCTGTATTGAGTTAGTGGGAAAATATGTTTTCCTGGTCAGTTTAGTATGAGCCCAGAGTCCGTGCTCTCACAGCCACTTGGAAGGAGATCAGTGGTCAGTCCTGAGACAGGAGCAGAAATGAGCATGTTTGCCCTTGTCTTACACAAATTTTACTGAAGATCCCATTAGATACAGAGCAAGGTTGGAGGTCGTGTGGTTGCACTGCTACGGGTTAGGGGTTGTCTGGTTTTCCTTCTTTTGCTAAGAGCAGATGAGCAAATATGTGGTTCTCCCCCAGCACAGTCCAGAAACGTGAACTGGTGAACCCAGCCAGCATGAAGCAGGCCCTGATCGCGTCCGCCCGGCGGCTTCCCGGTGTCAACATGTTTGAGCAAGGCCACGGCAAGCTGGATCTCCTCCGAGCCTATCAGATCCTCAACAGCTACAAGCCCCAGGCCAGGTTGGTGTGCCCGCCTTTCTCCTCTTCCTGGGCTCCCTCAGCACAGGCTGTTTGTCTCAAAACAGAACCTATCCCACCAACAAGGCTTGGGGGCCTTGGGGAGCTTCATGCTGCTGCTTCTGCTGGGACATCAGGACTGCTCCCCACTTCCCCACATTCTGCTGTTTATAATGTCAGTGATTTAAAGTAATGAATTCTTGCTTTTTATTACTTAGTAAAACTTTTTTTGAAGTAACCTTAAACTTATAGAAATTTGCAAAAATCATATGGATGTTCTTATATATCATACGTCAGGACTCCAGCCCTGCCCTTGCTTTTCCAGTGTTAGCATCTTATGTAACCATCGCACACACCACACAGCCTAGCAGTTAACAGTGATGCATTACCATCCGCTAACCTGCAGGCTATGTTTGGATTTTGCTCAGATTTTCCCCCCCCCTGTCCTCAGCCTGGTCCAGGATCCAGGCCAGCATTGGCATTGTGGTTAATTGCCACATGTCCTTGGTTTTCTCCAGCTGGGCTCATTGGCTCAGTGCCCTTCCTTTGTTCTTGGCGGTGCTTGCCTGCATCTTGAGGTTCAGGTGACGTGTCAAGCTCTACCCTCCAGGAAGCAGGCACCAAGAGATCTCCCAGGGGAGGAGGCGGGAGAAGTGAGGAGAGGACCCTCACGCCAGCACAGGTCTGAAATCTTTCCTCATCTCGGAGAATCCCTGAATCAAGGTCACTGTTAGAGGAGGCTGAGTCCCCAGGGCAGGGCCGGCTCTGGTGCCTGCTGTGCTCGGTCCCTGGCACAGATGTGGTGGAGTGTCTGGGGCTGGGCAGCAGGAGAGGCGGTGCCAGGTTCCACTGCAGGGGCTCTCTGTCTCTCTGGGACTGTGAAGTGTCTTGGAGGTGCACGCTTGAAGATGATCTTGTTTCTTGCCATACCTTCTGTCACTACGTTTAGTATCCTTAGATGGTTCTTTCCTGTAATGGTTCTTATATAGAGATTGCCCCTGGCGATTTTCTATTTCTCTCATTCCTTGTGCATTTATTAACTGAAATTCTGCTGTAAGGAAGTGCTGTCCTCCTCTCTTATTATGTCAGTTACATCAGCATGGACAGAGATCCTTGTTTCACTCTGACTATAATCCATTAATGTCTTTGTTTATTCATTGCTCCTGTTGTCCCAGATTTGGCTCTCTGGAGTTCCTTCTGTTTGGCTCCTGTGTCTTTTCAGCGTGTCTCCATCATTGTCCACTGGCAGCATTTCTACGCCCACTGTGGGTATCAGTTCTTTGTCCAAGCAGCCCTGGTCCTTCAGTTGGAGAGTGGGGTTTAGACTTGGACTCCTGGCTCTAGGTGTGCTCTTGGCGGCTGTGCTCCTGCTTGTTTCTGGGCCCTTCCTGCAGACCGAGCTGGCGAGTGTCCGCATACACACTCCCGTACCTTTTCTGTGTCTGTGATGCCACCTGTCTCCCGTTCCACCCACGGCCCTCAGAGTCTTCTCGCTGGTTGTCCTTCTCCAGCAGCAGGCAGCCTGGCTGTCACTCGTCACCATGTCTCTGTTGACTCGGTCCTAGGACGCACACGTGGAAAGTTTTAGAGCTGTAACTCATACCCTGGTGAACACAAGTTTACTCCCTAGAGGATGGCAGTTGTGGGTAGTTTTTAGATTTATAGAACGTAATCATATTGTCAGTGACCTCAGTTCATTTCTTTTCTTCCTCCCCACCAGGCCCTGTCAGTCTGATTTTGCCTTTTATTTTCAATATAGTTGAGTTCACTGGTTAGTATGTGTATTTCTTTTTGGATTCCCACTACATTCTGGTTGATTCAGCTGGTTATGTATTGCACTGTGAAAGGACGGTGACTCTAAGGTCTGAGCTGCACAGAGTGCGCCTGGCCAGGTGTGGTCCTTCCATCCCTCTGTTCTGCTCCCCGCCCCTCTGCCCCCACAGGTAACAAGGCCAGGTGTTTTTGATTTATCCTTCTTGAATTTCTTTTTTCACAAATGAGCAGATACATATCTATCTTATATATCCCCTTTGTTACATGAAGGATACATTATTGTAAATACTGTTTTGTACTTCTTTCATGTAAAGGTGTCCTGGAAATCACTTTGTATCCATTCACAGAGATCTTGCTTCTCCTTTTTATAGCTTCCTAGTGTGGATACCTTTGTGTATCCAAGTACAGGTCTATATATGGGCATTTAAAATGTTTTCAGTATTTTGTCTAAAATGACAAAATAGCTGCTTGTGTCTGTGTGTCCTAGTTTTGTTGGAGGTGTGTCTGTAGGGAAGATTCCTAGAAGCAGGGTCGCTGGGTCCAGGCTGTGAGCAGAGGGTGCCCAGGGGGTACTGCTGGCCTGTCTGCCCAGAGCTGCACTTCATGCCTGTCTGACACATGGGAAGTGCTCCCTCAGGGTTGCTTTTATTTGCAGTTCTCAGGCTGTGAGTGAGAACTTTGTAGGTAAGAACTTTCTCTGTATCTTTCCTGTGAAGTATTCATTTCTTTCACCCATTTTTCTTTTTTCTGAGGTTTTCTTCCCTTGGTTTAAGTGTTGTTTACATATTAGGGTAAGTAACCCTTTGCTGCAGGTATTTCTCCCAGTTTGTTAGCTGCCTTTTGTCATAAAAGTGTTTCTGGCCGTGCGGTCTTTTTGTTCTAACTGCTGCGTTAGTTTGTCCGTTGTTGTTTTTGCCCCTGGATTTTGAGGCACATGCCCTGAGGTAAAGGAGAGATTCACCCCTGTTTTCTTCTACTTGTTTGCTTTCTTTTATTTACTTGAGAATCTGTTCCATTTGGGGTTTACTCCAATATGTATGGTGTGAGTTGTGAATCTAATTTTATCTTTTACCACATGGCCACCCATTTATCCCAGGTCCAGTTATTAAAAAGTCCATCTTTGCCCCATGACTTGAGACTGAGTCCAGGTCTGCCCTGGGGCCGCTCATGAACTTGTTCCTCGCCAGCTGCAGGCTCCAGGCTCGTGGTGCTCGTGCCCACGCATGCCACTGTGCCGCGGGCGAGGCCGGCTGGCCTGGAGGCCCCCTCACCGCAGGGAGTGCTGTGAGGCCAGGTTCTCGGACCCTGGCTGAGGCTCAGGCCCGCCCTGATGACTCTTTCCTGCGGTTGTGTCCCGTCATTGCCATCTCTGACTCTGTCTGCTGCAACACTGTCCTGTCTTTCAGTTTGAGCCCCAGCTACATCGACCTGACCGAGTGTCCTTACATGTGGCCCTACTGCTCCCAGCCTATCTACTATGGGGGCATGCCAACTATCGTCAACGTCACCATCCTCAATGGCATGGGAGTCACGGGGGAGGATCGTGGACAAGGTGAGACTGCCCTCTGGCTGCCGAGGACCTAGATGTGGCCCAGACTTCCTCCTGTCCACGGCTGGGGATGGGAAGCAGTGGTTTGTTCTCCCTTGAGGCCTTTACGGATAAGTCAGAGATAGAGTGATGAGACCAATTTGCTATGGTTGTACTAGGTGTCTTGAGTTTGGTTCCTGAATCAGCTAATTGCATTTGAGTCTTCATCTTAATAGTTAATCACTGATAATTAAAGGCCCACTTGTAATTATTTTATTGTTTAATGAGTACACATGGGTGTTTGTATTTAGAAGGTATGGTCTCTATTTGAATTTTGTTTTTATAATTTGTTTATACTTACTATATAAACATTATCACAACAATAAAGGCTAGGGAAAAGAACAGAAAAATGATTTTAGCCTCAGACATGAACAGAACCACTATTTAAAAAAAAGTTCAAGTCATATTTTGTAACAAATTACTGTAGTTGTTTAAATAAGTGTATTTAAGTTGATTCAGTGCCTGTAACACTATTTCGTCCTTTATTTCATCTCACTTCTTTTCTTTCCTTTTTTGATTTATTTTTGGCTGTGCTCAGTCTTTGTTGCTGTGCACAGGCTTTCTCTAGTTACCCATGCAGGGGCTACTCGAGTTGCAGTGTGCAGGCTTCTTATTTTGGCAGCTTCTCCTGTTGCAGAGCGCAGGCTCCAGTGCACCCAGGCTTCAGTAGTTGTGGTGCGTGGGCCTAGGTACCCTGAGGCACACGGAAACTTCCCAGACCAGGATTGGAACCTGTGTCCCCTGCGCTGGCAGGCAGATTTTTAACCACTGGGCCACCAGGATTTGTGCAGAATGTCTTGATGGCAGGATTTCACTTTTCATGATGCTATCACAGACAGTACCTTTTTTTTTTTTTTTTTTTTAAATTCTTTTTGTTACTTTTGGGCCACAGTGTGTCATGTAGGGTCTCAGTTCTCTGACCAGAAGTTGAACCCAAGCTCCCTGCAGTGGAAGCACAGTCTTAACCACTGGACTGCCAGGAAATCCCCGGAAAGTACATTTCTTTTGATTTTGTGAGATTAATAAAAGTCACTTGCCTGGGAGGGAAAAAAAACGAACCTTTTCTATCCCTTATCTGAAAAGGATATTTTTAGTTATCTTTGTGTGGGTAGGCAAAAATTTAGTCTTTTTTTTTTTTTCTATTTTTACATTAAAGCATTTAAAAATGTTATGTATAAGCACTAATGGTTGTTCAATATTACATGGAACTGCTAAGTCATAATTTGCTTACTATTCTTACTTGAACAAGGTGGTAACACCTGTAAATATCTCACTGAATATCTTTGTATATTTGGTTTTCTTTTGTTCTGAATTACATTCTTAACATGATTTCCCTGGGTTAGAATGCCAAGTAAGAGGACATGAATGTTACTGTGGCTCTTGGGACGTAATACCAGATGGTTTCCAGAAGAAGAGGTTCCTCACCTGAGGCTGCCACTGATGGTGTACAGAGTGGGGGTGTCTGGTGGTACATTCTTTTTCCCAGTTGCATGAAAGTTTAAAAAACGGAGATAAAATTCACATGCCATGAACTGCTACCCTTTTAAATTGTCCATTTCAGTGGTTATTAGTATATTCACAAGTAGTTATGTAAGTCTCATACTGTGTAATTCTGGAACATTTTCATCACTCGAAGGAGAGACCCTTGTTAACACTTCCCATTGCCTCTGCCTCAGACCCTAACAATTCCTCATCCACTTTGTCTCCACGGAGTCACCTTTTCTGGACAGTTCCTATGAACAGAATCATACATTTCATGGTCTTTGTGACTGGCCTCTTTAATTGAGGGCAGTGTCTTTAAAGGAGACTCATCCCCACGGCAGTGTGCATCAGTGCTTCACTCCTTTTCACGCCTTCTTGTGTGGATAGACCCTGCATTGTCAGTGGATGAACCTTTTGTTTTTATGTGGTTCATCTTATAACTTTAACTCTGCAGGGGATAGCGGGTACCTTGTTTAATGTGTGCTTTTTTGGTTATTGATAAGGTGGGGATCTGCATGTTTGTTTCTGATTCTGTTTCTAATATGTGAATTAGCTTTCATTTCTTGACCCATTTTTCATTAGAGTCTAGGTCGTCCTTGTCATCTTCACACCAGTGTTGTGTGTCATGCTGAAAGATTGCCCAAATTACTGGTTTTTGTCTCTTTAATATTAGAAGTGGCTTAAAAATTGGGGGTAAGGTGTTGGTTTGGTAAAGGTTTCACTTTTTCATGTAGATGTTATTTTCATCTTTTATGATTATTTCTGTTTCAAAACTAGAAACTCATCTCTCCAGAAATATAAGAAAATTTCAGTTTCATTTTGACTCACTTTTCTTTTATGCTTGTTAAATATTTAATATTTTCATCTGTATTGAGTCAATCTGATGTGTTATAAGAGATGGATGAGGTTCATTTTTTCTCAGTTGTTAACCAGCAGTCTCAAAATAATTTATTCAAAATCCCTGTCCTTTCTCATTGTCTGTGATACTGTATCCCATGAATATTTTTCTTCTTTTTCACAGGTTTTTTTTTTTTTTTTTAGTATGCTTACTCTCCTGGGAAGTATATGACTGTTCTCTGGCTTGTGAGGGAGTTAGCTTGAAGTACTGGTTCATTGTGAGAGCCACTGTGTGTCTCCCCTTTCAGGCTTTCCTTCTTCCTCGAGCCTGGAGAGCCTGGCGGGTGGTCTCCTTCACAGCGTGGCCAGTTCTCTTTGGGGCTCCTGGGCCCCCTGCCTGCCCAGTCACTGGCCTTGGAATCTGATGGTCACAATTTACATCTGTGTCTTTTTTATTATCTTATTCCTTTAAGTAGTTTGGTTCTTTAAGCACACAGCTGAGATCTAACCCCACATTTGAGCATTTTCTTTTATGTTAATTATCTGTCAGAAACAAGTTCTTTGTCAAACCATGTGTCCCCCACCCCTTCCTTTGTTAAAGCTTGGAGGGGAGGAAATTTTTCTTTAAAGCTTAAGTTTGTCAAAACAAGTGTTTTGTCAAAAATAGTGTTTCTAGGCTTTTCTGGTGGATGATGGTCCAGTCCCTGCCTGGGCGGCCTTGGTTGCTCAGTGTCTGTGGACGTTTCACTTCGCCTGTTTAGTGGAGTGTTTCTCAGACACCGATGTGGGTGAGTTGGGAACCGAGCTGCTCACCCAGGCCTCTGCCTCTCCTCCCGCAGCCCGAGTGGCAGCCGTACTTGCCGCAGCACGGAGACAACATCGAGGTCGCTTTCTCTCACTCCTCAGTGCTCTGGCCCTGGTCCGGCTACCTGGCCGTTTCCATCTCTGTCACCAAGAAGGCCGCCTCCTGGGAAGGCGTCGCGCAGGGGCACGTCATGCTCACCGTGGCTTCCCCAGCAGAGGTGGACGTACGTGTGCCTGGGGGGCTGGTGGGAAGGTGGCGGTGGGCTGAGCGCCGGGCACTCGGGTATGAGACACAGGCTGTGTGGGTCCTGGCCTGGCGAGCACCTGGGGGCACGGCCTGCACGGTGAAGAGGCTGTGGGCTGTTTTGTGCCACGTTTCTGGCATAAAACGTTTCTTCTGGGCAGAAGGGGCATTTCAGAATTCTTCTCTTCCTTTAGTCAAACAGTGGTGCAGAACAGACGTCCACAGTGAAGCTGCCGATCAAGGTGAAGATCATCCCCGCCCCCCCCCGGAGTAAGCGCATCCTCTGGGACCAATACCACAACCTCCGCTACCCACCCGGCTATTTCCCCCGGGACAACCTGAGGATGAAGAACGACCCTCTGGACTGGTGAGCCCATCACCCCTGCCCTGTCCTTCCCTGGCCAGGCTGGGGTGGGAGGGAGGGTGACCCATGGCAGGCATGTAAGGCTGCCTGTGTGGCCACCGCGGTTCACTGCCAGCATCTCTGCCCATGTGAGTGTTTGCAGCACAGTTGGCTGCTTGCTGGCCTTTTACATCTGTGCCACCACTAAAGTGATGCTTTGGTGCACTTTACAAAACATGTCTTTGGCTGTATCTTCTTGTCGTTTTCTCTCCTTCATGTCTATGCTATGTGGATAATTTTCTGTTATCACTACTTTATATGCAGCCCAGGGTGAGCTGGTCTGAAAGGCTGGCTTTTGTGCCAATGGACCAGCCCTCTGGGCAGTGAAGCTGCTCCTTTGGAAGTGAACGCTGCGGCCATGTGGCCTTTAATCCGTGGAAAGACTGGGAGGGTTAGTGCTGGGCTTCCTCTGTTTCAGGAACGGTGACCACATCCACACCAACTTCAGGGACATGTACCAGCACCTGAGGAGCATGGGCTACTTTGTCGAAGTCCTCGGCTCCCCCCTTCACGTGTTTTGATGCTAATCAGTACGGTGAGCAATGCGAGGTGCTGGCAGGCTGCCCCGCTTGGCTGGGGATGGGTGAGGGCAGGCTAGGGTCTGTGCTCCTGACGTTCAGCTGAAATGTGAAACTCTCAGGATCACTGGGGACAAGGACATTGGTACAGTTTCGTTATATTAGCATCAACATTATTGACTGGGTGATTTTTTTGCAGAAAGTAACGCCTGTGGCCTTGATTTGTTATGTAAGTGAAAATTGAAACATTCCGGTCAGTAATGTTCGAGTAACAAAATACGTATTAATAATGTTTCTGGTCAGTACGTTGTTGATTTTTTTTTTAATCAAAGAAATTCTAGCACAGAATTTTGCTTCTTTTTAAGTAAGTGAGATATCCTCATGTAGGTCATCACCAGTGAAACAGGCCACAGCTGGCCAGTGTCCACGTGCTTTTGGACCCCGATCCTTTCTTTTACACCCCCTTCTGACGTGAAATAGGGGCACAGGACAAAATATTAGAAGCCAGTAACTGGAGATACTGAGGCCAGTGTAAAACCATCTGTCTTGAAATGATGAGATGGCCGTTCTCACCCCTGTCCCTCAGGAACGTTGCTCATGGTGGACAGTGAGGAAGAGTACTTCCCAGAGGAGGTGGCCAAGCTGCGGAGGGATGTGGACAACGGCCTCTCACTCATTGTCTTCAGTGACTGGTACAACACATCCGTGATGAGGAAAGTCAAGTTTTATGATGAAAACACGAGGTACTGACACAAATTGGATAAGAAATTTGACTTTATAGGCATTAAGTCCCACCCAGCAGAGACCTAGAGTGATGACCTTTCTGGCCATCAGGCAGGTTCAGACTCCTGGTTAGGGCAAGCTCTCCTTTGGCAGAGATGTTCTTGAAAGTCAGCTGCTCATTGAACCAAGTACTAGTTGAAAGGGTTCATTGTTTTTGTTGATCTTAAGACACTGAAGCCTTAATTTTCTGTTTATTCTTTTCTGTTCTCCATCTCTCGTTTACTGTGTATATTTAAATGCAGCCAAAGAACTGTAATCTAAAGAAACCTTGCAGTAGATTGGTTGTGGATGACAAATTTCCAGTGTATTATGAATGTCTCATCCTTATGATACATGTTCTTTCTTTAGAGTCTGTGACTTGAACTTCATAAGCTTCCTTCTTCCTTCACTGACCCTCTCAAGGTCTAGGCTGTATATGCAGTGTGTTTATGTTAAATGTGGTGCATTTCATGAAATAAATTGGGCTTTGGTTTATTCTGTACACTGGTTGGAGCATTTACATTGTGCTGTTACTCAAACCTGGACAGTTAATTTTAGTTGAGGCCTAGTGTGGATGGAGTGGCCTCTGGTGGGAGAAATCGGTTTTCTCACAAAATATGATGGGTTTGTGGGATGCCTCAAGTGCCTCACGAAGGCCCTGTCCCTGTCATAGGCAGTGGTGGATGCCGGACACCGGAGGAGCCAACGTCCCAGCCCTGAACGAGCTGCTGTCAGTCTGGAACATGGCATTCAGCGATGGCCTGTACGAGGGGGACTTTACCTTGGCGAACCATGACAGTAAGGTTTTGTGTTTGCTTTTAGTAGGTCTCGTCGTTCCCAGAGGTGGGCTAGCAGATGCCGTGCGTCTTTGAAGTCTTGAGTTTCAGAGAGAGAGAATAATGTGCTGTCACCTAAATATGCAAGACCTGTGGAGAGAACTGTGCAGTGTCTGCACAGAGACACCTGCGATTCTGGGTGCTCCCCTAGTCTTTGTCCTGATTTGTAAGATGAAATACCTCCTGTCAGCATTCCTAGTTTTGCTTCTTTGTGTTCTGTATATTCCCAAATAAGGAACACTCCCCAGGTCCCTGATTATTTATGAAATTCTGTTTATGAAATAGCATTGTATACCTCACTTACGAAGTACCCCACTGTCTCCCTTTGTTCCGGTGACTAGTTTCTGAAACAGCGTCTTGAGCATTATTGTCACTAACTGCCCTTCCTGACTTAGGTTGTCCCGAGTCTGACGGCTCCGATTTCTTTAATCTGCCCAGAAACCTTAGATTAATAGCATACAAGCTTGAATTTTGAGATTATTACTTACAGTTTGTGTGACCAGCCAATAATATTAGCTCCTCTCTTAAGATTAGGAATAGTTTTAGTAAATACATAATGTCTAAAACGTGCATCCAGGTAAATGAACAGCTGCTGCTTAATGCCTTCAGTGTTTCCAGGTTCTAACTGTGAATGGCTGTTTATTCTAGTGTATTACGCGTCGGGGTGCAGCATTGCTAAATTTCCAGAAGATGGCATCGTGATAACACAGACATTTAAGGACCAAGGTAAGGAATACGCTATTCATATGATTTTGGTTTCTCTTTTTCTTTCTTTTTAATTTTTAATCACAGTTTTATTACATGTAAATCACCTACCATATGGAGGGAGGGCATGGCAACTCACTCTAGTTTTCTTGCCTGGAGAACACCATAGACAGAGGAGCCTGGCGGGTTACAGTCTGTGGAGTTGCAAAGAGTTGGACATGACTAAAACGACTTAGGGTGCATGCGTGCACCTACCATAACATCGCTCTTTTAAAGTCTACAGTTCAGTGACTTTCCTGTATATTCACAAGTTCTGCAGTTACCACCACCACCTAGTCCCAGAACATTTTCATCACCAGAAAAGAAGTCCATTCTCCATTAGCAGTTTGGATTTTTAAAAATTCATCACAGTGTTTGTATGGTATTTCAGGTAAGACGTCTGTGTGATGATTCTGGAGGTACCTAGGAAGGTTCAACCATCTTTTGCTGATAATTAGAATACGTGGGTAGTGAGCACTGCAAAGTAAGTTGACTTTCTTATAGGTGGAGAGGATATTGGTAAGGGTTTTTCTTGTGTTTTTTTAAACTACCTTCAAAGTTGCTTGAAATTTTTGTTAGTATTTATGAATTATTCTGCTCTGTGATTGCCAGATCACTAAAATTTTAGAGAAATGTTGACTGTTTTGAATGTCTTAACTATGTGAAGATAAAGAACATTGTGATACAAAGTCATCTCCTAAAATTCTCTGAAGAATTAGAAGGGAGGAAAGGTCTTTGCTTTCAGTTGCTCTTTTCTAACCCTGGAAGGTCAACCATGCTGTGTACCCAGCGTCGGTGCTGTGACCGTACTCGGCTCACAGAGCAGACAGGGTGCAGGGGAGCTGGGGAGCCTGGGTGCCTCTGCCCTTCCTGCAGGCGCCTCCGCCCCTGTCCTGCAGCCCTGCACTCCCGAGCCGGGGTCCGTACTGCTCATCTCTCCCCTGCGAGGTTATTATGTGGCCGCATGATGGACACTTGCAGACTGGGTCCATCTTGTGCAGGTTGATGTTTCTCTCGTGTTTCAGAATGGCAAGCCCCCTTCATTGTGAAGTTTGTCATTTTCTGTGGTTGAAGTCAGGGACAGTTTCATTAATAGAAAATGACAAGTCAGAATTTCTCACTCATGTGTTTGCATTTGCAAGGTGAAATTTATTTCTGTGTTGTCTGGAAGGGGCTCCTTCCATCCAGTCAAGGAAAAGTCAGTCAATAAGGAGTTCTGTGTTCATAAGATTATGTTTTAACTTTTAAGCCACGTGTATGATCCTATCTTCCCAGTCCCCTGGCACGCTGTACTGTGGCTTAGTGATTTTTCCTGAGCTCCATTGTTCACCAGGCCGTGTCGCTTCTGGACACCCCCCTCCGCCCGCAAGTGAACGCTGTGGACTCCTTGTTAGCCTCTTGTCATCTGGTAGCTCTTCATTTTGAGGGGAGAGGAAGTAGGTTAAGGGTGCATACTTTACTTTGGTGTTCTGCTAGTCTGAAAATAAAGATTAATTACCTTGGAATCCTTTTAAAGGGCTTTTATTTCCAAACAGGCTTTAGGTTGCTTGAATAATCTTGTGGGTACAAAATAGGAATTTAAAAATCTGGGTTATGCTGGATCAAAAGGACCTTGTTGTTGGAGACGAAACTCTGTCAGACCCCGAGGCCAGGCTGCACTTTCCCTGCTTCGTGTGTTTCAGTGCCGTCTCTCCCTCTGACAAAGAAAAGCCTGTTTCTCTTGCGCAGGGCTCCTGGGGGCTTATACGCAGAGCATACGAAGCTCTGCGTTCCTGTAGCCATATGCTCTAGAGTGACCGGCGCGGTAGGCGCTGCATGCAGACGTGCGTCATCTCAGCACGTGGCTGCGCTTGCTTCAGGGGCCGAGGCTCTGCTTATGAGCTGGTGTCACTGGCAGCAGCTGCCGTGGCGTCTGTGCAGGGTCGTCCTGGTTCAGTTGATGTTGTGAACTGTCGTCGGTTTGGGCAGAGGTGAGAAGGCTCTGCTGTTGGAGCATTTGTACTGTGTTTGTGAGACTCATGTAACAGATACCTTAAGTCAGAACTACGTGGGCGTGTGTTCTAAAGATGAGTGTCATTGTCTTAGCTTTTGTTACTGAACACGAAGCCTGGGCATCAGTATGTATAGCTGTGTGCTTAGGTACCTGTGTGTTGAGGGGGCACTGCCCCTTGTGTGTGTGTAGTCTGAAGACATAGCCTCTCAGCATAGTAAGAACGGACAAAAATTTGTGCTTGGGGGATGAAAAGAGAGAAGTGATGCCTTTAAAAATTTCAAGTGAAAATAGAAAAGGAGGATTATGGGAATACACACACACACACACAGGCGCAAATTTTGCAACAACCCAGATTAGTGGCACTTTATACATTGTTTTCTTCTCCTAAAAGTTTGCACTGTTGTGACTGCATGTTAGATCTTGGTGTGACTTTTTTTTTTTTTTTCCTGTTTTGTCATGTGGACCAATTGTCAAGGAGAGGGCAGCTGGGAAGTGCTTCATTTCCTCGCGGGAATTCTCACTCCTGTTCTGTTGTGTTGTTTCAGGACTAGAGGTCTTGAAGCAGGAAACGGTGGTGGTTGGAAAACGTCCCCATTTTGGGGCTGTACCAGCTCCCAGCTGAGGGCGGCGGCCGTGTCGTGCTGTATGGAGACTCCAACTGCTTGGATGACAGTCACCGGCAGAAGGGTGAGCAGTGGTGCTGCTGAGCGGGTGGGCTCGGTGGCCGTGACATTCCCACTTTCTGTCCTGGTCCCCGAACAGGCCCCCATGAGGTGCTGGTGAACAGGTAGAGGAAGCTCAGGATGTTTCGATAGGTATTTTGAGACAGACGCGTTTAATAAGCAAAATAAAACTTCTTGGCCTTCCAAAGAGGCTGGCAGATGGCAGACCCACCATGTGTGGGTGGGAGGCCATTTACCTGTCTCTGCCCTCCCTTACTCCCTCTGTGGCATCTGTGTCCCTGGCACTACTCTGCAGGTCCCCTCTCGCATCTGACCACCCCTTTCGTGCAGGCCCAGCACTTGGCCCTCATGCCAGACCTGGGAGTTTTGGCTGTTGTGAGGGGTGTGTGGTATCACTGTTGGGTGTAAGGGGGTGGCAGAGAGGGGGCACCGAGTCCTTAGAACCCCTCTTTAGCATCCCTCTTTTCCAGCATCTCTTGAGGAGTCCTTCACATTTGAAGTATGAGCTTGGACACAGACTTGTCTTTCTCTTGCTTTGTAAAGGAAGGGTGGATGGATGCGAGTGTTCCATCTCTGCTGGGGGTAGACGACAAGACCAGAACCGGAACCTAGTCTTCGGGGCCGGAGGCCGGGGGGAGGCATGTCCTCATGGGCAGATGGTGACCAGGCTTCATAGGGAGGGGGCAAGGTGGCTTGAGCATAGCTGGCCTCCTACCTGGGGTGCGCCTCTCCCCTGTCTCTCTCCTTTTGCCCTCTCTGATGTGAAGGTTAAGTAACTGCATTCCTAGCATTTCATGTAAAGCATTAGAATATTCTTTTTTTTTTTTTAATAAAAATCAAAAGTGAAGGTTAAAGTTACAGTTGAAAGATTAATGTTTTACTTCAGTAGAGACTGTCATTGGAGACCTGAGGTCTTGGGAAGCATCTTTATTGGCCCTGTCAGTGGTTGGGCCCCTGTCCTGTCCCACACTCCCTGTGGCTACCTGGAAGAGCTTTCAGGGCCGTGAGCACTTGACTCGAGCTCTGTTGGGGGACAGGCGCTTCCTGCCATCCCCTCCTTTCT
The DNA here is from genome assembly GCA_917880005.1 of Nanger dama. Lineage (NCBI taxonomy): Eukaryota > Metazoa > Chordata > Mammalia > Artiodactyla > Bovidae > Nanger > Nanger dama. The sequence continues at coordinate 9,849,534 of CAKJTW010000012.1, read as the reverse complement.
GTGAGAGCCGCCTCCTGTCTGTGCTGGTTTCGGGGGACGTGGCAGCCGTGGGGAGAAGCTAGTAGGGGCAGTGATCCAGGTTTAGCCAGTGAAGCTCCTCGGTCTCCTGAGAGGAAAGTCCATCCACTTGGCCCCACGAGGGTGATGTTGAGCACAGCCTGGCACAGGACTCGCGGTGATGTCCCCAGGAGAACTGTCTTCCTACTCTCTGGCCAGGGCCACCATCTCAGGGCAGCCCAGACCACTAGACTGCTAGACTGCGCTTGCACTGACCTTGAGCCCACCTCTCCAGACGCATGTGGTGGTCTTGGCTCTGTTCTCGCCTGAGATCTAGAACGCCCCTCCTCCAGGACAGACTGCGGGCGCTGGCCGGGGTCAGCTCCTCACTCTGCCCTCCTCAGCAGGCCCCCCGTTATCAAGCAGCGCTTCTTCCCGTGCTGCCATGTGGCCCTGCTGTCCCTGTAGGGGCCCCACCCGTCCTCGTCAGAGCTGGGGGGGTGCCTGGGTGGCGTGTGCAGCCCTGAGCCTGTGGGCCAGCCTGGCTGAGCCTGGGGCCTTGAAAGGAGGCCCTGTGGGCAGCCGATGGCCAAGACGACACAAGCGTCTCACGCAGGGCCGTGCTGGGACCTGATCTTTTCCCGCCCCATTTCCCCCTTGTTCGGGGCTCACTTTAGTTTTTCTGTAGAGGCTGCTTTAAACTGTCGACTTCCTAAGCAGTGTGTTGTTTACCCTGCAGACTGCTTCTGGCTCCTGGATGCACTCCTGCAGTTCACGTCGTATGGGGTGACGCCCCCAGCCTCAGCCACTCGGGGGGCTCGGCAGCGCCCCCTAGCGGAGCAGGCTCGGCAGCCCCGGGAGAGGATGGAAGGTGAGCGGCCTCAGAGGTGGGGGTTCCGGAGTGCAGACTCACTCGAGACGACGTGGCTTTGGGGCTCTGGGGAGGAGACATCATCAGGTCTGCGCAGTCACTAGGTACCAGGCGCTGGGCCAGGGTGGCTTCACAGGGACTACACTCTGAGTCCTCTTAGAACCTGGGAAGCAGATACTTCTTCCAAGTCCATGAAGAGATGGGCCCAGGTCCCCCAGTGGCGGGCCACTCAGCGGAGCCCGGTCTGCGAGCCCTCATAGCCTGAGCCCCGCCTCCCAGACTGTCCTTGGACATGTGGTGTGAGCCGGTATAGTTCTGACTTTCCCACTGGCCTCATTTAAGGAGTAAAAAGAAATGGGAAGTTCCTTGTGATAAAACTGTACAGCCCCAGTCCCCAGAATATTATTATTTAAATGTGTGGCACCCAGCCTCTCAGTGGCTCAGTAGCCATGTGTGGGCAGTGGCTACAGTAAGGGGCAGCATGGAACTCAGAAATAAAAGGAATTTGGAATTTTGAAAATGGAGATTTTCTTTTTGGTCTGAGCGTTAAATATTTGAAGAGATGCTGTTTCCATGAAGCGTATCTACAGGTTAGACTCCTTGAGTGTAGGCACATATGTGTGATTACGGGCGTGAGGGGGCCCAGCTGCTGCTGTGCGTGCAGTGTGGCCACTTTAGAGGAAGCAACACCTAACGAAGTCTCTTTTTCCCCTGCCTCCTAACAATGATGGCCTCTTGGTGGGTGCTGCCCAGGGAACCACCTGCACCGGTACTCCAAGGTCCTGGAGGCCCGGCTTGGAGGCCCTGAGCCACGTGCGCTGCCAGCCTGTCCACACCTGTCGTGGGCCAAACCACAGCCTTTAAACGAGACGGCTCCCAGGTTGGTGTCTCCTGTGCTTTTCCACTTCTTCTGCTGGATTAATGATTCATTGCTTCTTTTTAATAGGAGAGAATGGAATTTTACTGACATCATTATTGAATAATCAACTCTAGCTTGTCATTTGTGATGGTTTTTAAATTAGTGAGCCCCCGTATTGACCTTTAGAATCACGCACCCTAGTGGTATTATGCATAAAAAGAGCTCTGGTAATTAGCCTTCTGGTGACGTTTGCTTGGTTTTTGCTTGAAAAGCTGTGATCTGACAGTCATGTCCCTGGAAGGGTTGCTGTGACTCCTTAAGCTGGAGATTTGGGAGTTGAGTGCACCTGTGTGTGGTGTTAATTCTGGAATACAGATGGGGTCTTCCTGTGTCCCACTGGGGCGACCTGGAGTCACGTTTATGCCCTCACCCCATGCTGGGTGTTGTCCCTGGTAAAGTGACCTCAGACTGTGACAGGCCCAGACACTGATCTGCCTGCTTCTCCATCTGGCTATCAAGCTCGAGCTCTTCGTTTGTGTCAATTCCTTTTAGAAGCCAAATTGAGTGACCTGTGCTGTTTCTCTGTTCAGGCAGAAGAGCCAACTCAGTCCACTGGTTCCTGTTTTCTCTGGATCACTCCTCTCCCCTTTCTCTCTTTGGCATCTCTGGCCCCAGCAGGAGATCCTGCTGTGGCGAGGAGGATTGCAGTCCTAGTACAGGGACGCAGGGCCCCATATTGTGGGCATGGCTGTGGAAGACCCTCCCGCCCCCCGTGGCTCCTCCTCCTCTGAGCAGCTGCCAGCCACTGTCTCCCTCACGGGCAGCACACCCCACACACGTAGCCATTTCCCCTCCGGGGTCTTCTGCCTTCTCTCCCCTACCAGCTGCCCACTTTGCTTGGGTCTCCGCACATACAGTGTTGGGGTGTGTGTGGCAGGGCATGGGGACTGCCATCTACACGGTGAACCACGAGGAGGGAGAGGCCTGCAGAAGGCCCAGAAGCTTCCTGTGCTTGACTGTCTTCATGAACAGAAGCCCTGAGTGCACCTCTCACTCACCATGTCATCTTTAGAACATGCTCAGTAGGAAATGGCATTGGAGATTCATCACGTCGTCTCCTCATCAGCAGTTTCTTCCTGAAACTTTAATTACTGAGTACTTTTCCATTCCAGTTAACATGCCATCATTTAAAATTTTCTGATAAGATTCCATTTTTATATCTCATTTATTTATAACCTATCATTATCCAAACATTCAAACCAGACTTTAATTCCAGCTGTTGTCAGCAGTTCACACTCAGTGGACAGTCACTGTTGGCAAAGGTTTCTGAAACCCACTTCTTCTCCATGGTATTGCTCAGGGCTCTGAAAACAGGTGACAGTGTCCTATATCTGTGTGTCCATCAGACAGCCCGTTGGGTACCAGCCTGGCTCATCAGGGTGCTGCTGCTGTGCAGCCCCTAGAGTTTTATTTTCACTGTCGCTCTCTGGAATTCCTTCTTCCTAAAACACCCACCACCAGACCCCACCTTTATCTCACTTCTTGCTGGCAATTGTTCTCAGTCCTCAGCGACCTAGATCTGGGTCTAGATTCTGAATCTCTGAGGAGACGCAAAACAATGTCAGAGTGCCCTGGTCAGCCCTGGAAAGGTCAGGGTCTGTCAGCCTAGTGCTGAGTGCAGGTGTTCACTCCATCCTTGAAACTGGGACGCAGTTCCCGGTGTTGTTCCCGGGTGTCGGGCATCCATACTACGAGTGACTGCAGGGCAGACCTACGAAGAGCCCCACGTGAGGCTAACCTGTCCTCCTGTCAGGACATTGTGGAATGCTCAAATGATGGTGTGAAACTCTGTCACCCCGACTGCTCAACGAGAAAGGGTCACTGGGGGTAATCAAATTCCAGAACAGGAGAGTGCTGTGAGCATTAAAAGACACCCCCATGTATATTCACCTGTAGGGTTATAACGCTTAAATGCATCGATTCCGTAACTTAGCATTGTCAGTTTAATTTCCAGACTGATTAAACTGAAAAGCAAAGTGAAATCATATAAAATAGAGCAGGTTATAGTCCAAGCAGTTGTCCAGCTGGACGTGCCCGATAGCAGCTTATCAGAAAGCCTCTTTACAGAGCTGGCATCTCCCGGCTGCCCACTGATCTGCCTCTTGAGTGCTGCTAGAATTCGGCTCTCTGCTCTCACTTGGCCAGAGTAAGAGATGGGCCAGCAAGGTCCACATGAATAAAAAGCAGAATGGGGAATTCATAATTGCAAGCATATTTTATTCTCTTCCCTTGTTTCAGCCAGAATGGTCTTCAGATTTTCCGTCTGCATTCTTTGCTCTTATCTCTGTGTCTTCCCACGCTGCTCTTGGCCATGTACCAGCCTCTCTTCCTCAGTTACATGTGCTTCCGATCTCAGAGTTGGTACTAAGAGTAACGATGCAGTCGAAACGAGTCCAGGCATTTTGCAAAGCACATGTGTTCCCTTCATCATCCTGAGCCCTCAGGCAAGGCCCATGCTCACTCTTTTATTCCCGCGTTTCTGTCCACTGCTCGGTTACTTGTGTGTCTGCCTTGTTCTCCCTTCTGCCAGTGGTGTCCTTGAGGACCAAGGTGACAGCTGACTCCCAGCGCCACGTGTGCCCCCTTTGCCATATCACAGTAGGTGCCCACGGCTCTGCTGTCTCATGGTAGAGACTGGTCCTTCCAGCTGGGCTGTGTCCACTGCCGCTGTCCACCAGCTCCTTCAGAGGTCACGTGTAGTTGCCTCATTTTCTGCTGGGTCGTGTTCCTGGTTGGAAGCCAAGACAATCTCGTGTTGGTGGTGTTACCCTCTAGAAGCATCTCGTGCATAAGGTCTCAATCTGACGTCTCTCGTCTGGGGCCCTGGAAGTGCCCCTCATTTGTCCGCAGTTGTGTTTAGATAGACATAGATGGGACGTCAGTTCACGTTTCTGTTTAAATCACTTTCTGTTTCTTAGGAATTGGCTCAGTTGCCTGGGGCCAGTACAGTTACTTATGTTTATTTTGTTTGAATCTGTTTTCCTGAAGTAACCTTTGGAAACACCAGAAGTTGCTCTCCATTGACCTGGACAAAGTGGTATTGCCCAACTTCCGATCGAATCGCCCTCAAGTGAGGCCCTTGTCTCCTGGAGAGAGTGGAGCCTGGGACATTCCTGGAGGTCAGTTCTAGGTGCTTTATTGTGAGGCTGAGTCATCCTATGGTTTATTCAAAAGAGCCTCTCCCTTTTGCCCAGGAGGTGGGCCAGGCTGTTCCTGTCTTTGCCTTCCGGGGAGCAGTGGTGGTCAGGCTTTCTTTCTGGTACAGATCATAAAGCCAGAGCAGACCTAAGGATCAACACGCTGTGGCCTTTTAGAAAATCCTGTCTGAATTTTCAAATCTGAATTTATTTTATGATGTTCGTCTGTCACAGCCTGGCTCTGAACCCTCAAGCCAGACATCTCCACCGAGTCTCTGCCCCAGCCCACCTGGGATGGGACTTCCCTAACCTGGGATGCCCAGTTAATTTTGGGGGTGTCCCTTCCCCCAAGTGACATCAGATGTCCCTCCCTCGTCCCCAACGCTGATACGGCTTTGGCCTAGCTAGGGTGTCGGGGGCAGGCAGTCCTTTATCTGGGATGATGGGATCAAGTCATTCTGGCACAGTGTGGGCCCCTCTTCTGCTCTGGAAATCCCTATGCTCTTACATGACTTTATAGCATCCTGGGGGCATTTCTCCTGGTTCTAGGAATTGCCCAGAAAAACTCCAGGGATCAGGAAGGGTTACCCTGTCCCATGTGGTCCAGCCCTGTGTTCTGGAACCCTGGCGTTGTCCAGTTACAGAGTTGACGGCAGCACAAACCCCAGGGTCCACCAGCGGCCAGGCTCAGGTGCCCACCACAAGTCTCACCTGTTGGAGGCCTTCCCAGCAGTGAGGCCAGCTGTCCTCACCTCCCTGCTGGTCTGCACTTTTCTCTCCTTTCTCTGGGTCACTACGAGCCCAGCTGGTTGCAGCCGTCAGACTGACCATCTTCCCACTGTTGTGCAGGGATCATGCCCGGCCGCTACAACCAGGAGGTGGGCCAGACCATCCCCGTTTCGCCTTCCTGGGAGCCATGGTGGTCTTGGCCTTCTTCGTGGTGCAGATCAACAAGGCCAAGAGCAGGCCGAAGCGGAGGAAGCCCAGGGTGAAGCGCCCCCAGCTCGTGCAGCAGGCTCACCTGCCAAAGGCCCCCTCGGTGTGATGTCCACCCAGCCAGCCCTGAGAGCTGGCAAGCACCTTCGCGGGCAGCCACGGGGCGGGTGGAGCCGTGGGGTCTCAGGGGCCCAGGCTCGAAAGGGCTCAAGCCTTCAGCTGGGCGTTTGCAGTAGCTGAGAGCCCGTGCTGCATGTGGCTGGGGCCACTGGAGGGCCCGAAGGGCAGCCTGGAGTCAGACCTCACCGGATGCCCATGCACCAAAGACTGAGACGACTAAAGGCTGTCAGGGAGGAAGCAGCTCTGACCAAGCCAGACGTGCTCCATAAAGGCTATTTTCTATATTTATTGTTGGGGAAAAGTCACTTTAAAGACTTGTGCTGTTTGGAAGCAAAGCTATTTTTTTTGTCAGTGGAATGCAGTTTTTTACTATTTCATCATGAGGACTAACACAGATGCTGCGATCTCCTTTTGATGAAAGGACAGACTGAGATTTGAAAGAAACTTGCACAAATCTGTGAAACATAGCCCTTCGCTTTATTTTTATAAGTATCAACTGCCATCATGTTTTGTAATTTGGGTCTTGATTTCACCATTGTCGGTGAGGAAAATTTTCAATAAATATGCATTACCTGTATGAAGCTAAGGGGCTTCCCACGTGGCTCAGTGGTAAAGCACCTGCCTGCGAATGCAGGAGACATGGGTTTGATCCCTGGGTTGGAAAGATCCCATGGAGGGAGGGAATGGCAACCCACTCCAATCTTCTTGCCTGGGAAGTCCCATACACAGAGGGGCCTGGCGGGCTGCATTCAATTCTATGGGCTTGCAGAGTCGAACATGACTGAACGTGCACGCACGCATGCATGAAGCTAAGAAGCGATGTGTAAGTTGTCCCTTGCCCACCTGTCCCTTTCTCCTAATGACAACCTGGAATGGGTTCTGAATCAGCCTATCGAATTTTTTCTTGAGATATAATTCACTACTACAAAATTCTCTGTTTAAAAGTGTACAGTTCTGTGGGTTTTAGTATATTCACAAGTTTGTGTACTATCATTGCTGTAATTCCAGAACATTTTCATTACTTCCAAAAAACCCTCATACACAGTAGCAAGTCAGCGTCTATCCCCTCCCCCACTGCCCCAGGCTGGCTCTGATGTGCTGTCTCTATGAATTTGCCTGTTCTGAACATTGTATGTAAACAGCATCATGTAATACATGGCCTTTGGGGACTAGCTGCTTCCCCAGAGTGTGTTTTATTGGTTTGACCATGTCATGGCTGGCTCAGTACTTCACTCCTTTCTAGACCTCAGTAACACTGTGGACAGGTCTTAGTTTGTTTATCCTCACTTGATGGACCTCTGAGCTGCGTCCACTTTTTATCTGTTGTGAATAGTCTTGCTTTGACCATGCGGGTACCATTTTTGGTGTGGACATAAGTTTCCATTTCTGTTGGGATGACACCTAAGAGTAAAATCCTGTAGCTTTATGCTTCATTTTTTGAGGAACCACCAAGCTCTCTTTCCAAAGCTTCACTGTTTTATCAGTAGTTCCTGCCAGCAGTGGATGAGGGTCACAGCTTTGCCTTCTCTCCAACACGTGCTGTTACCCATCTTTTTGACAGTTGCACCCCAGGGGATGTGAACTGATGTCTCACTGTGGTTTGATTTGCATTTCCCTAAAGATTAGTGTTGTTGAGCATTTTTTCATGTATTCATTGGCCGTTTTTCTGTCTCTGGAGAAATGTCCATTCAGTTTCATTTTTTGAGTTGTCTTTATTGTTGACTTGTAAGAGTTCTGTATATATTTCAGATGAAAGTCCCTTATGAGATACATGACTTGAAAATAATTTCTCTCATTCTGTCAATTATCTTTTACTTTCCTAATGGTATCCTTTTGGGCCTGAGTTTTTCATTTTGATGAAGTTCATTTTATCTGTCAGGGTTGATTTCTAAGAAACCATCACCTCATCCAGGGCAGCCTGTTAATTTTTAACCCCTGCCTGTATAGTCTGTTTTCTGTTCTTCAGCTGGCCCAGACATCAGCTTTCAGGATGACAGGTGAGGACAGACAGATGGGAAAGGGCAAAGGCTGCGTGGGGTCAGGGGCGTGGGGTGAGGTCCGGGGAGAGAGGGACCCCGGACGAGAGAGGAACCACCAACGCACAACTCTCCCTGCCATGTGTCACCCGTGGCAGGTCATGGCGGTAACCTGGTAGCTTTGAACCATGTTGTGTGGCTGCTGTTGCTTTGAAGACTTAGAGGCATTGCTGAGGGCCCTGCAGAGCTCTCCCATTGCCCCAGTTCCTCCTGACCCTGAGAGTGTGGATGTTCCAGACGAAGGAGCCTGGAGAACGGAGCTGGAGAGGGGGCTTCAGCAGGGTGAGCGTGCACAGATTGTGGGGGAGAGTCTCTGCAGGACCACTCGATGGCATCTGTTGTGTGCCTCCCTGTCCTAGGGGGAGACTGGTCGGGGATGTGGGACACCAGGCCCACCTGGGAGGCACGTGCCAGGGCCCTGGCTGTAGACTCAGACCGGCCACTTCCAGCCAGTGGGCCTTCTCTGACATCATCCAGCCCTGGGCCTGACGCAGAGGCAGCGCTCAGTTATGTCCTCTGTCTAACGGTGGGTCTCTTCCTGTTGACACATGTGCCCGAGGCCTACTCACTGCTTCGAAGAGTCCCATGTTTGCCTGGAGTGGACTCTCATTGTTCTAGGGAATGGCTCCAAAAGCAGGAGCAGCTGCTCCAGCACAACTATAGATAGGCCTGGGAGTCCTCGAGGGTCCTGGGGTCTTCCAGGGGCTGAGCATGGAGGTTGGCCTCCAGGGCTGGTCCCTAACCATGCTCACCCAGCCAGGCAGTATCCTGACTGTGTGGAGAGGGACCAGAAGTGGGGTAAGTAGGGTTTCCTTAGCCCTGCTGCTTAGTCTTCCCACCCCTCAGCCCTTCCCTGTGTTGGCACACTGGTCTGGGGTCTTCCCTGCACACATCTAGCCTCTGGCGCCCGGCCCCAAGGACCCTGAAGACCTCCCACCAGAACAAGGCTGTGCTCAGTGAGCCCACCTGGAACAATGGTGCTGCCTCTGCTGAGCGCACCGCTGGCCTAGCCTTTGATGTTTCGCATGCATTAAGGGGCCTGGGCCGGTGGCGGGGCGGGGGGGGTAGTCTCAGTCATCCTGTTATACCCCAACCACCATTTCTCAGCTGAGGAGGGCCAGACTTCCAACCCAGATCTGGCCTAGGCCTGAGCTCTGAACCCCCAGTGCCAGATTGCTTCTGATGGTGGGAAGGCTGTCTGCTTGCTGGTAATACTTGGGGTGCCTCTTCATCATGCTACTCCAAGATGAAGTGAGTTAAGGACTGTCACATGTAGAGTAAGAAGTTTCCAGAGGAAAAAACTCAATTTTTTTCCCCTGATGGGTTGTGCCATTAAGAGGATGTTACTATTATAATAGGATGTTGGTTTAATTTGCTGGTAACATGAGGACAGTTCATGCAGAGATCCCTGCGCCTTGCTCTAGACTTACTGAATCATATGCTCTTTGGGAAGAGCCTAGAAATCTGCTTTAAAGCCTCCCTAAGGTAAACAAGGACACAGACATGTGTCCATGTCTGACCATGGTGGTGTAATCACTCACCTACAGCCAGACATCCTGGAATGTAAAGTCAAGTGGGCCTTAGAAAGCATCACTATGAACAAAGCTAGTGGAGGTGATGGAATTCCAGTTGAGCTATTTCAAATCCTAAAACATGATGCTGTTTAAGTGCTGCACCCAATATGCCAACAAATTTGGAAAACTCACCAGTGGCCATAGGACTGGAAAAGGTCAGTTTTTATTCCAATCCCAAAGAAAAGCAATGCCAAAGAATGTTCAAACTATCGCACAATTGCACTCATCTCACACACTAGCAAAGTAATGCTCAAAATTCTCCAAGCCAGGCTTCAGATGTTCAAGCTGGATTTAGGCCAGAAGAACCAGAGATCAAATTAACAACATCCATTGGATCATCAAAATGAGAGTTAGAGAAAACCATCTGCTTCTGCTTTATTGACTACGCCAAAGCCTTTGACTGTGTGGATCACAACAGACTGTGGAAAATTCTTCAAGAGATGGGAATACCAGATCACCTGACCTGCCTCCTGAGAAATCTGTATGCAGGTCAAGAAGCAACAATTAGAACTGTTCCACATGGAACAACAGATTGGTTCCAAATTGGGAAAGGAGTACGTCAAGGCTGTATATTGTCACCCTGCTCATTTAACTTATATGCAGAGTACATCATGAAAAATGCCAGGCTGGATGAAGCATAAGCTGGAATCAAGATTGCTGGGAGAAATATCAATAACCTAAGATACACAGATGACACCACCCTTACAGTAGAAAGCGAAGAAGAACTAAAGAGCCTCTTGATCCAAGTGAAAGAGGAGAGTGAAAAATTGGCTTAAAACTCAACATTCAGAAAACGAAGATCATGGCATCTGGTCCCATCACTTCACGGCAAATAGATGTAGAAACAATGGAAACAGTGACAGACTTTATTTTCTTGGGCTCCAAAATCACTGCAGATGGTGACTGGAGCCATGAAATTAAAAGACCCTTGCTCCTTGGAAGAAAAACTATGACCAACCTAGATAGCATATTAAAAAGCAGAGGCATTATTTTGCCAACAAAGGTCCATCTAGTCAAAGCTATTTTTTTTCCAGCAGTCATGTATGGATGTGAGAGCTGGACTATAAAGAAAGCTGAGTGCCAAAGAATTGATGCTTTTGAACTGTGTTGTTGGAGAAGACTCTTGAGAGTCCCTTAGACTGCAAGGAGATCAACCCAGTCAATCCTAAAAGAAACCAGTCCTGAATATTCATTGGAAGGACTGATGCTGAAACTGAAATGGCAATAATTTGGCCACCACCTGATGCGAAAAAATGACTCATTGGAAAAGACTCTGATGCTGGGAAAGACTGAAGGCAGGAGAAGGGGATGACAGAGGATGAGATGGTTGGATGGCATCACCAACTCGATGGACATGAGTTTGAGTCAACTCTGGGAGTTGGTGATGGACAGGGAGGCCTGGCTTGCTGCAGTCCATGGGGTCGAAAAGAGTTGGACGTGACTGAGCGACTGAACTGAACTGAGGGCTGGGCACCTGCCCATTCCCTGTGACTCAGCCTCAGGTCTGGCTGCCGACACCTGGGGACTCTTCCTATGGATGTGGTGGGTGGAGGAAGGTCAATATTAAGGCTCTTTGAAGAGACTTTCTCCCTTTCAAATGCCAAGGCGCAGTTTTCCTTTAGCCAGAGCGGGCCTCCAGATTTTAAGTCAGGGGTCCATCCCTTTCATAGCGGGAGGGGAGAGCGAGGCCCGTGCTCTGGGCTGAGTGTCACCTGGAAGCCTCCCGTCTCTGACCTGCTACTTAGACAAGGCCCAGAGGTGGGTAGGGGGTGGACCGGCCCTGAGAGGTGCCAAGCCTCAGGACTCGTGGTGCTGGGTGTGTCTGTTTCCTGCTGCTGCTGCCACAAGTTACCAGGAAGCACTGACTTAATGACAGCACATTTATTCCCTGCAGTCCTGGAGGTTGTAAGTCCAAATCAGCTTCACGGAGCTAAAATGCAGTTGCTTCCCTAGGAGGGCTCCAGGGCAGAATTGGCTTCCTGGCCTGTCCCAGCTTCTCAAGGTGGCTGCACCCCCTGGATCAGCCGCCCCCTCCTCACCTCCAGTGTGCAGCAGTCCACCCTCTGTTTCTGTCAGCTTTGTCTCTCTGCCCTCTGCCCTCTCCTGTGTCCCTGTTCTCAGGATAGGTGGGGCTGTTCCCACCACTCTGCAGGTGACCTCTGTGAGGTGTGGATCACATCCCCAGGCCCTCAGGTTCCTGAGACCTGCCCATCTGTCTTCCAGAACTTTCTGAAGGGTATGAGCGCAAAAGTTAGTGGAAATGAGCTGAAGTCACTTTCTCTCTGAAGTTCGCAACCTTCCAGGTGACCGGTACCTGTGGAGATGGGAAGGAGGGACCCGGGCAAGTCCCTGGCTAGGTGCTCCCTGGGGGGGTGATGTGGGGCCATGTGCGGGGTGCTGGGCTGAGCCCCTTGTGCCACCAGAGCCGCCCACCCACACAGATGGGCCCGGGGCGCCTCTCCTCCCGGGAAAGGTCACGAAGCCCTGGGATTCGGCAGAGGGCATATCAAAGCCCTTCAGAATTAAGAGGCTTTCCCCATTGAGTGGAATTTCACAACCCAGTGACCAATTTCTAAGTCATGCACATTAATGGGCAGCTAATGAGGGACCCAGGCAGGACAGGGAAGTGCCCCGGAGCCCAGAGCCCAGATTAAATGAGTACAAAGCCAGGCCGCTGTGAGGGCCCTTGATCTTCACTGCCTGGGGTTGCGGTGGGGAGGGCTGAGCCATGTGATTTCTGGATGGACTGGGCACCCCAGCCTCTCCCCCTCCCCCCACCACGCTACCATTCATCCTCGCCCTTACTCATCCATTCCCATTCGGGCACCTTTGGAATCCGGACAGGGACGAGGGGGTGGCAATGTGACACTGTTGGATTTGAGGGGACACTCATGGCTGATTCCCAGCTCTGGCACTGGTCAGTGGTCATGTTTCGAGCCACCCACCTCGGGGGAGCGCTGCTCCATACAGACCATGGTGACAGTCCTAGGGGTTGGGCAAGAGGACTCCGGGAGCCGTCCAGCACGCCCTGCAAGGCCCGGGTCCCGGTGAGTCTGCTCACGTGGGGGCCGCTGCTCTATGGGTCCAGATGCCGGCCGGCTCTGGCTCCCATCCCCTGGCACCTACAGACTCACCCGCCACTCAGCAGACCAAGCGACGCCGCTGCAGCGAGGGGGCACCGTCGTGGGCTCGAGCCCACACGAGACATGCCTTTGGTGCTGGTCTCCGCAGATACTTGGACTTGAGGGAGGTGCTGAAGATGTTTAACTTAAAGCAACAGTTCCCAGGAAGGGCCTCCAGACCCCCGAGTCAGCAGTGCCATGGAGGGACCCCAAGGTCTGTGATTTAACACACTCTCAAGGGGATTTGAGTCTGAGTGCCAGTTCACATCTGAATTCAAGACCTGACCTTCATGGGCCCATGTTTTCCAGATTGGAACCGTTTCCAGTATTTTGCCTGTATCTAAGCTGACTGTATCAGGTTGGAGAGGTGGCCTCCACTCAAAATGTGGTCTAGGGACCCCCAGCACGCAGCTCCCCAGAACTGGTGAGCAGTGTGGGATCTCGGCTCCATCCAGGATGGGTAGGTCTGCGCTGGCCTCTTAACCCACCTCCAGGTGATTCAAGGACTCATTAGTCTGGGGAGCCACCCGGTAAAGCTCCTGGGCCTTTGCCTACATGAATCTCCAGCCCCCTGCGACGAGGGCAGACAAACCCCTTTCTGTAGCTGGGCAGCCAGGCACGGCGCCCTAGCAGGTAACAGAAGGGGACCTGGAGAGGTGTCCTGGGAGGAGGTGTTGGGCCCCCGGCCCAGGTCGCTGGGTGAGGTCAGCCAGCTCCCCTGACCTGGGGCTCAGGGAAAGCCCCGCCCCAGCCGGTGGGTGAGATCAGCCAGCTCCCCTAACCCGGGGCTCAGGGAAAGCCCCGCCCCGGCGCGTCTTAAGCCTTCCCTTCTTCCCGGCTCAGACCAGCAGCCTCAGAGTTCTTGGGACGGATGGCCTGACCTCTTGGTCCTATCCTCCTAGGTTCGGAGTTGTGACCCCCACTGGTGCTCTCTAGGGCCCCCCACAATTCCTGACTCATTTGCCCAACCCTCTGGGTCCTCTGGAGTGAGCCTGAAGCCCATCCCCAATGGCCCAGGACTGCTGGTCTCCGTAAAGACTGGACTTGGTGGTAAGGACTGGGTGCTGGAGGCAGGGGGATGGGTGATAGAGGGAGAAGTTTGGGGGTTGGAAGAGAAAGGGGAGGGGGTAGCCTCAGTGGCCTTGAGTTGAGTGGGAGGGCAGGAGTGCTGATGAACAGGGGTAAAAGTTGGGGGAAAACATTTGTTGAGGGGAAGGCATGAGGACCAGGTGTTACAGGGCAGGTGGGTGTGTAAGGCTCTGGAAAGGGGATCAGAGGCTCCGAAAGCATATGAGGCCGGGTGGTTGCGATGGATGCCCTGGCTCAGTGGAGGAAAGGACCCCTCCCAGCCGGGAGGTCTCGAGACGACCCCCCTCCCCCACTCTGCTTCCAGCCATGGAGGGGCAGACCCCAGGAGGCGGAGGCCTTTCAGAAAAGCCAGTCCCCATGACCTCTGGCCCTGGCCTGTCCTCGCTGGGTGCCGTCTTCATCCTTCTGAAGTCCGCACTGGGCGCTGGCCTGCTCAACTTTCCATGGGCCTTCCACAAGGCGGGGGGAGTGGTCCCTGCTTTCCTCGTGGAGCTGGTAAGCTGTTGTAGGCTGTTTCACGGGGTGGGGTTGGGGAGGGTGGTCTCTGGGAGCAGGTAGGAGCTGAATTTTATTTTTCCAGGCAGAGCCCTAGGCATTGCTTCTGCAGAGCTGCCTGTCTGCAAAATTACTCCTATGTTTTGGTTTTTTGTCCCTCTCAGCTCATGGGGGAGAAAGAAAAATCCCGGTGTAAACCAGCAGACCCGGGCCGTGAACATCCTCGGAGCTGAGGGCCACGCAGCCAGGTGGGGGGTTGGGGGAGGAGTTGGGGAGGGCAGGTGGAGTTGCGCTCGCCGCACCTGCAGCCTATGAACCCGGCCTATGAGCTGAGCCACTGCCTGCCTTCTCTTGGCGGCTGGTCTCCGCTCTCCGCTCCACAACTAAAGCCCAAATCCTGTGGGCAGAGCAGGGCTGACTTGCTGTAAGCCCCCAGCCTGCGCAGTGTCAGGGGTGTTTGGCCGCTGCTGCGTGTGGAGCCTAAACTCCCTCCCTTTCCAGAAAGTTCCAGGGGCTGTCCATCCTCAGCGGAGAAGAGCTGCTAGTTAGCACAGCTTCATTTTATTAGCTGATAGGAATCAGGCGTTTCCTGGTGAGCTCTTTGACGGGCATCATGTCAAAGGCTTTTCCCTGGCAGCTACTGATAAGGACTCCATTGGGTCTTTCTGATCCTTCTGGAAGCTGCCAAATACCACCCTGTGTGGTGTCCAGTAGCCTGTGCCGCCCCGCGCTGGCCCAGCGCCCCTTTGGACCGTGCAGGCTCTGTCCTCCTGAAGATTGCTCTAGCAGGGAGCTTGGATAAAATTCAGGAAGTCGAATGAGGTGGTGGGCAGTGGCGCTGGGGAGGGGGTTTGGGGGTAGTGGAAGCTGAGAAGCCCCCTCTGAGGCGGCACTGAGCCCCAGCTTGTGTGGGTGCACGTGACGGGCAACAAGGCTGTGTTTGCTGTTCCCCAAACAGGGAGCCCGACCTCCAGCCACAGAGGGTCAGCGACGGACCAGGTGGGGCCGGGAGTGGGGGTCTGGCCAGTCAGAGGGCAGCGGGCTGAGCTGAGGCAGACGGGCAGCGGCAGCTCGCTCCCCAGGCTCCGTGTGGGGTCTCCCAGCACCTCCAGGGCTGCCGATGCTGACTCTGTGCGGGTGGGCCTCCCTGGTGACACGGGTGCTGCTGAGGTGGCTTGCCTTTGGCCCTGGATGTTCTAAAGCTGCTGCCCTGAGCAGGCAGACTTGAGGAAAGGCGACCCCACATAGGAATCAATGGAAACTCCCCACAAGGGAGAAAGTCAGGCTGCCGAGCAGCTCGCCCTTCCCCCACCCCATTTCCTGTCTCTCTCTTCAACAGATAGTTCTGCCCCAGCTTGGGTTGGTGGAATATTTAAACAACCCTGCCACTGGGAGGCTAGTGGTATGAGATTTTAGGTCTCTCATGGCTCAATTGGCTTTGGAGGATTAATGAAATTAATGAGCCTGGATCTTCCTTGGCTGCAAAGAGAGAGGCAGCCTGGCCAGGAGCTTTTGCCGACTGGCTGCTCAGAAGCTCAGGGACCCTCTCGAGGGTCACCCAGTCCTGTGTGGTCAGCTCACTGCGTTAGCAGAGACTCACCTTCACTGGCCGAGGCTCAGTCTGACCCCCTTCACTTCCTTTTGTCCAAAATATTTACCAGTGCCTGCTATGTACTGGGTGCTCTCCTGGGGGGCTGAACATAAGCAAAAAGACACGACCCCAGTCTCCATGGAGCTTAGAGTCTGGTGATGATCACCACACTGTATGCACCGGCCCCCTGGACCCAAGGACCACAAACTGAGCAACGTAAAACAACCAAAGTGTATGCTGTCCCAGTCCTGGAGGCCTCAAGCCCGAATTCCAGTGTAGCAGAGTCATGTTCCCTTAAAGACTCCAGCAAAAGGTCCTTCCTACCTCTCCAGCTCCTGGGCTCCAGCTGTTCCTTCGCTTGTGGCCACGTTGTCACTTGGCCGCTCCTCTGCGTCTCCTCTTCTGTCTCTTATGAGGACACATGTCATTGGCTTTGAGGCCCACTTGGATCATCCAGAGCGACCTCATCTCAAGGTCCTTAATTTTAACCTATGAAGACCCCTTTCATCTTCATTATCTGCGCCTGTGAAGACGGGTGCCACTAAGTCCCTTTCACAGGTTCTGGAGATGAGATTTTTGAGGGGATTCAACCTACCATAAGAATAATTGTGCCCATAAAAGGCATGGTTCTGCCAGAGCCTGAAACAGAGAAGGTTGAGCCCAACTCAGGGGTGAAGTGTGGGGAGGCTTCCTAGAGGACGTGACTTTGGGGGTGGGGTTGGGAAGTAGGGATGCCCGTCCCCAGGTGAGGGGCAGTGGTGGAGGCAGGAGGGAGTTCCAGGCAGAGCCATCTTAGACAGAAGTCCAGGGGCTGGAGGTAGCATGCCTGTTCTTTCTGGCTCTGAACTTCTAAGTTTCTCTGACTCGGTCCACTTAGATGTTGCCCTCAGGCTGCTGGAGTAGGAACAGGCCTGCAGTCAGGGCACGAACTGAGTCTGAAGGGGCCAGCCTAGCTCTCCCCAGGCTTCTAGGTTGAGCACCTTGCCACTTCTGCATTCTTCTCCTTCATAGAACTGTGGGAGGGGTTCTGAGTGTGGAGACCAGGTCCAGCTTAGACACAAGTAATGGTCCAGCCTGGAGAGACTCAAAAACACTTAATTCCGTGGACAAGTGGGACTCAAGTGCATCGCTGGGGGTGGGTGTCGAGTGGCACAGATGATTTGGAAAACAGTTTATAAGAAATTGCCAGAGTTGAACACATGTCTACCCTGACACCCACAAATTCCATTCCTAGGTGTGTGTCCAGGAGAAGGAAACGTGGGTCCTCAGCATGACTCATTCTAGAATGCTCAGCTCATTCATAGCAGCCAAAACGAAGGCCAGCCCAGATGTCTGGCAGAAGGGACTGGACCAGCCAAGTGATTCTCTCCACCCTGTGAATAGCACTGAAGAAAAACAGGATTAAACTACTGATGCATCTGACAGGGCTGGCCCTCACAAGTGTTACTGCTCAGTGGAAGAAGCCAGATGGGAAAATATATAAAAGCAAAGTACTACTAGAGTGTGTTTTTTTCTGGATCTAGGGTGGGAACAGGAGGGGAACTCAGGGATGTGATGTTCTGTGTCTTGGTAGGGGTTCAGGTTGCACATATACCTTAGTTGTACCCCTTCCAGTGATGCACTCACAACTCTGCATTTCATGGTGTGTAAATTTCTTCTTATAAGAGAGAAGGACTATAAACAAACATCAAACTCCAACTAATGACATGCATGCCCAAATCTTTGGCGATAAGTAAACTGATATCCACAGCTTGCCTTGAAATGTACCCCCAAGTTTAGATGGACATGTGGACACATGGTAAGAGAAGTGATAAAACAAGCGCAGGGACCTGCTCCTAGTAAGATCTAGGTGGTGAGGACATGGTGTTCATTGTAAAATTCTTCCAGTTTTCCTAGATGTTTGAAAAGTTTTCATAGTGTTGGAAGAATTTACACTGAAGTAGGGAGAGCCCTGGAGAGGGAGTCTGGAGAGAAACAACAACCATTTCTTTTGTTGTTGTTAAATATTTATTTATTTGGCTCCATCGGGTCTTAGTTGTGGTCCATGGCATCTTTAGTTGAGGCCTTTGAGCTCTTAGTTGTGGCGTGAAGGATCCAGTTCCCAGGGCCCTGCCTGGGGAGCGCAGAGTCTTAGCCAGCGGGCCACAGGGCGGTCCCCAGCTGTCATGCCTTGCGCGGTTACCACATGCCAGGCACTGAGCTGAGTGCATTCTGTGCTTTAGCTTCACAGTCCCCCAGTAAGGTAGATCATATCATCCCCATCTCACGAATGGGAAAACAGATTGATGCTTGGCCTCATGCCACAGAGTGGGTGAGTGGCAGAGTTGGAACTGAACCCAAGTATGCCTGCTTCCTCGGAGAAAGTGATGGCACCCCACTCCAGTACTCTTGCCTGGAAAATCCCATGGATGGAGGAGCCTGGTAGGCTGCAGTCCACGCGTTTGCGGAGAGTCGGACACGACTGAAGTGACTTAGCAGCAGTAGCAGTAGCATGCCTGCTTCCTAACCACCATGCTTTATGGTTCTCCACCCACAACCCATGTGATCTTAGGAAAGTAATTTAAACTCTGGGTTTCCAAAGCCTCATTTGTCCAGCTGGTGTGGTTTGGCGTGAATCCCAGATTCACAGATTTAGACCAGCATGGCCTCTAGAATCCACCTGCTTTGTAACTCTGGTTTTTGGGAATGGGTTGGTGGCTCATCAGGCCGTGGCCTCTGCAGCTGAGGCTCGCTGGGAGTGGGCTGAGCAGCTGTGGGTATGCCCAATGCTATGGTCCTGTTTGGCAGGTCTCCCTGGTCTTCCTGCTCAGCGGGCTGGTCGTCCTGGGCTACGCCGCCTCCGTCAGCGGCCAGGCCACTTACCAAGGCGTGGTCGGAGGGCTGTGTGGCCCTGCCATCGGCAAGCTATGTGAGGTCTGCTTCATCGTCAACCTGCTCATGATCTCCGTGGCCTTCCTCAGGGTGGTCGGCGACCAGCTGGAGAAGCGTGAGTACTGCGCTACAGTCGAGGTGACCCCTGTGTGGAGCTCAGGGCTCCTGGTGGATGAGCAGGACATGGACGTGGGGCTGGGCCCTGGGTGAGCAGCAGAGGCTGAGACCACCCCTAGTTCCTAACATTGTAGGGAAGGGAGGTCTAGGAGAAGTAATTACCAGTATAGCGGAAGTTAGAGAGGGGGCTGTGCTGGGATGTCCTATGGGAACTCATTTTATACATGGGAGGTGGCACCAACTGCAAGGACGTCCCTGTGAGAGAGAACTAGTAGCCCTTGAGTTTGGGGGCCTGGAAGACTCTGGGCTCACGCACACTTGGCCTCTAGTCTCCCACTAACAATTTCCCTCTAAGTACTGCTTTGGCTATGTCTTGCTGATTTTGGTATGTTCTGGTTTCACTTTCATGTTCAGACCTTTGCTAATTTTTGCTACGATTTCTTCTTTGACCCTTGGGATGTTTAGAATTGTGCAATTTGGTTTCCAGTGATTTGGGGGTTTCCTCAGTGCACTTGTGGTTTCTCCCTCAAATGCATCACAGTCAGAGAACACACATACGTCATTGTGGCATTTGAGACCTGCTCTGTGGCTCAAGTGCAGTCTGTTTTGTTGATCTCTTTAAAAAAAAAAAAATTTGTTTATTTGGCTGCATCAGGTCTTTGCTGTGGCATGTGAGCTCTTCGCTGTGACAAGTAGGGTCTTTATTTGTGGCATGTGGGATCTAGTTCCCTGAACAGTGATTAAACCCCGGGCCATCTGCATTGGGAGCGTGGAGTGTTAACCACTGGACCCCCGGGAAGTAAGTCCCTTACTGAGCTCTCAAAGGGTGTGTATGGTTGTTGAATGCAGTGTTTTAGAACCCTCCTTTACGTCAAGATGATCCAGAGCTTAGGTCAAACCTTCCATGGCTTTGCAGATTTTGGGGGAGTGGGCAGTGGGGTGGGGAAGTCTAGTTCTTCTATTTGGTTCTGAGAGAGAAAGTGTTAAAATCTCTGATTATGATTGCCGATTTGTCTATTTATCCCTTTAATCCTATGAATTTTTTGCTCATGGTTTTGAAACTTATTATTAAGCACACACTGTGAATTGCCTTTTTATTATGAAATTTCCATTTTTGTCTCTGAATTACTTTGTCATTATATCCGCCTTCTCTTCTATGAATATAGCCTCTCTAGCATCCTTAAGATTAGCGTTTGTACAGAATTTCTCTTCCCACTCTTTTACTGTGAACCTAACCGTGGCTTAGAATTTTAAAATGCATTTCTTGTAGACAGCATATGGTCGGGTCTTGCTTTTTTATCATCTTGGCAGTCTTGGGTTTTAATTGGAATATTTTAGACTTTTACTTGGAATGTAATTACTGAGATGATGGATCTCAGTCTGTTTTACTGTTTGTTTTCTCTGTTCTGTCTCTTGAACCATGAAAAAAGGCCCCCGACACGGGGTTATGGAAATTAAAAGCTCCCATGTTGTGGGAAGCGCTCTCATCCCTCAAAAAAATGAAACTTGGTAGATCTGAACCTCTGAACCTCTCAGTGGGTAAATGGGTGCAAGGAGCCCTGCTGACCGTGGCCAGCAGAGGTTATGTCAAGTTTCAGTTATGTTCGGCTGGTGGTGCTGCTCTTAGGAGACGAATTCTGAGGTGCTGCCATGTGGAGAAGGATTCTCAGGGGATGTGGAACTGAGGAAGACTTAAAGGGCTACAGTGCTGAGAAGGATCTGTGGGCTGTTGCATAGGCAGGGATCTTGAGGGGCTGCTGTGTTGCAAAGGATCTGTGGGTCTGCCATGTTGAGAAGAATTTGGGAAGGCTGGGTGATGAGAAGTGTCCCAGGGGCTGCCATGTTGGGGAAGATTCTGAGAGGCTGCAGTATTGAGAGGGATTTGGAGGGCCGGCTATGTTGAAGAGAATGTAGCAATTGCAGTTTGGGGAGGATTCTGAGGGGCTACCAGGTGAGAGTGATTCTAGGGGCTGCCATGCTGAGTATTCTGAGGGCCTCTGTGTTGAGAAGAATGTTAGGAGGCGATTGCTTTTTTGGCGGATTCTCAGCAGCTGAGGTGTTGAGAAGGATCTAGGGGCTGCTGTGTTCAGAAGGATTCTGAGGGGCTGCCATGTTGAGAAGAATTTTGAGGGTCTGGGGCATTTAGATGGATCTTTGAGGGGCTGCTGTGTTGATTCTGAGGGGTTGCCATGTTGAGAAGGGTCTGTGGCCTGCTTTGTTGGGACAGATCGTAAGGAACTGCCTATTTGGGAAGAGCTCTGAGGGACTGCTGTGTTGAGGAGGTATCTGAGGTACTGTTGTGTTGGGTAGGATTCTGAGGGCCTCCGTGTTGAGAATAATTTTAGGGGCTGCCATGTTTCTGAGGATTCTCAAAAGCTTCTGTGTTATGATTCTGATGGGCTGCCTTGCTGAGGACACTGAGGACTTGGAGATTTCAGAAGGATTCTGTGGGGCAGCCATACTGGAGAGGATCTGAGGAGATACAGCATTGGGAAGGGGAGGAGTCTCAAGTCCTGCTGCATCAGAAGGACGCTGACAGCCTGTGTTGAGAAGAGTCTTAGGGGCCATCGTGTTGGGAAGACTCTTAGTAGGTGCAGTGGTGGAGACGATTCTGAAGGGCGGCCATGTCAAAAGGATTCTGAAGGCTTTTGTGTTGTCAAGGATCTGAGGGGCTGTGGTGCTGAGGAGGATTCTGAGGTAGTATCCTGTTGAGTAAGATTTTGAAGTGCTTCATGTTGAGAAGGATTCTGAGGGCCTGCTGTGTTGGGAAGAATCTGAGTGGCTGTTGTGTTGAGAATGATTCTGAGGTATGCCATGTTGGTAAGGTTTGTGAGTAGATGCCATGTGGGTAAGAATTCTGAGATGCTGCTGTGTTGAGAAGGATTCTGAGAATAATCTGAGGAACTGCCGTGTTGGGAAGGATTCTTAAAGGCTGCTTTGTTTAGACGGATTCCTGAGGGCTGTCATTTTGAGAAGGATTCTAAGGATTGCTGTGTTGAGAAGAATCTTAGGGACTGTTGTGTTGATGAGAATTCTTAGTGGCTACCATGTTGGGAAGGATTCTGATGGTCAGCTATGTCACAAGAATTCTGAGGGCTTTTGTGTTGAGAAGTATCTTAGGGGCTGCCATGTTGAGGACAATTCCGAAGGGCTGCCTTGTGAGATGGATTCTGATGGCCTCTTTGTTAGGGGCTGCTGTGTTGAGAAGGATTCTGAGGTGCTACACTATTGGGAAGGGCTCTGAGGGGCTGATTCAAATCCTGAGGATGATTTGAATGCCTGCAGTTTGGGGAAGGATTCTGAAGGACTGTGATGTTGAGAATTCCCAGCTGCTACCTTGTTGAGAAGTGTTCTGATGGCATGCAGTGCTGAAAAGAATCTTAGGGGCTGTCCTGTTGGGTGGGATTCTGAGGGCCTCTGTGTTGAGAAGAATCTTAAGGGCTGCCTTACTGAGATGGTTCTGAGGGACTTGTGTTCAGAACATTTTTTGAATGGCTACAGCATTGGGAAGAATCTAAGTTTCTGCCATATTGAGATGATTCTGAAGTTTAATTCCTGGGTTGGGAAGACCCGGAGAAGGAAATGGCAACCCACTCCAGTAGTCTTGCCTGGAAAATCCCAGGACAGAGGAACCTTGTGGGCTACAGTCCATGGGTCAGATAGAGTCAGACAAGACTGAGTGATTTAACATACTGAGGGACTGCTGTGTTGAAAATGATTTTGAGGGGCACCTGTATTGAGGATAGTGAATGGTTGCTTTTGGAGAAGGAAGTGAGGGGCTGACATATTGAGAGGATTCTGTGGGACTGCTGTGTTGGGAAGGATTCTGAGAGCAGCTATGATGAAAATTATTTTGAAGAGCTGCATGTTGAGGAGGATTCTGAGGTGCTGTCTGTTGAGAGGAATACAAAGGGCCTGCAGTATTTGGAAGGATTCTGAGGGACTGCCGTGCTGGGAAGGTTCTGATGTCCTGCAGTTTAGGTGGATCCGGAGGGCTGTTGTGTGAGAAGGATTAGGGAGCTGTTGTGTTGAAAAGGATCTGGAGGAGGGCTTCTGTGTTCAGAAGGATTCTGGGGGGCTTCTGTGTAGGGAAGGATCTGAGGAGCTGCTGAGTTGGGAAAGATTCTGAGGGCCTTGTGTTGAGAAGTTTAGGGGCTGCTGTATTTTGGAAAATTCATGAGAGCTGCCCCATCGGGAAGGATCTGAGGGAATGCTGTGTTGAGAAGGATTTGAGGGGCTTTAGTATTGGGAAGTATTCTGAAGGATGCCATGTGAGAGGCATTCTGAGGGGCTGCTATGTTGAGAAGAATTTGGGAGGGCTGGCTTGCTGAGGAGGATCTGAGGTGCTGCCTTGTTGAGAAGGATTCTCAGGGCCTGCAGTGTTGAGAAGAATGTTAGCAACTGCAGTTTGGGAAGAATTCTGAGGGGCTGCCATGTCAGGATTTTGAGGGCTTTTTGTATTGAGAAGGATTTTAGGGGCTTAGAATCAGAAGGGTTGCATTGTGAGATGGATTCTGATGGCTTCCGTGTTTAGAAGAATCTTAGGGGCTGCTGCGTTGAGAAGGATATGAGGAATTGCTGTGTTGAGAAGGATTCTGAGGGGTGCTGTGTTTAGATGTATTCTGAGGAGCTGCTGTGTGGAGAAAGATTCTTCGTGCCTCCCTGTGGAGCAGAAGCTTAGGGTCTGCCATGTTGAAAAGGGTTTTGAGGGTGCGCATGGATGGGAATACCAGACCACCTTACCTGACTTTTGAGAAACCTGTATGCAGGTCAGGAAGCAACAGTTAGAACTGGACATGGAAAAACAGACTGGATCCAAATAGGAAAAGGGGTACGTCAAGGCTGTATAGTATCACCCTGCTTATTTAACTTATACGTAGAGTACATCATGAGAAATGCTGGGCTGAAAGAAGCACAAGCTGGAATCAAGATTGCCAGGAGAAATATCAATAACCTCACATATGCAGATAATACCACCCTTATGGCAGAAAGTGAAGAGGAGCTAAAAGCCTCTTGATGAAAGTGAAAGTGGAGAGTGAAAAAGTTGCCTTAAAGCTCAGCATTCAGAAAACTAAGATCATGGCATCTGGTCCCATCACTTCATGGGAAATAGATGGGGAAACAGTGGAGACAGTGTCAGACTTTATTTTGGGGGGCTCCCAAATCACTGCAGATGGTGATTGCAGCCATGCACTCCTTGGAAGGAAAGTTATGACCAACCTAGATAACATTTAAAAAGCAGAGATATTACTTTGCAACAAAGGTCCGTCTAGTCAAGGCTATAGTTTTTCCAGTGGTCATGTATGGATGTGAGAGTTGGACTGTGAAGAAAGCTGAGCGCCGAAGAATTGATGCATTTGAACTGTGTTGGAGAAGACTCTTGAGAGTCCCTTGGACTTCAAGGAGATCCAACCAGTTTCCATCCTAAAGGAGATCAGTCCTGGGTGTTCATTGGAAGGACTGATGCTGAAGCTGAAACTCCAGTACTTTGGCCACCTCATGCGAAGAGCTGACTCATTGTAAAAGACCCTAATGCTGGGAGGGATTGGGGGCAGGAGGAGAAGGGGACAACAGAGGATGAGATGGCTGGATGGCATCACTGACTCGATGGATATGAGTCTGAGTGAACTCCAGGAGTCGGTGATGGACAGGGAGGCCTGATGTGCTGCGATTCATGGGGTCACAAAGAGTCAGACACAACTGAGTGACTGAAATGAACTGAACTGAATGGTTGAGGAGGATCTGGGCAATGTCGTGTTGAGTAAGTTTTTGAGGTACTCCATATTGAGATGGATTCTCAGAGCCTGCTGAGTTGGAAAGGATCAGAGATGGCTGTGTTTTTGAGGATCTGAGTGGGTTACATGTTAAGAAGGATCTGTGGGGCTGCTGTGTAAGGAATAATTTTTAGATGCTGGTCTGTTCAGGATTCTGAGGGGCTTCCGTGTTAAGAATTCTAAGGGGCTGTTCTGGGGGAGAGTTCAGAGGAAGGACCTCTGTGTTAAGAGTAATCTTATGAGCTGTCATGTTGAAGAGGATTTGAGGGCCTGCTATTTTTAGAAGGATTCTGAGAAGGTGCAGGATTGAGGATCTGAGGTAGTGTCATGTTGAGTAATTTTTGAGGTGCTCCATGTTGAGAAGGATTCTGAGGGCAGCTGTATTGGAAAGGATCTGAGGAGTGTTGTGTTAACAATGGCTCTGAAAGTGTGCCATGTTTCAAAGTATTTTGAGGGATGTGTGCTGAGCAGCATTCTGAAAAGCTGCTCTTTGTGGAGGATCTGAGGAACTGCCCTGTTGAGGAGGATCTGAAGGGCTGCCAAGTTGAAAAGGATTATGCCTGCCTGTCCTGTTGAGGATTCTGAGGTGCTGCCTTATTGAGAAGAATTCTAAGTGGCTACTGTGTTGGAAGGATGTGAGATGCTGGTATGTTGGGAAGGATTTTGGGAAGCTACTGGGTTGAGGGAGTATTCTGTGTGACTGCTGAGTTGGAGGATTCTGAGGTGCTGCCATGTTTCTCATAAGACTGTTGTGTTTAGAAGGATTCTGCTGCTGCTGCTGCTGCTAAGTCGCTTCAGTCGTGTCCGACTCTGTGCAACCCCATAGACAGCAGCCCACCAGGCTCCCCCCGTCCCTGGGATTCTCCAGGCAAGAACACTGGAGTGGGTTGCCATTTCCTTCTCCAATGCATGAAAGTGAAAAGTAAAGTGAAGTCGCTCAGTCGTGTCCGACTTGTAGTGATCCCATGGACTGCAGCCCACCAGGCTCCTCTGTCTATGGGATTTTCCAGGCAAGAGTACTGGAGTGGGGTGCCATTGCCTTCTGTGTTAGAAGGATTCTATGGTCTTCAAAATGTTGACAAGAATCTTAGAGGTAGCCATCCTTTGGAGGATTCTCAGGGCCTGCTGTGTTGAGAAGGATAGGAGGGCTACTATGTTCAGAAGATCCTGAAAGACTGCCATGTTGAGGAGGATTCTGAGCTGCTGCCTTGTTGAGAGAGAGTTCTGAAGGCCAGCAGTTGTATGGAAGGTTTCTGAGGGTGCAATGTAGAGAAGGATCTAAAGAGGTACTGTGTTGAGAAGAATTTTGGGGGACTACTGTGTTGAGGATTTGTGGTGTGCCATAGTGAGAAAGTTCTGTGGTGCTGCAGTGTTGGGAAGGATTCTGAGGTGCCGCAATGTTCACAAGAATTCTGAGGGGCCTCTGTTGAATCTTAAGGGCTGCCATACTTTAGAGGATTCTAAGGGGCTGCCATGTTGAGAAGGATCTGAGACGCTGCCATGTTCAGAAAGATTCAGAGGGGCCACCATGTTGAAAATGATTATGAGGGACTTCTGTGTTGAGTAGAATCCTGAGGGGATGCCATATCAGAAGGATTGTGAGTATCTCCATGTTGAGAAGAATCTTATGATCTACCTTGTTGTGATGGTTCTAAGGAGCTTCTGTGTTCAGAAGGCTGCTGAAGGGATACAGCACTGGAAAAGATCTGTGTTGCTACCATGTTGAGAAGGATTCTGAGTGGCTGCTGTGTTGAGAAGGATCCTGAAGGGCTGCCATGTTGAGAATTCTGAGTGGCTGATCTTCGGGAAGGAAGTGAGGGATTGCTGTACTGAGAGGATTCTGAGGCGCTGCTGTGTTGGGAAGGATTCTGAGGGCTTCTATGATGAAAATTATTTTGGAGAGCTGCAGCTAAAGAGGTTAAGGAGGATTCCAAAATACTGCCTTGTTGAGATGGATATTGAGGGTCTGCAGTGTTTGGAAGGATTTCATGGGACTGCTATTTTGGGAAGGTTCTAAGATGCTGTGGTTTAGATGAGGGCTACTGTGTGAGAAAGATTCTAGGGGCTTTTGTGTTGAGAAGGATTTTGAGGGGCTGCAGGGTTGAGGAGGATCTGAAGCAGTGCCATTCTGAGTAAAATTTTGAGGTGCTCCATGTTAAAAAGGTTCCAAGGGCCTGTTGTGTTGGGAATGATCTGTGGGCTATTGAGAATGATTCTGAGGCAAGTGTATTGGGAACAATTGTGAGCAGATGCTGTTAGTAGGAATTCTGAGAGGCTGCTGTGTTGAAAAGGATCTGAGGGTCCACCATGTTGGGAGGACTGGGTATTGAGGATCTAAGGTGCTGCCTTGTTGAGAAGGATTCTGAGGGCCTGCAGTGTTCAGAAGGACCTGAGGGGCTGCCCCACTGGGAAAATTCTCAGGGGGTATAGTACTGAGAAGAAGAATGTTAGCAGCTGTGGTTTGGGAAGGATTCTGAGGGGCTGCCATTTTAAGGAGAATTTGTAGGGCTCCATGTGAGTATGATTCTAGGGGTTCCATGTTGAGAAGAACTGTAGGAAATGGCATGCTGGGAAATAATCTGAGGGCCCCTGTGTTGATAAGAATCTTAGGAGGCTCTGTGTTTTGGAGGATTCTCAGGAGTTATAGGGGAGAAGGCAATGGCAACCCACTCCAGTACTCTTGCCTGGAAAATCCTATGGATAGGGAGCCTGGTAGGCTGCAGTCCATGGGGTCGCTAAGAGTCGGACAGAACTGAGCAACTTCAACTTTCACTTTTCACTTTCATGCATTGGAGAAGGAAATGGCAACCCACTCCAGTGTTCTTGCCTGGAGAATCCCAGGGATGGGGGAGCCTGGTTGGCTGCCATCTATGGGGTCGCACAGAGTCGGACACGACTGAAGTGACTTAGCAGCAGCAGCAGGAGTTATAGTGTAGAGAAGGATCTGAGGTGCTGCCATGTTGAGAAGATTTTCAGGGACCAGGGTGTTTGTTAAATGGATCCTTGAGAGGCAGCTGAATTGATGAGAGTTTTGAGGTACAGCTGTTTTGCAAAGGATCTCAGATGCTACAATACTGAGAAAAATTTATGTACTGCTGTGTTAGGACAAATTCTGAGGGCCTCCCCCTGTTTGGGAAGAGTTTTGAGGGGCTGTCTCGTTGAGAAGGATTCTGTGGTGCTGAGGTGTTGGAAAGGACTCCAAGGGAAATCTTCTGAACTTCTCTGTGTTCAGAAGAATTTTAGGGGTTGCCATGTTTTGGAGGATTTTCAGAAGCTACTTATTGAGAAGGATCCCGAGGGCCTGTAGTATTTGAAAGAATTCTGTGGAGCTTCCATATTGTGAAGGATCTGAGTAGATGTGATGTTGACAAGGATTCTGAATGGTTGTATTGTTGAGAAGGATCCTGAGGGGGCTGCCACGTTGGGAAGGATTCTCATGGGTTGTCATGTCAGAAGGATTCTGAGGGCCTCAGTTTTGAGAAGAATCTTAGGGGCTGCCACGTTGGGAAGAATCTTAGCAGTTGCAGTGGTGGGAACGATTCTGAAAGGACTGCCCTGTCAGAAGGATTCTGAGGGCCTTTGTGTTGTCAAGAATCTGAGGGGCTATGGTGTTGAGGAGGATTCTGAGATAGTATCACGATGAGTAAGATTTTGAGGTGCTCCATGTTGAGAAGGATTCTGAGGGCCTGCTGTATTGAGAAAGAGCAGAACCTTCAGGGTTGCTTTTGTAAAGGATCTGGGGGTCTTCTGTGTTCAGAATGATTCTGAGGGGCTGCAGCATTGGGAGGTATCTCAAGTGCTGCCTTGTTGAGAAGGTTTTGAGTTTCTGCTGAGTTTCTGGATGTGAGGAGCCTGTTGTGTTGCAAGGATTGTGAGAATCTTAGGGGCTGCCGTGTTTAGAAGGAATTCTGAGGGTAGCTTTAAGGAGAACTGAGGTAGTGTCCTATTGAGTATGTCTTTCAAGGTGCTCCGTGTTGAGAAGGATTCTCTGGGCCGCACTGGAAAGTATCCGAGGGGCTGTTTTGTTGAGAATAATTCTGAGGCATGGCGTGTTGGTAAGCGTTCTGAGGTGCTACTGTACTGAGGAGGCTCTGAGGCGCCGCTGTGTTAGGAAGGATTCTTAGGGGCTGCTGTGTTCAGAAGGATTGTGAGGGGCTTCCATTTTGAGGAAGATTCTGGGTGGTTACCATGTAAGATGGATTCTGAGGACCTCCATGTTCAGGGGCTGTCATGTTGACGAGGGTATTGTGAGCCTGCTGTGTTGAGAAGAATTCTGAGGGGCTGCTCTGTTGGGGAAAGATCTGAGGGGTGTTGTGTTAAGGGTTCTGAGAACTGCTTGTTGAAAAGTATTCTGAGGGATATGTGGTGAGCAGCATTCTGAGAAGCTGCCGTGTGGCAGAGGATCTGAGGTGCCACCATGTTGAAAAGGATCTAGGTGCTTCTGTGCAGAGGAGGATTCTAAGAGAATGCCATGTTGAGAAGGATCTGTGGGCTGCTGTGTTGGGATGGATCCTGAGGAGCTGCCTATATGAGAAGAGTTCTGAGATGCTGTGATGTTGAGAAGAATTCTGAGGTGCTGCAATGTTGAGAAGGGTTCTGAGCAGCTGCTATGTTGAGAAAGATCTGATGTAGTGTCATTGAGGGGCTACCATATTAGGAAGGATCTGAGGTACTACCATGTTCAGAAGGATTTTGAGGGGTCAGATTATTTAGATGGATCCTTGAGGAGCTCCTAAGTTGATGAGGGTTTTAAGGGACAGCTGTTTTGCAAAGGATCTCAGCTGCTGCCATGCTGAGAAGGATCTAGGTGCTTCCTTGTAGAGGAAGATTCTGAGAAGATGCCATGTTGAGAAGGCTCTGTGGACTGCTATGTTGGGTAGATTCTGTGGAACAGCCTGTTTAGGAAGAGTTTTGAGGGGCTGCTATGTTAACAAGGTATCCGAGTGACTGTGATGTTGGGTAGGATTCTGAGGGCCTCCGTGTTGAGAATAATTTTAGGGGCTGCCGTGTTTCTGAGGATTCTCAGAAGCTGCTGTGTTGAGATGATTTTGAGGGACTGCCTTGTTGAGAAGGACACTGTGGACCTGTAGTATTCAGAAAGATTCTGTGGGGCTGCCATATTGGGAAGATTCTGAGGTGATGTGATTAAGAAGGATTCTGAGTGGTTGTTTGATGAAAAGAATCCTGTGGGGCTTCCTCATGGGTTAGATTCTCACAGTTTCCTGTGGTGGAAGGAAGGATTTTGAGGGCCTCAGTGTTGAAAAGAATCTTAGGGGCTGTCATGTTGTGAAGAATCTGAGGGGCTGTGGTGTTGAGGAGGATGCTGAGGTACTGTCATGTTGAGTAAGATTTTGAGGTGCTTTCTGTTGAAAAGGATTCTGAGGGCAATGCTATGTTGGGAAGGATCTGAGGACAGTTGTGTTGAGAATGATTCTTAGGCATGCCATGTTGGTAAGGTTTGTGAGTGGATGCCATGTTGGTAGGAATTCTGAGGTGCTATTGGGTTGAGGAGGATTCTGGGGGAAGAACATGTTGAGAAGGATTTGAGTGGCTGCCATGTTGGGAAGGATTCTGAGGGCTTAATAATCCTTAATTCTGAGGGTTAAGAAGTATCTTAGGGGCTGCCATGTTGAGGAAGATTAGAAAGAGTGCCTTTTGAGATGGATTCCAGTGGCCTCCTTGTTTAGAAGATTGTTGGGGGCTGCTGTGTTGTGTTGAGAAGAATCTGAGGAGTAGCTGTGTTGAAAGAATTCTGAGAGGTGCTTTGTTTAGATGTATTCTGAGGTGTTGCTTTCTTGAAAAGGATTCTTAGTGCCTCCATGTAGAGCAGAGTCTTAGGGGCTGCCATGTTGAGAAGGATTTGGGGGACTGTGTTCGAGATGATTTGTGCTGCTGCCGTATTGAGAAGGTTCTGAGGTACCACAGTGTTGCGAAGGATTCTAAGGGGCTGCAGCGTTCACAAGGATTATGAGGGACCTGAATGTTGAAAAGAATCTTAGGAGCTGCTGTGCTTTAGAGGATACTAAGGGTCTGCCATGTTGAGAAGGATTTGAGGAGTTGCTGTGTTCAGAAGGATTCAGAGGGGCTGCCATGTTGAAAATGATTATGAGGGACTGCTGTGTTGAGCAGAATCCTGAGGGGGTGCCATAACAGAAGGATTGTGAGGGCCTCTGTGTTGAGAAGAATCTTCGGGTCTACCTAGTGATGGTTCTGAGGGGCTTCTGTGTTCAGAAGGCTGCTGAAGGGTGATAGCATTGGGAAGCATCTGTGATGCTGCCATGTTGAGAAGGATTCTAAGTGGCTGTTGTGTTGAGGAGTCTGAGGGACTGCCATGTTGAAAAAGTGATTTTAAAGGGCTGCTGTGTTGAGGATGCTGAGTGGTTGATCTTTGAGAAAGAAGTGAGGGGTTGCCATATTGAGAAGATTCTGAGGGGCTGCTGTCTTGGGAAGGATTCTGAGGGCTTCTATAATGAAAATTATTCTGAAGACCTGCTTTATTAAGGGGGATTTGAGGTGCTGCCTTGTTGAGAAGGATACCAAGGGCCTGCAGTGTTGGGAAGGATTTCATGGGACTGGCATGTTGGGAAGGTTTTACAATGCTGTGGTTTAGATGTATCCTGAGGCCTACTGTGTAAGAAGGATTCTAGGGGCGTTTGTGTTGAGAAGGATATGGGTGGCTTCTGTGTTCAAAAGGATTCTGAAGGGCTTCAGTGTTGAGGATCTAAGGCAGTGGAGTAAGTCATTCTGAATAAGATTTTGAGGTCCTCCATGTTAAAAGGGATTCCAAGGACCTGTTGTGTTGGGAAGAATTGGTGAAGCTGTTGTGTTGAGAATGATTCTGAGGCATGTGTTTTAGGAAGGATTGTGAGCAGATCCTGTTAGTAAGAATTCTGAGAGGCTGCTTTGTTGAAAAGGATCTGAGGGTCCACCACATTGAGAAGAGTTTGGGGAGGGCTTGGTGTTGAGGAGGATCTAAGGTGCTGCCTTGTTGAGAAGGATTCTGAGGGCCTGCAGTGTTCAGAAGGACCTGAGGGGCTGCCTCATTGGGAACAATTCTCAAAGGATGTAGTGTTGAGAAGAATGTTAGCAACTACCATTTGGGAAGGATTCTGAGGGGCTGCCATTTGGAGGAGGATCTGAGGGGCTCCATGTTGAGAAGAATTGTAGGCGCTGCCATGCTGGAAGTATATTGAGGGCCTCGATGTTGAGAGAAGAATCCTAGGAGGTGCTGTGTTTGGAGGATTCTCAAGAGCTGTGGTGTAGAGAAGGATCTTAGGTGCTGCCATGTTCAGAAGGATTTTGAGGGGCTCTGGTGTTCAGATGGATCCTTGAGAGGCTGCCGAATTGATGAGGGTTTTGAGTGGTGGTGGTGGTTGTTTAGTCACTGAGTCGTGTCCAACTGTTGTGACTCCATGGACTGTAGCCTGGCAGGCTCCTCTGTCCATGGGGTTCTCCAGGCAAAAATACTGAAGTGGGTTGCCATTTCCTTCTCCAGGGGATCTTCCCGATCCAGGAATCAAACCTGGGTCTCCTGCATTGCAGGCAGATTCTTTACCGACTGAGCAACGAGGGAAGCCCAATTATTAAAGATGCAAAGGATCTCAGATGCTACCATTCTGAGAAGATTATGTGCTGCTGTGTTGGAACAGTTTCTGAGGCATGGCCTGTTTGGGAAGAGTTCTGATGGGCTGCCATGTTGAGAAGGATTCGGAGTATCTTCATGTTCAGAAGAGTTTCAGGGATTGCTGTGTTTTGGAGGATTCTCAGAAACTATTGTGTTGAGAAGGACGCCGAGGACCTGTAGTGTTTGAAAAGATTCTATGGGGCTGCCATATTGTGAAGGATCTGAGTAGATGGTGTTGACAGGATTCTGAGTGACTGTCCTTTGGGAAGGATCCTGAGGGAACTGCTCTGTCATAAGGATTCTGAGGGCCTCAAGTGTTGAGAAGAGTCTTAGACGCTGCCATGATGGGAATAATCTTAGCTGCTGCAGTGGTGGGAATGATTCTGAAGGGCTGCCATGTCAGAAGGATTCTGAGGGCTTTTGAGTTGTGAAGAATTAGAGAGGCTGCGGTGTTGAGGGCTCTTCTGAGGTAGTGTCATGTTGAGTAAGATTTTGAGGTATTCCCTGTTGAAAACGATTCTGAGGGCTGCTGTGTTGGGAAGGATTCTTAGGGGCTGCTGTGTTCAGGTGGATTCCTGTGGGCTGCCATTTTGAGAAGAATTCTAGGGGCTGCCATGTTGAGAAGAATCTGAGCCACTGCTGTGTTGATGAGAATTCTGAGTGGCTCCCATGTTGAGAAGGATTCTGATAGGCTGCCATGTCAAGTTTCTGAGGGCTTTTGTTTTGAAAAGTATCTTAGGGGTTGCCATCTTAAGAAGTAACAAAAGGGCTGCCTGGCGAGATGGATTCTGATGGCCCCTGTGTTTAGAATAATCTTAGGGGCTGCTGTGTTAAGAAAGATTCTTAGAGTCTCCATGTGGAGCACAGAATATTTGGCAATGCTTATGGAGAATAATCTGGGGAACTTCTGTTCGGAATGATTCTGAGGGGTTGCAGCATTCATTGGAATCTGAGGTGCTGCCTTGTTGAAAATGTTTCTGAGTTTCTGCTGTGTTTGGAAGGATGTAAGGGACCCTTGAGAGTCCCTTGGACTGCAAGGAGATCCAATCAGTCCATCCTAAAGGAGATCAGTCCTGGGTGTTCATTGGAAGGACTGATGCTGAAGCTGAAACTCCAATACTTTGGCCACCTCATGCGAAGAGTTGACTCATTGGAAAAGACCCTGATGCTGGGAGGGATTGGGGGCAGGAGGAGAAGGGGATGACAGAGGATGAGATGGCTGGATGGCATCACCAACTCGATGGACATGAGTTTGAGTAAACTCCGGAAGTTGGTGATGGACAGGGAGGCCTGACATGCTGTGATTCATGGGGTCGCAAAGAGGTGGACACGATTGAGCGACTGAACTGAACTGAAGGGACCCACTGTGTCAAATGGATTGTGAAGATTTCTGTGTTGTAAGATTCTTAGGGGCTGCCATGTTGAAAAGGATTCTGAGGGACTGCTGTTTGGGAAAGATTCTGAGCACCTGCAGTTTGGGGAAGGATTCTGAGGGGCTGCTATATTGAGGAGCATTCTGATCTGCTGTCATGATGAGGATTCTGAGTGGCTGCTGTGTGAAAAAGATTGTGAGGGCTTTTGTGTTGATAAGAATCTCATGTGCTGCCATGTTGAGGAGGGGCTGATCTGTTGAGAAGGATTCCCTGAACCTCCATGTTTTGAAGATTCTTAGGGGTTGCTGTGTTGGGAAAGATCTGAGATCTGGTTGTGTTGGTAAGCATTATGAGGTGCTGCCACGTTGAACATAATTCTGAGGTTCTGCTGTATTGATAAGAATTCTGACGGGCTGCCACACTGAAAATGTTCTGTGGAGTTGCTGTGTTGAGAAGGATTCTGAGGGGCTGCTGTGCTGAGGATTCTGAGTAGCTGTCTCACTGGGGAAGGATATGAGGGGCTGTTGTAGAGGATTCTGAGAGGATTCAGTGTTGAGATGGATTCTGAATAGTGGCCATATTGAGGGAGGATTCTGAGGTGCTGCCTTATTGAGAAGAAACCTGAGTGGCTGCTGTGTTGGAAGGATGTGAAGGGCTGCCGTGTTGAGAAGGATTTGGGGCTGCTGGACTGAGAAGTAGTCTGTGTGGCTGCTGTGTTGAGGATTCTGAGGTTCTGCCGTATTGAGATGAATCTGAGATTCTGCCATGTTTAGAATGATTGTGATGAGCCGCCATGTTTAGAAGGATTCTGGGGGCCTCCGTGTTGAGAGGGATCTTAGAGGCTGCCATCCTTTAGAGAATTCTCAGAAGGATATGAGGATTGCTGTATTCAGAAGATTCTGAAATGCTACCATTTTGAAAATGATTTTGAGAGGCTGCATGTTAAGGGAGGATTCTGAGCTGCTGTCTTGTTAAGCAGTGTTCTGAGAGCCTGCAGTGCTAAAAGAGTCTTAGTGAGTGCTGTACTTTGGAGGATTCTCACAGGCAGCCATGTTGAGAAGGATCGGAGGAGCTGCTTTGTTCAAAAAGGAGATTGTGAGGGGCTGCCATGTTGAAAATGATTTTGAGGGGCTGTGTGTTGGGAAGGATCCTGAGGGTTGCCATGTTGGAAAGGCTCATGAGGAGCTATGTGTTGGGAAGGATTCTGAGGGCCTCCATGTTGAGAAGAGTGTTAGGGGCTGCCATGTAGAGATGTTCTGATGGTTTTTATTTCTGTGTTCAGAGGCTACTGAAGGGCTACAGCATTGGGAAGGATCTGAGGTGCTGCCATGTTGAAAATGATTTTGACGGCTGTGTTGAGGATTCTGAATGGCTGCTCTTAGGGAAGGAAGGGAGGGACTGCTGCATAGAGTAGTTTTCTGAGGAGCTGCTGTGATGGGAAGGATTCTGAGGAACTACTTGTTTGGGAAGAGTTCTGAAGGACTGCTGTGTTGAGAAAGATTCTGAGGAGTTATGGTGTCGAGAAGTATTCTGAGGGCCTCCGTTGAGAAGAGTTTTTAGAGGCTGCTGTGTTTTAGAGGATTCTCAGAAGCTGCTGTGTTGAGAAGATTCTGATGGGCTGATTTGTTGAGAAGGACACTGAGCGGCTGTGATATTTGGAAGGATTCTGTGGGCTGCCATATTGGGAAGGATCTGAGGAGGAGATGTGGTGTTGAGAAGGATTTCGACTGGCTGTCCTGTTGAGAAGGATCCTGAAGGACTTCCTCATGGGTTGCTTTGTCAGAAGGATTCTGAGGGCCTCAGTATTGAGAAGAATTTTAGGGGCTGCCATGTTGGGAAGAATCTTAGCAGCTGTGGTGGTGAGAATGATTCTGAAAGGGTGCCATGTCAAAAAGATTCTAAGGGCTTTTGTGGTGTGAAGAATCTGATGGGCTGCTGTATTGAGGAGGATTCTGAGGTAGTATCATGTTGAGTAAGATTTTAAGGTGCTCTCTGTTGTAAATGATTTTGAGAGCCTGCTGCATTGGAAAGGATATGAGTGGTTGTTGTGTTGACAATGATTCTGAGGTATGTTGTGTTGGTAAGCCTTCTGAGGTGCTGCTGTGCTGAGGAGGATTTGAGGGGCTGCTGCGTGTTAGGAAGGATTCTTAGGGGCTGCTGTGTTCAGAAGGATTTTGAGGGGCTTCCATGTTAATGAAAGCTGCTGTATCGGGAAAGGATCTGAGGGTGTTGTATTAAGGATTCTGATGGCCTGCCAAGTTGCAAAATATCCTGAGGGATGTGTGTTGAGCAGCATTCTCAGAAGCTGCTCTGTTGTGGAGGATCTGAGGGGCTGCCGAGTTGAGAAGGATTGTACCTGCCTATCCTGTTGAGGAGGATTCTGAAGTGCTGCGTTATTGAGAAGAATTCTGAGTGGCTGCTGTGTTTAGAAGGATTCTGGGGGCCTCAAACTGTTGAGAAGAATCTTAGAAGCTGCCATCCTTTGGAGGATTCTCAGGGGCTGCTGTGTTGAAAAGGATAGGAGGGCTGCTACGTTCAGAAGATTTTCAGAGGCTGCCATGTTGAGGATTCTGAGCTGCTACCTTGTTGAGAAGTGTTCCAAGGGTGCTGTGTTGAGAATCTGAAGGGCTACTGTGTTGAGAAGAGTTTGGGGAGACTACTGTGCGGAGAAGTGTCTGCCTGAAAAATCCCAAGGACAGAGGAGCCTGGCAGGCTGCCTCCGAAGGGCCGCACAGAGTCAGACACGACCGAACGGCTAAGCACAAGCAGCCTGTGTTGAGGAGGATTTGTGGTGCTGCCATCCTGGACAGGCTGCTGAGGTGCTGTTATGTCGGGAAGCATTCTAAGGGGCTACAGTGTTCACATGGATTCTACAGGCCTCAGTGTTGAAAAGAAACTTAGGGGCTGCCATACTTTAGAGGATTCTCACTGGCTGCCATGTTGAGAAGAATCTGAGGGCTGCTATATTCAGAAGGATTCAGAGATGCTGCCATGTTAAAAATGATTTGAGGGGCTGCCATGTTGAGAAGGATACTAAGGGTCTGCAGTGTTTGCAAGCAGTCTCTGAGACTGCCATGTTGGCAAGGTTCTGAGGTGCTGTGGTTTAGATGGATCTTGAGGTCTAGTCTGAGGATCTGTTGTGTTGGGGAGGATCTGTGGAGCTTTTGTGTTGAGAATGATTGTGAGGCATGTGTGTTGGGAAGGTTGCCATGTTGGTAAGCATTTTGAGGGCCTGTAGTTTTGAGGAAGATTCTGAGAGGCTGTTATGTTGGGAAGAATTCTGAGGAGCTGCCACGTTCAGAGGCCCTCTGTGCTGAGAAGTACCTTATGGGGTACCTTGCTTTGAAGGATTTTCACGGGGTCCCATGTTTGAAAGATTCTGAGATGCTACTGTGCTGAGGAGGATTCTGAGGGGCTTCCCTGTCAGAAGGATTCTAAGTACCTCAGTGTTGAGAAGAATCTTAGGAGCTGTTATGTTGGGGAATCTGAGATCCTCTCTGTTGGGAGAAATCTGGGGCTGCCCTGTGTTGGCAGGTTCTCAGAAGCCACTGTATTGGGAAGGATCTGAGGGGCTGCTGTGTTTAGAAGAATTCTGAGAGGCTGCCATGTTAGGAAGGATCCGAGGTGCTGTTATGTTAAGGATTTTTGAGAGGCTGGAGTATTTATACAGATCCTTGAGCAACTGCCAAGTTGATGAGGGTTTTGAGGGGCAGCTGTTTTGCAAAGGATCTCAGATGTCACCATACTGAGAAGGATCTATGTGTTGCTATGTTGAGGATTCTGAGGTACTGCCTGTTTGGGAAGAGTTCTGAGGGGCTACTTTGTGGAGAAGGATTCTGAGGTGTTGTAGTGTTGGGAAGGATTCTGAGGGCCTCCATACTGGAGAAGAATTTTGGGGGCTACCGAGTTTGGGAGGATTCTCAGAAGCTGCTGTGTTGAGAAGATTCTGAGTTGTCCTGTTGAGAAGAATCCTGAAGGGCTGCCGTATTGGGAAGGATTCTCAAGGCCTGTGGTGTAAAAAGGATTGTGAGAGCCTCAGTGCTGAGAAGAATATTCAGTTCAGTTCAGTCGCTCAGTTGGGTCCGACTCTTTGTGACCCCATGAATTGCAGCATGCCAGGCCTCCATGTCCATCACCAACTCCTGGCGTTCACTCAAACTCACGTCCATCGAGTCGGTGATGCCATCCAGCCATCTCATCCTCTGTCATCCCCTTCTCCTCCTGCCCCCAATCCCTCCCAGCATCAAGGTCTTTTCCAATGAGTCAACTGTTTGCATGAGGTGGCCAAAGTATTGGAGTTTGAGCTTTAGCATCATTCTTTCCAAAGAACACCCAGGACTGATCTCCTTTAGAATGGACTGGATCTCCTTGCAGTCCAAGAGACACTCAAGAGTCTTTTCCAACACCACAGTTCAAATGCATCAATTCTTCAGCACTCAGCTTTCTTCATAGTCCAACTCTCACATCCATACATGACCACTGGAAAAACTATAGCCTTGACTAAACGGACCTTTGTTGGCAAAGTAATGTCTCTGCTTTTGAATATGCTATCTAGGTTGGTCATAACTTTCCTTCCAAGGAGTAAGTGTCTTTTAATTTCATGGCTGCAATCACCATCTGCAGTGATTTTGGAGCCCCCAAAATAAAGTCTGACACTGTTTCCCCATCTATTAGGTGATGCCATATTCAGTTCAGTTCAGTTCAGTCGTTCAGTCGTGTCCCGACTCTTTGCGACCCCATGAATCGCAGCACGCCAGGCTTCCCTGTTCATCACCATCTCTCGGAGTTCACTCAGACTCACGTCCATCGAGTCTGTGATGCCATCCAGTCATCTCATCCTCTGTCATCCCCTTCTCCTCCTGCCCCCAGTCTCTCCCAGCATCAGGGTCTTTTCCAATGAGTCAACTCTTCGCATGAGGTGGCCAAAATACTGAAGTTTCAGTTTAGCATCATTCCTTCCAAAGAACACCCAGGGTTGATCTCCTTCAGAATGGACTGGCTGGATCTCCTTGCAGTCCAAAGGATTCTCAAGAGTCTTCTCCAACACCACAGTTCAAAAGCATCAATTTTTCGGCACTCAGCCGGATTCTGAAGGCTTTTGTGTTGTCAAGAATTTGATGGGCTGTGGTGTTCAGGAGGATTCTGAGGTAGTGTCATGCTGAGTAAGATTTTGAGGTGCTCCATGTTGACAAAGATTCTGAGGACCTACTGAGTTGAGAAGCAGCTGAGGGGCTTTTGTGTTGAGATGATTCTGAGGCATGCCATGTTGGTAAGAATTCTGAAGTGCTGGTGTGTTGAGTATCTGTGTGGATTATGAGTTGAGAAGGAACTGAGGGCCTGCTGTGCTGGGAAGGATTCTTAGGGGCTGCTGTTTTTGGATGGATTCTGAGGGGCTGTCATTTTGGGATGGTTTTAGGGACTGCTGTGTTGAGAATTCTGAGTGGCTGCTGTGTCAGAGGATTCTGAGGGCTCTTGTGTTGAGACGTATCTTCGGGGCTGCCACTCTAAGAAGCATCAGAAGTGCATGGTGAGACAGATTCTGATGGCCTCTGTTTAAAAAGAATCTTAGGGGCTGCTATGTTGAGAGGGATTTGAAGTGTTCAGGGTTGAAGAGTATTTGAGGTAGTGTTGTGTTGAGTACGTTTTGGAGGTGCTCCATGTTGAGAAGCATTGTGGGAGCCCGCTGTGTTGGGAAGGGTCTGAGGGGCTGTTTTGCTAAGAATGATTCTGAAGCGTGCCATGTTGGTAAGAATTCTGAGATGCTGCCGTGTTGAGGCTGATTCTGAGGGCTGCTATGATGAAAATGATTTTGAAGAGCTGCCGTGTTGAGGAGGATTCTGAGTTGCTGCCTTGTTGAGGAGGGTATTGAGGGCCTTCAGTGTTTGGAAGGATTCTGAGGGACTGCCATGTTGGGAAGGTTCTGAGGTGTTGTGGCTTAGATGGATCCTGAGGGCTACTGTGTGAGGAGGATTCTAGGGGCTGTTGTGTTGAGAAGGATGTGGGTGGCTTCTGCGTTCAGAAGGATTCTGAAGGGGTGCGGTGTTGAGGTGGATCTGAAGGAGTGTGGAGTTGAGTAAGATTTTGTGGTTGAGAAGGATTCCTAGGATCTGTCATTTGGGGAAGTTTTCAGGCTTAGGTGGTGGATCCCTGGAGGGGTTAGCGCGTTGATGAAGACACAGGCCACCCCCTGTGCTGGGCGCATCACTTTTGTGCTTCTTGGGCTGATGTGTTGGAATGTGTCTTTCTGAAGGTGAGTCCAGGTTTCTTGGATTGAAGGCTCATTGGAGGTCAGGGCTCTTTTACAGAGTCATTGGATTCATCAAGTGAAAATGACCATAAATAATGGTTCTGTGGACACTGAGGAATGGCCTGGAAAGCGAGGGCTCAGGAAGGAGATGGGTGGCCTAGTTGGCAGAGGTGGCTCTCCTGGCTTCAGGAATCCATCCATATGGATAAGAAGGGCTTGCACCCCAGCCCAAGATATGTGGGCCTCTTACTCGTGGAGATCTCTGCGCACCTCTGGGTGCGTGCATTCATTCCCTTGGCCTCTCTGACCACAGGAGTCTGCCTTCCTCTGAAGGGGGCGCCTCTGTACCGTGAGCTCAATGTGGATATAGCCCCTGTGTCTCTCCAGTAGAAACAAACCATCCTGGACAAGTGGTCATTTCTTTTGATTGCTGTCTTTATTGAGCAAGTGCAGAGAACTAGAAGGCTTCCTTTACAGCAGTACCAGCACCCCGTGTGGGCCAGGATCCAGCTCTGGGCACCCCGTGTGCTGTGGGGCCACCTCACCCTGTGTGCTTGCGGCCTCAAGCCACCTTGTGTCTCTCCTGGGCTCTCCCCTCCACCACCTGTCTGGCCCCTTCTATCAGCTCCCAATTCTCCATCTTCCTGTGACAGACAGAATAAACCAGTCCCAGTTTCTCGGATACTTTTCCCTGAGAGGTTGATGGGGTCTGTGTCCCCTGCCAATCAGCGTGGGCTCCGTGATGCTTGACTGGCAGAGGGTGGCAGAGGGGCCAGTGCCAGTCCCAGGCCTGGCCTTTAAGAGGACAGCACCTCCCTCCTTTGGCTCAGGGCCCCCAGCTGCTGAGGACGAGTCCTCTGGGGTGTCTGCTGGTGAGGAGGTGGGTGTGCTGAGCCCAGGTGTCCCCCACCAGGCACCCTGGGGGAGCACAGCCATTGAGGCCCCTCCAACACTCAGCCAGGTACCCCCAAGGGCTCACAGCCTGTGTGGTGTGGAGCAGAAACGGCTAGCTCAGCCCCACCCTAGTTCTCCCCCTCCACTCAGGCCATCTAATAATGGGGTCACCCTGGGGCAGGCTCTCTGGGCTCACTGCCTCTCCTTCCCTCCCCTTCCTGCAGTGTGGGACTTCATCCTGCCCAACGCCCCGCCGGCCTTGCAGCCCTGGTACACCGACCAGCGCTTCACCCTGACTCTGCTCTGCGCGCTGGTCATCCTGCCCCTCTCCCGCGCCGCGGAGATTGGCTTCCAGAAATACACAAGGTACGGGCTGCAGACTCCTCCTGGGGGTGATGGCTGGGGCTGGGTCCCCACCTCGGCTGGCGTTTGGGGGTGGTTTCTGTCTGCCTGGGATAGAGGAGCTGGCAGCATGGTTCTTTCCATTGGGAGAAGAGGAAAGAAATGTTAAATTATGAAAGTCATTCATGTGCATGATAGAAACTACAGATAAACAGAAAAGAAAATTGCCTGTAATAACAGGGCCTCCATTTTGTTACTTAATGATCCCAGGCTTTTTCTGCACCCACACACACATACACAGGCACGGAGACTCACGCACACACACACACTTTTCATTTTAC
The DNA here is from genome assembly GCA_917880005.1 of Nanger dama. NCBI lineage: Eukaryota > Metazoa > Chordata > Mammalia > Artiodactyla > Bovidae > Nanger > Nanger dama. Next base: position 9,808,064 of record CAKJTW010000012.1, on the reverse strand, counting down.
AGTCTGAGGCTCCACATATACTTTTGAAAAAATAAAGTCTGGCAAAAATCTTCGCACAAGTGTGCCACCCACCTTTCCCTGTCGTGTAGAGAAGTGGAACAGAGAAACAGCAGGCAGGACCCCAGAGCCCCCCAGGTGCCCCCCAGCCCTCTCCAGCTGGTCCTTCTGCATGCTGTGTCGGGGCTGCTCCGATGCCAGATCCCAGGGGCTGTGTGGCTGTTGCTGGAGAGATGATGCGCCCACAACGCTCACCGCCTCGCGGGTCCCGCTGCGTGGGCGTGGAGGGTGTCCCCTGCCTGGAGTGCCCTTCCTGCGTCCTATCGTACAGATAACTGGGGCCCAGACAGGAAGAACTTGCTGACCTCTTGCCAGTGTGGGCCGAGCTGACACTGAGAGCCCGCTCTGTATGGCGCCCCAGGCGCTGCCTCACCACGGTCGCCCCCTGAGGCCGTACTCTCTCGTGTGTTAGCATCCTAGGCACCCTGGCCGCTTGCTACCTGGCGCTGGTCATCATGGTGCAGTACTACCTCAGGCCCCAAGACCTCGCCCGTGAGCCCCGCCTGGCGTCCAGGTGAGTCTGGGGGATGGCTTCCTGGGGCTTCTGTGAGGGGCAAGGGCCACTTCCCCGCCCCGGCCCCCCCACCCCTCCATGGTTTGCACAGAGCCCTGGCTCGTCATGAAGTTCTTCAGGTGTCTGATGCTGTGGAGCTCAGCAAAAGCTCTTTTCCTTGTTCAGAACCACTCAGCTGCCGCTAGTGATGACAGGGTGAAGGACATGGAAGTACCACACGCCCACTAGCTGGGGCTCCTGGGTGGCTGCAGCTCTGCCCCACAGCGTGGAAGCACAGGGCCTGCCAGCAGGATGCGGAGGCCAGTGCAGCCCGAGAGGCCTGAGCGAGGCCAGAAGTAAGGAGTCCTGTAGGGATTTGGAGCTGCAGGGAGGACTTCCGTTTTGCATGGAAGCCATTTCAGGGTTTTGATCACAGCAGGGCCTTGAAATAAAATCTGGTGGCAGGCCAGCTCCAGGGCCCTGTGACCTGTGACGTCACCCAGGTCCCAGGCTCAGAAGGGCCCACCCTTGGTTAAACGCCCTGCTATCACCATCCTGAGATTCTTCACAGCTGCTGAAAAAGGGCCGGCACGTTCATTTTGCACGTGGTCCCACAAATCATGTGGGCCCTCCTGGAGGACAGATCAGAGTTGGAGCAGGAGAGAGAGGAGAGTCTGGGGTGACTCTGAGCTTTGAGCAGGGGGGGACCGAGGGCCATGCTGTTTCCTGGACTGTGTGGGATGGGGAGGAGCAGGTGGCTGGGGGAGGGTTTTGCTGGGAACATGTTAGGTGGGAAAGGCTTTGAGACACTAAATAAAGATATCAGGAGCTGTCAGATTGGAGTTCAGAGAGGCCCCAGCTGGAAGTAGAAATGTCAGCAGAGGTGGCATGCAAGGGCTGTGTGAAAACTGTAACAGCCGGTGGTCCTCCACCGGTCCTGGGGGCCCAGGAGAGGAATGGCAAGTCAGGAGCACTGTTTGCCTCCTGGAGCTGCTTGTTCTACCACAAACTGGGAGGCTGAAAGCAGCAGAAATCCCTGCCCTTGGTTCTGGAAGCTAGAAACAGAATATGAGGGTGTCAGTAGGGCTGCGCTCTCTCAGGAGGCTCCAGGAGGGTCCTTCCTGCCCCCTCGGTGTCCTGAGCTGCCGGCTCACTCTGGTGCTTCTTGGCCTGCAGGCGCTTTACTCCAGCTTCAGCGCTATCCTCACACAGCTCTCCCTGGGTATGTGTTTTCTTTTCCCTTAAGGGCACCAATTTTTGATCAACCCCCCAGCCTGCTCCAGCACGACCTTGTCTGAATTTAACCAAGGACCCTTTTTCCAAATAAAATTTCATTCTGAGATTCCCACTGGATATAAATTTGGAGGGGGATGGTTACTATAAACCCAGGACAGATGATGATAAAAAGCTGGGTCTCAGAGGTCAGTGAGCAAAATTTCAAGAATTTTAGGGTGTTCACCACTGAATACTGTTCCTGGGTCATGTGGGACTGAGCCGTGGTGCTGGATTTGGCCACAGAGGCCAGTGGGGATGAGGCTCAGGTGGATTGGGGTCAGAGAGAGGTCTTCTGAGGAGGAGAGGAGGGGAAGGGGCAGGAGGCGGGGCTCAGCGGACCCCACACGCCCGCCAGTACACTGATGGGGTAATCCCACAAAGCAGGAAAGGCAGCAGGAGAGGCCCGGATCCACTGCTGATCTGTAGCCTTGAGTCCACGCAGGGGAGGGCCTCGTGCCCTGGAGGTGCCTCCTCCAGGGCTGGAGCTCGGGCGTCATCTCCTGCAGGAACAGGAGGGGACAGTGCACGGCGCCCAGAGGATGCAGGCGGGCAGACGGAGCAGCAGCGGGCGTGGGGGCTCTGAGAAGCCAGCCTTCTGCTGACAGTGCTGTCGAGGAGGGTCTGAGAAGGCGGGGCTTGGCTGGAGGGCTCCCCAGGCTTAAGAGTCAGCCGGAAACACTGCACAGAAGGGAGACGCCACTGTGCGAGCCTCCTGTGGCTGCTGTACTGCCAAACACAGTGACTCAAAACTATACAAGCTTATTATCTTCTGCTTCTGATGTCAGAGTCCAGAATGACTCTCACTGGGCTGAACGCAAGGGGTCAGCAGTGGTGTGTTCTTTCGGGAGGTCTAGACAAGAATCTGTCTCCTGCCTTTCCCAGCTCCTAGGGGCGCCCACGTTCCTTGGCTCGTGACCCCTCCACAGTCTTCACAGCCAGCAAGGTTCCATCTCTCTCTGCTCTTGCTTCTGCAGTCACAGCTCCCTCTGAGCACAGCTGGGGAAGGTTCTCTGATGGCAAGGATCCTTATGATATATGGGGCCTAGGTAATCTGGGGTCATCTCCCATCTCAGAGTGCTGACCTTCATCACACCTGCAAAGTCCCTTGTAGGATATAAGGTCACAAACTCCCAGGTTCCCAGGATTAGGACGGGGCATCTTTGGGGGCCATTATTCTAGCACAGCCAGGAAACCCTGGTTGTATAGTGGGTGCTCTTTGTGCCCCGCCAACTGTGTGTCGCCGTGTCTGCTAGAGGCCAGACCTGGAGCTGCTTGGAAAGAAAGCTGGAGGGCCACCAGTCAAGGGCCACTGAGAGGGTCTGACCTTAAGAGTCTGCCCTGTGCACCCATCAGTTCTCTTAGGCCGCTTAGACGGAGGTCAAACCATCCTTGTCCTACTGGGGTCTGTTCAGATGCTGCCTATACCCTGCCCCCCACCCCGAGCCCCTAACCTCATTGGCGACAGACAGCCTCCAAGGAAGCTGGGAGTTCCTCCTAGCCATGTCCTGCCCACATGCTGCCTGTGTGGAGACTGTCAGGTTGTCAAACGTCAGCACTGCTGCTGCTGCTGAGTCACTTCAGTCGTGTGCGACTCTGTGCGACCCTGTAGACGGCAGCCCGCCAGGCTCCGCCGTCCCTGGGATTCTCCAGGCAAGAGCACAGATGCACCTAGAAGTGCAGCACTTTACATGGAGCTTCTGCCGCCTCTCAACCCAAGTGGACATGGCTGCTAAAATCTACTTTAGAGCTACGCTTCGTTACAGCTTGCTTGTATTATTTAAACCTCGTCTTAAGTTGAAGGTTGTTTTGAGTTTAACTTTTTGTAACAAACACCCGTTTTTATCTCTTTACAGTCCCTCCTCCTGGACCTCTGTATTTAGTGTCTTCCCCACCATCTGTTTCCGGATTTCCAGGTAACCTTGGCGTCTGTGTTGAGGAGGGCGGCATTTGCAGGCTGTGGTGACTGCCTGTTCCCTTGGGGGCAAGTTGCCTCCCTGTTGGGGGCGGGGAGGGAGGTTTGTGAACATGTTTGGGGATGAACCAGTCTGTCTCTAGGGGACCGTGCGTATGGGTTGGCGTCTGAGCTCAGCAAGCTCTGAATTTCAGTTGAACTTTGGAAGTGGCTCCAGTGACCACCACCAGCAGCAGCCCATTTGTTGGGTCTGAGGTTGAATGTGGGAGTCTGGGACCTGTGCCCCTCCTTTGAAAGTCCTGGTGGCAGTGTTGCCCCGCCTGGGGACCTGGAGCCGCCTTCCTACAGGTGGATTCTGCTGCAGGGGCTGGAGGCTTGCAGGCTAGGAGGGCAGGCAGGCGCTGGGCAGGATATATAGAATTTGATAGAATGTCGTGGAGTGAGAGCTTCTGTGTGTGGAATCTAGTGGGGGCTTCCGATGCAGCTCTCAGGGGGCAGATTCAGAGATGCCCTCTGCTAGGTGCTGAGGTCTAAGAGGAGTCTTGAGGAATGTGGGGAGGCGGCAGGTGCAGGGAGATGCTTCCACTGGAGATCCACGGAGGGGAGGGGTCCCAGGCTGGAGAGCTGCTAAGGTCTGGGTGAGGTGGGTGCTGGTGAGGGGCTGGAGATGGCTGTAGTAGGGGCAGGGCTCTGCTCCCTGCCTTCTGGTCTCTCTTGGGGTTCCCCAGTCTCCCCGCAGGTGGCAGCTGACCCCCTTTTTCCATTGCTTATTTTGGAAAGATTTGCCTCTCTCCTAAAGACAACCATCTACCCACCACACTGACAACAAAACGGCCCCATGTAGACGCGTGTTCACAAGGCAGAGGGGCTCAGGACTGACGGTGTCTCAGCTTCCTAGCCCCAGTGTCTTCACTTACCCCTCCATCAGGTCCTCTTTCTGTTCTTCATCTTACCCCCAACCATTTCTTGGAAGGGAAAAATCCTGAAACATTTCCATTTCTCTTTTTATAAATGAGTTGCTGTTGCTCCTGGGACTTAGCAAGCCGCTTACAGGATTTCTCACGTTTCGTCCTACACACCCAATATTTTGAAAGATGTAAAGCGATGATTTTGCTGTCAACTGTCTGGATGGAGTTTAACCAGCCCTCTCTCGGCTGCCCGAGCACCATATGGTGTAGCGGGCTCGTGCCAGTGGAGGGGAGGAGGGGCCGCTTTCCAGATGCTTGGAGGGGGTGCCCCCTCACCTTTGCCTCGGCTCCCTCATCTGATTCTCCTAGCAACGGAGGCCTGGGCTGCAGTTTCCAGGGACACGGGATGCAGAGATGGGGAGTTAGAAAGATATGGATGGTGGGGTGGGGGTGGGGCTGAGGACTAGTTACTGAGGCCAGGGATGGCGCTGCTAGGAGCCAGCTTGTGGAGTTGGGGATCTGGGGGTGGGGGGACCAGATGTAGGGGAAGGTGGAAGGGAGGAGGGTGAGGGGTAGGGCAGGGCTGTGCAGGGAAGTGAGGAGTCCCTATCATCAGTGGGAGTTCTGCCTCAGTTCAACCACACCCTTCCCCACACACTTAGCAATGGGGAGCCCCCTCCTGCCTGTACAGAATCAGAAAGAGGGACTTGTAGGGAGCAGGGGTTAGGGTGGGGCTTTGGTCCTAGCCACCCTGGCCACAAGTAATACTTCTCCTTTGTTTTGTTTTAATTGAAGCATGATTGATTTACGATATCATGTTAGTTTCAGGTGTACAGAACCGTGATTCTGGTAACTGAATATATGTGTATGTATGTTTTTTTCAGATTCTCTTCCTTTATAGGTTGTTACAAAATACTGAGTAGAGTTGCCTGTGCTATGAGTAGACCTTGTTTTATATATAGTTGTTTTATATATATAGACCTCTGTTTTATGTATAGCAGTGTGTATATGTTAGTCCCAAAGTCCGAATTTATCCCCCACCCCCTGTCCCCTTTGGTAACTGTAAGTTTGTTTTCTATGCCTGTGAGTCTGTTTCTGTTTTGGAAATAAGTTTGTTTGTATCTGTTTCTTTTTTAGGATGCCACATATAAGTGGTATCATATTTGTCTTAGTATGATCATCTCTGGGTTCATGCATGTTGTTGCAAACGGCGGTGTCTCATTCCTTCTTATGGCTGAGTGATATTCCACTGTGTGTCCATACACCGCACCTCTCTCCACTCCTCTGTCGATGGACACTTAGGCTGCTTCCATGTCTTGGCTGTTGTGAGCAGTGCTGCAGTGAACGTTGGGGTGTGTCTCTTCTCAAGTCCCGTTCCTCCAGATATGTGCCCAGGAATGGAATTGCTGGATCGCATGGTAGCTGTATTCCAAGTCTTTTTAAGGAACCCCCATGCTGGTCTCCACAGTGGTCTCCAGCTTACATTCCCACCAGCAGTGTAGGGGTTTCTCTTGTCTCTGCACCCTCTCCAGCATTTGGTATTTATAGACTCTGAGGATGGCCCTTCTGACTGGTGTGAGGTGGTATACCTCCTTGTGGCTCTGATTCGCGTTTCTCTGATAGTTCCCATTGTTGAGCATCGTTTAGTGTGCCTGTTGGCCATCTGTCTGGCTTCTTTTCTCTTGTTTCTTTTCTCTCTGTTTCTCAAAGCTCAGCAGCTTTGAGATATGACTTGCATGGGGTGCAACTCGCCCCTAGGTCTTTGGTATGTTCACAGAGTTGTGCAGCCATCACCACAGTCAAGTTTAGAACATTTCCTCCCCCTCCCCCAAAGAAACTTCTACCTGTTGGCCATCACTCCCCATCCCCGGCTCGTCCGCCGCCCAGTCCCTGGCAACCAGAATCTTTCTCACTGTCTCTGGATGTGCCTCTTCGGGATGCTGCCTGTAAGTGGAATCATACAGTAGCTGGTCCTCTGTGGCTGGCTTCTTCCACTCTGCATGGTGATTTCGAGGTGATTTCTGTGTGGTGTGTGTGTCAGGACTGCATCCCTTTTCACGGCTGAGTGATGCTCCGCTGTCTGCTGAGTCCACGGCTTGCTCTTCCATCCCTCAGCTGGGGGATGTCTGGGCTGTTTCCACCTGTTACCTACCGCGTGCTCCTCTGCCCCACACCCCACCACTTCGTGACTAGTCAGCCTGCTCTCAGCCAGATGCTGTCCAGTTCTAGATGCTGTCTCAGCAGGGCAGCCCTGCCCTCAGAAGCTTTATTCCCTCAAATAAGACCAAGAAGTACATGACCCAGGAGTCTCGGGACCCACAGGGAGGAAGGCAGGGCTCCATCCGGCCACCACCAACCATCTTTTCCCCACGCCTGGGTTCCCGAGTGCAGGAGGCGGGGCGTTGATGCCTGCTGGTCCTTTTGTATTTTGGGGGAATTTAAGTGCCCACTGCCTGGCTGAGCCGGCCTGCAGTGGGCTTCCATGAGGTCAGGGGGTCCCTGAGGCTCGCCTGTCATAGAAGGTGCGGTGGGCTTGCCCTGGGCTGCACGCCACCTCCGCAGCTAGAATCAGGAGTCCTGTGGCCGAGGTGCCCCAGCTACTCCCAGTATATGCTCCACGAGGGTAGGGGCTGTGGGGCTGGTTGATGGACTACCCTAGACTCACACCGAGGGGACCAGTGAGGGCCTGAGTGTGAGGAGCTGGGCTGGGCGCTGGGAGGCCTCATGGCTGCAGGTGGGGCAGAGGGATGGATGATTGAGTAATCCCAGGAGGACCCTCAACTGGCGGCCAGACTCCACACCGGGGATGAGCGAGGCGAGTGTGTCTGCTACCACACACCCAACAGACACTGGGCCAACAAGCCCAGCCGTGCTCACGTGGGGCCAGCAGGGGCGGGCTTTGCTGAAGGATGAGTGGGAGCTGGCCGGACCAGGGGCCACCCCTGGCAGAGCACACAGCACAGGCAAAGGCCCTGGGGCAGTGGAGAGGGACCGCTGTGGGCTGAGCTCGGTGGGTGAAGGGAGTCTTGAGCGTGGCAAGTGGCAGGCATAGATGGTCATTGTGCTGGTTTTGATCAGAAGGAAGTAAGTGAATGTGACGGTGGGAACCCTGTCCTGGGAGCCTGGGAAGTTCCCCGAACCCACAGGGCGCATCAAGAAACAGCAGCTCCTCCCTGGCTGCTCAGCAGGGTCTCCCTGGCTGCCCAGGACCTGTCCCAAGAAAGTCACATTGTAGGTGGGCTCTCGGCAGTGGTATATGTATTTTAGATTTTTAAAAATGTGATATAGTACATAGGAAGTGTATAAATCATAAGTATGTGTGCTCCCACAAAACCATCACCCCAGTGGGGACATAGAACATCATCAGCCCCCTGGAATGTTCCCTCGGGAGCACCATCCACCCACCCATACCACTGCTCTGCCCTCTGTCACCATAAATGAGGGCTGTCAACTGGGTTGACTTTGCCCCCCTCCCCCAGGGGACACCAGGCAATGTCTGCAGACACTTTTGATTGTCACACCTGAAGGGAGAGCCCGTCATCTCGTGGGTCAAGGCCGGGGTTCTGGTCCACATCACACCGTGCACAGCACAACCCCCAGCATCAACAGTACCATGACTGAGGACCCCATGCTGGCTTGCTTGACTTGTAACTTTAACTTCACATATGTGGAAACATTCTTCTCTGGCTGCTTTCGCTGCACGTCACAGCCGCGGGGCCTCTGTGACGGGGCCTGCAGTTGTGTTTACCCCCTTTCGGTGCCAGGTAATATTCCACACGTGAATATCTACAACTTGCTTCTCCCTTCTGCCAACTGGTGGGCTTCTGGGTCACTGCTCACATTCTGGGACAGTGGGGCTCTCCCGAGGGTGCCAGGGGGCTCTGGTGCATTCTGGCCTGGGTCCCACTGGCCCTGCCCCTCTCTTGCAGTGTCACGAAGCTGCTGTGTCCGTCTTCTGCAGCATGCGCCGCCAGAGCCTCGGGCACTGGGCCCTGGTCTCCACGCTGTCCTTGCTGGCCTGCTGCCTCATCTACTCGCTGACAGGTGAGGCCCGCCTGGGGCGCCCAGGGCCTGGGGGTGCGGCAGTAGGAGAAACTGGGCACAGCGCTAAGTGGTTGGAGCGTCTTTGGTCCCTAACACCCTCAGGAGAGTCCACGATTCATAGAGGAGGACACTGTACCCAGAGGACTGCCTCAGCTCAACCAGGGTCTCATCTAAGCTGAGACAGAAACCCTGGCCGACTGTCTCCCCACACCCCCTTCCCTATCTGGAAGGATGGCAGGTGTGATGCTGTCAGCGTGTTACATCTGGTGTGGTTTACAGGACACCCTCTCGGATACAGTGGGCTTGAGCATCCGCACACTGGCGCGGGAGGGTCTTCAGAGGTGGCAGTGTTTGGCTCACAGAAGGGCTGCCACACCCGAGGTCCCACAGCTCATCTAGCCCAGGGCCTGGGCTCAGGCTGACTCCTGGCTGCTTTCCTCCAGCCCGGCAGCTTGCTTGCTTTCATTGGCCTGTCAGAGCCTCTGATTCAGGAAGCCCCAAGGCGGCCACACACATGTTGGGGGCCTGGACATTTGCTGGGTGACCTCTGTCTAGCAGGGCTCTGTAGCCCCTGGGTCGGACCCTGTGACTGAGGGTCTCTTCCAGATGCTGCAGGGCCAGCAGGATCATGGGATGGGCCGAAAGCCAAAGCTCAAAGGTGGGGGGTCTCAGGACAGGGCAGGTGACTAGGAGGCAGTGCTAGATTGTGAGGGAGGGACCTGACTGCTACTGTAATAAGCCGTGTTATTCCAGATGGGTGTTGACATTGGGCCTTGATTTTTCCATCAGGAAAATGGATGCATAGCCAGCTGCTTTCTCCGGGTACTGAGAGAGTGGGGGAACAGGGCACAGAAAGTATTAGTCAAAGTGCTTCCAGTCCATCCTGGAACCTCGTATGTAAATGCTGAGCTGTTTGGGAGGAAGACAAGGGACAGTCTTGCCCAGCAGGTCTTGAAGTTAGAAGAACCGAGGATTCTGTAGGCTGAGGACAGAAAGCCTGGGGAGGTTCTAGAGCCTACGGTCAGCTCCTGGGGGAAACCTCAGCAACAGTGGAGGTGGGTGCTGTCAGGGTGTCAGGGTTGAGATGGGGGACCGGCGTTTTTCTCACCAGCTTTCCTGGGTTCTCCTGTGGCCCTCGCAGGTGTGTACGGCTTCCTGACCTTTGGGACAGACGTGTCTGCTGACATCCTGATGTCCTATCCAGGCAGCGATGGGGGTCGTCATCGTTGCCCGGGTCCTCTTTGCTGTGTCCATCGTGACCGCCTACCCCATCGTGCTCTTCCTGGGAAGGTGAGGCCAGCTCGGGGGACAGGGTTCAGGGTGGGGCACACCGTCCATCAAGCCTGGCACGTGCTGGGCACCACGCCCTCCTGTGTGTCGTGGGGGTGGTCGTCACCTCCCTTTCCTGGAGGAGGAGACGGGGCGGGGGAGTCGGATGGTTTGCCCAGCGTGGCCCAGCTGGTGTCAGGACTGCAGCCTAGTGCCCTGGCCAGAACCTGACCGCCCGGCGAGGCCCTACCGATCAGCTGCTCATGTGCGGGTGTCCCTGGGGATCGAGGCCCTGCTGTGGAATGGGAGCCCAGTGGGGTGTGTGGGGCAGCTGGGGGACTCTGGGGCACCCAGCGTGGGCCACGGGCCGCTCACATGGGAGCTCGTGGTTTCTGGCCTGCAGGTCGGTGATGCAGGACTTCTGGAGGCGGGGCTGTGGCAGGGCGTGTGGGCTGCGGGCCCTGGCTGAGCCCTCGGGGCCATGGGTCCGGGATGCCGCTGACCATGCTCTGGGTCACCGTGACGCTTGCCATGGCCCTGTTCCTGCCCGACCTCAGCGAGATCATCGGCATCATTGGCGGCATCAGCTCCTTCTTCATCTTCATCTTCCCAGGTGAGGCCCTGGCTCCCCCGGCCGTGGGTCCTTCCCAGCTCCCTGCCTTGTGAGGCCACGTGGAGGTCAGGGTACATGGGAGCCCATGTAGGTGGGATGGCTCCCAGCCCTGTTTACTGAGCCAGGGCCAGGGCTCTGCACACCTTCCCTCGTTAAAAACCTCAACAACCCTTGATGGACATACGAGGTGGGGTGCTGTCATCAACCCATCCTGCAGACAGGAAGACTAAGGCCCTGAGGCCTCTCATGCGGAATAGGTAGCATGTAGCAAATCTGAGTCAACCTCAGCCACCCTCTCAAGGCTGCCACTCACTGTAGGATTTTATCTTATTTAAATGTTTTCAACTACATGAAACTTGTGTGGTTCAAAGGTGCCCCTCAAACACCTTTCTCCTCCCCCAAACCTGGGAGGTGAATACAGTTTCCATGACTGGTGGGTTCCTAGGAAACCTTCCCAGTGTGAGGATGGTGTGAAATTCCTGTTGAATTGGCCTGACCATTATCCTGGCCTGGGAGATGCAGGGTAGCCAAGGCTGGGACTCCCGGGGAGGAGGGAGCATCCAGGGGCCGAAACCCCAGACCCGGGCGGTGCCTGGCGCTAGAAGGCGGTTTCAGACGGCAGTGGGGTCTGATTCTCTCTGCCGACCCCCCACCACCCCCAGCCCTGGTCTGGGTCAGATGGCCTCAGCCATGTGGTATCTTAAACACACAGGATTGGCTGGGCGTCCATGTCCTGGGTGGGGCCTTTTAACTCCAGCCATTTCTGTGCTGGAAAGGACAGGCTGGGACAGGCTTGGGAGCAGGGAGAGATCACAGGCTCTTTAGGCTGAGCTGTCTGACTTCGAGTCCCAGCAGCACCATTAAAAAGAGGAAAAAAAAAACACAACAAAAAAACAGACAATACAGACAGCTGGCGGCTGTCAGATGCATCCCAGGTGTTGGTCCCCCGACCTGGCCCTGACTTACACCATCTCACCAGAGACGAGTGTGGCTGTCACTGTTGCTGGAGAGACACGGTGCTAGAGGGTGTTGAGCAAGGACCCCACAGCGGTGCCATGGGCCATGCGCTCTCTCCTCTTACCAGGCGCAGGGGAAGTCCATGGAGCTACTGTGGGCAAAGGCTCTGCTGGCCTCTTGGGTCCCTAGGGGCTGCTGCGTGTTGGCTGAGCTCTGTAGAGCTTGGGGTTGCTTTGGGTTCAGTGACAAAGAGCTGCAGTGACCCAACTCTCCCCCGCAGGTCTGTGCCTCATTTGTGCGATCAGCGTGGAGCCCATTGGACCCCGAGTTAAGTGAGTGTCTGCATGCGAGGGTGGCGCGAGGGCGTGTGTGGAGCTCGGCTCCAGGGGCATGAGATGTGGTCAGACCTGTGGGGTCCTGCCGAGGAGGGAACTGCCGGCCAGGCTGGGAGCAGCCCTTGTCTGCACAGCGACGGGTAGCTGAGCCAGGAGGGTCCAAGCCAGCGCTCCACTGAGTCCATGCGTCACTGCCTTCCACGCTGAGGGCTGTGGTCTATGGTTGGAGCTGTCTGTGGATTTGAGGTCTTCCTGGCAGCTGGAGCACTGTAATCAAGCATCCTTCTCCAGGGCAGGGTGGGTGCAGGCTAGTCCTGTTGCCCCACAGACCCTTTTTCCACCTGAGGTCATGGTCATGGGCTCCAGCTGGGTGTGACTTTGGGGGTGCCACCACTCAGCCCTGTACAGAAAGATGCTTTTGCATCACAGCAGCCATGAACGTGGGTCCCACTTGTGGGCCTGTGCCTTTTTCCCCTTCCTCTGGCCACACGGAGACCAAGTTTGGTCTTCCCACAGTGGCAGACTCGGTTGGGTTCCCTGCTGGGTTGCGAAGTATTTTTCTGGATGACTCTAAAGCTGACTTGGGCTGAGCACCAGCCCCGATGGTCTGCGGCGGGGCGGGGAGCAGGGAGGGGTCCTACATAGTCTGTTCCCTGTAGTGCCCTTTCAAGTGTTGCTGCTTTTCTGTGGCGCCTCAGGCCGAGTTCATGGAGCCGTTACTGATGGGCTTTCAGGGGATTTTGAATCCTAGCGCTGCCTTAGGGCCTTCTGATCCATCAGAGCTGCTCCGAGGAGCCCGCAGCCCCTTCACGTTCCCTCACTCCCCTCTTCAGCCGGGTGGGTGTTCTTGGCACTGAGCTGCCACTCTGCGATGCTGTGTAACTGGAGATGGTCTTTCCATGACAACGGGCCCCGTGGCCTTTGTTAATGGGGCTAGAAATATCCCTGCCGTTTTGTGGGAATCTTATTATCACGGCTCTCGCCTCGCTGTCTGCCTCGTCTCTCCTGGTTACGTTATGAAGCGCGTGGATGTGGCCTCGGCCACCAGTTCCAGCCACTCTGTCCCCTCCTCCCTGGCCCCAGCCGCTGTTCCTATCTGTGTGACTTGGGGCTTCTCCTTTCTCACTTTCAGGAGGCTTCAACCCCACCCCCAAGGAAAAGGAGCAAAAGGGGGTTTGAACCTTATGTCTCCCTCCCCCGTTCCTCTGTCTTTAGTAAAGCACCGGCAAGAATGAGGTTAGGAAGCAACAGTTGGGAGTTAAATTTTTTTTCAACTGTGGGGGTGCTTTACTTCCTGTTGTCTCAGAAACCCACCCCTACAGGTAAAGGGAGGGCAACTGGAATTGTTTACAAATTGGTGACTCTACTGGGCTTCACGTCATGAGCGTTGGACACGTGTCTGGCTCTTCTGTGGGAAACTGGAAAAGCACGCGGTTGACGTGGGTTCGTTGACTTGGCAGGTGCTGCCTGGAGGCCTGGGGGTGGTCTCCGTGCTGGTCGGCGCCTTCATCTTCGGGCAGAGCATGGTGGCGACCGTCATGGAGCTGCTGTGAGGGGTGGCCCGCTCTCCAGCAGGATGGGGGCCCCTGCGGCTGCCTGCATCTGGCCGTGAGAACCATGTGACCTCTTCATTAAGAAGCTGGAGAAACTGACTCGTCCGTCCTTCCCAGGCTGTGCCTCTGGGCTTCCGCTGGGTCCCAGGGTGTCTGGTGCGGTGGTGAGACGTGGCGTAGGCCCTACACATGATCACAGACTGGGGGGCTTCAGGCCAGAGTGGCGGGAGCTCTCAGTCTGGAGCCTGGGAGTCTGGGGTCAGGGTGTGTGCGGGCTACGTACCCTCTGCCCACTTGCCGCCTCCAGCCCCCTGGTGCCCACTGGCCGCCTTTGTGCTCCTGGGCGTGTCTGCACCCACCATCTCAGCCTCCAGCTACCTGTGTCCACGTGTCCCTCTTAAAGGGCCCAGGGTCCTCATTTGATATGACCTCATCTTAGTTACTTACTTGGGATGTGCAAAGAGCCTCTTTCCAAGTAAGGTCACATTCACTGTTTCCTGGGGTTAGGACTGCAGCTTATGTTTCTGGGGGACAGTTCACCCCATAACTGGGGGGTAGGTGCTGAGGCTCAAGGAACCCTGCTTTGGGGTGTTGGGATCAAAGACATGAGATGAGGGCATGGCTCGGTGGGGGAGAGCCCAGGGGGCTGGGGGTGCCATCTGCTGGGGATGGCAGGGCACTCAAGCTGGTGCTCAGGCCAGGGCATGGGGGGCCCGAGGAGAGGAATACCCGGACTTGGCCTCTCTCTGGTGGGTGGGACCCCAAGGAGAGGCCCCTGTCCTCCCACTGGCTGGACCGGAAGAGCCTGGAGGCCAAGCGCGCTGTCTGCTCTGTGGGTCCCTCCCGACCCTACCCCGATTCTGGGCTGAGGAGCTGTGCCTGCAGCCGTGGTGCAGCGGGGTCTGCGGGGTCAGGGTGGAGGACTGGCCACTGCTGCTGCGTCAAGCCACTGTGCTCGCTCGTGCTGAGCCTGCCCAGGGCCTGTGACCCCTTGATGGACGTGGCTGGATTCAGGCCGCTCCTCCTGTGCCCCAGGACGTCCACCGGAAGCCAGCGGTGCCTGCGCCTGCAGGGGCTGACATCTGAGGACACCTCCCCCAGGTAGGCAGTGGCTGGGTCGCGCTTGGTCACATCGGGTGTGTGCAACGTTGTCTTGATGGGACTGTCATGTAGTTCGCCTGTTTCCCAGCTTGTCTCCCTGTGCTGATGTTGCTTTGAGACGTTGATTTCACATGCCACAAGGTCAGAGTGTGCAGTCTGGGTGTCTGCACAGAGTGGCTCCGCTGTCAGCAGTGCCCAACTCCCATGTGTTTTTAGCCCCAGAGAAACCCAGGTCCTGCAGCCCTGACGCCCCCTCCTCTCTCCCGCCGGTCCCCGCCCCAGAGAAACCCAGGACCTGCAGCCCTGATGGCCCCTCTTCTCTCCTGCTGGTCCCCGCCCCAGAGAAACCCAAGACCTGCAGCCCTGATGCCCCCTCCTCTCTCCTGCCAGTCCCCGCCCCAGAGAAACCCAGGACCTGCAGCCCTGACGCCCCTTCTTCTCTCCCGCCGGTCCCTGGTGACCGTGGCTCTGCTCTGTCTGTATGGACTTGCCCGTTCTGGACATTCCGTATGAATGGATGCACACGATACATGTTCTTTTGTGTCTGGCTTCTTGGACCTAGCATACGTTTTCAAACATTTTTACAGGTGAGGGAATCGAGGCTTGGGAACCTCATGGCTGCCTGTCCTGTGAGCTTCAGAGTTGGGTTGGGACTGATGAGGGGTTGAATTCCATCGTGCGTCTTCTGAGCTGTAGCCAAGGAGGGGGGAACTAGCCGACCCTGGGGGCAGGGCTGGGGCCTCTGCCCATCCCTCCCCCACAGCGCCCTGGCTGTCCCTGAAGACTCTGACCCCATGAAGGGACACGGGACCCTTCTCCAGGTGCTCTGATCAGCCCCACACCTCGTGTCCTCCTGAATGAGGGTCTCAGAACCAGCATGTGAGCCAAGAAGTGAGGTCATGGAGCGTTTAGCACCCGGAGCTGGTGTAGATGAACAGAGAGTTACATTAACCCTGCATGCTTGGCTCCGGGCTGTTGGCTGGGAGGCTGGGCCATGATAGGAGGGTCCTGGGTAAGAACCAAGCATGGCGGGTAAAGGGCATGCTTAAAGGGATGCTGTGTGATAAGCGGCTTAAAGAGTCAGACCACTCGTTTTGAACACTATTTGCCGTTTGCTTTCTCTAAATCTGGGAAGTTTATTATGAACTTCCCCCAAGAATCCATTTCCCCATCAGCCAAACAGAACAGGTTTACTGTGTGTGAGGCAACGTGAGAATTAAAAGGTGATGCTGTATGTACAGCAGCTGGTGGGGGACCCCAGCAATGGTGGTCTCATTTCCAGAAAATCTAGGTTGAGGTGAGGAGGTGAACACAGATCCAAGGGGAAAAGGGAACGACCAGACACGTGGGCTCCCTGCAACATAGGAGAGGATGGCAGGGAGGGGGTGGCCTGACACTGGTGCTGGAAGGGTGGGGGGCTCCTGGAGGGGTGACGAGGATGGCCCCCAGGCACCAGCGTCCCGCCTCTGACAGGCACAGATGGGGCTCCCATAGGACTGAGCCTCAGATCAGGCGTGATCGTGCAGGGTGGGAATGCAGACAGACACGAGGCTGAGGTCCGTGTTCCGGGGGCAGCGCCAAGTCCCCTCCACACTGTGCCCCTCTACCAGGGAAGCAGCTGCAGGATGGAGGGCTGGAGTGTGTGTTCCAGCTCAGGGTGGTCCTAGCATGGGCCGTGGGTCTGGCATGTCTGGGCTGACCCCACCTGCCGCTTACCAGCTCTGTGACTGCGGCCGGGCCCGTCCCTGCTCCCAACAGCCCTCAGCCTCAGGTGACTGACCCAGGAATCCTCCGTGAGTGTGGTTCTCAGCCCTGGTGTCCTTCCTTGGAGCTGGGGCAGCAGCCCCCACCCCTTCCTTTCCAATGCTGGCCCTTGGCTTTCACCCTCTTCACTCCCCTCTGAAAGGAAGCTGCGGACAGCCACTCCTTCCCTGGATAGCAGTGAGGCTGAGCTTAGACCCACAGAGCGGGGCCCACCACAGGGTCCTGGTCCATCGATGGTGATCCCCGTGCTGGCGTGTAGAGACCCTCCTGTCTCAAGTGACCACTGTGAACAGGTGACCAGTTCCGCTCGGAGTGGCCTGGGCTACAGGGGTCTGTGCATTCTGGGCCAGAGCACTCCCAGTGGCTCAGGTGCCCCTGCGGGACCACGCAGGGTCCAGCCCAGCCCCGAGGGGGTGGCCTTGCCCCACCAGAGTGGTGGCCGCACCACTCCCACGCGGGCTTAGGTCCTGGACTGGACACGAGGAACACAGGTGGTGAACGTGTTTGGGCAAGTGAGTGGACTGTGACGTTTTTGAAAGAAATGAGATTCAGGTAACATAAACCATTTTGAAGCTGGAGCCCCTCCACACCACTGAGCATCCTGTTCCCAAAGGCGTTCCTGCACAGTCACTCCCCACCAATCCCTCAGCTGCTTCCCACTTCTAGGGGTTTAACTTCCAGACATCCCGTGTGAACAGAGTTGTACTGACGTGGCTGCCTGTGCCCGTGAGGGCACCGTGCTGCAGCCTGGGCCAGGACGTCGTCCCTCCCTAAGGCTGATCTGCAGTCCGCTGCACAGATGGCCACGCTCAGGAGTCCACTCACCCACTACACACACTTGTGTGTTCCCACGTGTGAACACGTAGGCACAGGACCCTGCTTCACTGTGTCAGTTCTCTGGGGCCTCGTACACTCCCGGGGTGGAGCTGTGGGGTCGTGTGGCAACCCGTGTCCAGCTGTTGGGGGAACCTGTGTTAATTTGGGGCCGTTGCTCCCCGCCTGCCTACACTGGGTGTGAGGTGGTCAGGGGGCAGGGCAGGGCACAGGCGGTGGCCCTGGGTGCTCCAGGTTTGTTCCCTGCCTGTCAGGGTCTCGGGTTCCCCGCCTGCCCATCCCAGGGCGCCACAGGAGGCAGCGAGGGCGCCAGCCCCAAAGGGCAGAGTGAGTAGAGGCTCTCACACCTTTTCCGGAGGGTGCGTGTCTGCTCTCTTTGGAGCCTGCTCTTTCCGGGGCTGCAGTCAGCACAGATCTGTGAGATGGGAGGGCTCAGACCGGGGTGGGCCCAGGGAACAGGGGCACCTCAGCTGTACCTCCAAGAGCCCCAACCCCTGAGGATACTGTTGCTGAAGCAGCAGAGCAGCTCAGAGCGGTCCGGGCGCTGGGGAGGTGTGTGTGTGGGTGGTGGGGATGGCTCTTACGGAGATCCCCCGCAGCAGCCTTGGTGCGAGCCAGGCAGCTCCTGGTCTCCAGAGGAGGCTTCTCCCCCCGTTTCCCAGGAAAGAAAACAGAGGCTGAGGGAGGCTGGCTGCAGGGACGCAGCTGGGATTTGAGTCTGGCCTTCACCCTTCTGTCAAGGCCCCGTGGTTGCACTGGTTTTGCGTGAGTTGCTGGCATCAAGCCCTGGGAGGCCGTGTGAGAGGGACCTGCGGCTTCATGGCTCCACGGCTGCCCGAGGAGGCAGAGCCCCACCCGGCCGGGGCTGCAGAGATCAGACCTGGTCCTGCCATGAGGGCGCCGTGGCCCAGCTCCCTTGTCCTCGTGCCTGGCAGTTCTGCTTCCTCCTCTAGGAAAGGGACGCAGGGCCCTCTCCTTTCTTGACCCCTGAGACTTCTGTGTCCTGTTGCTCTCCTGCAACTTGGCCAGGGAAACAGAGGGGAAGTCACAGAGCATCCAGAGTCGAGTTTGAATGAAGTCTGGGGCCTGGCCTTCTGTCTGGCCGGAACACCAAGTTGATAGTGTGCAGTGAGAGAATGTGTCCAGTCAGGTCTGGCCTCTGCCCTTGGCAGTTATGGCCTCTAGGAACCTGGAATGTCCCCCCTGACACAATGTGGGGTCTTGGCTCAGGTTTCATGGCTAATAACGTGGTTTCCCTCCCCAGCTGTCACAGAAAATGGCACACACACACAGCTGTCCCCAACGGGAGTTTATTTGGTGCCTCGCCCTGGGCGGCTGTTTGCCCAGTAGGGCACTGCTACGTGGGGTCTACTGCCACCTGTGGGCTCAGCCCAGGCCTAGGGTGGGCACTACAGGGTCTCAGCCCCCTACCACGTGGAGGAGTGGCAACCAGGAAGAGTGAAGGGGAGGCGGACGGCGACTGGTCATGCGTGGCCGTCTGCTGGCGGGGGGGTGGCCGCCCATCACCACCGCCCTCCAGCGTCAGCAGGGCCCCCGGCAGCTCAGACACTGCTCTGCCGCCAAGGGTGGGGCAGGGGGTGCCAGGAGAGGGGTGCGCCTTACTTTGAACATCGGGAAGAGACACTCTTATTTGGAAGTATACTGAAAAGACAGCTAGTATACCAAAGTTTCTAGAAAAGAGTGGACATCCTTCGTCAGAGGGAGCAGGGCGGCAGACTCATCTGTGGGACCTCGGGAGGCGGTCAGTCACGGCCCAGGGTACACCAAGCAGCTGGAGAAGAGAGACGGGTTTATGGCGGGGGTGGGGGGCAAGAAGCAGGTCCTGCCCCTGCTCAGGGCAGAAGAGCGATGCCTGCAGTCCCTCCTGCTTCCGGTGCCCCAGAGGTGCTTGCTGGTTGTCCCCCAGTGGTGCATCACATGTCTGAGTAGCAGACTTGCCTTTACATTGCCCGTATGCCCATTTGAAACAGTAAATGTAAGCTTGCCAGGACGTGAACTTGTCTTCCCACCGCGGCCTGGTAAAGCCGACTTGACAGAGGAGCCCCTAATTCACTGACAGAAGAAACTGATGTCTGGTTAAAGGAAATGTGATGGGAAAAGTATCTGTAAATAAAATTGCTCTTGGGTCTGTAATTTTGTACCTGCTGCTCCAGTAGCTCAGTATTTTCTGGAGCTAACATCTAAACTGGGCTCTATTCAAAAACTGGAGTACCATTTAAAGCTGCCAGCCCAGGAGCGGGGTGTGCACCGCAGTCTCACAGGTGGGTGACTGGCGGCCCTGTTTACTGATGGGTGCTTTAAAATTGCCTGTAGCCCACCATCAAGGAGGTGAGGGGGAAACTTATCTTGCCAGTTAGAGCATTAGATGCTTTCTTGGCCCTGGAGTTCTGTGAAACCCTTGGGGGAGGGAAAGTGATGCTGGGGAAGAAATGGGGGTTAAATTATGTAGAAGGGGGTGTTCACATCTTCTGCCCTCTCCCAGAGCCAGGACAGCTGTCTTACCTGTGCCAGGCAGGCCCTCGTTCACCAGCTGCGCCATCCAGTCAAAGGGTGGCTTTACGTGATACAGGGGCTGTAGCTATTTCGCATGTTTGACTTTCCACAGGTACAAAAATGGTTTCGGATTTTGTTACATTTCCGAAAAGTGCACACAGTGTCGGAACTTTACATTGTATAGACCTGTTGTTCACTCACCCTAGGCTTCCCTGTCCCTCACCATCTCCTGGAGTTTGCCAAAGATCCTACATGCTAGCATTTGGCAGTTAGTGTTTTATAGGAACCACAGTTCTTGGTGGCTACATATGTAGATATAATAATTATAGACTATGTAATATACACACACACATGACTGCATCTGTGGCTTTTTCGTATACTAAGTCCTGTCTCAGTGTTGCAGTCATTTTTAGAGTTATTGCAATGAGTATCATGTGTTCTCAAATCTGTAGAAGTCCAGCCTGCCCCACGCTCGGCTCGGGGCCGCCTCCCACCTGGCACCCGGGGCCCCAGCCTTCCTGCCTCGAGGCCCCCTCTGTTGAGCACTCACTCGTGGACTACACTTCCTAGCAGCTAAGAGAACAGAAGGCTTCCTGGGTGGCTCAGTGGTAAGGAACCCGCCGGCTAAAGCAGGAGACTCAGGTTCAATCCCTGGGTCAAGAAGATACCCTGGAGAAGGAGATGGCAACCCACTCCGGTATTTCCACCTGGGAAATCTGGTGGACAGAGGAGCCTGGTGGGCTACAGTCCATGAGGTCACAAAGAGACACGACTGGGCACCAGGACACCAGCAAGAGAACAGAAGAGTCTGTGGGCGTCTGGGTCTTGGTGCCGCTGCTTCTGCCAGGCCTGAGGTGTCCCCATTGCCCCCATCGCTGCTCCAGACCCCCTCCCCAGTACCTGGCACAGAGATCCGGGAGAAGGCCTCAGGCTGGCTCAGCGTGTCCACCTTGGCATGCCGGAACGCCCTGCACACAGGGCTCTGTAGGTGCCTGCAACCCAGGCGGACGCCAGTGAGCTCCTGGGCGTCGGAGCGGGCTCTGCACCTGACCCTGGGCTGGGGGCTCTGACTAGTCAGCCAAGCTCAGGGGCCAGAGCCCTCATGGGAAGGTATGAAGGCCCAGCATGACTGCTGGGGCCCCGAGGGTAGAAGAGCCTGGTTCTCGCCTCCCTGTGAGCAGACTTAAAAGAACTTTCTTTCTGGAATTTTATCCTTGGGCAGCAGTTTCTAAACAGGAGCACCCTTGGCCTCAGCTCCCAGGGCTGGTGAGAAACCCAGAATCAGAGCCCAGGTGAAAGGGTGCAGGACCAGCCTCCTGCGTGGTGGATCCTGCTGGGACCCCAACTCCTCACTCACCCCCGCGGGCTGGAAGCCAGAGAGCATGTGTGCCAAGCCTACCTCTTCCACTCCTCCTCCGTCTCCCAGAACTCGTAGACCACGAAGGTGACGCCGTCTGCCAGCCTCACGGCGGCAACGCTGCAAGAGCAGAGGCCGGAGTCAGTGGCCACCCCAGGCTGCTGCTCCCAGGGTGCAGAGAGGGCCCCCAAGCCCATCCCCACCACTGCCCTGCCCACCCCCACAAACAAGCCCAGACGGGCCGCCGCACCAGGAAGCAGGTTCCCAGAAGCTGTGGCCCAGGACAGGGTCCTCCTGGAACACGCTTCCTTTCTGATCAGAACCCCCAGCACCGCCACCTGGTCTGACAGCTGCATGTACAGCTCTGCTGTCTGGAGCGAGGCCTGGCCCATACAGGGCCCAATGCATGGCTCTTGAAAAATTCTAATGAAATGCCGTTTTTTAAAAGGACTTTATATTCATTAAAAAAAAACCTGTTTTTTTCCCCAATCTGTAACATCCATCTTTATTAGAAACAGACTTTAATACATGACAAATAGAGACTCTATAGATTAAAAAAAACCTAACAACTTAAAGTGAAAAGTAGTAGCAACTGAAAAAGATCTTGAAAACATGCCAGTTTAGAGAATAACTTTCCTCCTATCTAGTAAACCATTCTGTGATAAAAATCTGATATAAAAGAATTTCTACTATGTTAATAAAAGTTATGTGAGGCATTATAAACTTACTAATTTTGTTTTCTTTCCAGATTATCTCCAAGATCAGATGAAGTTATGATTTTAAAAATCTGATAGCAAAGTTATTGACTATTAAAGTCATTATTTATAACATCAACAATTTTATACAAATACTGGGTAAAGTTTTTTTGTACAACTGGGAAAATCATTTTCTATTTCTTTTCTAGACATGTTTTGCATGAAGGCAAAATATTTATATCTTGTTTTTCTTTGCCATGAAGATTCTTCAAAAACGCTTTTCAAATACATTAGCCACATTTTCATAGCTATATTCTAATTTTAAGTGGGTTAAATAATAAAGAGAAGAATATGGTCAAAAAGGTACCCAGGGAATCATCAAGAAAAAGAGAGAAAAATTTTTTTCCTGAAACATAAACTTAAGTTTAGAAAAGTTTCTTCTATGATGTGGCATTGTTAGGGGATAAATTTCATAGGGTCGAATCAAACCCCCTTCTCACGATTTCAAGTTCTACATGATCTTAAGGACCAAGATAACATGCTGTGAAAAACAGTATGGCAAGTTATCTGGAGTACAAACTTAAGATTCTCTAAATGATAAAGGTTACCCATAGAGGAAACTATCAGATTTACTTCAAAGGAGCTAAACAACCTTCTTTTATCCAGGTACATATATAAGCAACATTCCATACCATTAAACACTCGCTCCTTTTTGAAATATTTTGGCTTCTAGCACACCAGTCTCCTAACTTCTAGCCTAAAAACCTACCTTTAAAAATAAAAGCATCTTCCACGCTGTCCTCTGTAATCGTTGTCTCATTTAATCCTTAGAAACAGGCCTGACTGGAGTCCCAGGCCACTCCTGCCTTTCCCGTCTGAGACCCAGGACACTCACCTTGTTCCAAACAGACGGACAGACCCAGGCTGGGGTCTAGAGCAACGGTGGGGGGCGGGTTGGGGTTTTGGCCTCTAAGAAGGTGGCCGACCAGAGCAGGGTCGGGGAAGAGAGGGAGGCCCGGCCTCTGAGATCACAGCGCCGCCCCTCTGGCCTCTGGGCAGCCCTCCCTGCTCCTCTTTCCCACACGCTCAGCAGCACAGAGCCCCCAGCATCCCTTGGAGAAAGGACGCCCATCGCTTGCGGCGTCCGCTGCATAATCACAGCAGCTCCAGGTTCTGCCACTCAGGACGGAAACAGGGCTGCGAATCACGTCATTACTTCATTACCTCCAGCCCGAGGTTACCCGCCAGCTGTGGCTCCTGTCTCGATGATGGGATGGGCTCGGGCCTGCGTGCCACCTGGTCATTAAGGAGACCCTGGCCCCGCCCAGAGGTGGCCTCGCTCCTTAGAGACTGCCCTGCTGTGGACAGAGGTCACCAAGGGATGGGCTTCGTCTCCATTTGGTAATTGCAGTGCAGAGAAAAGCAATTACAGGGTTTGAGTTTGCTTGGCTGACACACTGGTTTTAGGGGCGCGGGGCAAGGCCTCTGGCTGGGAGGACACAGAGTCATGCAACAAACAGGGCGCCCTATTGTGTGCTGTCTCCAGCCTGCCTGCCCAGCTGTGGGCCCCCTTCTCCTTCCACACTTTCTCCCATGACAAGCGCACGGCTCTGGGGGCCCTGGGTGACACCTGGACGCCCACCACCCCCAGGGTCACCCAACTTGTACGCTGGCACCTTGAATGTAATGGCATCTAGAGTGGGATGTGGCCCGAAGGCCTGTGTGAGCCCCCCGCCCACTCACCTGATACTCTGCGAGGTCTCCAGCTCAGCCAGCCTCCCCACCCGACCCCCCACCCCCAGCGAGTTTCTGAAGCCAAAGAATCTCAGACTCCACCTGGCCGCCTCTTTCTACAGCCCACCTCCCATCCTGGCCCTGGGCTGGTCTGGTCAGCCCCACTCTGAAACAGATCCCAGCTCTGCCCACATTGTGCCAAGGGCCAGTCCCCTCCCTCTCCCTAGCTGCCCAGTTGCACGTCCGTCCAGCTGCCACGTGTCCATATACAAGGGAGGAGGCAGGACTGGGCCCCGCTCCGGCCCTAGCATCTCCCCGTGGTACCTGATAGCTGGAACGAGCAGGGCCTATGTGTTCCCCGCCCCTCTCTCACCCACCACCCCCGGGTCACCCCGTGGAGCTGCACTCTGTCGTGTGTTCCCAGACACGCTCCCCTGGCTGCCACCCTGGGTCTGGGCGGGTGGGGCATCATTATTCAGACCTCAGCACCCAGCAGCCCCTTCCTGAAGACCCCCACCCTGTTCCTGGCCTCCGCCGCCAACCGGAATCATCTGCCCCCCTCGCACTCCGCAACAGCAGCACTCAGCACTCACGCTCTGCAACAGCAGCACTCAGCACTCAGCACTCGCACTCCGCAACACCAGCAGCCTGAGTCACGCTCCACCCCGGGCCTGGCCCCGCCCCCCACATCACCAGGAAGCAGGTGGAGGCACATGTGCTCGGAGGAAGAGAAATCAGCGCGGGAGGAGGGGAGCGTAGAGTGGAGACGGGGAACAGGCGTGGCGCCCACAGCTACTGTCTGCCAGGGGGTCCACCGACAGGAGAGGAGGGAGCCCGGCGGTTTGTGCCAACAGCCCTCGGACACACCCCCAGCTGGACGCAGGCTTTGGCAGCAGGGACCACGGGCAGGGGCCCCTGAGGAGCAGCCACGACAGCAAGCAGGGCAGTTAACACAGCGGGCACTGGGGCCAGGCCCCGCCCGACGCCCCCACGGTGCATCGCTCCACCGAGGCCTCCAACCACCCAGTTAGTGGTCCCCCTTTACAGACAAGCAAGCTGAGGTCAGGAGACGAAGTCACTTGTGAGATTTGCACAGCAAGGAAGAGCCAGAGCGAGGACTTGCCCCTGGCTCCTGTAACCACCCAACTAGGTGTGTCGCTGGCGTCCGGGGTATTCTCAGGGACAAAGCTGCTTGGGCCCTGGGCCTCCACTCCCAGGCCGGGCCCCCCGGCCCGAGGCTTACTCACTGGAAGCAGTTCCTGGTCCCGGCGGTGCCCCGCACGTACTGGCGCAGAGAGTCCAGGAAGTCGCCCAGCTGCTCAGGGCACACGGCCATCTCCTGCCGGACCAGCTGCAGGTGCTGCGGGCCACAGGACCCATGAGCCACCCCTCACCCAGGACCCCACCAGGCCTTGGGGGCACAGCCTAGGACCAAGCAGCCTCCCCGGGACAGGACACCTTGGCCAGAATAAACCCGACCTCCCAACCCCACTGCACACACTCGTTATCTTTGCTCGTGAAAACCGGCAAAAACTGAACTAAAGCAGCAGTCCCACACAAATTCTGAAGAACAGACAAGGGGCTTAGAGAGGCTCGAGGAAGACTGCAAGACACTGGGGCCAAGACACAACAGAATGAACAGTCTGCAGAACTGATTCTGATTGAATCAGTGTCTGCTGATCACATTGCTCCAGGCCAGAGAACACCCCCCGGGAGGGGACGGAGGCCACTTGCCGGGGCTGCACATCCCCCTGTGCTGGTCCTGGGTCGGGGGTGGGGGTGTCAGGGACACTGAGCCACTTGCATCTTGAGTCCTGGCCCAGAAGGGGACAGGGCCACAGGGAGGGGTCCTCACCATGTTGGTGCCTTCTTCGTCTGAGAGATGCTGCTGAAGGTCAAACCAAAGGGTCTGTAACAACAAAGCATGAAGAGAGGCTGGAGACTGAGGCCCCCTCTGCCCGGGAGGCTTCCAGGACCACCACGAGGACACAGAGCACCGGAGAGCTTTGGGCCCTCCACCCGAAGTTCCAGGGACCCTCGAGTCCCCGGGCTGGTGGGAGCTCCCAGGGTCAACCCGCTCTGGGCAGGGCTCAGCCCGCAGTGCTGGCTCAGGGGGACCCAGGAAGCCAGGCTGGAAAGCCACCCAGAGGCACAGATTCCGTCTGGCTGTGGCACCAGACCCCGGAGGCCAAGCAGACCTACCGCAAAGAACACAGAGGAGGCTCCGTTTTGCTGAGCACAGAGGGCTGGGGGTTGCCACAACTGCTGGCAACAGACTGCCTGATTTGGGAGTCACCCCCAACCTGGGATCCTCAGGAACAGAAATGTCTGAATTAGGTAGTCTGCTTGCTGGCCCTTGACTGACCTCGGGCTAAAGGCTTTACACCAACTCTCAGGTAACTTTCCAGACTCTCAGGTAGAGGCTGCCCCACTGTCAGCACTGTGGAAGGAGCCCTTGCAGCTCCCTTCTGACCCCATGCTGGGGCTGCAGCAGCACCAAGCACCTCCATTTCAGAGCAGAGAACCCAAGGGCCGCAGGAGCTGGTCCAGGCTCCGAGCCCGAGTCTGAGGCCAGGCCCCTTCCCCCGATCCACGGAATCTTTTAACTTGGGCTCCCCAACAGACACCACCTTTGTACCCTCCCTGTCCATCCTCCACGAGGAAAGCCATGTCCCTGGCACCAGGGTGTGTGTGTCTTCTCTACACAAGCATGTGTGTGAGGCGTGTTGCCTGGTTGTTAGAGAAAACAGACTAGCAGATACACAAGTCTGTGACCTGAGCGGTCACCACGTAGAAATTCTTAATAATGCTGGAACCAGGGACCCCGTCAATGCATGGCCGGTCCCGAGAGGTGCTGACTTTCCAGGAAGCAGGGTGTGTATGCAGGTGTAAGTGGGCTCCTGGAGAGCGGGGGCTGCGATTCACCCCCTAGGTTTCTCCTGGCCGGCAGGGCCACGTGAGGGTGAGGATGAAGCAGAGATGAGGGGAGGGATGGTGGCACCCAGGTCTGCGTCCCCCTCTCCCTACCACGCCTCTGCTCCGGGAGCCCAGGCCCCGCCAGGAGGGCTCAGGCTGCCCGGGGCCAATCAGAGGCCGGAAGAGGCCTGCCCCATCTCCAGGACGCCCAGGTGCTCCTTGGTTTCCAGCCAGCTGGTTGTTAAGGCGACTGGGGCGCTAAAAATAAGCTTCAAAGAGCCTCCCTCTGGGGGCGCCCGCGGAGTTGTTATGACAACCAGGCCTCAGGTCCCCGAGGAGTCTTTCCTACCGCTCCCACCCAGTAGCCGGCTTTGGGGGCGTGGGTTGGGGGTGGGGTGGGGGTGGTGGTAGTGAGATCCCTGCGGCCCTGCAGGTGGGCTCACTGCCTCCCCCCTCAGACTCCCCCAAGTCTGGGCCTCGGCCTCCTCCTGGGGAGCCCCACCCAGCGCCCTCACGGATCCCTCAAAACTAACCCACAAAACCATCAAAGCACTATTTTTCTTTTGCCCTTTTGCAAAAGATATAGAAGTTTCAGAAAATCATAAATGTAAAATTGCCACTGTGACCCTACAGCCCAGAGAAATCTATTATCTTGGTTTATGTAGATATACAGGTATGATGTGTGCATGTGTATATAGGTTCTGGTATTAGAATGTCTCATAATAATGGTGAAGTAACAGTGCTAATATTAAATGCTAACTGAACAGCAGGCTCTGTGCTAAGCCATTAAGATATTTTATCTAATCCTCACAACGACCCTGTGAGAGGTACCATTCTGATGATCTCCCCTATGGTTAGGGGAGGACTCTGAGGCTCAGAGAGGGTACGTCACTGGCCCAAGGTCACACAGCTGTTAAGTGGTATAGCCAGGATTCAAATACATGCAGGCTGATACCAGTGTCTACTGGTAAACTTTAACTGTTCTCTTTCTTCCAATAAATGGTCATTGTTATGGGCTGAACTGTGTTCCCCCAAATTCATAGGTTGGATTCCCAGCCTCCAGTGCTGCAAAACGTGACTGTATTTGCAGACAGGACATTTGAAGAGTGACTGTGTGAGAATAAGGTCACACGGGTGGGCCCTAAACCAGACTGACTGGTGTCCTTATAAGAATCCGGGACACAGACACCTGGCTGCCTACACGCCCCAGAGGAAGGCTGCGGGAGGACCAGCTCTGCCGGCATCCTGATTCCAGATTCCACATGTCAGAGGATAAGCGCTTGGGTTTGAGCCCCTGGCCTGTGGTCCATGGCTCCGGCAGCCCTGAGATGATAGCACTGAGTCACGCAACACTCTGAAATCATGATTCCATTTTCCATCGCTGTGGACGGGCCATGTCACATTTAAAAGGCTTCACACTGCCGGTCACTCTCACCTCTCCTAGACCTCACCGTCCCTCAGCCGCCACTACGCCGGGTCTGGGCTGCCATCTGCCCAAGCCACCTGAGGCCTTACAGCTGCTCAGTCCCCTTGCCGCCCACTCTCTGCTCCTCGGCAACCCCCTCCTGGCTACCCACCCACTCTCATAGCTCCTCTTCCCCAGGCCCCATACAAGTACAAATACACGTTCCAGGAATCTCCGCTTAGTCCACACCACCCCCAACCCTGCCCAGGGGCATTAAGGTTCCCTGACTTCCCTCTGTGTTAACTCTGGCCTAGCTCCGCCCTCTCTGGGGGCTGGGAGGGGGGATGGAGGGATGCATGTGGGGGCTCGGCAGGCCCACCTTGTTCTCCAGCCGTCCAATGAGCCCTGCCAGCCTGCTGATCTGGGCATCCAGGCCATCCTCCTTGGGGTCTGAGGTGCCTGGGAAAGAGGAACAGAGATGCTGATGGAGGCGGGGCCAGGCTGGAGCGGGAGCACCCCCCCCCCGGACCAAGGACTCTCAGTCCCTCTGGGAGGCCCAGGCCCCATTAGGACCACTCTCAGAAGTCCTCCTGGGAGCTCCCCCAACCAGTGCCCCTGACCCCGGGCCACTGCTCTCTCACCAGGCGGGAAGCTCTTTCCTTGCTCCGCAGCCATGAGCTTGTGGTTGGGGGCGTAGGGGGAGTGGGACTCTCGGACCAGGTCTCCACCGCGCCGTGGCTGGGCCGGCTGTGGTTCTGCCTACAGAGGGGGTGGGGGATGTACCTCGTGAGGGGGGCTGCTGGGCCCTGACTGCTCGGAGCAGCTCTGACCAACTGTGGGGCTGAAACATGCACAGAACTCCTAGGAGCCCCATCCCCGAGGTGCACCCGGCAGCCGCTGTCTCACAGAGGAGGCTGCCCATCCTTTCTGGGAACCCAGATCCTGTGCCTGGGAGGTTCCGTTCCAGGTTCCAGGGCCTGTGAGGCTGAGCCAGGCCCCCACCTCCCTGCGGCTCACAGCTGTCCCTCGCCCAACCTGCCTGCCTCCTGGTCCTGTGTTTAGAGGCCTCTGGGGTCGGGGCCTGGGTTTGCTAACAAGCCCCTTCTCCAAGAAAAGAAGCCGTAGGACTCAGTTGAGAGCAGGCATCTAACAGGACAAAAATCCACGATCCTGGCTCAGCTTGGCCCCGTGCTCTGGCCCAACTCCACCCGCCACACACACTGATGTGCACAGACCAGGACCCTTGACATGCAGCCCACCAAACTCTGTGCCTGGCATGCAGTAGGGACCCAAGAAATGCCCAAAACCCCATGTGCAAAAATGCTAGAAAAGTCACTGCAGATACACAAACACACACGCCCGTGTGCACAGCTGACACGCCCGGTGCCCAGCGTGGCCGCCGCTCGCTCCGGAATCTGCCTCCTGTGAACCTGAAAGCCCAGCATCCTCTCCCTCTGTGCCAAGGGGCTGACCACCCCCTACCCCCCGGGGAGGAGAAAGGCTGGCAGAATCTTGGAGGTGTTGTTCCTGGGACCTCTACAAACCAGCAGCGAATGAAACATGGCCCTCGGACTGTGAGTGGGTGCAGCGGGGGTCCCCGGGGACAGGCCGCTGGCTCGAATGCCGTCAGGGTCACGCCATCCCCAAGGCTGGGAACCAGGGTGGCTGGGGGCCCCGCAGCTGAGAGCTGAGACAGCTGAGGTTTGGGGGGGTGAGAGGGGGTGCACGGGAAGCAGATGTATGTTCCCATCATCCCTACGTGAGATTTCAGGAGGGAGGCAGGTGTAACGGCTGACACGTGGGGGACAGCTGACTCGTGGGGGGACGGTTGACTTGTTGGGGGAAGGCAAAGCGCAGGGAATCAGCTCTAATAAGTGTGCAGCGCTCCATCTGATCTGTGACAGAAAGGAAGCCGCAGGTTTTTTAATCAAGATAGTGATGATAAAGGATAAAGGAATCTATGTGACAGGAAATCCTCTTAACCTGAGAGACCCTCTGAATCACGAGACTGATTACGGATGGGACTCTGCATCCCGCATTTCCCAGGGGACTGGGCTGCAGGCCCTCGGAGCAAACGCGTTTTGTGGACAGCATCACCGAGCACCTTTGCAACCACAGTGGGTTGGGATGAACCCCCACCCAGGACCAGCAACCCGCCGTGCCAGGAGACGCCAGGCTCAGTAAGCTCAGGCACCTGGCAGCTGCGCCCATCTGTTCCTATGGCTTTTTAAAAAATGTTTATTTATTTGGCTTCACCGGATCTTAGTTGTGGCATGTGGGATCTAGTTCCCTGACCAGAGATCGAGCCTGGGCCCTCTGCGTTGGGAGCGCAGAGCTGTAGCCACTGAATCACCAGGGAAGCCCCTGTTAAGGTGTCTTTACTTCTACTTTGCCTCAGGCACATCAGCTACTCAGGGAAGGAAGAGCACAGAAGAGCTGGTCTCAACTTGGGACAGCAAATGGCCCCCACGTGGCCCCTGGGGGCTGGCCCTGCCAGCTGCAAGGAGACTCCTCCTCTCCAGGCCCCAGGCTCATCGCCCCTAAAAGGGGGACCCCAGGTGTTTTCCATGTTCTCAAGGACCTGCAAACAAGGCCTGAAATAATACTAACTAACCTCAGGAGAAAAACCACTCAGTTTCACTGGTGCTCAGTCTTTCTGAGGCGGTGATTTGATGGTAGGGTGTCCTCAGTGCTCATCTACCATCTCACAGCCTCGAAACAAACAGGGAGCAGGTCGAGGGGTCACCAACAGGGCTTATTTTTACAGTCATGGTATTTTTCACTCACAGCCTGAGATAACTTGTTTTCCAATGATAGTAATAACCACTGCAGTCTCCTAATTGCCCGGTTTTAAAAAAATGAGCCCAACAGTGGAATAGTTTCATATCAACAACAACGTGACGAGGTAGGTTTACAACTGTCCCCACTTAACAGGTGGGGAAGTGGAGGCAAGAGAGAGGCAGCAGCTTGCCCAAGGCTGCCCAGCCCCCAGGCACGTGCCCATCCCCACCATGCAGCAGGCTGGCACAGCTTACTCCCGCCGCGCACCGGATCTGGCTGGTCTGCTCCTCGATGGCCTCCACCGCGCTCTCCACCGAGCTCAGCAGGGACTGGATCTGATTGGCTGTCTCCTTCAGGAGGAAGCGAGTCACAAACTGGTCCACGTTGCTCCCGCCCTCGTACACCTGTGGAGGGAAGGGAGGGGCACAGAGGGAAAGGGGTTGACGAGGGATCTGATACACCGACTTGGGGTCACCCTCCCAGGGCTCCAGCAGGAAGGCAGGGGCTACAGACTCAGAGCCCAAGGTTTGAGCCACAACAGAAATCACAGGATCTACAATACTGCATTGAGGACTGAAAGGCAGAAGGTATATAAAACGCTCAGCACTGTGCCTATCACATAGCAAACGCTCTGTGAACGGTAGCTGCCCTGATGAAGATGTAACAGTGCTGGGGAAGGTGATGGTGGTTACCGTGAAGATGCTGGTGGCCACGCCTATTCAGTGTAGTGCTGGAAGTCTAGCCACAGCCATCAGACAAGGAAAAGAAAAAGTATACGCAATGCAAGGGAAGGCGTAAAGCTGTCACTCTATGCAGACAACATGATACTATACACAGAAAACCCTAAGGACTCCTATATTCAGGTCAAAAAGCAACAGTTAGAACCAAACATGGAACAACAGACTGGCTCAAAATTGGGAAAGGAGTACTTCAAGGCTGTATATTTATTTAACCTGCCACCCTGCTTATTTAACTTATATGCAGAGGACATCATGCAAAATGCCAGGCCAGATGAATCACAACCTGGAATCAAGACTGTGGAGAGAAATATCAATAACCTTAGGTATGCAGATGATACCACTCTAGTGGCAGAAAGTGAAGAGAAACTAAAGAGTTTCTTAATGAAGGTGAAAGAGGAGAGTGAAAAAACTGGTTTAATACTCAGCATTCGGAAACCTAAGATCATAGCATCCAGTCCCATCACTTCATGACAAAAAGATGGAGAAAAGTGGGAACAGTGACAGATTTTATTTTCTGGGGCTCCAAAATCACTGCAGACAGTGACTGCAGCCAAGAAATTAAAAGACGCTTGCTCCTTGGAAAAAAAGCTATGACAAACCTAAATAGCATATTAAAAAGTTGAGACATCACTTTGCTGACAAAGGTCCATACAGCCAAAGTTATGGTTTTTCCAGTAGTCATGTGTGGATGTGAGAGGTGGACCACAAAGAAATTTGAGTGCCAAAGAATTGATGCTTTTGAACTGTGGTGCTGGAGAAGACTCTTGAGAGTCCCTTAAGACTTCTGGGAGCTCAAACCAGTCAATCCTAAACGAAATCAATCCTATTCCATTCATTGGAAGGACTGATGCTGAAGCTGAAGCTCCAATACTTTGGCCACCTGATGTGAAGAGACAACTCACTGGAAAAGACCCTGATGCTGGGAAAGATGGAGGGCAAGAGGAGAAGGGGACAACAGAGGATGATATGGTTGGATGGCATCACCAACTCAATGGACATGAGTTAGAGCAAACTCAAGGAGATGGTGAAGCACAGGGAAGCCTGGTGTGCTGCAGTTCATGGGGTTGCAGAGTAGAACACGACTTAGCAACTGAACAGTAACAGATAAAAGACCCAGAACTGCCAAAGCAATTCTGAGGGAAGAAAAAACAAAGCAGGACGTATAATTCACCCGGACCTCAGACGGTGCTACAAAGTTACAGTAATAAAAACTGTGATTAGGGCACAGAAACAGACATGTGGATCAACGGTACAGGACAGAGAGCCCTGGCGGGGGGAGGGGGGGGAAGGACTTATGTCAATTAACGTCCGACAAGGGAGGCAAGAATATATAATGGGAAAAAGACAGTCTCCTCAGCAAGTCATGGTGCTGGGAAAGCTGGACAACTGCATGGAAATCAATGAAGTTAGCACACACCCTCTCATCAGGCACAA
The DNA here is from genome assembly GCA_917880005.1 of Nanger dama. NCBI lineage: Eukaryota > Metazoa > Chordata > Mammalia > Artiodactyla > Bovidae > Nanger > Nanger dama. The sequence continues at coordinate 9,775,373 of CAKJTW010000012.1, read as the reverse complement.
AAATAAACTCAAACACAACACATGACACCATGAAACTCCTAGAAGAGAGCACAGACAAAACATTCTCTGACATCAGTCGTACCCATGTTTTCTTAGGCTCGTCTCCTAAGGCAACAGAAATAAAAATAAAAATAAGCAAATGAGATGTAATCAAGCTTTTGCACAGCAAAGAAAACCATCAAAAAGTGACAAGACAACCCACAGGATGGAGAAAATGTTTGCAAATGTTGAGCCCAACAAGGGCTTAGGCTCCAAAATGCACAAACTCACACAACAACAAGAAAACAAACAACCCGATCGAAAAATGGGCAGAAGACCTAAACAGACATTTCTCCAAGGAAGAAATACAGAGAGTCAGTAGGTATATAAAAAGATGCTCAACATCACTAATTATCAGAGAAATACAAATCAAAACTACAATAAGGTTACCACCTCACACCAGTCAGAATGGCCATCATCAAAAAGTCTGCAAGTATCAAATGCTGGAGAGGGTGTGGAGACAAGGGAACTCTCCCACACTGCTGGTGGGAAAGTAAGCTGGTGTAAGTGAAAGTTGCTCAGTCGTGTCCGACTCTTTGTGATCCCATGGGACTATACAGTCCATGGAATTCTCCAGGCCAGAATACTGGAGTGAGTAGCCTTTCCCTTTTCCAGGGGATCTTCCCAACCCAGGGATGGAACCCAGGTCTCCCACATTGCAGGCGGATTCTTTACCAGCTGACCCACAAGGGAAGCCCAAGAATACTGGAGTGGGTAGCCTATCCCTTCTCCAGCGGATCTTCCCAACCCAGGAATCAAACTGGGGTCTCCTGCATTGCAGGCAGATTCTTTACCAACTGAGCTATCAGGGAAGCCTCAAGCTGGTGTAGCCCCTATGGAAAATATATGGAAGGTCCTTAAAAACTAAAAACAGAGCTACCTATGATCCAGCAACTCCACTCCTGGGCACATACCCAGACAAAACTAGAATTTGAAGATTCATGTACCCCTGTGTTCACAGCAGTACATTTACAATAACCAAGACATGGACACACTCTCATTGGCCATCAACAGATGACTAGACAAAGAAGATGTGGCATATATATATACACAGTGGACTACTACTCAGCCATAAGAAAACAATGACGTATGCATGCCATTTGCAGAGATTATCTAGCGATGATCATACTAAGTGAAGTAAGTTAGAAAGACAAGTATCCCTTATTATGTAAAAATGTAAAATTATAGACTATGACACAGATGAACTTATTTGTGAAACAAAACAGATTCACAGGCACTGAGAACAGACTTGTCACTCCTTGGGGGGCGGCAGTGCGGGAGAGGGTGGTTTGGGAGTTTGGGGTTATCAGATGCAAACTCTTTCATATGGGACGGATGAACAACAAGCTCCTACTGCGTAGCTCAGGGAAATATATTCAATATCCTGTGATAAACCAGAATAGAAAAGAACATGAAGAATATATATATATAACTGAATCCTTCTGCTGTACACCAAAAACAACACAACACTGTAAGTCAACTCTATTTCAATAAAAAAAAAAAAAGAAAAACACAAAAAACCTTTCTGCCCTGATCAGCAGTGGGGTCGTGTCTGTCAATAACCACTGCACCCTAGTCTGGTCAACACAGCGAGACCCTGTCTCTCTTGTTAAGGAATCTCCAAAATGTTATGTATGTCCCTTAAATAAACAATTAAAATTTGTTTGTTTTTTAAACAAGGTGGATTCTGTGGGCGCTGGGCATTTGTGCTGCTACTCAGAGAAGTGAGAGAAGAGAGAGAAGAGAAGCCAGAGGAGCAGGACGGATTAACTGTCTCTCAAGAAAGTGCCTGAGACTCAGTCCTCAGAGGGAGTCTGGGGGCCACGAGAGGAGGAACTCTGGGCATAAGATGAAGAGAGTTTCCCACTGATGTTGCCCTTTGATGTGAAACAATTTCCTCTCTTGTCAAGAGTCTGCAGCAGGGACATTGCTCAAGGCTCCTGGATCGGGCTGAGTGTCTTTTGGCTCTGAGACTCGAATATGGGTGGGAGATGGCTCCGGCTCAGCCAGGTCACTCCAGGGTGACGGTGATGGAAATGACGCCAAGCTGAGGGGCTTAGACCCCTCAAGCCCCTCATGTGGCTCCCTCTGACCTCCCCTGCCAAGACCCCGCTCTCTTGAGCCACCTGCCTCAGCATCTTGGGAGTCTGCCCAGTCCCTGGCCAGGCGAGGAAAAACAGGGCTCTCAGGGAAAGAAAATTAAACCATCCATCACTCTGACTGGGAATTAATTAGCAGTAATGGCACAAGGGAACCACAGCTAGAGACAGAGAGACTGAAAAATGGAGGCCAGGGGACCAGGGAACACAGGTGGGAGGTGAAGACAGGCCAGAGGAGAGGCGGCCTCAGGCAGGGAGGCTGGGGAGGCTCCTGCACCAACCACCAGACCAGGGGTGCTGGAGGCAGCCCCGACGACGGGAGGTGAGCCGACGGAGGATGCACGCCAGGCTCTGGCCGCCAGACGCACCTCCCTGATCAATCACCCTTCCCAGCAGACGGCTAAACTCACACGCGATCCAGATCAATAGGCGTGGGACAAGCAAACGGCCCCCAAAGAATAAGACATAACAAAGTAAAAAAAAAAAAAAAAAAATGAAAAAAACGAAAAAAAAGAGAGAAAGCTGCCAGAAGCCGTCAAGCAGAAAAAAACGAACTTAGATGGCTGTGTTAAAGCACCCAGACAAGAGGCTGAGGGCGCAGCCAGGGGCCAGCACCCGTAACTGGTTGGCTGAATTAAAAAGAAAAGGCAAGTTATTTTCAAAAGAGTAAAAATGCAGCTTGTAGAGTGCTGTCCTCCACCATCACTGATGCCTCAGCTGAAGCCAGCACCACTGATTCTAAAGGAAGACAGTCAGAGCTGGGAAATCTGCTTTCTGTGGACAGGTTACTAACATGCAGGAGGACAGAGAAAAGGCCAGCACCACTGATTCTAGAGGAAGACAGTCAGAGCTGGGAAATCTGCTTTCTGTGGACAGGTTACTAACATGCAGGAGGACAGAGAAATCTTCAGAAATCTGCAAATCTCTGGAAGTTTATCAGATAAGCACCTTTCCAGCAAAGAATGCCCAGGAGTTTCTCCCAAATCTCCTAGGGTTGAACGAGATAAAGTATGGAAGTTGTGGACAAAAGTGAGGGGATCACCCAAATTAAAATGAAGGTTACAGAGGTCAGGAAATACAAATATGAGCCACTAATAATTAAATTTGAATCAGACTGGATTAAGTCAATAAAGAGTGACAAACAAAGGAAAAAATAGCCAGTCATTCTAACAATTCTTTTAATTTCACAAGAGAGGAGAGAATGTGTTTTTATTAGCCAGGTATAAAAATAGGATTAATAGTGTTAATAATGTATATTTTAGAAGTCCCTTCCCTGGTGGCTCAGATGGTAAAGAATCTGCCTGCAATGCAGGGGACCTGAGTCTGATCCCTGAAGAAGGGAATGGCAACCCACTCCAATATTCTTGCCTGGAGAATATTGTGGACAGAGGAGCCTGGCAGACTACAGTCCACGGGATCTCAGACTGAGCAACTAACACTTTTTCTTCCACTTTAGAAAGTCCCAAGTGTAGTGACTTTGAAATCATAATCAACATACTAAACAAAGCAGACTGCCCAAAGGTGAAATGTCAGAAAAGACAAACGAGCATTAAAAAAATGAGAAGCATATGAGATCATGACAGCAGCCAGGCCTGATAGATCATAACAATGAAGAGTCAGCCTAGACTGCCCCAGGTAAAGGCACTGTCCCAGATTTGATTAAGCAGGACTGCAGGTGTATTTCAAGCAAAAGAGCACTCAAGGATTTGTAAAGAAAAGCCTGTGCAGAGACTTGGCTACCAAATTTGATCAAATGACTAAGACAAGTTGCAATATCATGATCGAGTAGAATTTAAATGGGAAAGTATTACATAAGATAAGGGTAAGAATAAATGACAAAAGGCATAATGCATTACAAGGACACGACATGATTAAATCTTTGTGCATTATGAAACCTCCATGCACCAGGAGAGGCTACAGCGCTACGGATGGCTATGGGAAGCAGACGCATACAACCACTTTGTAAGGCAGCTCTGCTTTATATGGAGAGACTTTCACTGCCCAGTATTTCTCCACTTTTGAACATCTGTCTTTAAGAAATAATGCAAATGTGGACAAATATTTATGTCCCAAGGTTACAGGGTTGATAGATAGGAGCCAAAAACCTGGAAATAACCTAACATTCCCAACAAAAGAGGAAAAGTACGCAAATTTAAGTAAGAATATTTAAAATACTTTTAAGCGGTTTGAATAATATGGAAAAATATTTGTTAAAATGTTAGGTGAAAAAGAAAGCAGAAAAATTCTGTATGCAAAGTGATTTTACGTGTATTAGAGAAATCCACATAGGAAGAAAAACAGGCTCAAAGAAATCAGTTATCAGCTAAAATGGTAACAGTGGTTAGAGATAGTAGGAATTAGAAGTGATTTGAAAATTTTCTTTGTATTTCTCTCTACTTGCTAAATTTTGAATATTGAATATGTATTATTTACATAACAAAAATATGATAACAAGGTCTATAGGCATCAAACAGCATGGAAGAAAAATATTAGAATTACAAAAGTTAAAGGACAAAATTCTGTGTGAGAAATTAGCCCAACAGAGTCCCACAAAACAGATAAATTACAAATAATAAATGTCTACTATAAATGGCATTATTGAGAAAATGTGAAATGGGCAAAAAAAAAAAAAAAGATGACTGGGTTCCTTGTCCAATACACTCTTCTGGGTTATCTAAGTCTTTGCTTGTTTTGGAGCTACTTTTAAAACTCTAGCATATAAAAAGTTGACAGTAATGCAAATAATTCCCATCCGCAGAAATGCATATGAATTTTGCCTGGTAGAATGCAACTGACTGTATTTATTCACAGATTCATCTCAGAATTCCTGTTGTCTTATGTATGGCAAATGTTCTTTGAATTCTCCTTGGGGCCAGTTTAACGTTTTACTGGTTTTCACATTAATGAGCTAAATAAAATCTTTCACATGTGTTCATTTCATAATTGTACAAGAGACAATCTTACCTTTACACAAAGTTGTCTTTTTAACAACATATTTCATAACAAAGAAGGGATAACTATGCTCAGATTTTATATTCTTTAAGTATGACCCACATCATCATCTCAAGTATCCATAATTTTAAAAAACAAAATAAGACGTAGTGAAGAAATCTCAGCATGTTAAAAAAACAACAACAACAAAACTAGAATACAAACTACTGGCCACTTGGTTTTATCCTAATACCAGGAAGTGCGTGAGGACCTAACAAACCCTTAGAGGACACAGAGAGAGGAAATACTACACTCTGAGATCTGTCATTACAGTGAGAGTATCATTCAGAGGTAGGTTTCTACACTCCATTATTCAAAACAAATTTAAGCATTCTATTTCACATATGAAAAACTACAGTCGCAACAATAAACCTAAGGAAATAGGAAGTAGAAAATAATAATGATAAAAACTATAGAAACAGTAGATTCAGTAGTAAAGATGCAGAATCAATACTGCCAAAATGAACAAACTATTTCCAAGGCAATACACAGATTCAACGTGATTCCTATCAAATTACCAATGGTATTTTTCACAGAACTGGAACCAAAAATTTAAAATCTGAATGGAAGGCCTTCTTTGGTGGGCCAGCGGTTAAGACCACCTGCCAACGCAGGGGACACAGGTTTCCCCCTGCTCCAGGAAGACCCCGTATGCCATGGAGCAACTAAGACCACGTGCCACAGCTACTGAGCTTGTGTTCTAGGGCCTGGGAGCCACAACTACTGAGCCCACGCGCTGCAACTATGGGGCCTAGAGTTCGTGCTTTGCAAGAGAAGCCACGTAGTGAGAGGCCCTCACACAATCAGAGAGCGGCGTCTGCTTGCCACAACTAGAGAAAGCCCGTGTGTAGCACCACAGACCCACCACAGCCAAAAATTTATTTAAAAAAAAAAAAAAAAATTTGAAATGGAAACACAAAAGACCTTGAATAGCCAGAGCAATCTTGAGAAAGAAAAACAGAGCTGAAGGAATCAGGCTCCCTGACTTCAGGCTAAAACTACAAAGCTACAGCCATCAAAAGAGCACGATACTGGCAATAAAAACAGAAATATCGCTCAAAGGAATAGGACAGAAAGCCCAGAAATAAACCCGCCCACCTATGGTCAATTAATCCACGACAAAGGCGGTAGGAATATACATCGGGGAAAGACAGTCTCATCAATAAGTCATTCTGGGAAAACTGGACAGCAGCTTAAAAGAGTGCAATTAGAACATTCTCTAACACCATACATAAACTCAGAGTGGATCAAAGACCTAAATGTAAGGCCAGACACTATAACTCCTACAGGAAAACACAGGCAGAGCACTCTTTGTGTTAAATCGCAGCGATATCTTTTTGATGCCCCTCCTAGAGTAATGAAAATAACAAAAAGAAACCAGGACCAAAGTAAACTCAAAAGCTTTCACACAGCAAAGGAAACCATAAGCAAAACAGAAAGACAATCCACAGACTGGGAGAAAAAACCTGCAAATGATGTGACTGACAAGGGATTAATCTCCAAAATATACAAACAGCTCAAGCAGATCAATATCAAAAAGAAGCAAACAACCCAATCAAAAACGGAAGAAAACCTAAACAGATATTTCTCCAAAGAAGACATCCAGATAACCAGAAAGCAAATGAAAAGATGCACAACATCACTAATTGTTAAAGAAATGCAAATCAAAACAACAATGGGGTACCACCTCACACCAGTTAGAATGGCCATCATCAAATATCTACAAACAATAAATGCTGGAGAGGGTGCCAGAACAGGGAATCCTCCTATACTGCTGGTGGAAATGTAAACTGGTGTGGCCACTAGGGGCTTCCCAGGTGGCTCAGTGGCAAAGAATCTACTTGCTAGTATTCTTGCCAGAAAGATAGCACAGACAGAGGAGCCTGGTGGGTACAGTCCACGGGGTCACAAAGAATCAGACACAACTGAGCACACACACACAGCCACTATGGAGAACAGTATGGAGGTTCCTTGAAAAACCAGAAACAGAGCTACCATATGACCCATCAATTCCACTTCTGGGCACATTCCAGAAAAAGTCCTAATTCAAAAAGATACATGCACCCCAATGTTTACTGCGGCAGTGTTTACGATAGCCAGGATATGGACGCAACCTAGATGTCCATCAGCAGACGAATGGATAAAGAAGATAAAGAAGATGTGGTGCATGTATACAATGGAACGTCCACCATAAAAAGAACCAAATAATGTCATTTGCAGCAACATGGATGGACCCACAGATTGTCAGGCTGGGTGACAAACGTCAGAAAAAGACAAATGTTACATGATATTGCTTATATGTGGAATAAAGAAGGCTGAGCGCCAAAGAATTGATGCTTTCAAACTGTGGTGTTGGAGAAGACTCTTGAGAGTCCCTTGGACTGCAAGGAGATCCAACCAGTCCATTCTAAAAGAAATCAGTCCTGAATATTCATTGGAAGGACTGATGCTGAAGCTCCAATACTCTGGCCATCTGATGCAAACAGCTGACTCATTGGAAAAGACCCTGATGCTGGGGAGAGACTGAGGGCAGGAGGAGAAGAGGGTGACCGAGGATGAGATGGCTGGATGGCATCACCGACTCCATGGACACGAGTTTGAGTTGGCTTCAGGAGTTGGTGATGGACAGGGAAGCCAAGCGTGCTGCGGTCCACGGGGTCGCAGAGAGTCAGACATGACTGAGTGACTGAACAAGCATGTGTATGTGTGACTGAGTCACTTTGCTGTCCACCTAAAACTATGACCACATTGTACATCGGCTCTACTCCAATAAAAATTTTTAAAAAGATACATGCACCCCAATGTTCATGGCTGCCAAGACATGGAAGCAACCTAAATGTCCATCAACAGAAGAACGGATAGAGAAGATGTGGTACACACTGCTATATGTAAAACAGATAACCAGCAAGGGCCTACTGCACAGCACAGGAACTCTGCTCAATGTTATACGGCAGCCTGGATGGGAGGGGAGTTTGGGGGAGAATGGATACATGTATATCTGTGGCTGAATTCCTTCCCAGTTCACCTGAAACTCTCTCACCGTTGTTAATCTGCTATACCTCAATACAAAATAAAAACTTAAGAAGATGTGGTACGTAGATACAATGGAATATTACTCTGGCCCCCTTCACAGATGACAGCCTGGAGGTGATGATGGGGCTGTGTAACTCAGTGAGGCTATGAGCCATGCCATGCAGGGCCATCCAAGAAGGATCAGTCATAGTGAAGAGTTCTGACAAAATGTGGTTGACTGGAGGAGGAAACGGCAAACCCCTCTGGCATTCTTGCCAAGAGAACACCATGAACAGGATGAAAAGGCAAAAGAATCACCAGAAGATGAGTCCCCCAGGTCAGAAGGTGTCCAACGTGCTACCAGAGAAGAGCACAGAGCAATTGCTAACAGCTCCAGAAAGAATGGTGGTGCAGTGGTAAAAAAACGCCTGCCAATGCAGGAGACATAAGAGACGTGGGTTCAATCCCTGGGTCGGGAAGGTCCCCTGGAGGAGGGCGTGGCAACCCACTCCAGTATTCTTGCCTGGAGAATCCCATGGACAGAAGACCCTGGCAGGCTACAGTCCATGGGGGCACAAAAAGTTGGACATGACTGAAGTGACTTAGCATGCCAGAAAGAATGAAGTGGCTAGAAACACTGCTTGGCTGTGGATGTGTCTGGTGGGGAAAGCAAAGTCTGATGCTGTACAGAACAACGCTGTATAGAAACCTGGAATGTCAGGTCCACGACTCAAGGTGTACTGGATGTGGTCAAAGCAGGAGATGGCAAGAGTGCCACTCAGGAATCAGTGAACTAAAATGGACAGGAATGGGCAAATTTAATTCAGATGACCATTATATATTACTGTGGGCAAGAATCCCATAGAAGAAACGGAGTAGCCCTCACGGTCAACAAAAAAATCCGGAAATACAGTACTTGGGTGCAGCCTCAAAAACAACAGAATGATCTCTGTTCATTTCCAAGGCAAACCATGCAACATCACAGTAATCCAAGTCTATGCCCTGAACAGTAATGCCGAAGAAGCTGAAGTTGGACAGTGCCGTGAAGACCTTCTGGGCTTTCCTGATAGCTCAGTTGGTAAAGAATCCGCCTGCAATGCAGGAGACCTAGGTTCAATCCCTGGGTTGGGAAGATCCACTGGAGAAGGGAAAGGCTGCCCACTCCAGTATTCTGGCCTGGAGAATTCCATGGACTGTATAGTCCGTGGGGTCGCAAAGAGTCAGACACAACTGAGCAACTTTCACTTTCATGACGACCTTCTAGAACTAACACCAAGAAAAGATGTCCTTTTCATCATGGGACTAGAATGCAAAAGTAGGAAGTCAAGAGATACCTGGAGTAACAGGCAAATTTGGCCTTGGAGTACAAAATGAAGCAGGGCAAAGGCTAACAGAGAGAACATGCCAGTCATAGCAAACACCCACTTCCAGCAACACAAGGAATAACTCTACACGTGGACATCACCAGATGGTCAACACCAAAATCAGATTGATTATATTCTTTGCAGCCGAAGATGGAAAAGCTCTTTACAGTCAGCAAAAACAAGACCGGGAGCTGACTGTGGCTCAGATCATGAACTCCTGACTGCAAAATTCAGACTTAAATTGATGAAAGTCATGAAAATGACTAGGCCACTCACGTCATGATTCAAATCAAATCCTTTATGATTATACCGTGGAAGTAACAAATAGATTCAAGAGATTAGCTCTGATAGAGTGCCTGAAGATCGATATGGAGGTTTGTAACATGGTACAGGAGGCAGTGACCAAAACCATCCCAAGAGAAAAAATGCAAGAAGGCAAAATGGCTGTCTATATTTGTCTTACAAATAGCTGAGGAAAAGAGAAGTGAAAGGCAAATGAGAAAGAAAAAGATCTACCCAGCTGAATGCAGAGTTCCAAACAATAGCAAGGAGAGACAAGAAAGCTTTCATAAGTGAACAATGCAAAAAAATAGAGGAAAACAACAGAAGGGAAAAGACTACGCTTCAAGAAAATTACATACACCAAGGGAATAGCTCATGCAAAGATGGGCACAATACAGGACAGAAATGGCAAGGACCTAGCAGAACAGATTAAGAAGAGGTGGCAAGAATACACAGAACTGTACAAAAAGGTCTTAATGACACAGACAACCACGATGGTGTGGTTACTCACCTTGACTCAAACATCCTTGAGTGTGAAGTTAAGTGGGCCTTAGGAAGCATTACTACAAACAAAGCTAGTGGAGGTAATGGAATTCCAGCGGAGCTATTTCAAATCCTAAAAGATGATGCTGTTCAAGTGCTGCACCCAGTATGTCAGCAAATTTGGGAAACTCAGCAGTGGCCGCAGGGCTGGAAAAGGTATATATATTTTCAGTCCAATCTCAAAGACGGGCAATGCCAAAGAATGTTCAAACTAGCGCACAGTTGTACTCATTTCACATGCTAGCAAGGTAATGCTCAAACTCTTTCAAGTTAGGTTTCAGCAGTACCTGAACCGAGAACTTCCAGACGTACAAGCTGGATTTAGAAAAGGCAGAAGAAGGGGCCATATGTATATCTATGACTCTTTCGTGTGGAGGTGTGACAGAAAACACAAAATTCTGTAAAGTAATTATCCTTCAATAAAAAAATAAATAAATTTTAAAAAGAAAAGGCAGAGGAACCAGAGATCAAATTGCCAATATTCGCTGAATCATTCAGAAAGCAAAGGAATTCAAGAAAACCATCTATTTCTGCTTCATTGACTATTATAAAGCCTTTGACTGTGTGGATCACAAACTGGAAAATTCTTAAAGAGATGGGACTTCCATATCACCTTACCTGACTCCTGAGAAACTTATATGCAGGTCAAGAAGCAACAGTTAGAACCAGACATGGAACAACAGACTGGTTCAAAATTGGGAAAGGAGTACATCAAGGCTGTATATTATCACCCTGCTTATTTTACTGATATGTAGACCAAAATACCAGGCTGGATGAAGCACCAGCTGGAATCAAGATTGCCAGGAGAAATATCAACAACCTCAGATAGGCAGATGATATCACCCTAATGGCAGAAAGCAAAATGGAATTAAAGAGCCTCTTGATAAGGGTAAAAGAAGAGAGTGAAAAAGCTGGGTTAAAACTCCAACATTCAAAAACTCAGATCATGGCAGCCGGTCCCATCACTTCATGGCAAATAGATGAGGAAAAAATGGAAACAGTGACAGATTTTATTTTCTTGGGCTCTAAAATCATTGCAGACGGTGACTGCAGCCATGAAATTAAAAGACACCTGCTCCTTGGAAGAAAAGCTATGACCAACCTAAACAGCATATTAAAAAGCAGAGACATCACTTTGCCAACAAAGGTCTGTAAAGTCAAAGCTATGGTTTTTCCAGTAGTCACATACAGATTTGAGAATTGGACTTCACAAAGAAGGCTAAATGCCAAAGAATTGATGCTTTTGAAGTGTGGTGTTGGAGAAGACCCTTGAGAGTTCCTTGGACAGCAAGGAGATCAATCCTAAAGGAAATCAACCCTGACTATTCATTGGGAGGGCTGATGCTTAAGCTGAACCTCCAATACTTTGGCTACCTGATGCGAAGAGTCAACTCACCGAAAAAGACCCTGATGCTGGGAAAGACTGAGGGCATAAGAAGAGGATGACAGATGAGATGGTTGGATGGCATCACTGCCTCAGTGGACAGGAGTCTGAGCAAGCTCCGGGAGACAGTGAAGGACAGAGGATACCTGGTGTGCCGCAGTCCACGGGGTCGCAGGGTCAGACACGACCGAGGCACTGAACAAGAAAACACTATAACAGGAAAATTGAATAAACGTGTCAGGGGCCCATTTCTGGAAACAGCTAATTAAAACGGGCCAAACTGTCAAACAGAAGTTTAAACGCAGCAAAATAGGAAAAAAATCAAATCAAGACCTGAGCTCTATCGGCAGATGTTTTATTGAATGTAATCTGAATTATGTGTCTGTCTTGTTTCAGACAGTGATTACGAATTTTTAAAAAGCATAAGAGCATGCTAAGCATTATTGATCATAAAACTGAACATGTCCATGGCAGTTCTGTTTAAAAAAATATTATAACGGACACCAAAAATTTAACTAAAAGTAAGACTGACTTTAAAATCACTATTAAAATAATCCTCTCCTCCTGTTTAAGTACCTCAACCCCAGCCTATGCATTAATTCTATTTTTGAGTAGAAAAATGACTCTGAGTTAGACAGGCTGATTCACACACAGGAAGATATGCAAAACCACCTACAGTTCAGTCCCAAACTATCATCCAATCTCAATTTCTGATATAGACAGAGATAAAATGCTCAGCTAGTGACAAGGATTCAGCGCTATGGTAAAAGAAAAATGTGCCAATTAGGGTTTATCACAGGAGGCTAAGGATTGTTCAATAGGAGAGAATCTAATAATAGAATATACCTCATCAATAGTTCAAGAAAAATCATATGATCCCCGAAAAAGGAAAAAAAAAACGGCATTTGAAAGAATTCACTACCACCTCCTAGGGCAAAATTTAATGAAAGGAATACAAAAATATTTTTTTACAGGCTGAAGAGGATTCTAAAAATAAGAGCTGGTATTAATGTTATAATTAGTGAAGAACTAGAGAGATGCATTTGAACCTCAGAAGTGAAACAAGAAAGCTTGAGGTAACATCATTACAGTGTTTGAGAATTTGGGGAAAATGCAACAGGACACAACAGAGAACGAGCAGGAACACAAATCAGAAATGAAGATAACTGTACTAGCTAACAATGCTACTAGGACTGCACGTCTGCAAAAGCAAACGAGTCAACTAAACCGATGGACACGAGAGAAGTATTTGAAATAATCAGCGAGCTTCCTTTCTCCAGACAAAAGCTGATGAGAAAGCATGCAAAGAAAAAGAAATGCTATTCTCAATAAAATATCAAAAAGTCAAATCCAATAACACATAAAAAGATCATGACATAAAAAAAGTCCCATGACCAAGTGGGATTCATCTCACGTTTACAAGGATGGTTCAACAATACACACATCAGTGCGATACACCACTTAAGGAGGAGGAGCCTGCGCCCTGCAGCAAGAGAGGCCATGGCAAGGAGGAGCCTGCACCCTGCAATGAGGGAGTAGTCCCCGCTCATGGCAACTAGAGAAAGGCCTGCACAGCAAGGAAGACCCAGAGCAGCCACAGATAAAAAACAAATCTTAAAAAATATATACAATGGAAGATGACTCAGCCATAAAACAGGGAATGAAACAATGCCATATGCAGCAACATGGATGCAACTAGAGACCATCACACTAAGTGAAGTGAACCAGACAGAGAAAGACAAATGCCATCTGATATCACTTATATGCGGAATCTAAAATATGGCACAAATGCATTCCACCTATGAAATGAACAAAATTATGGACACAGAGAACAGACAGGTGGCTGCCAAGGGGCAGGGGGCTGGCGGAGGGATGGAGCAGGAGGCTGGGCTAGCAGATATACGCTGTCATATATAAAACGGATAAACGACAAGCACAGAGAGCCATATCCAACATCCTATGATCAACCAGAAAACAGTATTTTAAAAAAGAACGCGTATATATGTACTGAATCACTTTGTTGTACAGCAGGAATTAACACAACATTGTAAATCATGGATATGTCAATTAAAAAACAAACAAATGCCAGTTACCACTGTGACAATGTCCCATCACTACCACCACCACTAAGAACACACCAAAGGCTGCAAGACTTCCAAGAGCAAAAATCCCCCAAATTGCTCTAAGTTGCACTAGTAGGCATTAAAATCCGCTCCCTGACGGAGAATTGTGTCACATCTCTGAATTGTTAAGCCCAAAGACGAAGAGACAAGTACATGTTAATAATGCCAAGACAACGTTGCTGGGCAGTGGCCCCATTCACAGATTTGAAAACTGAGGCTCAAGGTGGTGACTTCAATTGCAAGGAGTCCCACGCGGGCAGCTGGCACACCTCACACAAAGCTTGAGGAACAGAGCTGGGGACACCACACTGTGCAAGGGTTCTGGAGGTGGGGCCTTTCCTTGTTGCCTGCTAAAGCCACTGTCCGTCTTGACATTTTCAGAATGTCAACAGTGTACAAGGATGAGCAATGAAAGAGAAGTGGTCTCACGCAATGTTAAAAAATACTTTAACACACCAAGACTCAAAACAGCACGACAGGAGGACAGACATGAAGGACAGGAGGACACACATTTCCATGTGGGGCTGTGGCAGCTTGGGGTCGGGCCCAGCTGTGGGTGGATATATGGGGAGGGGGGGATTCCCTGACACAGGGCAGGGTGGGAGCCGAGTAGCATGTGGAAAAAGCCCACAACAGGGGCCTGACCACACTGCTAGTCACGTCTGCTCTGTGCTGGAGCTGTGCTCGGCAGCTTAGAGACCTTTCACTTTATTCGGGCCTTGTGAGGACTCTGAAGGTGAATGCTCCCATTTCACAGCTGGAGAAACTGAGGTTCAGAAAGACAAGTGACACCTGGTCTGGCTGACTTTACCAGCTAAGCCCCCTGGCCTCAACTAGCAGGTGGGGCTGCTCCTTCCTGAGTTCCCACCACTCAGAGGGGCTGCACGCCCTCCGGTGTGACACCTGTCCAGCACGGTGTGGCCCCTCTGGCCCCGGATGGCTCGGCCCCAGGCTGTGCTCCATATCTCGGGCTGGGTCCCTGCTAAAGCTCCCCTCCCACTTTAGCAGGAAGCTCTGGCTGTCTGGCTACCCCTCCGCTGGGCTCACCTTCCTGAGCCCTCTATGCCATAGCTGTGAAAGCAGGGGAGGGGACTTCCCTGGCGGTCCAGCAGCTAAGAGTCTGCCTGCCAATGCAGGGGACGTGGGGTTCAACTCCTGGTCCAGGAAGTAAGACCCCATATGCCACAGAGCAACTAAGCCCGTGCGCCACCACAGCTGAGCTCGTGTGCCCTCAGAGCCCTGCATCAAAGGAAGTCTGAGCACAGCAGCAAAGAGTAACTCCCACTCGGCACAAGTAGAGAAAGCCTGTGCACCACAACGGAGGCCCAGGGCAGACAGAAAAACTAGAAGGCCTGTGGCGGCAACAGTCACAGCCCACAGGGTTGCTGGGGGAATTACAGTGAGCTCTAAATCCTGCTGTCGTGAGATCCTCAGGAAACTGACAGCGCCTCTCGCGTGTGGACGGAGAGAAGGAACACACCTCGCCTGTGCCCCCACCCCCAGAAGCATCAGCCAGCGCGGGTGCAGGCTCTCAGGTGGGATGTGGAGCCAGGAGGTGGGCTGCCAGTGGCCAGCTGAGCCATGCCACCGCCCGGCCCACGACCTGCCCCAATTCCCACCTTCTGCGCTCCTCCAGAGCACAGATGCCAACAAAGTAATCGGCCTATGCCTGAAGCCACGCTGGGACTCTCTCTCCAGGACACGTGGAGAGTCCTGAACTCGGCCAACCCTCCTGGTGGTTCCACCGCCCAGCTCCAGTCTCCCGACCTGAACACGGCACACTCGCCCCAGACACGCTGGGGCTCCTGGACAAGATCAGGGGCTCACATTCACCCTCTTTCCTCCTCATCTGTAATCCTGCTGCAGAGGCCGCGAGACCGGCATGGCTGACACCTGTCCTGGGACCTGGTGTCCACTCCCTCTCTAGGACTGAGTCCCAGGACTGAGCCTGATTCCAGGAAATGGCCTTGTGCCCCAAACCTGACGCTGCTGGCAGACCCTTCCCCAAGCCCCCTGCCCTTGCTCCAGTTCACCGCGCACCCTTTAGATGCCCAGCACCGCCTGCTTCGGAGCTGGCTTTACGCAACACCTGTCATCACAGACCCAGGCACCCCTTGGCCAGGATGCCCTCAGACCCAAACCGGCGCTCAGGCCCTCGACCCCCAGGGCCACCCACACCCGCTGACCTTCTTGGTGTAGCCCATGGCCTTCAGCACGGAATGGTTTAAGGTCTCCAGGGAAGCCAGGACATCCTCATAGTCCCCATGTGGTCCACAAAGTAGTCTGGGGGATGGGAAGCAGAGGTCAAAGGTCGTAGGAGCATCACACCCCTCCCCTGGGTCCTCCCACCACCATCTGTTCCCCTCCCCCAGAGAATCACTGTGCACCCACCCGGAGAATCACCGTGCACCCAAGTCTGGGTCCCTACACAGTGGCACCTACCACACAGCTCCTTGGTGTCCACATGGCTGCATGCAGAGAGAAAGGAGGGCTCAGAGACAGGCCTGTCCCCCCCACCCGTCTCCCTCCTGGGTGAGCACAGCCCCCAGCAGTGGTCAACACCCCCCACCTTGCAGCCTAGGTGACCCCCACTTCACAGATGAGGGAGCAGCCAGTGAAGGCCGCCACCCCCTCCAGAGGATCCGCGTCTGTGCGTCTGTCTGACCTCCTTACCACACCACCCACCCCGTTCCACTCCCCGCGTCTGCCCCCTGCATCCGGAGCAGAGGGGGCTGAGCCAGGGGCTGTGACAGCTGTCACTAAAGCTGTCCGGAGACCTCAGCCCTGGGCCCTGCTCTGTCGGAGGGTGTGCCCCCTTGTTCTCACTCAAGCCCTGGGGTCCTGTGTTCTTGTTCCTACAGCCAGAAGGCTCTCGGTCTTTCCTCAGAGGCCGAGCACAGGACACCCACGCCGGGCAGGTGCAGGCAGCAGCCTCAGAACCCAGATGCTGTGAACAGGAGCTGGGGGCGGGCGCCCGGGGACCCAGCTCTGTGCACGTTCCAACAACCTCCCTTCCCGGCCGGCTTCCTCACCGGGAGAGGAGGGGCTGGCCTCAAAAGCAAGCCAGCCTCATCACGATGGCTCTGGGGAGAGGCTCCCAGCTCAGGCGCTCTGCAAATTCTGTCGTGGAGGCCCACGTGGGACAAGTTCTCACAGGTCCTGCAGAGAGGAGGCCTGCCTCACGGTGCTCAAAGAAGCACCGACCTTCCTGAGCCGCGCATGGACTGTTTGGGGGAGCAAACCTGTCTAGCATCCCCAGGAGGGAACGTGTACAGCTCACACTCTAGGGAGTGCTGGAGACAAAACACCCAAAGGTCTTTAGAGCTCTGACTTCTTGCTGATGGGAAGTCCGCCCTGGCCGCACCGCTCCAGCTGTCCAAATGAGGCTGAATAATCTGTGGGCACCTACAAAGCCCTTTCAAGCTCCCAGGGGGCTACAAGACCTGCTCAGAACCTCCATCTGACTCCAGACACAAAGCCCTCCCCTGGAGTCTGTGGCAGGAAGCAGTCCCTTTCAAGTGGCCTTTCCCGAGCCAGCTGCCCCGCCCTGGCCCCAAGCCACCTCCAACCTGGCCCCCTGAAAACAGGCCTGGGGACCGCTCCTCCTCCACACTTCTAGCCCGGCCCAGGAGACCCCAGCCTATCAAACCTGCCCCCCAGCAGCCCCAGGAACTAGGGTCCTCATCACCAAGTTAGGTGGAGAAGGGGCTGGGGCCTCACCCTGCCTGGGGACCACTCGGAAAGGGCGGGGGTGGAGTTCAGGGTGGGAAGTGTTGGTCCCTGTGAGTAGAGTGAGCATTTTGTGCTGGATTTAAGGATTGGCTGGGGTTGGAGGAGTTTGGAGTTCACTGAGCTGCAGGTTAGGGTTCTGGCTGGGTTGGAGAAAACGTAGAGAGTGAGAAAGAAGGTTAAGGTCCGAGTAAGAACCAGTCTGGTTTAAGGTGGGCCCCGGTTAGGAAGAGGATCTCAAAGCTCATGTTGGGACTGAGAACAAGCATGCGGTGATGGGGTCAGAACTGAGTTGAGCTGGCTGGTTACCCCTTTGTCATCCTGTGTATTTTCTGCTTCCCAGGTGGGACAGTGATAAAGAACCTGCCTGCCAGTGCAGGAGATGTAAGAGACGCGAGTTTGATCCCTGGGTCAGGAAGATGCCCTGGAGGAGGGCAAGGCAACCCACTCCAGTATTCTTGCCTGGAGAATTCCGTGGACAGAGGGGGCTGGTGGGCTGCAGTCCGTGGGGTCACACAACTGAAGTGACTCAGCATGCACGCACATATATTCTGCAAACCTAGGCTCTCTCGCTGCTTTGCCATGTTGCGTTCAGAAAAAGACAAACACTTGCCAACACAATCTCAATCTGGCCACTCCCCAGAACACCCCAGCCAGTGGGGGCCAAAGAGATGGCACTCTGGATTAGCGGTGCAGGGGAGTGGACACTGGAGACTGGGGGATGCCACCTCCCGGTTCCAGCTGCTAGGACTGAGCTCACTTGGTGTTGTCAGAGTCGATGGTGTGGAAGAGATCCTCCAGTTCCCTCTCGTTGAGGACGCCATCTGCAAAGAAGAGCTGGAACTCCTCCAAGGACAACTTCCCGTCGTCTGTGAGGGAGAGAAAGGGAGGGCAGCTGGTGTCGAAGCGATGGGACATCCCCAAATCAACAGAGGAGCCACAGCCAGGCAATCCCCGCCCGCCCCTGCCAACTCCCCAGCCAGCAGCCACACTCCCTGACGGTGCACCCCTGCCCCTGGCACGAACCCACATAGCCACCATGTCACAGAGAGCAACTGCTCACCCAGCTAACTCCCCACCCAGCAGAGCAACACCCATGTACAGGGACTCACCTTACCAGCAAATACTGGGGCTCCGCAAGCCCTGCAGCCAACAGGCAGGCAGAGAGCACCTGCCAGGCAACCCTCGCTCTGAGTCACCTGCCCACCTGGAGGTACGTAACCCCATACCTGTTGCCTCCAGCAGTCCCCAGCCTTTCTAGCACCAGGGGCTGGTTCCATGGAAGACGATTTTTCCACAGATCAGGGGGAGGGGGTGGTTTCAGGATGCTTCAAGCACACTGTGCCCTTTATTTCTATCATTTTATCAAACCTCAGATCATCAGGTGTTAGATCCAGAGGTTAGGGATCCCATACCCGTAAGAGGCAGGTTTAAACCTGGGCGGTCTGAGGAGCACTCTCATTTGCTTTCAAAAGCCCAGAGAACCTCTGTACACTTAAATCATCTCTACCCCAGCATCCAGATCCTGCCTGGGGAGGCAACGACCTCTCTCCTCTCTGCCTTCGCACGGTGTGACATGACCCACCGCCAGCAGTGGTACGGAGTCCTCGCCAGGCTGTGGATGCAGCCCTGAAGATGCCAGAGCCCAGGGTGAGGTGGCGGCAGGCCCCGGGTGGGGCTCCGGACGAGGGGCCCCCAAAGCAGACACACCTATCCCAACGTGTCCCTCCCGATCTCACACCTTCAGCAGCCTCCACTGCAGTTCTCCTGCGTCTGCTGGGGAAGCTCTCATGGGTTGGGGGCAGCCGGGCCCCTGAGAGAGGGGCTCCCAGCAGAACTCCAGCTCCTCCCACCTGGGCTCTCCAGCTTAACACACTCATCTCCCAATCCCACCCCTGAAGCCACAAGCCCCTCCTCAACAACCTTAGACCAGTCGTGCTCCTCCGTAAAGGAACCATGTCTGTGGGAGGCAGTGGAGGTCAGGGAGAAGGGCGAGCCCAAGATCCTTCCTGCCCCAGCCCCTTTCCGTAGACCCCCTTCATTACTTCCAGCCAGTCTGCACTCAAAGCCCTTGAGAGCCCACGCAGCACTTTGTGTGGATTAGAAAGAAATGCCCTTCTTGGTGGGCAGGGTGGCGGAGATGCAGCCCAACATCAGAGCTCCTGAGGGGCAGGGCATGCAGGCTTCATGCTCAATTCTCTCGAGTAGGTGCCCTTGCAAAGTGCACAACATGCCCAACCAGACATGGCAGACCTATTCAGGCCCGGGGCTGAAGCCACTCACACTTTTTTAAAATGCATTTTACCTCTGTGTTTTATATTTTAGTTTATTATTTTTGGCTGTGCCAAACAGTATGCGATGTCTTAGTTCCCTGACGGAGGATCAAATCTGTGGTCCCTGCAGTGGGAGAACTGAATCTTAACCACTGGGCCACCAAGACGTCCCCACTGTACATTTTAAAGGCTCTGGAGCTGCTACTCTGCCGCCAGCAGCTCTGCAGGGGGCTCAAAGTAGGGCAACAGGAGGCAGCTTCTCACATCTTGCAGTGGCTCCCCTCCGCCCATGCTGAGACAGGGGATATGAGAGAGTGGGCGCAGGCTTCCATATGCGGGGCTGGGGCAACAACATCCTGGCTCGGGTTTTAATGTCACAAATGGGAGAACGAATTTCTAACTCTCAAAATCCAGAGTCCCCCTGAAGACAAAACAAACACCTCCTCCCTCCCCAATAACACATGAAGACCCAAAAACCAACCATAAAAAGTGCAGGGTAACAGCTGTGAAATACATGAATGCTAAGCTATGGCTCTGTCTCCTGTGAAAGAGGATGCTTTCCAAGTTTCCTTTAGCAAGACTGATGATGATCCGGCAGCCAGGGGCAGAACCAGGGCAGACACACGGGCTCTATGTGTTCACGCATCTGGTCCTCAAACACCTCCCGGCCCTCAAACACGTCCTGGCAGACCACCGACCACCCCCCACCCCAACCCTGTTTACAGAGCAGACAGGCCAGACTGGTTATGGGACTTGCCCAGGTCCCTCAGTGGGAGCTCAAACCCAGGCCACCCGGCTCCCGAGTCCACACTCCCAACCCAACCTGGGGCAGGGTCTTCTGTCGGGACCCCCAGCCACAGGGTCACACGGAGAAGCCGAGGCCAAGCCTGGACTCAGTGGAAGTGTGCTGTGAATGACTACTCATGTCTGCCACGGGTAGGGTACCACCAGCACCTCCAACCAGTATGCACTCAGAACGGGCAGAGGGGGCCTGCCAGCCTCCCGGGCCCAAGGCCTTCTGGGCTGACATTTACCTTGAACGTCCCAGCACAGCCCTAATGAACCCAGATCAGCTAACGAGGAGACGGCATCTCCCCGGGGCCTCTGTGCAATTAGAGGAGCCAGCGGGTCTGCACCTCCAGGACCCCCGAGCGGGCCGTCTGAAGGTGTCCACACTAATGAGCATGAGCTCAGCCTCTGTCCCAGTGACCTTTCAAATGCCAGGAGTCTGCCAGTGCCCCGGCCCCTGGCAGGAGATGCACTGGCACTCACTCCTCCGCCGGCCGCCACACCACCCTTCCAGGCCCTAGACCCTCGGCTGCCAGGAAGGCCCTCCTCTTTCCGCCTCCCCTTGGGGGCTACGCCCAGTCTCCATCCTCAACCCCATGAAGACACCTCTGACTTGGGAGCCACCAGGACAGGCCAGCACGAGCTGAGCCCCTTCTCCTGTGATTCCAGAGTCTGATTCCACTCCAACCTGTGGCCCAGGCCCTCGTTTGGGACCATCCTGCCATCCCTGCAGGCATCTTGCTATTGTGGATGCCAGGGGCAGAGCCGGAATCTACCTGTGCTACGTGTGTGTGTCTGCACACCTCTGTCTACACCCACACTCGCCCCTTCTCCCATTCCCCTGCCCATACGATGTCTGCAAACTGGCTGGCTGGATTCAATCAGAACTTCCTGCCCAGCCCCCCAGCCCAGACTCTGTGATCTTTTGTGTGTCCTCCCCAGCCTTTATTCTGTCACATGTAAAAAGAGGGGTGACATTCCTTTTGCCTCTAGGACCCGAGGGAACATCCAATGAGGAAGTCTATTAATGTCCTGGTGTGTAACGGACGCTCCACAGCCGCCAGGAGTCTCCACCAGATGTTGATGCCCTGTAAAGTCCAGTGTGGGAACCCAATCACAGCCCGTTTTCCAAGGCTCGACATTCATCAGCCGGCATGAGGGCTCGTAGACCCCTTACCGCATGCCAAGACCCAAGCTCTACTCCATCCCCCTGACAGCCCCACCCCAAGGTGGGTACCAGCATGACCACCCCCACCCACGGATGGGGATGCTGAGGCCCTGAGAGTCTGGGGACTGGCCTGAGGTCAGAGCTGGGAGGGAGCTGAACCTAGGCAGTCCCTGCGGCAAAGGGGGGTGCCCCCCGGGGACCGGCACCACATCCCATGTGAACCCCCTGATGGCCACTGGTGGCAGCCGGGAAGACAAAGGTCCCAGGGAAAGGAAGGGGCTCGGGGCCTCTGTGGGGGCCACAGGAGCAAAGTCGAGGGTCCCTGAAGCTGTGCTTGCAGGGTGGAAACAGTCTCTGATGGCATCAGGGGGCGGGGGCCAAGCAATGAGGTCAAAACCCACCTTGCCTGAAGGGAGACCAGGGCGCCTGCCACCCACACACTGCAAAGGTTCCCACAGAGCTGA
This sequence comes from Nanger dama, assembly GCA_917880005.1. Lineage (NCBI taxonomy): Eukaryota > Metazoa > Chordata > Mammalia > Artiodactyla > Bovidae > Nanger > Nanger dama. The sequence goes on along the minus strand of CAKJTW010000012.1, from coordinate 9,753,113 downwards.
GCATCCAGAAAGACACACACACACACACACACAACCCCACACACCCCCGGCACGTACAGCAATGGTCACAGAGACCCACACACACAGGTTCCGAAGCACAAACAGAGACACACGTGCAGCCACACCCAGACGGCTGCCCCTGGCCAGGCACACACCGCACTGCCAGGAGTCACACCCGGTCACCATCTGTGAGGCAGCAGCCGGGCACCAAGGAGCCAGTGTGCCAGGCCACGACAGGGACAAGCCCAAATCCCTCAATGTGACACCTCACCATAGGCTGAGGGGCGTAGCCAGCAAGCACATGGCAATGGCCATGTGGCCCCTGGCCAGCCACACTCTCTAGAGGTTCTGAGAGGCCTGCAAGGGGATCAGACCCCTGGACCCACTTCTCTAGTCTCTAACGCCGCTCAGGCTGCACCATCACGATGACTTCTCAGCTACCACTGAAGTCCCCCCACCGTGTCCCTGCCCTTCCTCGATGCTCCGTATGGAACTGCTCCTGATGCTGCTGCTGCCTTCCAGAGGCCTGGGAGGGGTCCCCGTCACACCTGAGAATGGGGGAGGCGAGAGATGGAGAACCCCCGGGCACTGGCAGCCAGCCCGTCTCATGTTCTCCCCTCAATACCAGGCGGGGACAGCTAGACAGTGACTCCCGGGGTCAGCAGGGAGGGGGCTGCAGGCCTGGGACCACTCCTCCCTCGGCATGGGCCTGGATACTCAATCAAATCAGTATTTTCTCAAGGAATTAACAGTGAACTCTGCCCGCTTCTCTCTCACAAAGCACACCAGCCATGTCTCCTCTCTTCATTTCCCCAACAGCCCTGGAACGTAGACAGGTTAAGTGTTATCACCCCACTTTAGAGATGGCAAAACTGAGGCCTGAAGTGGGACTATGTCCTTATTCAAGACCACGGAGAGATGCTTCAACCCAAGAACGATGATTCTAGTATGTAGACAATCACTCCAGGTGGCTACCGTGAGGCTCAGGGGGCCCCTGCCTTCCAGAAAGGCTGGGGTGGAGCAATCTCCAGTGGGTGTCCTGAAGTCATGGACTACAATACCATTCTCACTTTGTGTGGGAAGTATCTTTGGGGGACCAGCGGCAGGGGCCGGGGGTGGAGGGAGCACCAGGGGTCTGCAGCAGAGCCTGGACTGCCTTCCTGCAGCTGGGTGACCCCGGTTAAGGCACAGAACCTCTCTGGGCCACCATGGAGCTGACAGAACAGGGGTGACAGCATGGACGTCTGAGGAGGAAGTGTGCCGGTCGAGGTGAGGCTAGGGGCTTCCTGGGCGCCCCCAGGGCAGCTCTGGCCCAGCCCAGCTGCAGGTGGCGGAAGCGCATGAAGCGCATAACTCACCGCACAGCCCACCCCTGCCCGCTGGAGCCGCAGGGCTCCCCCTGCTCAGTAGGAACCACTGGGGTCCCCCTGTAGGATGGAGAAACAGGCGCAGGGCAGCGTTCTGCACCCCCAACCAGAAAGAGCCAGGTCCTCACTAGGGGACAGCCTTGGGGGGTGCGAGAAGACTCACCGTTTTTGTCCGCACGGCGGAAAATCTGCAGAGAAGAGAGGTCGAGTCAGAGTCGGCTGGGAGGGGCAGGCTTCCAACACCACCAGCCCAGTGGACCCGGGGAAGCTAGGCCCCTTTTCCCTCCTGAGGGAGGAGACCCGGGGGTGGAAGGGCATTTCAGGCAGTGGTCCTCCAGCCCCCCTCGAGGAGGCAGCCTCCTCTCTTCCTCGGGCGCCGCTGGCCATGCGGTCGAGAGCACGCGCACGTGTGTGCGTCCCAGAACCCTCAGCCCACGTGCTGCACCCGCAGGCGGCCGCACGCTCCCCACTTCCGTCCGTGGGAGGCAGCCACTCACCTTACACCCCCACCAGGACCCCTCGAGGGCCTGGTGTTCTCCAGGGAGGGTGGGTTAAATCTGAAGAGGCGTCTGCCAAGCGAACCTCGAGGCCTGGCGACGGGACCAGCCAGGGCATGGCGGGATTAGTTTTTTGGGGGTGGTCAGTGGGTAGGGGCAGCACTCAGGGAGCTCAGAATAGAGGAGAGGGGGAGGGAAGGGGCAGCCTGGTCCCCTCCAGCTGCAGCTGAAACCAGATAGCTCCTCCTCCTGGTGCTTTTAGTCCTAATAAGCCTTGCTGGTGGCTGCCCTGGTGGCTCAGACGGTAAAGAATCCACCTGCAACGTGGGATACCTGGGTTCGATCCTTGGATCGGGAAGATCGCCTGGAGAAGGGAAAGGCTACACACTCCAGTATTCTGGCCTGGAGATTCCATGGACAGAGGAGCCTGGCAGGCTACAGTCCATGGGGTCGCAAATAGTCGGACCCTTCTGAGTGACTTAGCTAGCACGCGTGCATGCAAGCCTTGCTGAGGGTAGGAAGAGGGGGAGATGCTGCCCCTAGCGTGTAACCCTCACACCTTGGAGAGCAGGAGCTGGGCCCCTCCCTCCAAGCAGTAGGGCAGGCATCCATTGTTGGGCACCCGGGGCTGTGACAAACTGAAGCAGCAGCTCAGAAAAATATTCTCAAACATCCCCCTTTCTTGAGCTGAACCCCAAGTTGGGGCAGGGGACACAGGTCTGGAGCCACTGCGGCTGGGGCAGAAAAGGGGGCAGTTGCCAGCACCCCAGCCTGTGTACCACACATGGCCTGCTCCTGACTGCAAGGTTCCCGAGAAGGCTGGAGTCTCACCTTCAGGTGCCGGCGCGAGCGTTAAACAAGTGACTGACCAGACAGGAGATGTGGCCCTGGCACTCGCTCATCACCCCCATTTCACAGATGGGGAGACTGGGGCTCAGAGCTGGCTCAAGGCCAGCGTGGCGTGAGGACTCCAGAGTCCACGTCCTGTCCCGTGCGAAGGGGTAGGGGGTGCCTGGACAGAGCTCTCTGCTGCAAGGGCTTTCAGCTGCGAACTCACTGGGGCTTTGAGAGGGCTCATCTGTGCAGGCGCGAGTGGGCTGTGTGTGAGCACATTCGGGAAGCCTGGGAGCCACAGCCACTGCCGCAGATCCCCCTGCCCTGTCAGCTCAGAGCCAGCGATGGAGGCTCCAACAGGAACGTGGCGGGGGGTGGGGGGGCGAGAGGAACCCACACTGTCCCCCACTCACCAGGATGTGATACACACACCTCTCCCAGAAACCCACCCACCGTACATAAACTTGGCACCCCCACCCCAGTGTCACCCCCCTCAGAGGACCTTCCCTAGGACAGGCACACCCCACTGCCATGCTGCCCCTTGGGGTGGGCAGAGCACCCCATGGGGGACCCCCCAACACCCTGCGGAAGGCTCCCTGTAGAAGGGAGGGTGGGTGGGAGGGTGAGTTGGGGCGGTTTGGGCCCCAGAGGACGTGGGAGAGGGGGTGCGGAGTGAGGGTGAGGAGGGGAGAGGGTGAAAAGGGTAGGGGGGTGAGCAGGGGGAGGGGGTGAGGAGAGGGAGAGGGAGGGGTGAGGAGAGGGAGAGGGAGCGGAGGGGAAAGGAGAGGGAGCGGGGAGGCGGGGGGGGAGGGGATTAAGGACCGGCTCAGAATGGAGTGGTGGTCCTCAGAGAAGACGGGGGGATGGCTCCAGTCCTACTGAAAGGAGAGAGGAAGGCAGGTGGGGAGGGAGCTTTGCTTTAAAAAGGTGGTGCCTGAGGCAAAAGGGTTGAGGATACAAGGGCTTAAGGTCCAAAGCTCGGACAGGAAAAATGGCCCTGGACCCAGGGACTGTGTGTGTGAGGGGGTGGGTTGGGGGAGAGTTTTAGAAAAGTAAGGAAGGGGGGCAGGGGTCGGGGTGGGCGGGAGCAGGGGCCGACGGCGGTCCCGGGACTCGCGTCCCGGGAAGGAGCAGGGTGAAGGATGAAATGCGGTCTGGAGAAAGATGAGGGTTTGGCCAGACAGAAGTAGGGGGCGGTGGCTGGGTCGAGGGGCTCCAGGGTCCTGGCTCCGAGAACGTGGAGATCCCGAGAGGGGGAGGGAGGTAAAGAGATCGTCCCGGTCCCGGGACGAGACGGGAACCGCACGGAGACCGGCCCGGGGCGGGGTGGGGTGGGGGGCAGAAGAGCTGAGGGCCGCGCTCTGCACAAGGAGGAGCCGGTGGATTCCGCTCTGGACCTCCGGGGATGGGGGCGAGCGTCCCTGCCCGGGGACCCCTGCCCTTCAGGCAGAAGAGGGTCTTGCAGGTCCCAGCGGGGACCCGGGAACGCGGCGTCCGCGTCGCCCGGGGGAGAACGGGTACCGGCCCGCGCGTACTCACGTCCAGGATGACGGCGGTGCCCCCGCGCGGCGAGGTGGGGCCCGGGCAGGGGCCGGGGTCCGCGACGGGGGGTGTTGGGGGCGTCGGGGGCCAGCGGCGCCCGGGGCTCGCCCATCCTGGCGCCCACCCAGCGCAGAAGCCCGCCCAGCGCCCGGCCCTGCGGCGGCGGCTCCCGGAGCAGCCTGTGCGCGCCGGCCCTGCACAGGCGCGCCGCCCGCTCGCACATCGCGCCGCGCCCGCCGCCGCCGCCGCCCGGAAGCCCGCCGACCCCCGCCCGGCCCGCGGCCCGCCCCCCGCGCGACCCCCTCCCCGGCGCCGCCCGCCGCCGCCGCCGCCGCCCGCGCGCCCCGCCCTCCTCCCCCTCTGCCCCCGCGGCCGCGGCCACGCGGGGACGGGCCGGCGCCGGGGGACGGGAGGGGGTGGGGCACCGCCCCGCCCGGACCCAGAGCCACGTGCCCCGTGGGCCACCGCCCCCGCCCCGGGCGGCCGGGCGCGGCGGCAGGGGGCTGCCGGCAGTGGGGTGCGGGGCTGGGGAACTAGACCCCGGCCCGGCCGCGGAGGGGGCTGCCTGGCAGGCGCGGGGTGATGGGGGTCTGGCTTCGGGGGTGCATCCCTAGGAGCTGCCCCCATTCCGAAAGTCTCCCCCTGCCCACTCTCCGGAAGAATCCCCCCTCCTCCGCGCCGTGGCGCCGCCGCCGGGGCCGGAGCGCGGTGTCCGGCGAGCCCGGAGCGCCCTCTGCCGGCTGCATCTCAAGGAAGGCGCGCCCACGCACCGAGTCCACCTTCTCCACTCCGCAAGAACCCACTCGTCCCTTCCACGGGGTGCACGCCCCTCAGACCTCCCCCGCGAGTTAAACAACGCCCAGAACTAGTCTTCCCCACCCCCTGGAACACCCTCTTCCCCTCATACTCCCCACGTCCATCCTTCCAGACTCCCACCCACCGAACCAGAGAATTAAAGGAGCCCCTGCTGGGTGCTAGGCCTGGTGGCCGCACTGGGTTCCAAGAACAGCGGAAAAACAGAGGAGGGCTTGCCTTGGTCTCCTGGAGCTTACAGCCAAGTGGGCGGAGCCAGATACTGGAATGATCCGACAAATAAGGAAGAGTGAGAACTGAACTGCAATGAAGGGGTGGCACCCTGACCCACCAGAGTGGGCTCTACCTTAGGGCCACGGAGGGGCATATGTCAGAAGAGGCTTCCTAGAGGAAATGGTCCTTATGCTCCAAGACTGTAAGGAAGAGGAGGAGTTAAAGAGAGGATGGGGAAGTTCCCTGGGCTAGAGCTTAGCCTGTGCAAAGGCCCTGTGGCAGGTGCAAGTGTGGGGAACACAAAGGATCCACTGAAGGGAGAGGGACTGAGGGGCTGGGAAAGCCTCCCCAGCACCCGTTCCTCAGTCACATCTGCCCTTCCACTTGGGGCACCACCCAGTGCCCCCCAGCCTCGGACCTTCTCCCACATGACCCTGTGCTTCTGCCCCTGCCCTGACTGTACAGCTCCTGGGGCAGGGGCCTGGGCACCTGGCGCCCTCCCCAGGCAGAGAGTCCTCGGACACAGGAGTGGAGGCAGGTGCTGGTTTTATTTGGGACCTGATTCTGGAAAGAGCAGGGCCTGGAAGTCCTGGCTCGGTGCTCCGTGGGCCCTGGTGATCCTGGCTCACATGGGCCACTTCACCCCTAATTACAGCTCTGGGCCTACCGTGTCCTGTGGCCACTGTTTCCACCCTTCATCTGAGAGGCCTGTTGCATGGGCTCATGGCCGCTCCTGTCTCCTGCAGGAGAGGCCCCTTCCATCACTGGGACATCTTGGGACGACTCCATCCGGCAGGGCTGTGATCTCCCTCCTCTTAGGGCCTGGGTGTAAGGCTGCCAGGCCAGGTGCTAGGGTGGCTTCCTGGCCTCCTTGCGCAGCAGGGAGCTGGCCACGGCCAGGGCCCCGCCCTGCACGAAGCGCACAAAGTTGTCCCCGGCCAGTGGCCCCATGGCGTACAGGCCCTCCTGGTGGATGCTCTGGTAGGTGAAGGGGTCCACGTCAACGGGGTTCCTCTTGGCACTCAGTGGCTGGTCGGGGTCCATGGCGAGGTCGGCGCCTGCCCCCGGGAGGAAGGACAGATCGGGGTGGGAGCCGATGAGCACCAGCACCAGGGCCACGCCGAAGACCTTCTGGAGGCCCTGGGGGTCGCGGAACACGGCCTGGCGGTCCTCCTTGAGGAGCAGCAGCTGGTGCTCGGGAGGCTGCGGTAGCCCTCATAGGGGCTGGGTGACAGGATGGACCGCTCGCGCATCATCTGGTGAACCTTGTGGTACTCGGGGTACAGCATCTTGGGCAGCTGGTTGAACACCAGGCCAGGGTCGTCCACAGGCCGGCGGAAGGCGTGGATCACAGGGATGCTGTAGTGGCGGGCGTAGAGGACCGCGTCTGCAGCCGACAACCCTGCCCCAATGATGAGGATGGGGTCCGAGGACGGGGACACTGTGCCTGCCCGCGTGGCCACCTCCAGGGCCGACAGGTCATGGTGGACGAAGGGCAGGCCTTCCCCGGGACGCCCAGGCGGGCCGGGCTGTCGGATGTGCCCGTGGCCAGGACCACGTTGCGGGCGCTCAGGGAGAAGGACTGCTGGCTCTGGTCCTCGGCGGTCACGAAGCCGCACACCTGGAAGAGCGGGCTGGGGTCCCGGGCCCCAGGGCTGCTGGGCTCAGGCGTCCCCCACTCCACGGCCGTGACCGTGGCGCTGGACACGAAGTTGTGGCTCAGGCCCTTCCTGATCACGTAGTCCCTGTAGTAGTTGGGCGATGTCACCGGCCGTGGCCCGGCTGTTGCGAAGACCTCTGGGGGAGGAGGAACGAGGGGGGCGTGAGTGTCAGAGAACGGACTGGGGCCGGGCGGACAGGCTGGGGCCAGGCCCTGGAGGGTGGCTGCACCACCCCTTCATGTAGGCTTGCTCAAGGGGTTCACGTCCTCAGAGCTGTAAAAACCTCTCTTTTCGGTACAATGGAGCCGATGCGGGTGGGGTTTGGAGTGTGGCCCCTGGTGTCAGAGGGCCTGGGTTCTGTGGGGACCCTCTGCCTCAGTCCCTCACCTGCAAAATGACCGCGGTGACAGCACTTGTTCCTTGCTGTCCTCGAGAGGCTCAGATGACAGGAGTGAAGGGTTTAGACTAGAACCTGACAGGCTGTGAGCGGCGCGGGTCGGCCAGGACTGTTTCCTCCAGTGACTGACTAGTATTCTATGTGCATGGGGGTAGGATTCTGCTTTTATAAAGTTCACAAACAGATAAAGTTCGTCTGTGGAGTTAGACACCCAGAAAGGGGTGATTCCCTTTAGGAATCCCTCTTAGGAAGGGGGTGATTGGGAGGCGCCTGAGGGGGGCTTCTGGGGAGAAAGGGCCTGCTTTTTGAGTCTGGGTGACTGAAACGTATGTGTATCCACTTAAAGAAATTACATCCACCTGTAGGCGTGTGAACTGTGTGCTTTCTATATGTGCTTATACGTCAGTAAAGAACGTGGTTAAATGATAACCCACACAGAGCACATAACACAGTCCTCAACACACAGTAGCAGCCGTGGCTGTTATTACTGTTACTAAGTTACTGTTATTATTATCGCTCTAGCTGTTATTACCACCTTTTCCAGGGCTGTTGCTGGTGGGTGGAGCATAGACGGTGATGCTATCTCAGCTCCTCCCTGTAGCTCCCGGGTGACCTTCGGTGAGTTCCCTTCCCTGACTTGTGGACACGTTACGGATTAACTCAAAGGGCATCTTTTGTGACACATCGTCAATACAACCCATCAGTAAGGACGCAAGATTGTAGGTGAGCTCAGATATCCCTGAGGGCCACTCCAGCCAACACAGCTCGTTAGTCTGCTCCTGAAACTGGAACTCTGGAATCCATGGCTGTGGGTTGGTCATTTCCGCTCCTCTGTTTTGGTAAAAAGTGTTTTAAAGGGCTGTCCTAAGGTGATGTTGCATCCAGGGTTCCTTGTAATAATGGCACATTGGAAAGAATGAAAGCTCTGACTGGGGAGTGGTTTAGGAAGCGCGGCAGCACCGTGAGGGCAGGGGCTGCGTCTGTTGTGGCTTTCAGCCCTGACGTCTAAGCGCAAGGTCTGGTATGCAGGAATGAGCGGAGCTGCCTGCCCTCTCAGGAATGCTGCATGGGCAAGTAACAGGATGGCTGCAAGCACTGTGTGAGCACCATGTGAGACCTTATGACATAAGGTTGCATTTTAAGAGTAGAGCAGAAAAGGGTGCATCTGCTGTGAAATTTACATTCCTGTCTGTCTGTTAACACATCACTACACCAGCCTGGATGTCTTGCTACCACATTTGCTGGGGCAAAAGTCTTTGTGTCAAAAGGACAGACCATGATCTCTGGAGGGATGGCAACAGTTTCCCAAGAGGTCAAGTGAGGTTTCCAGTAGGTCAACTGCCTACTGGGTGGCTGAGCACTGAAGGATTGATGCCTTCGAACTGTGGTGCTGGAGAAGACTCTTGAGAGTCCCTTGGAAAGCAAGGAGATCTAGCCAGTCAATCCTTAAGAAATCAGTCCTGAATATTCATTAAAAGGACTGAGGCTGAAGCTCCAATACTTTGGCCACCTGATGCAAAGAACTGACTCATTGAAAAAGACCCTGATGCTGGGAAAGATTGAAGGCAGGAGGAGAAGGGGGCGACAGAGGATGAGGTGGTTGGATGGCATCCCTGACTCAATGGACATGAGTTTGAGCAAGCTCCGGGAGATGGTGGAGGACAGAAGAGCTTGGTGTGCTGCAGTCTATGGGGTCACAAAGAGATGGACACGACTGTGAGACTGAACAACAGGCCCCCGTCAGAACCCCAAGGGCGGAGAAAACGTTAAGGGCAGATGCCACCCTGAGCACTGGGCAACTTTACGCCTCATGCCCTGGGATGAGCAGGGGCTGGCATCTGTTGTGATTCAGCTGTCTCTCTGGGGTGGTGAGAAGTGTGCAGCGTGGTCATTATGGAGCAGGCAGTGGGATGGGAAGAGAACCCTCCGAGGTGCGGCAGTGCTGGGGAGGAGTGTGGGGTTAGGAGTCAGCTGTCTTTCTTTTGTCAGTTTTCAATTTCCTGTACTGTGGTTATGTTTCTAATGCAAAATGAATTTTAAAAAGTGCATCCGATTGATTAGCTGACTAAGAGGGATGGTTGTAGGCCAGGCTCAGAATATCGGGAGGGGCTGCGGGAGGCCAGAGGACCGGGGAGCCTGGGCCAGAGGCTCTGAGGCAGGATGTGGGGGGGCAGGGGCCAGTGATCACCCCTCCTTAGAGCCTAGGATGCCACAAGGAGGCCCAGTTGAGACCGTGAGGCAGGAGCACCGGACGGGGTCCTGGGTAGCCCAGCTCTGCTGCTCACCACCCGTGTGGCCCTGGGCAAGTCCCTTCCCCAGCCGCTGCAGCGCTGGCCTCAGTGTCCCCTCGAGGGCAGGCTCAATGAGCCCCTGAAGCCCCTTGACCTCTAGCTGCCAGTTCAGTGTTGGGGCGGGCTCGGGTCTTCCCCTGCCCACCTTGGCTTTCCAGGGCGGCCTTACCTGCGCTTCTTGCACATCCAGTCCTTGACCTGCAGGTCGGGGAGCCCCATCCACTCGCCTTGGCTCAGGGTCACCATGGAGCCTTCAATGGACTAGAGTGAAGGAGAGCAAAGTCCTGGTCTCTGCTGGCCCCCAGCCCCCCAGGGCTGGAGGGCAGGGGAGGCCTCGCTGGCCGGGGCTGGTCAGGGGGAGGAGCGGGGGAAAGGGGAGGGAGGAGGGGGGGGCAAAGGGGAGGGAGGAGGGGGGAAAGGAGAGGGAGGAGGGAGGAAAGGGGAGGGAGGAGGGGGCAGTGGGGGTGAATAGGGAAAGGTGGGAACTGCAAGAGTCCTGACCTGCATTAGGGAGGTTTGGCACCAGACCCCGCACCCCGTCCGGGCCCCACTCACATGCCAGGCGCCCCCAGGCGGGTTCCGGCCCAGGACCAGGTGGGGGATCGCTCGCTCCTTCTGGTGCCTCCAGGTGAGGACGGACTCACGCTGCCCCCAAAGTCCGTGTCTGGGCGCAGGAGGGCGTCAAAGAGCAGGGCCACAGGGCTTTGGCACCGGCCTTCCAGGCCTTCGGACAGGTAGTCTAGGTCCTGGAGTTGGGGGGCGGGGGGGGATGCAAGTCAGAGGGGCTGCAGGAGGAGGGCTGCCTGGTCTTGCCTTCCCTCTCTCATATTGAGGTGTCGGATGAGCTTGGGAAACGCTGCCTCCTAAAGGTCATCATGCATGGCAGCGCACTCAAGGCTCTGACAAGTCCTGTGGTGGCATTTACCCTTTAGATTTGCCCAGCGTCTCTCAGCTTTACTGGAGCACAAACCTTTTTCTCTGCGGATTGTACTGAGGCATTCTGGGAAATCCCTATCTAAACCCCACGCAGCTTACTTCCTCACCCTCCAGCTCTGGGGGTGGAGGGGACCGGCTTTATGGATGTTGCCTGAAGGGGCGGCGGACACTGAGTGACCTCCTGGGAGGCGAGGGATGTGGAGGGGGACTGGTCGGCCCTCCTCAGCAGGGGCTAGTAGGTCTGCAGTATCCAGGACTGGGGTTCTCAGCTTTGGCACTCCTGGCTCCACGGCTGGGGGCTCGTCCTGTGTGTTGTGGGATGTTCTGGCATCCCTGGCCTCGACCCTCTAAGCCAGCGGTGTCCCCACTCTGGACATAACAACTGAAACTGTCTGTAGGTGGCCAAGTGTCCCCAGGAGAGCAAAACTGTCTTCAGAATCGCTGGACTAGGGGAGGCGAGACAAGTGACGTCTTAAAGAGAGCTGCCACCCGTCTTTCCCGGTTTCTGTGGCCTCCTATGTCTCACAAATGCATCCTTTTGTTTCTTGGCTGTGCCACGTGGCTTGCGGGATCCTAGTTCCCTGTCCAAGGATCAAACTCTGAGCCCGGCAGTGAAAGCACCGAGTTCTAACCACTGGACTGGCGGGGAGTTCCCACAAATGCTTTTTGATTTTTGCCTGGGAGAGTTTCCCTCTAGTGGAGGTGTCCTTCACCCCTGCCCAGAGCTCAAGCCCACCTGGTCCATGATGGAGACCCCCGGCGCCTCTGAGAGCTTCCTCTGCAGCAGGGGGTGCGGGTGGACGGCGTCCGGCCTCACGTAGGGGGTGTAGCCTGAGAGCAGGTAGGACAGGCAGATGCCCGAGGGACCATTGCCTGGGAGAGAGGGTGCGGTCAGAGAGCAGAGCGTTGGAGCCCTGAGACCACCACCACCACCACCACCACCGAGAGCTTTGGTTTTGATCTATCTCATTCCCTGATTTGCTCTTCACTCATAAACATAAAAACATAAAAATAAAGCTGTTTATTAGTGCTGCACCACTTTAACAACAAGAAAGCTGTGGAAATAACCACTGATGTTTAGTGAGTGCTTACTGTGTGTCAAGCTTTCTGTTAAGTGATTAAAAAATTTTTTTTCTGTGTGGACCAATTTTAAAGTATTGAATTTTTTAAAAATAATATTCTGTTTGATGTTTTGGTTTTTGGCCTCAAGGCATATGGGATCTTCGCTCCCCGACTAGGGACCAAACTTGCTCTCCTTGCATTGGAAGGCAAAGTCTGAACCATTGGACCTCCAGGGAAGTCCCCACTGACTTTAACAACAAAATATAAAGCTACTGCTGCTGTAACAAGCCTCTCTGTAGCCCCGAAGCCCATGTGTTACCCCCCTCAGCACGCTACTTTTCCTCCTTTGCTACATGAGGATGCTGGAGCAGAGAGGCTGAGTAACTTGCCTGTGGTCGCAGAGCAGCGAGAATGAGACCCTGAGACCACCAAGGATGAGCCCAGTCTTCTGGGACCAGCCGTATGGTGGGCTCGAGGGATGTGAAGACTGCAGCATGTAAGACGATGTGCTCGACAGGGTGGGCTCGGGCGCGGGGCGCTCAGAAGGGCACCAAAGCCGCCCGTGGGGGCCGCCTGCCCCCGGGGCCTGATGAACCCCAGGACTCACCAGTGGCCCTTCTCGGGCAGTTAACCTCATGACATCACTTCTTATCTGTCCTCTTATCTTGTGCTGTCCTGAGTCTTACTTATGGAGACAACGGTCAGGATGAACCATGTGAAATCGCTGATGCGCAACTGTCCTGAACTTACAAAAACGGCCATTTCACGTGGTTCAGCCTGATGCTGGCCTGGAGGGCGGGGGCCTCTGTCCCCCTTTCTGCAGACCTGAGGGCAGCGCCACATGCAGCTGCTGTGTCATCTCACTCAGGCACCCAGCGCAGGGGAACACAGGCCAGCTGCCCACTTATCACCAGCAGCCCACCCCGCCGGGCAGCCTCTCCAGGTCATTCTGCTCCTGCCTTGCAGGTTCCTGGAAAGACTGTTTGGAATGATGTTTTAGAAACTGCTGAACAGAGTGCTGAGTGAATGCTCCTGACCTCCGACCCACCCAATCCCCCTGCCTTGAGCAGCACTCACCAATGATGATAACCGGGAGGGGCTCTGAGCTGCTGGCACCAAGGTGGTCCTTCCTCCAGTTGCTCATGGCTGTGGCTGGCGGGGGGTGTGGGCCTGGCAGCCGACCTGGGGGCACAGGGGAAGAGGGGCCGCTCGCTGAGCTTGGGAGTCAGGTGGTCACTTCCCAGCTACAGGGTGGCCTCCCGTTGGCCTCAGGGTCAAGCCCAGGGCCCTCCCTGAGTCTTACGATGATGCTCCTCTCACACCTGCTACCTCCCAAACAGGCCTAATAATGCAGGGCTCTCTCCCTCAGCCTGGTTGTCTCCCGCTCTCCGAGCCTCACTCCACACTCCCATCTCATTACAGATGGTAACAGTTGTTTCGTCACCAAGTCGTGTCTGACTCTTGTGACCCCATGAAATGCAGCACGCTGGGCCTCCCTGTCCTTCACCACCTCCTGGAGTTCTCTCAAACTCATGTCTGTTAAGTAGGTGATGCCATCCAACCATCTCATCCTCTGTCGCCCTCTTCTCCTCCTGCCTTCAATCTTTCCAATGAGTTGGCTCTTTCTTGACGCAAGCCCTGCCCAGCACGCCTGTGACAGCCACACACACCCCCACCCCCCTACAGGCCAGCCTTCAGGTCTTCAGTGGACCCGGCCCTGGAGAGGCACTTCTGAGTTGGTGACAATGGGCCCATTCCTGGATCTCTCTGGGTCTTGGTTTCTTCATCTGTATAATGGGAATAATCATAGTCTCTACCTCATAGGTTTGTTGGGGGGTAGGGGGACACAGGGAGGTGATGTACATGGAGTACCTACCTGGAGAAAACGGGCCATTGGGAAGAGCCCAGGACTCAGGGGCTGGACTAGAACAGGCGGGCACACAGAGGCCGAAGCCTCTAGGTTTGGGGAGAAAGGCCTTTAAAACTGCTTGTCTCTGGAGCATCAGCGCCCTCTGCTGGCCACGAGTCCAAATCACTCCGACGGACCCAACCCCAGAACTTGGAGCTGCAGGTCTCTCCAGGCGAGTCCAGACCCACTTTCTCCACGTCCCCCCAGCGCAGCTTTGCCTGAACACCCTGCGCAGGCCTCTCGGCCTGTCTCCAGGGAGGCCAAGACCTTGCTATGAGATCTGGCTCATAGCAAGTGAAAGGGTGAGTCAGTGGCACAGGGCCCAGACCGCCCCGAGCAGCCAGGAATGGGAGCCTGGCATCACCTGCCTTCAGATTTCTTCCAGGAAAAAGCTTAAATCTGGATTTTCATGTGAATTCCCTGATTTGGAAGAGTGGGCAACTGATTCATGTTTTTGCAAATCTTGAATGGGCTGAGGGAGCACGACCGAGGCCGGCATGTGACCTCTGATGTGCTAAGAGTGGCAGCAACCCCAGTGTCCCCCACCGGGCGGGGAGGGGACAGCGGAGGGGCTGGCCGGAGGACCCGGGTGTCGCTCCCACGGCGCTGACAACGGGCCCACCCACGGCACTTTACAGTTTGCCAGGAGAGGAGCTTGCAGCTAAGCCACAGCCTCTGTGCCCCGCAGGCACCCCTGGAGAGGTGGGCGGCGTCATCTCCGGCTGGCAGGTGAGGACAGGGGGCTCGGAGGCAGCAGGGCACCTCGGGTGTCACAGGGGGTGTGCCCTCCAGTCTCCTGAGAACCACCTCAGTGGGGCCTGGGCCGTGAGCTGTGTCACCCGTCAGGGACCCCTTGGCCCGCTCCACTCCTCGTTCCCTGCAGGGACCCCGCTGTCCGCTCTGGGGTGACACCACGGCCACATAGAACAACCAACATTTCTGAACTTCTGCGGGCTGAGCCGGGTGCTGAGCATGCCCTGAACACTTGACGCACATTTACCAACTTAACCCATATTTAACCGGGTTGTTAGAAGTACTCTCAAGACCGCGCCCATATTACAGATGGGGGAAGCTAAGGCCCAGCAAGTGTCTCACCGTGCTGGATGGCTTGCAGGGAATTTGCCACAAGGGTGCAGGCTCAACTGGTTTTGAGCCTGGGCTGCCCTGTGCGAGGGCCTTCTTGTGCCCCCTGAGGCAGTGTGACAGGGTGTCACGGGGTGTGACAGCGTGTGATGGAGGCCCCTCCAGGCTGAGTGCAGCTCTGTCCCAGGACTCCAGCTGGGGGGGGGACAGCGTCTCACTGGACAGCTACTGGGTGTGCCGGTGGCCCTGGGGCAGGGGCCATGGTTCCTAGAACACTCCCTTCACACGACCCCAGGGCGCCACGCTGATGTCCTCACTGTCCCCAGGAACAGCGGCGACAGGACACAGGCGACATCCCCGTCACGACATCCTTTCGCATCGGCACCTTTCATTCTCAGGGAACCCACTCTACAGATGAGCAAACTGAGGCTCACGGCAGTGAGGCCACGCCCGAGGTCACAGAGCCAGTGGATAATGAATCGAGAGTTTGGTCTCTAGACACCCCAGAGCCTGCCACACGGGGTGCCCACGGAGCACCCACCCGGGCCAAGTCATTTTCTGCCCTGTTCCCGTGAATCCTCCCAGCGCCAGTAAGAGGGGTGTTTGCAGGAGCCCCCCGTTTATAGACGAGGAACCACTATGGACTGCCCCTCCGAGCCCCGCCTCCTTTACGCTCCCAGGAGGAAGAAGGCCCTATTCACCACCAGGGCTTTTGGACCCCACATCCAGTGCTCATGCCAGAAACTTCTGGATGCCACACGCATGAGGTCACCACCCAGAGGCTGACCTGAGCAGTTGCTTCCTGCACCGCAATACACACAGCGCCCAAGTCCAGAGACTTGGAGCTCTCGAAACCTCCTCGGAAGAGTGCACGCTGCCAACTTTCCATTTGAAAGTGTAACTTCCTATTTCTCACACACTGTTTAGTTTTGGGGAGCTGGGAAAGTCAGTTTCCAACGTCCCTCTGGTTGAAGACGGCAAATGTTGACATTAAAAAGGCCTTCAAGTTCACAGGAGGAAAGCAGCGTAAAAGAAATGGGAATAATTGCGCCTTCTCGGGTGCGAGCGTAGAGTTTGGAGCATTGCAATTTCTAGGGTTATGGAAGCTTACACTGCTCTAAGGCTTAGGACACCTGTATGGCTACATTTACTGAGCGTCTGTGGTATTTTTGCTCATTTCACTTTAATGACAACCCTCCTACCCCACCCCATGGATTTTTTTTTTCTGTTATCCCTACTGCCCGAAGGGAAAAACTGGGGTCAGGAGGGAGGTGTCTTTTCCAGGAATGTCAGAGACCACACCCCAAACCCCTGTGACACCTGTCGGAGTCCCCTCTGAGGAAGATGGCACAACACTGCCCCCCGAGAAAGTGCCGTGAGGCGGGGCAGGGGGAGGATGGGGGGGGTGCTCTGTCAGCCCAGGTGCCACCTGCCAGTCACCAGGGTGAGCCCTTGGCCTCCGCGCCCACCCCATGACACCAGTGCCCCCAGAGCCCCGCCTCATCTGGAGCCCCAAGAGCTCTCTAGAACCCCACCCCTCATCCTCGGCACCCCCAACCCTCCTGTGAGAAGCCAGGTCCCCCTTGACCCTGGGGGTTCGGTCCCAGGAGAGCAGGAGATGCGGGGTCGGAGGGCAGCACCCAGCCTGCCCGCGGGACCTGGGCAGCCGGCCTGGGCTGGCCACACCTCTCTTTCCTGCTGGGAGTAGCATCACGTGGGCTGAGGTGAACTCCCAGCAAGCCAGCCGGCAGGGCAGCTGTCGGCCGAGGGTGCCAGGCACCTGGAGATGGGCATGGCCAGGAGGGGTGGGGGAGGATCTCGGGGGTTGGGGGGTCATGCTGCTCGTGGGGAAGCCGGGGTGGTCCGCCCTCAGGACCCCCTGGGGTCCCCCTGCCTGGCTCCAGGGCCCTGCCCGGGTCGGCTACCTTCCACCTCCCCCAAGCCTCGCCCGGGTCACTCACCTGACCGGCCGGGGTTGAGGACACTGGGGAGCGCGGTCAGGCCTCTCGGAGAACCGGGGGTCAGGGAGCCGGCCGAGGAGCGGGACGCACATTACCCCGTGGGGATCCAAGAGGGTGCGAGAGGCCGGGAAGCCCGGGTATTTCAGGGGGCTGGGAAGAGGCGGGCGGAGGGCGGGGCCAGGAAAATCACTTTCATAAGCGTGAGTCAGCAGGGGCCCCTGGATGAATGAACTTGCACACTTGAGGGCGAGCGGTCACGTTGCCAGCCCCGGGGGACGGCCTTCCAGGGCCCACCCCGGGGTGGCCCATGGCGAGGAGGCGGGGCGGACACCGGCCAAGGCTGAGCCAACCTGGCCTTTCGCCTTCTAGGGAGGCGGAGACAGTCCCGCCCAACGTACCATCAAGGCGGTCGCTTTGAGTGGAGAAAGTCCCAGTTCTGCGGGGGTCTCTGCGCTTCTCCCCTCCGAGGCCCGCTCCTGCCTCGGCCCCAGGCTGGGAGCCCCGCCCTGCCCCTTCCTGGGCGGGCTGCCTCAGTTCCCCCCGTCTGCGAGAGGGGCCATGTGGCACCTCTCCTGCCTGGGTGACCGTGCTGTTTCGGTGACTGTGCCTAAAACAAAGTTCAGAGCTCCTTTTCTTCATTCCGCCCCCCACCCTAACCCCGTCTTTAGCCAGGAGCATTGCACAACTCACGTTCTGCTGATTCTTATGGATTTTGTTATATTATCGTCTCTCCCCAAACCGGGATGTTGAGTCTGTATGTGTGGGAAGCATCTCTACGTCTGTTCTGCCCGACGTCTGGGAGGGCGCTCAGCACAGTTAGGGCGCTCAGGAAAGGAAGGTCGGGAGGAAGTGAGGACAGTGCTTGGCCTATAGCCTCAATGCCTATTGGCTGTTATTTCATTTTTCATGGGATTGTCGCCTCTCCTACCTGGAGACTTTCCTGCCAGCCCTGCCCTGTGAGGGGGACCAGGGGTATGTTTTGCCCCACTACCGCTGGGACCAGGGTGAAGCAAGGAGGCCCTCACCTTGTGTACAAAACTTAAGGGGAAGCCCCCAAACACTCAGAGATCAAGAAAAAGAGCATTTTGACGCAACTGAAAAAAAAATCAAAATTAATGCCCAAATGATACTTCCCCGCGGTCCAGTGATTACGACTGTGCTCCCAATGCAGGGGCACAGGTTTGATCCTGGTCAGGGAACTAAGATCTCTCATGCTTCATGGTGCAACCAAAGAAAAAAAAAAGATAAAAAAATTAATGTCCAAAACCCAAGATGAACAAAATTGTTAAAACTTCAGACAAAGGCTCTAGCCATGCCATGCTGAGCGGTACTGGAACCTGCTGCAAAAATCAGATGCTGGTGCTGCCTTTATTTAGCACTTTGATGTTTTGTTCATCCTGGATTTTGGTGTTTTTTATATTCTTGATTTTTAAAAATATTGTGGGGCTTCTGTGGTTAAGAATCTACCTGCCAGTGCAGGGGACACGGGTTCGATCCCTGGTCTGGGAAGATCCGACGTGCTGCAACGAAGCCTGCGAGCCGCAGCTACTGAGCCTGCGTGTCCTGGAGCCTGTGCTCTGAGAAATCTGCGCACCACAGTGAAGAGCATCCCCGGTGGCTGCAGTGAGAGAAGACCTGAGAAGCCTGCGCACCACAGTGAAGAGCATCCCTGCTGGCTGCAGTGAGAGAAGACCCGAGAGCAATCAGCAAGGGGGACCCCGCGCAGCCAGAAACAAACAGACAAGCACTAACGTTTAAAAAGTAAAGCCACTGTGTGCAACGAGAGAAGACCCGAGAGCAAGCAGCGAGAGAGACCCAGCGCAGCCAAAAACAAACACTAATGTTTAAAAAGTAAGGCCATTGTGTGAGGATTTCCCTGCCCTTCCACTGGTTAAGACTGCACTTTCACTGCAGGGGATATGGGTTCGACCCCTGGTCAGGGAACAAAGATCCCACATGCCGAAAGACATGGCCAAAATGTAACAGTAAAGAAATAAAGATATTGCTTGAGCTCACTAAGTGCCCTGATGACAGAATGCTTTGTCGTCTCTTGCATTTTGTGCCCGAGGTGATGTCTGTGTCCTAATCCTGGGCCTCCGTGGGCACCAGGGCCCTGCCCTGGAACAAGCACAGCATGGAGTATGCGGAGGGGGACTGGGAGGGCGGGAACCAGGGCTAACCACGAGCCTCCTGGGGGTGGGAGAGGCAGAGAGGGGGCGCCTGACAAGGAGGGGCCAGTGTCGAGAGTTTGAGGGGTAACGTGAGGAGACCCCAGGGCACCTGGGACCCACGAACCACGTGATTGGTCCAGGCAGGGCTGCACCCAGTGTGCGGTGCGGCGGGTGAGAGCTAGTTTCTGGCTCAGCCCTGTGGGCTGGGTGAGCCTGCGGGAGGAAGGGTGCCCTTGGGGCCTCCCTTTACCCAGGAGAAGGGGCACTCAGAGTCTTCCCCTGGGGTCGTTGGCGGCAGGGATGCCTGGTGCCGTGTGGCACCGTGGGACAGAACATGCAGGCAGGAATCCGCTGCTCCCAGCCGGCCCCTAGCTCTGCTGCACACGTGCTGTGTGAACTTGGGCAGGCGGCTACCTCTCTGGGCCTCTGTTCCAGCGGGCCTTGTTACCAAAACTCCCTGACACCCCGAGGTGCACCCCTACACCCCAGGTTCTAGTCCAGGGCTGTCACACTGGAGCTGTGACAGCAAATCACCCCCCCAAGCTGTCTCCACTTCCCTACCCCGGGGCCCTGGTCTGCAACTCCCCACTCCCACCCCACCCCCCCCGCCCCTGGTGGTTTTGGGTGTGTAAATCTCCAGGCTCAGAGATTCCCACCCAGGGCCTGGTGGAGTGGGGAGGAAGGACCCTGAGGCTCACAGCCCAGAGGGGGTGCCTGGGAAGGAGGTGGGCTCCGGGGAGCCCCAATCTCTGGACCTGGCAGGTCCTTTGCCCCCAAGCTGCCCTGTCGCCCACGCTGGCCCTGACCCTTTTCTGGAATTTGAGGATTTGCTGATGTGGAAGAACTGTGTGAGGGAGATGGACTTTCTTCCCTGGCTCCTGTTTACCTGACGGCAGATGATCAGAAATAAAATGTGTTGAGTTGCTGCCAGAAAGCTTGACCAAGACTGAAACTGATAATGTTCCAGGCAGACAAAGAGGCAAAGGTTAGAGGGGCTGCAGACAGAGAGAAAGAGCACGACGGGGCTTTGCAGATTGACTGTGGGGGACCGACTCTCTTGGACTCCACTGGGCACCCCGATTCCTTTAGATCCGCCCTGCCCCCTGCTTGGCCATGACCTCTCGTGGTTATTAAGCCCCTGAAATGTGAGCCTCCTTATTCTGATGTGCTGAAAGTAGACACAGAAAATAAAAACACAGGTTCCCAGGTAACTTCGAAAGTCGGATAAATAAACAAACTTTGAGTATGTCCCATGCAATATTTAGGATATACTTATGCTAAAAGTTTTGTTTTCATTGCTTAAAATTCAAAGTTAGCTGGGCAGCCTGTATGTCACCTGGCAAAATCTAGCCATTAAGTGTAAAATATACACTAGATTTCAAACAGTAAGAATGGAAAAAAAAAACCTGAAAACTAAAAAAGAAAAGGTAAAATGGCTGAATGCCTTTTGTGTGGATTCCAGGTTGAGATGAAAGTCACGACAATCCTTTGGGCATCCTGGGTTAATGGAGATGTATCATGGACACGAGCTTGTTTAACAAGGCTGTTGGGAAACTGGCAGTTACATGCACAGCTCTCACTTAGCATCGGTGGGACCCTGGTACCTACCACTCGTGCAGACCTGGGTGTTCCAGGACGTTTCCGGGTTTAGCACCAAAAGCCCCACCGCGTTCCAGGAACTCCTCAGTCCTGAGCAAACCAGGATGGCTGGTACGCTGGGGCATTGCAGGAGGCGGGGCCCCTTGCTTCTGAGCCACTCTCTCCTGCTCTGGGCCCTGCAGTGCCAGCGTGCGGCTGGCAAGGTGGTAACAGCCGGTTCGGCATCTGAGGTTGGGGGTGGGGGGGTTCAGGGGAAGGCTCAGAGAGGCCAATCTCGAGCCTGAAGTGGCATGGCACGGGTAGCAGAACTGGGGCACAAACCCAGGGCTGTGACAGCAGAGCCTGGGCGCTCTCAGGGAAAAGGCCTCCACGGAGGAACCGAGGAAGGAAGGAAGCCTGCTTCCTGTCTCAGACGCAAAGGCATGGACCTCTGGACTCTCCCAAAGGGCCCTCTGTCTCCACGGCCGCCCCCTCTACGAGGTGTGCACAAGGCAAGGTGTTTCAGGGAATCGGTACCAGTCCGGGGAGGAAGGCGTGGCGCTGTTACTCTCCCATTGCACAGGTGAGGAAACTGAGGCCTGAGAATGTGCGATGTGGCTCCACATCGTGGCCTGTGCCTGGCATCCTGGCGTGACCAGGCCTGGGGCGCGTGACTGGAGAGCTAATATTTGCCCTGGCCACTTACAGAGTCCTGTCCTGTCATCTACCACATTCCATCGATTCTCCTGATAACCTGCGGAGGTGGGCAAATATTTTCAATAACCAGTTTAGTTTACAGATGAGGAAACCTGGAGGGGCTTGCCCAAGGCCACGGGGCAGAGAAAGGGGAGGGCGTTCAGACTTCAGTCTGGTGGCCCCGGGATGAGGCGCCAGGGCTCAGCGTAGTCACCATGGACCCCAGGGTAGATGGGTTCAAAGCTGGGGGAGCCCGTGCCCTGCACCTTGCCCCCCCACCATGGAGAGACCCCAGAGGGTCCCGAGGAGGAGCGGGGAGTCTCCAGCCACCTTTTCTGCTTCCTGATCACCCTCCCTTTTCTTTAAAAACTGGAGGGAAAGGAACTTTCCTGGTGGTCCAGTGGTTAAGAGTCTGCCTGGCAAGGCAGGGGACACGAGTTTGACCCCTGGTCTGGGAAGATCCCACTCGTCACGGAGCAACTAAGCTCGTGTGCCGCAACCACTGAAGCCCTTGTGCCCGGAGTCCGTGCTCTGCAGCAAGAGAAGGACCGTGAGGAGAAGCCCGCGCACTGCCACTAGAGAGCTCCTCTGCAACTAGAGAAGACCCGTGTAGCAAAAAAACAAAACACCAACGAGGGAGTCTTGGCAGGGGAAGACTGTCTGCCAGACACTCAGAGCGGACAGGGGTCCAGGCTAGGGTGTAAAAGACTTCCACTCTGGAGTCAGACCAACCAGGATTCTGGCTCCGTTGCTTTTAGCTGTGTGATTTTAGGCAAGTGACTTAACCTCTCTGGGCTTCCGTTGTCTTGTCTATGAGCTGCAGACGGCAGAGCCATGCCTCTCATCCCTGCTGCACATCAGAATCACTTGGGAGGGGGTGGATTTAAAAACACACTGACACTCAGGTCCCGGTCCCACAGACCCTGATGTCTCGGGGCTGGAATGCAGAGGGACACGGGCTGTACCACCGGCGATGGCCACGTGCAGCGGGGCTGGGGCCTCTGTCCCTGTCACTGCTGGGAGGCGAGCTGAGATACAGCCCAGGAACCTCCTGGGCGCTGGAGGTGCCCAATACACTGGACTCCCTTCCAGACTGGCAGCCCTTCTCTTTGTAAACCACATTCTTGACACTGTTGCCAGACAGCTGGGAGGTCTGAAAGAGAGGTAAGAATAGCCAGGCCACCAGGACAGCAGGGGCCAACTGGTGACCCAGGTGGGGCCTCCACCAGCTGGCCAGAGCGGCACGTCACCTTGCTCGTCTACTGGGACTTGGTTTCCCCGACTCTGACATTTGAATCCAATGGGAAAACTTGATGTTGACTCCACCGCCCCCACCCCCTGCCAATGGCTTTGCCTCTCATTCTCTTTGCACAGCTATCCCCGGAGCCTGAATCCCAATCCTAAGCGGAAACCCAAAGCAACAGACAAACCCTGGCCATGATGGACAAGGAGACGCCCGCCAAGCGCTGATGTTCAGAGCAAAAACTAGGCGACTTCCAGCCAGTGTGGCCAGTGTTCAGAGAGGACCATTCTTCAACCTTTGGAAACAACAGCTACAGAGTCGGGAGGCAACGTGCAAACCCTTCATGGTAGAAACAAGGGGTGTTTCCCTAGTGGGTCAGTGGTAAAGAATCTGCCTGCCAGTGCAGGAGACACGGGGCCAAATGCTGGCCTGGGAAGATTCCACGTTACACGGAGCATCTGAGCCCGTACACCACTGCTGAGCCTGAGCTCCTGAGCCCACGAGCTGCAGCTACTAAAGCCTGTGTGCCCAGGGCCCGTGCTCTGCAACAGGAGAGGACACTGCAATGAGAAGCCCAGGAACCACAACTAGAGAGTAGCCGCTACTCGCCACAGCTAGAGAAAAGTGCACAGCAGACTCAGTGCAGCCAAGTTAAATAAATAAAATCTAAAAAAATATTTGTTTTTAAAAGAATCGTGGGCCTGTGGGCAGGTACTGGAGAGGAATCGGGGGGTGGGGGAAGCTAGAAGGTTTGCCAGGGCCTTGGAATTGCAGATGGATTTTTTTCTTTTTGACTTCCTCATGATGCATGTGGGATCTTTGTTCCCTGACCAGGGATCCAGCCTGTGCCCCATTGCATTGAGAACGCAGAGTCCTAACCGCTGGGCTGCCAGGGAACTCCTGTAGATGGATTTTTAGAGTCTGAATTTTCATTATCTTTGTATAATCAATAATAAATTATCGTCAGTCAGTCATTCAGTCGTGTCCAACTCTTTGCGACCCCGTGGACTGCAGCACACCAGGCCTCCCTATCCATCACCAACTCCTGGAGTTTACTCAAACTCATGTCCATCGCATCAGTGATGCCATCCAGCCATCTCATCCTCTGTCGTCCCCTTCTCCTCCTGCACTCAATCTTTCTCAGCATCAGGGTCTTTTCCAATGAGTCAGTTCTTCACATGAGGTGGCCAAAGTATTGTAGTTTCAGCTTCAGCATCAGTCCTTCCAATGAACACCCAAGACTGATCTCCTTTAGGATGGACTGGTTGGATCTCCTTGCAGTCCAAGGGACTCTCAAGAGTCTTCTCCAACACCACAGTTCAAAAGCATCAATTCTTTGGGTCTCAGCTTTCCTTATAGTCCAACTCTCACATCTATACATGACTACTGGAGAACCCATAGCTTTGACTAGATGGACCTTTGTTAAAGTAATGTGTCTGCTTTTTAATATGTTATCTAGGTTGGTCATAGCTTTTCTTCCAGGGAGCAAGCATCTTTTAATTTCATGGCTGCAGTCACCATCTGCAGTGATTTTGGAGCCCCCGAAAAATAAAGGCTGACACTGTTTCCACTGTTTCCCCATCTATTTGCCATGAAGTGATGGGACCAGATGCCATGATCTTCGTTTTCTGAATGGTGAGCTTTAAGCCAGCTCTCCTCTTTCACTTTCACTTTCATCAAGAGGCTGATAAATACTAATTGAATGAATGAATGAATCTTGTTTCCATGTTTTCCTGATACATTTTTAAAAAATTATTTGGCTGCACTGGGTCTTAGTTACACCATGTGGGATCTAGTTCTCTGACCAGCGATTGAACCCGGGCCCCCTGCACTGGGAGCATGGAGTCTTAGGCACTGGACCAACAGGGGAGTCCCTCCGATAGGTTCTTAAAATATTTTGAGCATAAATGGCCACCCTCCACTTTATACAATGTACATGTAGATTGGCGTGGCTTGGCCGAGGTTGAGGACAGAGCCCTGTGGCATGCCACTAGAGGTCCTTCCAGCAGCAGCCACACTTCTATCATTGGCACAGCGGAGGGGCGAGTGAAAAGGGTCCTGTCCGTGGACTCAGAGACTCTGGGTTGCATCTCTGGAACTTTACGAGCTGTGCATCCTTGGGCAAGTTGCTTCACTTCTCTGAGCCACCGTCTCCTTGTCTGTGAAACAGGGGAGCCTGTCTCTCAGGGTGGCTTGTTGCTTGGCACATTGTGGGTTCTCAGTGAACTGTGGACACCTCACCTGTGCCTTCACCATCCGGACATCTTCACTCAGCAGAGTCATCTTCTGATCATCCAGTCCCCATTTCCACCCTCGACATCCCTAAACATCCTGTAGGCCAGTGGTTCTCAAAGCGTGGTCCTTGGATCAGCAGCAGCAGCAGCAGCACCTGGGACCTTATTAGAAATGCAGGTTCCCAGGCCACCTGGGATTCACTGTCAGAAATTCTAGGGGTGAGCCTAGTGGTCTGCCTGGTCACGAGGCCTCTGGGTGACTCTGAGAACCCCCAGTCGTCCACATCGTCCTCCAGACTCGTCCGCTGGCCCGCAAGATGAAGGAATGACAATCCTCTGATTTGACCACTCCTGGAGGGGCCAGGCTGCGTTCGGGGCGCCTGCACCCTTCTCCCCGCAGCTGGTCATCCGGAAGCAGTGTGTGATCTGGGGTGGGGCTGTGAGCAGGTGCCCCCTAACCGCTCAGACACCAGGTGCCCCTCTGCTTGTCCCTGACCTTGAGCTCCGACTAGTGTCCCCTGCGTCCTCCTGGGCCGCGTCCCAGGCCCCCAGCACCCTGAGCGGTGGTTTGGCCAAGAGCTGTGACCTGCCCCTCCTCCGAGCTTCTGGGCCCGCCTGGCAGGTACATGGCTCCTTCCAGCCCAAGTTCACTGTCCAGGCAGATAAGAATCCCCGGGGAAGCTGGCAGCTGTCACCCATCGGCCCCAGGGAGCAGCAGCATCGCTTTCCTTGTTTCTTTCGCCCCACGTGTTGCTAACAACAACAACGAAAGCCCTGTTTGCGGTCCTTATTGGATTTCACAAAGCCTTCGGGCCTGGCCTTCGTGGACAGCAGTAAGGTCAGGGCCTTGGGCCCAAGTTCAAGGTCCTGCAAGCTGGGTGTTTCCCCAGGGTTCGGCTGAGCTGGGGGCACAGCCCAGGGGCACCTCTGTTTCTCTGTGGAGTGCTGTGAGGGCCCAGGGGAGGCCTGTGGGCTTTCAGGTCTTGTGGCAGCAGGAAGCAGGATTCCAGACTCCTGTCCCTCCCTGTTGAGGCCCCGCTCCCTCCAGAGTCTCTGACAAGCTGTGCCTTAGGCCTCACCCCTCCCTGCTGGGTCCCTCTAGGGCTCCAGGTAGAGGGGTCCCCCCTCGAGTCCACGCTGTCCTCTGCAGGCCGCCCTGCCCTGCTTTCCTCTCATTCTGGACAAACCTCTCCAGATCCTGCTGCTCAGAGGGGGCGGGGATGACCGCAGCTGGCATGTCCCAAGCCCCCTGTGCTCGGGCTTTATAACCCAGGAGGTCCCCGCCTCACCAACCAGACCAGGCAAGACCACCCGTGCTTCATGTCCAAGTGTCCTGAGTTAGGGAGAAGACAGCGTGGGGGGCTTTGGAGGGAATGGGGTTGAGGGGGGTCACGGGGGTGGCTGCACTTCCGCTGAGGTGGCCTGGTGATGGGGGCGGGGAGGTAGAGGGAAGACGGGAGCCCCTAGGACGGAACCAGGCGGCTTTGCTGGAGGAACTGGGGGAAGGCGGGGAAGGGTTCAGGGAGCCCAGGTGCTGGTGGAGGCCGGGCCCCGCAGAGAAACAGCCGGGATGCGAGCTGGGCTGCAGGGCGACTGGAGCAGTCTGCAGCGGCTGATTGGTGAGGGCTGGCAGTGCCTCGGGCCAGGATGCTGGCAGTTCGAGCCGACAGTGGACATGGGCGCTCGGTCCACTCTGGAGCCAGCGTCAGTGTGACTCAGGGATGGGTTATCATCCAAGTGAGGGGCGCTGTCCCCTTCAAGGTGGAGCAGCTCACTGGCTCTCCCCGAAACAAAAGCCCAGATCGGGGCAACCTGCCAATTCCTATGGCTGAAATATTCCCACCATGGCTGGAGCTGAGTCCACACGAACCCCAGCTGGCTCCTGCTTCCTCGTGGTCTCCGTCTCCTTCCTTATCCCCATTACCGTTTGCCTTCATCGTCACTACAGCTACCATCTCCATCATCACCATCATCTCCACCGTCACTTTCTTTATCACCATCCCTTCATCAGCAGCATCGCTGGGTTAAGGGAGAAGAGGATTGCTCCTTACCCATAGTTTCAAATCTTCGGCCATGACTGAGTCCTACTTGCCCATATTAAACTGGGGGGCAATCCCGTGGTGGAGAAGGAACTGGCACCCCACTCCAGTATTCTTGCCTCGAGAATCCCATGGACAGAGGGGCCTGGCGGACTACAGCCCATGGGGTCGCGAAGAGTTGGACATGACTGAGCCACCAACACTAACTCGATCCCGTGGTAGCCCCGAGCTGGGAGTAAGGAGATGGCTGGGACAAGGGGGTGTCTGAACGGACGAGAGCCCCGCATTGTTCACAGCGCTGTGTCTAGCTGGACCCAACAGGCCTCGGGCTCCTTGGACTCACGGGGGAGCCTGGGCCACCTGCCGCCTGCCCACTGTGGGGCTGGGGGCGACCCTCGGGCACAGACAAGTCGGGGCCGGGCCTTGGAGGCTCCATGTGTTTGGTGCCCCGGGGGAGGTGGGGGGCAGCCCGGCTGTCCGGGGTTGGAGGGGAGGGGTCTCTCTTGCACGAGCAGGGCGCCCGGCCCCCCTCACTGTGGGATGATGCCTGTACTTTTGGTGATGATGCTCCGGCAGGGGAACCCGAGGCACTGGGGCTAAACCATCAGGAGCCTGGGCCCGGCTCTGCGCTCTCTGCAAGTTCGGGCGGGGACGGGCTTGTCCAGCTCTGGCCGTCAGGGACTCTGGACCTGAGCCCGGGGCACTGCAGCCTTCTTCCTCCCTCTTTGAAGAGGGTGGGCAGACGTGTCCCCCAGCCTGGGGGCAGGAGCACTTGGCTCTTTGCTCAGGTGCCTACTGCCCGGGACTCAGCGCTCAGAGGGGGCTGCCCCAGGAGCCCGGCGCCTCATCTCCCGGGAGGAGAAGCCGGGGTCCACGAGGGGAGGGGGTGCCTCAAGGGGGGAGAAGTCGGGGTCCACGAGGGGAAGGGGGTGCCTCAAGGGGCCGCCAGGCTGCTTCCTCTACAAAGGCTGTGAAGGAAGACAGACCTCACTCACCCTCCAGGAGACAAAGACCTGCAGGGAGGCGAGCCAACGAGCACGTGAAATAGGTTTACAGGCGCAGAAAACACGCTTATGGTTACCCAGGGGGAAGGGGAGGGGCAAATTAGGAGTTAGGAGCTAACAGATACACACCGTCACACACTAAACAAGTGGACGATAATGGCCTACTGTACACCCCAGGGAACTGTACTCCGTATCTTGTGATGTTGTATAGCAGGAGTCTGAAAAAGAGAATCACTTTGCTGTCCACCTGAAACCAGCACAACGCTGGAAATCAACGATACTTCAATTAAAAAGGCAGGTCCAGGCGGCAGTGGCAGGCCTTAAGCCCAGCGAGACCCCTTCTGAGCCCCGGAGGCCTGAGCACTGGCCCCGGTCCGAGGCACAGCGGAGGGTCCACCAGCCAGTCGTTTTCAGGGTAAGAGATGCCTCACAGCAAGGAAATTTAGCAACGCCTGAGTGTGGTCCTGAGCACTTTCTCTCAGTCGTTCACGCCATCATCAAGCTCTGAGCTCCCACCAGACCCCGCGTCCTACTACAGAGACCCCATGAACTGGAGGCTGGTCCTGCCGCTGGCCTTGGTTGAGCAAGGGCCCCGCCCCCCAGGTCTCCACAGCCCCTCCTCACCAGGCCTCCCCACACCCACCAGCCTGGAGCTCCTGGTGGGCTTCTCCTTGGCAGTCAGGTGCCTGGGGCTGGAGAGCTGAACGCACCCCGATCCCTGGGAGGGGTCCCCAGAGCCAGTGGGGCAAGGCATCCTGACACTTTCCCACCGTCACCCCTCATATGAGTGTGTCCTCAGCTCTTCCGTCTCTCGCCTGCATCGCGCTCAATTGCACTCACTGTTCACTCCACACAGGGTGTGTAACATAACTCCCAGCGCAGTGCATGCTTACAAAGTGTGCAGACGTGCGCACCTGTGTGCCCTCACCACTGGTCACAACACGGGACACACCCAGCCTCCAGGAACGCCTCCCCTTCTGACCCTGGTCCCCACGCGTTGGTGTTGCCTGCTTGAGATCTTGCCATCAACAGAATCTCACAGAATCAAGTCTGGATCTCTGGCTCTGGGATCTACTCATGTGTGGCAGGAGGGCGGAGGGCCAACCAGGCAGCCTTGCTGGTCCCTCCATCACCGGCCCTGCTTATCTCCCCAACCGTATCTGTGGCTCTGGCCCAGCATGGACCTCACGTTCCGGCCCTGCTGAACACACACGTCACTTCTGTCGTGCACAGACTGTCCTTTCCGCTCCATCGCCCTCCCCGGTGGGGCAGCTGCCTTGTTTTCTGAGATCTGAGATCTGACCAGAGCGTCTTAGGGACCTGTTGACATCTCTCAGGCCCTGACCTGCATCTGCCGGCCACGTCCACATGCCTGCTCGAGGCCACGTTGGCTCGAGGGCTCTGCTGAGCACCCTGGCTTGCACTGTCAGGGGGTGCCCCACGGTCAGCGCAGCTCCTTCCTCCCAGCTATGTCCTCAGAGCCCAGCAGGAGGCCTGGCACACGGGAGGCCTCGGTGAGCGTGCAGTAAAGACACATCTGCTTGTGGTAGCACCCACACGTCCAGAGTGTGCAGCCCTGGGAATCAGTCACATCTGTAACCCCCGGGTGACCGCCCCTCCCGAGTGACACGGAACACACGGGGACCTCCGTCAGACTCTGATCCCCACAGGTCGGTGTTGCCTGGCCTTGAACCTAACATAAGGAACCACACAGAATGTCGGCTCTGTGTCTGCCTGCCCCCCGCTCACTCCAGACTGCAGCCCTGAGAGGCACCTTCCCGGGCCTGAATCCTGCTGCCTCGGTGACCTGCGGCCTTGGCATCCCTGCCTGACGCAGTTCCTTCCTCTCCCAAGATTTCTCTTCTTGCTTCTCTTTCCATCCTCAGCCCGGGTTGGGGCTTTGTCAGCAAGTTATGCTTGAAATCCAGGGACTCGAGCCGTGGCCATGCCCTGGTCCCACTCGGGGGTGCCCATCACGCTCCCTGTGCCTCACTGCATCCCCTCTTTGCAACCCCCTGACGTCTGGTCCAGGCATGTGACCCTGGTCCACCTGGCCCCACCTCCAAACCTGAATCCTCAAGGTGGGGCCCCCAGACCAGCAGTATCAGCATCCCCTGGGAACTCAGGGAAGCAAGTTCACCCCAGACTCACTGTCTGGGAAAAACCCTTTTCTTTCCTTTGGTCTCATTCTCCCAGAACTTCTGACCCCAGATGTGTGGATGTCTGCCCATAGCAACCGCATGTCAGACCCCAGCCGGGGGTCCTACAGTTCAGTTCTGCCACTAGCCAGAGACTGCACAAACCCCACAGGTTAAGGGCTCAGTCTCCCCAGGTGACCCCACTTCAGCTGACCCACAGTTCTGTCCGCCGCGGCCACAAATCAGAGGTTCCCATGAACCACCCCCTCCCTTTGCTAATTTGCTGGAGGGAAACTGGGAAAACACTTTTAAATACAGTTGCCGATTTACGAACTACAAATGATGTTTTAACGGATGCAAATAAACAGACAGATGAAGAGAGAGACAGGGGAGGTCTGGAAGGGTCCTGAACACAGGCATTTCTGTCCCCTGTGGAGCTGGTATGCGTCACCATCCTGGCACAGGGTCATGTGCAACCACCTGGCAGCTCTCCAAACCCCATACTTTAGGGCCATTTATGAGGCTTCATCAGGATCAGTTCAGTTCAGTTGCTCAGTCGTGTCCGACTCTTTGTAACCCCATTAACTGCAGCACATAAGGCCTTCCTGTTTATCACCAACTCCTGGAGTTTACTCAAACTCATGTCTGTTGAGTTGGTGATGCCATCCAACCATCTCATCCTCTGTCGTCCCCTTCTCCTCCCGCCTTCAATCTTTCCCAGCTTTAGAGTCTTTTCCACTGAGTCAGTTCTTCGCATTAGGTGGCCAAAGTACTGGAGTTTCAGCTTCAACGTCAGTCCTTCCAATGGACACTCAGAACTGATCTCCTTTAGAGTGGACTGGTTGGATCTCCTTGTAGTCCAAGAGACTCTCAAGAGTCTTCTCCAACACCACAGTTCAAAAGCATCAATTCTTCGGGGCTCAGCTTTCTTTATAGTCCAACTTTCACATCCAACATGACTATTGGAAAACCCATAGCTTTGACTAGATTGACCTTTGTTGGCAAAGTAATGGCTCTGCTTTTGAATATGCTATCTAGGTTGGTCATAACTTTCCTTCCAAGGAGTAAGTGACTTAATTTCATGGCTGCAGTCACCATCTGTGCAGTGATTTTGGAGCCCCCAAAATAAAGTCTCTTACCATTTACACTGTTTCCCCATCTGTTTGCCATGAAGTGATGGGACTGGATGCCATGGTCTTAGTTTTCTGAATGTTGAGCTTTAAGCCAACTTTTGCACTCTTCTCTTTCACTTTCATCAAGAGGCTCTTTAGTTCTCCTTCACTCTCTTCCATAAGTGTGGTGTCATCTGCATATCTGATGTTACTGAATTTCTCCTGGCAATCTTGATTCCAGCTTGTGTTTCATCAAGCCCAGCGTTTCTTATGATGTACTCTGCATATAAGTTAAATAAGCAGGGTGACAATATACAGCCTTGATGTACTCCCTTTTCCTATTTGGAACCAGTCTTGTTGTTCCATGTCCAGTTCTAACTGTTGCTTCCTGACCTGTGTACATATTTCTCAAGAGGCAGGTCAAGTGGTCTGGTATTCCCATCTCTCTCAGAATTTTCCACAGTTTCTTGTGATCCACACAGTCAAAGGCTTTGGCATAGTCAATAAAGCAGAAATAGACATTTTTCTGGAGCTCTCTTGCATTTTCAATGATCCAGCAGATGTTGGCAATTTGATCTCTGGTTCCTCTGCCTTTTTAAAAACCAGCTTGAACATCTGGAAGTTCACGGTTCATGTATTGCTGAAGCCTGGCTTGGAGAATTTTGAGCATTACTTTACTAGTGTGTGAGATGAGTGCAATTGTGCGGTAGTTTGAGCATTCTTTGGCATTGTCTTTCTTTGGGATTTGAATGAAAACTGACCTTTTCCAGTCCTGTGGCCACTGCTGAGTTTTCCAAATTTGCTGGCATATTGAGTGCAGCACTTTCAAAGGATCATCTTTTAGGATTTGAAATAGCTCAACTGGAATTCCATCACCTCCACTAGCTTTGTTCGTAGTGATGCTTTCTAAGGCCCACTTGACTTCACTTTCCAGGATGTCTGGCTCTAGGTGAGTGATCACACCATCATGATTATCTTGGTCGTGAAGATCTTTTTGTATAGTTCTTCCATGTATTCTTGCCACCTCTTCTTAATATCTTCTGCTTCTGTTAGGTCCATACCATTTCTGTCCTTTATTGAGCCCATCTTTGCATGAAATATTCCCTTGGTATCTCTAATTTTCTTGAAGAGATCTCTAGTTTTTCCCATTCTGTTGTTTTCCTCTATTTCTTTGCACTGATCGCTGAGGAAGACTTTTTTATATCTCCTTGCTATTCTTGGGAACTCTGCATTCAAATGGGTATGTCTTTCCTTTTCTCCTTTGCTTCTCACTTCTCTTCTTTTCACAGCTCCTCCTCAGACAGCCATTTTGCTTTTTTGCATTTCTTTTTCTTAGGGATGTTCTTGATCCTTGTCTGCTGTACAATATCACGAACCTCCGTCCATAGTTCGTTCATCAGGCACTCTGTCTATCAGATCTACTCCCTTAAATCTATTTCTCACTTCCACTGTATAATTGTACGGGATTTGATTTAGGTCATACCTGAATGGTCTAGTGGTTTTCCCCACTTTCTTCAGTTTAAGGTCTGAAAAGGTCCTGAGCACAGCCCCTGTGGAGCTGGCATACATCACCCTCCCAGCATGGGGTCACGTTGCACCCACCTGGCAGCTCTCCAAACCTCATACTTTAGGGCCATTTATGAGGCTTCATCAAGTAGGCATGATCAATTATTAACTCACTCTCCAGCCTTTCACCCCTCCCTGGAGGTCGGGAGGGGGCTGAAATCTCCGAGCTGCCCATCCCCGTGGTGGTGACCAGCCCCATCCTGAAGGTATTCCCAAGCCCTCCCAAAGTCACCTCATTACTGCAAAAGATGCTCCCCTCACCCAGGAAATCCCAAGGACTCAGGAGCCCTGTGTCCGGAGCCAGGGTCAATGATCAACCATTAGTATAATCATATGGGAAATGACAAAGGTTTTATGTGCTCTGGCTGGGGGCGGGGATGTGGACCAAATAGATATTGTATCCCAATATCACGCTCACTGAATCCGAGACTTGGGGGTCAGGCTTGGCAGTCTGGGTTCTCACAAGCCCTCCAGGGGTCCTGGTGCAGCTCAAGGTGAGAAGTACGGATCCCTGGCATGGGAACATGCTGGCCATGAATCTGTGAAGATGGGAACACAACTTCTCTGGAGTAGAAATGTGCTATCGTTTCTCTAAACACTGCCAAGGGGATCCCGGTGCTCGGGGCTGATGCGGTCTGCCATGTCGTCGGAGCACCAGACCCCACCTCCTCAGGCACAGACGCCTGCCCCATGCCACAGGTGATGAGGATCAGAACTGGGTGTCTTTTGCTGTTTTTCAAAGGGAGAGGTGGGCAGGAGGCAGGTCAGATGGCAGGAGGAGAGCGCGGTCAGGTCGTGCTGTGCTGGTGAACACAGACCAGCCGGCCCCAGGGGGTGAACCAGCCCTGGTTCACAGTGTCTGCCGGTTTCTGCGGTGTAAATGCTCCCGCCACGGGCGATTTCCCGTTCTCCTGGCCACGGCCTTGCACACGGAGCTGGAAAGAGACATGCGGGAGCATTTCCAGCACATCGAATTGGGCAACCTCACGACTGTAGCTCACAGCGAAACGGAGCTAGGTCATTAGGGAGTGATGAGCTCTGAGTAGGTATTATCTTTGCAGGAGTATGATGTGTTAATTGTAAGTTCACATAATTTAATTCTTCAGAATGGGTGTGCTTAGAAACTGGCTCACACATTCCCGAAGGCTTAAGAGTTGGCTCCTGTAGGCGGGCAGGCCCCTGGGCTGAGTGACACTCGCTGTCTGCTGGTTGGGAGCGTCCTCCTGGGGGTGCACTCCAGATCCGTGGTGCCTCCTCCCGGTCTGCCTCTCACCCGGCTCCAGGGACACTTTCTCCTCTTGCCCTTTTAGCCCGGGCAGAACTCAGTGTCTCCTCTTGTGCCCTGGTGGGGGACCCCAAACGTGGTGCCCTAAGGTTGGGGGACAATGAAGCAGAAGCCCAGCTCCCCTCCACTTCATTAGTTATCAGTCTTCTGCAGAGGATGAGATGGTTGGATGGCATCACTGACTCAGTGGACGTGAGTTTGAGCAGACTCGGGGAGATGGTGAAGGACAGGGAAGCCTGGCATGCAGCAGTCCGTGGGGTCGCAAAGAGTTGGACGCGACTTAGTGACTGAACAACAGCAATGCAGTGGAAGAAATGATTCTGAGGCCAGAGACCAGAAACCCAGGGCGGGGGCGGGGGGCGGGGGTCGGGCAGGGCGAGCTTCTAGAGGACAGAATAGCTCTCCGTGAAAGTGCCTGCATGCGCGGGACACAGGGATGGACCTTGAACTGCAGAGTTAGGAGAGCCTGCCTTCGAGTCCCTCCCCTGCAGCCCTCCAGTTCTTCTCTGATCCCTATCCCTGGACCTAATATATAATACTTTGCAACAATTTGCAAAGTAGTTTGAAAATTAAATGAGCTAAGGTACACACACACACACACACACACACACACACTAAAGAAAATGGCGCACACACACACTAAAGAAATTGGCTGCATCATCCCTCGGGCATGTGGGTAGGTGGGGCGGCCGCGCCCTCTGTCCCGATGACAGTGCGCATGACCTTGGACCTGGCAATGCCTCGGAAGTGTTTGTCTCAGAGATGGACTGGCACCTGTGGGAGACGTCGTTGGTCTCGAGTTACTCATTAGAGCATTGTTCCGACGAAAACGGGACACACGGCCCAAGTGCCGCTCAGCAAGAGACGCATTACATATAGAGAAGGTTCTGGCGCCTTCTCACAGTGGAATACTGCACAGCCATTCCTTCTGGGGTGACGTGAAAGGTTCTCCATGACTGCGAGTGAAAACATTACATCGGGGTGGTGGCTAGACTTTGCTTCCATCTGCAGGAAATGAAGAAAGGCAGGAGGCGGGGAGGACAGGTGTGCGGTCTTGGGGGACACACAGGTGCCGGGCAGCAGGTGTCTCTGGGTGGGGACTCGGCTGTCTGGGGACTGAACTTCTCATGAGAAACTCACTGGCGCTTTCTGGAAGTGGGCCGTTTTCACGCTTCATACTGTCTGGTCAATAAAGATACACAATTCAAACGCAAATGAAAACACACACACCTGGTACTTAACAAATGCCTCCTCCTGTTCATTGTCAACTCAGCCTCATCACCTCTGACCCCTGAACTCGAGTGAGGCTGGCCCCCCAGTCCCCTGCTGGCTGACCAGGGTGGGGGCACCCGCTTGTCAGGGCCCCAATTTGTTGGGCAGGACCCTGCGTCTCTCTCGTCTGAGGGTTTCACGTCCATCCTCTCATCCTGCCCTTGCTACGTACAGCTTCGTGGGCCGAGTGTGGTTATACCCACTTGAGAAGAGGGATGTGACAGCTGGGTGTGCAGTGAGGCGCCCACGGCCTTGCCTGGGGTGTGGAAGTGGGGACCACACCCCTGTACACCCCGCAGCCTCCGTGCAGGGCACATCAACCACGTCTGTGATTGCCTGACCGCTACACCAGGACCCAGCTGCTCTCGACTGATACCTCCTTCCAAAGGAGGAAGCCTCATTTCAGGCATTTTCGCCTTCCTTTCTGGGGGACGGGGTTTCCACGCTGACACATCTAGTGGCTGAGTGTGTGTGTGGGGGTGTTTACAGCAGCATTTCCCAAACTTACTGACTGTGCGTCCATTCTTCAAGGTGCATTTTGCAGAACATGTTCCTTGGAACACACTTTGGGATCCCCGGGTTAGTCATTTGCATAAATAACCCTTGTCACCCATGGAGGTCTGGAGTCCGGGGACTCAGTGAGTGGAGAAGGATGGTTGAGTCCCGACTGGGAGGCCAGAGGACACCAACGCCTCCACCTCTCAGCCTGGCCTGCCTAGTATACTCACCCAGGGCCAGCTCCAGACACGTGGGTTTAACTGGTGTAGGGTGTGGCTCAGGCACTGGGGTTTTATTCCCCAGGTTGATTTCCGTGTGCAGCATGGCTCAAGAACCACCGCTCCAGAGCCAGGCTCAGCGGGTGGGGCAAGAGGGAGGTCCTCTGTATGGCAATTTTGGTCATGTTAATAATGGCATCACCTACAGAATGTGGGGGGTGATGTCCTGCTTAATCAACAACCAGGCAGTGGGCGGGGAGTGGAAAGGGAGTGGGCTCGCTGAGGAAGTGATGCCTCCACTGAGACCAGAAGGATGGGGAGGAGCCTCCAGGCAGAGAAGACCTGGGGCTGGGAGGGCGGTGGTGGGTGCAAGGGCGGCCTTAGGACCCAGGGTGCTGAGCACTGGGGTGAAGCGTAGGGATGCCAGGTGGCGGGGAGGCACAGGGCCGGCCACATGGGGCTCTGAGAGGCAGTGGGCACAAGCTAGCCTCAGGGCTTGCTTCCCTGCTGTGTGGCTTGGGCCAAGTGACTTAACCACTCTGGGCCTCAGTTTCCCTACAGGTGACATGAGGACAAAAATAATAAGCACTACACAGGACTGAGAAGACTCTTGAGAGTCCCTCGGACAGCAAGGAGGTCAAACCAGTCCATCCTAAAGGAAATAAACCCTGAATGTTCATTGGAAAGGCTGATGCTGAAACTGAAGCTCCAATATATTTTGGCCACCTGACGCGAAGAACCACTGGAAAAGACCCTGATGCTGGGAAAGATGGAGGGC
This sequence comes from Nanger dama, assembly GCA_917880005.1. Classification (NCBI taxonomy): domain Eukaryota; kingdom Metazoa; phylum Chordata; class Mammalia; order Artiodactyla; family Bovidae; genus Nanger; species Nanger dama. The sequence goes on along the minus strand of CAKJTW010000012.1, from coordinate 9,716,715 downwards.
GGGAGGAGAAGGGGGCGACAGAGGATGAGATGGTCAGACATCATCACTGACTCGATGGACGTGAGTTTGAGCAAGTTCCCGGAGACAGTGAAGGACAGGGAAGCCTGGTGTGCTGCAGTCCATGGGGTCGCAAAGAGTCAGAAGTGACTTAGTGACTGGACAACAGAAACAACGCGGGAATGGGGATGGCAGTTAGCGCTGAGAGCTCTTCCTGACCAGAGTGAGCTCGGCAGAAACGCCAGCTGCCACCGCCACCACCAGCATCACCGTCACCGCTGTTACTGGGGGAGCCCAGCAGGCAGAGCTGGGCCTGGCTCTGGGTCTTTTCCGTTCAGACTGCTCCCTCCCACCTCTCCTTGCACACCGCCCCCCACCCTGATCTTGAAGCGTCTGCAGCTGGCAGGGGCCCAGGGGCTGGAGCCCCGTCTAGGCCCCTAACTGGGAGCTTCCAAGTCTCTAAGGCTGTGACCACATCCCTGGGGAGGCCTGGTGCCCTGCCCATCCCTGGCCAGCCTGGCCTCCTGCTCCGAAGTGGAGGAGCTGGGGTGCAGCCACAGGCTGCGCAGTGATGGGGCGAGGCTGTGGGGTCACGGTCACGGGGCCTTGCTGGAGCTCTGAGGGCAGAGCCAGGGATCCTCCTGGCTCCGGTGGGGACTGGGTGGGGCCATGGCCTGGATGAGGGCCTGACTCCCTGTGCCAGGCCCGTCCCCTCCCCCTGCCTCGGGGCAGGCAGCGACTGGCAGAGAGAGATACAGCCAGACAAAGAAGCGGGGCCTGGAGCAGGACCTGCCTGGCCACCTCAGCTCCCTGCCCGGGAAGCCAGCCCTGCCTGGGGGGCCAGAGCGGGTGCCCCCACTGCCTGCCGACCCCTCCCCAAAGCAGTGTTCTTCATCCTCGCAGCTACTCAGAGTCAACCTTTACATGCCCACCTGGTCAGCAGACCCCACCAACTGTGCCTGCAAACATATTTGCAGTTTGACCACCTGGCACCCCCTGGTTGCTGCCACATCTCTGCCCTGTGTTGCTGCAAAGCCTTCTGTCCGCACGGAGTGCTGGGTCTGACCACGCATGGCCGGTCCTCCACGCAGTAGCTGGGACAACCACACCAAACAAGGCCAGGTGGGGCCCGAGCCCTCTGGCGACTTCCCTCTCATCTAGGTGTAAACCGTCCTTTCTGACCTGGCGCCAGCTGCCCTGACCTCTACCTGCCTCCCTGGGCCTCTCCTGGGCTTGCTCCCGCTACAGGGCCTTTGCACTTGCTTCCAGAATGCTCCTCCCCAAGACATCCCTGGGCCTTGTTCCCTAATTCATCCAGGGCTCGCTCTGCTCAGATGTCTTCTCAGAGGCCAGAGCCCAGGATAAAAAGCACCCCCTGCCCTCCTCACCCCTCTGTCTACACAGCTCTCACCACCACTTACAAACCACATGCTTACTTGCTCATTTGTTTGTCTGAATCCACCTGGGGACGCAGCTTCCCAGAGGGCAGGGTGTTTTCTGCTCTGTTCCCAGTTGGGTGGCAAACGCCCAGGGCAGGGCCTGGCACACAGCTGTGTTCCCTGAATACCACTGCATGAAATGAGCCCACAAACACTCCTTCAATGACAGTTAAAGACACCCCTCCGGGGCTCCGTCCTCTGGGGCTGACCTTTTGGGCCCTGGAGACACGACATGGGAGGGGTCAGCTCTCCCAGGACACCTGCAGACCCCTGGCTCCCTGGTTTCTCATCTGTAAGTGAGCAGGTCCCCCGGGGTCCTCCTCGGGACTCTCTGCCTCATTCATTCTGGATGCCTGTTCCACCTCCACATTCTATATCAGGGCGCATGTTCCAGGCCGGGGAATGGCTAACAGGAACTGTCGGTGGAGATGCCAGCTTAGCCACAAGAACGGCTGTAAGGCAAACCCCGTGTGTCTCCACATCAGAGTCCAGACACCATAACATCCTGGGGAAAGGAGCCTGGACAAGAGGCTGAATGGCGGTCCCACGAAAGAAATATCCGAGTCCCAATCCCAGAAACCTCTGAACGCAGCCTCGTTGAGAAAATCAGGTCTTTGCAGATCACAAGGAATCATGCTAAGAATGCTGAGATCTTCCGGATTGAGTGGGGCCTAAATCCAATGACGCGTGTCACAGAGAGGGAGTTCTCATGGGGACAGGGAAGGCCGTGTGCCCCTGGAGGCAGGGCCTGGAGGGATAGGGTCATAGCTAAGGGAGCCCCCAGGGGCTGGAAGAGGCAGGAAGGACCCTCCCAGAGCCTTGGGGGTAGGGCCTGACCCCACCTGACTTGGGGCTCTGGTCGCCCCAGGAGCCTCCCGCAGGAGGACTGCAGGGGATTAGAACCTGCCGGGAAGGCGACCTTATTGAGGATCACCTTTCCTTCCAAGTTTCAGGTCTGGGCTTTAAGCTCGGCCCCACCTGGCTCCGCTGCATCTCAGAGTTGGGGTGCGGCACGTCGGGGCAGGGAACGTTCCCGGTGCAGGACCTACAGGGGCGCGGTGTTTGCTCCGGGAACACGGGGCAGCGTGTGGGGTGCGGCCTGACCTTGGCTGCCCGTGACTGCAGCCCTGAAGCCCCAGTAAACCCAGCTGTTAACCCTGGAGGCCTTTTAACACGCGAGAACAGATGGTGAGAGTGGCATTCTACCTACCATGGGCCCTCCATATGGAGGTGGGGTGCTCCTCCAGGAGGCAAGGGTGCTGCAGACGGACCACTCCCCACCACGGGGCCAGCAATGCACCTGCCTCACATCATGGGCTCCTCGGGGAGCTGGGGTTACAGACAAGGAGCGAGAGGCTTGCACAGCTCCCCAAGGGGACCCTTGCACCCAGGAAGTGCAGGGCTGGGGTTGCCACCCAGTGTGGCCACAGCGTCCCCGTCCAGGGGCAGCTGAGGTTCCTCTGCAGGAGTCAGGGGGACGCACACCCCGGGAAGCCCCAGGCCTCCTGCGGGGCTCATTGGCCAGCGACCCTGAATCAGGGCACTTGGGCCAGGCTCGGTCAGCCTGACTAGCGCCAAGGTGGGCGCCAGAGATCCAGGGAACAGCGGCGGGAGAGGGGGTCCAGCCACTCCCTCTCCCCAGGCCCTGGAGCAGCACAGGGTGGGATGCTGGCTAGAGCTGCTTCTTATAGGGGTCCACGGGGTCGGCTCTGATGGAGACGAGAGAGATGGCAGTCCCTTACATGGCTGAGGACATGCTTCGGCACCTTCTGCATGTGGTGGGGGAGGGAGGTTTGTGCCAGGGCCTCCTCCTGAGGGCTCCTTTGGCCAGTTGTCCCATTTTACAGCTGGGGAGACTGAGTCTCAGGGGTCATGACACCACCCCTGACTGTGCGAGCAGAGCCCAGGGCTCCCTCCTGGGCCTCGGACTCCCACAGCCCCCAGGCTTTGCCCTCCATGCTCTGGGGCCACAGGGCCTGGCCACCGCCTCTCTGGAGGCCCAAATCCTCCCTGGTCCCTCCTCTCGCAAGGCCGCCTTCCTTACCTGATGACGGGAGGGCTGGGTCTGTAGGGCGGACAGGGAACCAGTGCTGGCTGGGAAGGAGTGGGCACCACGGACCTGGCCCTCCCCTGGGGGACCCCCCACTTGGATGTGGCATCAGGGGAGCAGGGGGACTGGAGGCTGGGCTGGTCTGTTTGTCGCATCACAAAGTCCTGCCCTGGGTTGGCTGGGGCTCTGCAGGGGGTGGGGCCTGGGAGAGCCTCTGCCCTCAGGACCCTGCTCCCAGGCCAGCTCCCACCCTTAGCAGCGCCTCCCCCATCCTCAGCCTTGGGAGGGTACCTCGAAAATAGGCACACCTTGTCACATAGCCAAAAGGTGGAAGCCACCTAAACGTCCACTGACAGAGGAACGGACAGAAAAGATCCCTAAACACAATGGAACACTACTCGGCCGTAAAGAAGAATGAAACCAGCCACGGGCAGCAGCGTGGATGAAGCTGGAGATGACCCTACTAAGTGAGGTGAGTCAGACAGAGAGCGGCGAATATCACATGGCGTCACTTACATGTGGAATCCAACACAGGACACAGTCTATGAGGCTGAAACAGACTCACGAGAAGAGGCTGGTGGCTGCCACGGGGGAGGGAAGGTGTGGGAGGCTGGGGTTAGCAGATGCAAGCTATTATAAACACAGTGCACAAGAAACAAGTTCCCACTAGAGCACACGGAACTGTACTCACGGAAAAGCATAGAGATAAACACTGGGTGTATGTATAACCGGACCACTTTGCTGTACAGCAGAGATGAACTCAACACTGCAAATCAACTACCCTTCAATAACAAAAGATACCTTTTTAAAAGCCCTCTTCAGGTGCCAAGTGGAGGCGGTGGGGAACCATTTTACCACGTACCTCTGTTTTATAAACAAAAATGGTTACAATTATTTATTGTAAACTCAGTAATGGCCCCACAGCTTATAAGTGATGATGCAGGGTTAGAGAGCCCGTATCTGGGTTCAAATAAAACACATCCTAACCTTTGTTGTTGCAGGTAGTCTTGTAATGACAAAAAGGGGAAAAACCATTGTAAAGCGAGTTTTTATGCACCTGAAGGTAACCTGTAGAGCAAAGACAGCCACACAGAGTACGTGTGAGTGTTCCGTGGATGGGGTGGTGGGTTGGATGGTGAGAAGGAACAGGCGCATCTAACTCAGGGACCGTCCTGTCACTCTGGGTGGCTACCCCTGTTCCTGCCGGAACCCCCTGGGTTTCTGCCATGGAAAGGCAGGACCTCACACTGGGATGGCAGGACCTCACACTGGGATGGCAGGACCTCACACTGGGATGGCAGGACCTCACACTGGGATGGCAGGACCTCACACTGGGATGGCAGGACCTCACGCTGGGATGCTGTCTTCCTTCTCACCTGGTCTCTCCTGCCGTTCCCATGCCCCTCTGCTCCACAGCGGCAGCACAACCCACCCGCCCACCACTCAGCGACGGGCACGGTGGCCTTTTGATTCAAGGACATAAAGGAACATGGAGAATGTTTTTCTCTGGGCTTGACTAGCGTCACTGCAGGAGGTTTAGGTTGGAGGGACAGCGGTGCTAAGTGTCCATCAGTAAATTTCTCCTGTGTGTGTGTGCCTGTGTGTGTGTGAGACCCTCCAAAGTTCATGCCCCTGGTAGCCCCCTCCTGCCTGGCTGATGATCCCCACTGCTGCCTCAGTGCATGACCTTCCTTTTCAGAAGGTCAGCTATCGGCCGCAGTCTTGCAGGGTGGCAGCCTCGTGATCCTGAGGTCATGGGTAAAAACCTCTCAGTGACAAGGCTGTTTTGAGAATTGCAGAAACTGGAACTGAAAGGTTAGGGGTGTCTGGCACTTGTTTCTACAAGCTCTGTCTCCGTGACTGCCCAGAGCACTGGGGAGAGTGGAGTCATGCAGATGAAAAGGTGCAAGTGGTCAGAGTTTTAGACACTGTCGGTGTGGGCTTCATTCAGGTCAGTGGGTTTGGGGACCATCCTGGGTATCTGAGGGCCTGAAGAGGCTGAGAGAACCTGGGGCCCCCAGCTCCCGTGTGCTGGCCTCTGAGCGTTGCGTGGCTGTTTCTCTGCAGGTACAGAGCCTCCACAGTAAGTATCTCATAGCCCCGGGAGGGCCGCTAACACTAGCATCCATGCAGGGGAGGTCATGTGCGGACCTGTGTACTGACTTTTATTAGAAAAATTTAAGTATCTATTCAGCTGTACCAAGTCTTAGATCATAGCATGCATGATCTATTTTAGTTGCAGCACGTGTGATCTAGGTCCCTGACCACGGATTGAACCCAGGCCCCCTGCACTGGGAGTGTGGCATCTCAGCCACTGGACCGCCAGGGGAGGTCCTGTGTGCAGGTTTTCAAGTGAAGGTTTAATAAAGCATTTGCAGAGCTCAAGAAGGCCCACAGAGCCCGGGCAGCCCCCAGCATCAGGGTGCCAAGTCCTCGCCGGGTGGAATGGGGAGCCGCCCACCTCCCGGCCTGAATGGGCTGAAATGCCGGGTTCTGGGTTCTGCCTGCAGGTGCCTTTCCCTCTGGTCCTTGTCCTGACTGCAGGGCCCTGGGGAGCAGAGCTGCAGGAGCTTCCGTGGACACACCCAAGGGCGAAGTCCACCATGTGAGTCCAGAGACAGGACCCTTCAGAAGGATGGTCCCTGGAGTGAGAGGCATGCGCCAGCCTGGTGGCTCTCAGACAAGGCCAGGGCCTCACTGAGCCCTCTTCCGATTCCCGTTCTTCCAAAGTCTTCTGAGTTCTTACCAGATCCTCAAGGGGAACGTCTGTAGATCTGTCTGGTGCTTCGTCCAGTTTTCCCACGCTCTAACATGCATCACAGACGGCAACCGCGTTTATCCAGAATTTTATAACACTGCTTTGTTTTTAACATGTTATTTATTGACACGAGATACTGAGTGTTCATTAGGGCCATGATGTAAACATCGCTCTGGTTACCAAACGCCTCTGCATTCAGTAGGATTTGTGATCTGGGCTCTGTGCTTGAACCAGAAAGTCAGTCTTGAGTCAGCCTGCGTGGAGACCTACCTGCGGGCCCAGGGAGAGGGGGGGTGGGTGCCCTGGGTCTCTAGGGAACATCCTCACTCTTCACTGGAGACAGACCACCAGCTCCAGCTGGGGGCCCTGAGCGCCCTGGGGCGGGGGGCAGGGGTAGGTGAAGCTCTGGGAAGCCAGGGGATCAGCAGGCTGGCGCAGCTGGCGGCACTTAGCCCTGTGAGAGCAGGGTGGGGGTGGGGGTGGGGTGGGGGGGTGGGGGGCAGGTTTCAGCGGGGCCGGGATCCCGTGGGTTTGTTACTTTGCTGTTGTTTAGTTGCTGAGTTGTGACAGACTCCTTGCTTGCCCGTGGACTGTAGCCGGCCAGTCTCCTCTGTCTGTGGGATTTTCCAGGCCAGAATACTGGAGGGGTTGCCATTTCCCTCTCCAGGGGATCTTCCCCGACCCAGGGATCTCCTGCCTTGAGAGTGGATTTGAGCCCATAGGGACGCCCACAAGTTGCGATTAAAGGGCCCACGTTCAGGAAAGGAAGGGGCAACACCTCCATCTAGTGGTGAGTGGTGTGCACAGCACCCATGATGCCCGCGATTGGGATCCAGGCTCGGAATCATTTTCAACATCAGATTGGCCTCTGACCCTGCATGACAATGGCAAAGGGGATTTGTGGGCTTCTTCCCCTTCCAGCCACTGCGAGTCACCCCCATGGGGCTACTGCACCTAAGGGCTTGCGTGTGGTGGACGCTGTGCTGGGCTCCAGACCTGCCTGCCACCCCCCTGCACAGTCCTGGCATCCTGTGCAGACTGCGTTCACCGCCAGGCGGGGGCATCAGGGACACTGTGCAGCTCAGGGAGGGGGGGAAGTGGGGCTGTGGGGAGGAGAAGCATGTCCTTGAACTTCCCTTTTCTGTGTTTGAAGGGAGCCAGGCCTGACGGGTCTCAGGTCATGGGGCAGGGCTGTTACAGCGGCCCCTAGCTGGTCCCCTGGGCCTCCCTCCGTGTCTTCAGCCGTCAGCGGGGATAAAACTCCTGTCACAGCCCCCGCAGGGCCTCCCCACTGAACGCACGTCATTGCCCAGACTGCGCCTGCACTCCACACCTTCCACCAAGGCAGCTGGGACCATGCTTCCTGGTTGGATTTAGAGGAAATGAGGTCCTGTGGGTTCCTGCAGGGGAAGGGACAATGCCCTGTCCCCATGCAGCAGCCCCAGGAACTCTGGGGGAGAGCCAGGGCCGGGGGCCACGCCTGACCAGGAGACCCTGCCCCTAAGGGGGCCGCGAGGCTCGGGGTGTGGGGTGCCCAGGGTGAAAGCCAGTGGGCAGACCGGCCATCCAAACTGGGATGCTTCTGAGAGGAAAGAGACCCTCTTGGAATGACGATGCCCAGCACAAGGGCACCTGGGATGGGGGCTGCCCCAGGCAGGCAGGGACGACAGTCATGCCTGTCATTGGGTGTGAAGGTGCCAAGGAGAGACATGGATAGAGATGAGGTTCTCCGGGGAAGAGAAGGGGGCTCCTGGGATCAGGCCTTGAGGCCGAGACTTGTGGGCAGGTGGGAGGCAGCAGGACGGCCGGGGGCACACTTGCTGGGCTGCTGAATGTTGGGCAGAGCGGGCTGCTCAGCCCTGACCACTGCCGGAGGGTGCCCTCTGGGTCTACTCTGAGAGGGCTGCTGGGGGCGCTGGCCAAGCTGCTGAGAGGTGGACCCGGAGGGGGTGAGCCTGTGGGGTCCTCTCTGGGGCAGCGTGAAGCCTCTTCTCTCCCAGGAAAATAGCGTTTGGAATACTTAATGCAGCTCTCTGGTCTCCTTCCCTGCCACAACTATCAAGGTGGGACTACGTTAAGCCTGGGGCTGTCTGAGGCACATGTTGTTTCTCTGGTGGACAGAAAATTCCTCCTGAGCCCTGGCTATGAGCCAGCACTCACAGGAATTTACCTGAAACGGACAAGCCTGGAGGTTCCAGCCTCTGTCACCCACAGGCGGCAGGTTCCGCAGCAGGTGGGTTACGGCCCACCTCTGCCCTCCCTTCTCCTGGGAACGGCCCCTGCCACTGGTCACCTCTCGTTGCCACGAGAACCATGGACGTGGTTCCACTCGACAGGCCAGGGGATGAAGTCGTCTTCCTGCTGGACCACTTGCAGGGCCCGTCTCCTCACTGCTCCACCCGGCCAGGGCTGTCAGGGTGATTAGAGGTGGTATGACCCCGAGAGGTGGTCCCTGCAGTGGTGAAGCTATGGGAAGACCCCAGGGCAGAAGAGGGTCCCCAGTGAGTAGCCCGAGGCCTTGGAGAGGACGTGGGGTCTGGGTCAGGACCCCAGAGCGCGCTCTGCTCCTCCCCGCTCGGTGGTCCATGCTGCCTCCGCCCACGTGCTCAGCTGCCCTGCGTCCGAGGGGACGGGGGTCTTCTGGGCCGACGCTGATGCTCTCTATTTGCAGCCTGAGCCAGGACACCTTGACTGCTCAGAGCTTAGAGAAGCCGCTTGGCTGACACCTTCCCGGGAGCCTCCCTCTTGCTGGAGTGTTCGTCACAGGACGTGCCCACCCCGGCCAGGCTGCCTCCCCGCACCCCCCTCACGCTTGCTGGGTGTTGGCCTCCGGCTCCGGGGCTTTTCTTGGGCGGTGGGGTCGGGAGGCAGGGCGGTGTGGGCAGCGTGGGGCAGGTCTGGCTCGGGCCCACTCCCTGCCTGGGCAGCTGCTCAGCCCTCCCTGAGCCTTGGTGTCCTCGTCTGCGAATGAGAGTCATTCCCTCAGGCTTCAGGGTGGGAGGCGCAGGGAGCATCTGGCCCAGGGCAGAGTTCAGTGCAGTCTCTTCCTCCTTTTCTCAGTGATGAAGAACTGTCCAGTCAAGGGACTTTCCTGGCGGTCTTCCTGATTGGGACGTTACCTTTCAGTGCGGGGGGCTGTGGTGGGGGGCTGTGTGTGCGGGTTTGACCCCTGGTCGGGGAGCTAGGACAACACATGCCTCACAGCCAAGAAACTAGGGTATAATGCAGATGCAACACTGAATATAACACATTCAATTAAGACTTTAAAAATGGTCCACATTAAAAAAATATTTTAAAAAATTAGCTAGTCAAGAAATGCAATTTGAAAAGAAAAAAAGAGACCTGGGGTCACCTCTCCCACTTTTTCTAAACTGAAAAGAATGCAGCAGCTCTGTGTGATGATGAGAAATTATGGGGATGCTTCTGTTTCTATCCGAGAAGAGATCAAGATGGACTTTATTATCCCAATGAATGCCCTACAACTCAGTTAAAAATCAGAAAGAGACAGTTAGCTCCATTTAAATCTTAGATGTACCTTATGCCTAATTTAGAACAAAGCTCAGAGTAAGCTGTTGATTGCCAAAGGGCTAAGCGATCCTCCACCCTTTTAAGCCATGTAGAGAAGAAGGTGGCCCCCTTCTGCAGAAGTATAAAGCCCCTAGGTGACGGAGAGAGGGCAGAGTTGTCCAACTCTGAGCTCCCAAGATCTGGAGGCAGAGAAGGTCCAGCCCTCTGAGATGAAAGATGCGAGGTGGAGAGGCGAGGTGGGGACACGCAGGAGAGAAGTGGGGGCTGGTATCTGAGTGACTCCAGCCAGCATGGAGGAGCAGGCTCAGGGCCTGTTAAACAAGGTTCCAGCTGGAGAGCTCCGAGCTCGGGCCTAGCTGCTGAGGCCCTGGCCCCTTACCTGACAGTGGGTGCTGCTTAGTTACTGGGGCAGCGAGGACGCCTCAGTGCACAGAAGCTCCTGGGAACAAACTAGTCCACTGAGTCAGTCACCTTGTAGGACAGAAGCCAGGAAACCATCATGATGCTAATTTCCAGACAGACCTACACCCAGGTGAGTGTGACGGTGGTCCCAGAGTCCAGATGTACGAACATGTGAAACCTGGTGGGTATGAACACTCAGAGCATAGCAGCCTTCCTACCCACCCATCCAGCATGCATCATCAACCCATCATCCACCCATCATCCACCCATCCATTCCATCCACCCACCCATCCCATCATCCACCCATCCATCCCATCATCCACCCATCCATCTCATCCATCCATCCATCCACCCCATCCATCTCTTCATCTACCCACCCATCCCATCATCCATCCACCCCATTCATCCCATCATCCATCTACCCCATTCATCCCATCATCTACCCATCCATCCCACCATCCATCCATCCCATCATCCACCCATCCATCCCATCATCCACCATCCATCCACCCCATCATTCATCCATCCCATCATCCACCCCATTCATCCCATCATCTACCCATCCATCCCATCATCCACCATCCATCCATCCCATCATCCATCCATCCCACCATCCATCCATCCCATCATCCACCATCCATCCACCCCATCATTCATCCATCCCATCATCCACCCCATTCATCCCATCATCTACCCATCCATCCATCCATCCCATCATCCACTCATCCATCCCATCAATCAATCCCACCATTTGCACAGCACCCATCCAGTATCCTTCATTGAGTCTTCACAGAGCACCTATGCGTGAGGCATTATAAGAAATAAGGCGTGACAGAAATGGAAAATTATCGATGACTGTGGAAGCTGGGTGACCAGTACACAGGGTTATACTACAGGGTTATAAAAGCACACAATCATATTACGTGCCCACTTTTGTGTCTTCTGTTTGCAGATTCTCACATACGAGGTTGAACAGAGATAAGGTGCAGAGTGCGGGAACTGGGGACTGCAGTCTCAGGCCCCGCCCGCCACATGCAAGCAGTGTGTCTGAACTCTTTCCAAGCTCTGGGGGGCAGTGACATTAGGCCTGCAGAGCTCCAGCGCCTCCAGCATCCGCTCCAAGCAGCACCCAGAAGGAGGACCCTGCTTCCACCAGGACACAGAAAAAGCACAGTTTCTAGCTGTGACCCAGGTCGCGTTATGTGTTACCAGGCCCCAAGCGGCACGCTGAAGCCACAGAGAAGGCCCAGGGATGGGTCTGGAAGGTGGAAGGCAAGCCAAGTGGGGGACCTGCCACCTGACTCAACACCACACCCCCTGCGCCCCCCACAATCCCCTTCCCCTCTGTCCTCAGGCCACCCGCTCCAGGCCGGTTTCACAGAGACCAGACGTGCCTGCGGGCTGGCTGGGGACCAAGGGCACAGCTATTGAGGCCTCAGATCTCAAAGACAACCATCACGCGACAGTTAATAACCATGCGTTTAATGCCTCACAGAACAAACTTGTTCTCTGCTATGAAGTTCATTATGAACTTGAATCACTGTGACTGTTGAGTCTATAATCCAGGTTAAATCCCAGGCGATGACAACTCTTACGTCCAATAATTTAACCGGGTGAAGTTTGTGCAGATTCGCAAACCTTTTCGCCATCAGTGGAGAGAGTCGGCTAGGGCGACCCCGGCTGAACTGTGTTCTAAGCTCGGAGGAGCATCTGTTGTCATCTGGGCCATTTGCCCGGGGCCTGGTGCCCACCCCGCCCTGGGACGAGAGCTGGCTTCTGAAGGCCGTGCCAGAGCAGCGGGCCAGGCCAAGGTCATGATGGAATCCTCGGGGAGGGCCTCGCATCCCCACCCAGCCCCCAGCCACCAATACTCACCACCACCCAGCGGTAACGCGCTTTCCCTCTGGCCGTGGAAGCCGGGGCCCGGCCTCCTGGTGTGAGCCCGCCACAGGCCAGAGACCACAGTTCAATTCTGCTTTACTCTAGAAGTGCCTCTGGGTGCACAAACCCACGTCCCCACCCCCGGGAAACCGTCGTTTCCTGGGCCAGGGGACTTCCGTCGGCTTCGGCGGCGTGACGCTAGAGTTTGCTGTTCTTCTGGAACTGCGCCACCAGGCTGAGGACCTGCTCGGAGGCCTTGATGCTCTTGGAGCCGAGGTAGGCGGTGCTGTTGGCAGCCGTGTCCTCTAGGAAGTAGCGGTAGTTGACCATCAGGCCGCAGGCGCCCGTGACGCCCCTTGAGGCTGACGTCGGCCAGCCAGTTGATGCGCCAGAGCACGGCCCCGTTCTGCAGGTGGAAGTGGGCCACGGGGTTGAGCGCGTAGCCCCGGTGCTTCTCCCCGTACAGGTACCAGGCGCACAGCCGCATCAGCGGGGCCTGCAGCGCCCGCGCCAGCTGCTCCGACTGCGCCCACTCGCTGCTGCTCAGCAGCGTCTGCAGCGTCTCAAGCGCGGGGCCGCCCGTGAGCTCGGAGATCTCCTGACTCTCGGAGTCCGTCAACAGTCCGCTCCGCCCGTGCTCCTTGGCTTTGGACTTGAGCAGGCCCAGGAGCCACTTGGTGAAGCCAGGGATGGGAGACAGGCTGGAAAAAGGCGTCCAGTGGGGGAACTCCTTCTGCAGGAGTGAGGGGCGGGGGGGAGGAGGGGGAGGAGAACACACACACAAGGTTCAGGGCTGAGCCCGGACACGGACACCCCCGTATTTACGGCCTACGTGTCACGAGCCTCCGGGTGCCGCCGCGCGGCGGACGGGGCACCACGTGCGGTGGGCTACTCTTTCTTCTCTCCAGGGACAGTTAGCAAGAATCTGCCGCGTGCAGGGGTCCTGGAGGCGTCCTGCGGCCCCAGGACAAGCCTCCCCTTATGGTGTGTCCACCTGTGCTGCCATCCAAGCAGGCAAGTGGGGGACTCCCCTGAATTGGAAGGGTGGGTCGCTGCGGAGCAAGGGCCCTGATAGAGCCCACCAAGCCCCTCTCAGGGACTCTGCTGAGGCCGGGTAATCGGGTTTAGTGCTCGGCACATGAGTACCCAGTGACTGTTGAATGAATAACTGATCACCTAACAATACCAATGGGGGCGGAGGATGGGAGGGACGAGACGGGGTGGGGGGCAGGGGTAGGTCTCCACATCAGATAACACGGTTCAATCATTGCTGTTCAAATCGCACAGCGTCCTCATGCTCATTTCACAGAAGCCAGAACTTTCCAACTGAAAATGTAACATACGCTCACTACAGAAGAAACATCTTAAAGTTCACGACAGAAGCAAAGGAGGCAGCACCCTCCAGGACTCTGAGCTGAGTGCTCTCCAGGCGGACAGAGAGGAACGCCTCTGCCTCCTGGAGGTGTTTACAAGGCTGAGACAGCTCTCTCACATCCTGCTGTCTGGATTTACATACATGACGAGGATTTACAGTCCTCGTTGTCACTCAGGATCCAGAACCACAACTTTAACAACAGGATGCTGTTAAGATGACCCCCGGATGCTCCTAACCCTGCTCCTCCCATCTTTCATAACCCACCATGCAGGCCTCTGTGGGGACAGGGCTGTGCTTCCCTCCAGACTCCCCGGGAGGGGCCATCCCGCTCCTAGCCCAGATGGAGAGCGGACGTCTGCGGACAGCATGGCTCCTGGGCCACAGGACTCAGGAGCAGAGCTCGTGGGTGGGTCCCTGGACGTGCCTCCTCCTCCGACTGCCTTTGTGACTCTCGTGCTTGCTCCCCCACCCCCCGCCCCTGTCATCAACACCTTCAGCAGAGAAGCAGAAGAGAACTCAAGAGTAACGAGAACAGGTGGCTCTTATTACCTCTGGGGAGAGAGCGGCAGGGTCTGAATCTAGAAGCGGATGCCCAACTGCACCCCGAGAACTCAGACGTAACGTGACGAGTCTACCGCCAGACGCACGAGCGTCTGAATTCCACCCTGGCCCATCATTCTCTGAGAAGGGGCTGCGGAGGCTACCGCGTGTGGAGACCACAGGCGCAGAGAGCGCCGCCCTCAGAGCCCGTATTAACCGTCTAGTTACTTCACCTAAAAATGAGACTGCGCATCACAGTTTGCCGCAGACCCTCATGAGATGGTTTTAAGCAGTGGACCAGACGCTTCTGTTTCCCAGGGCAACCAGAGAACTGCGTGTCAGCACACGCACCCTCCAGCTGCCTGGCCTGAGCTTGGGGCTCCCTGCGGACGAGTGGCCGAGGGTGGCTGGGCGGTGCTTGTCAGGGCCAGGACTGGACCATGCGAGCCTGCTGGTGACTGTGTGCCAGGCGGAAGCGGCCCCACAGCCCGGTGCAGGGCCTCCTGCAGATGCCGCCGCCCTTGGGACGTATCTGAGCCTCCTGGTCCATGAGAGGCTAGTTTCGGGGCCTTTTTCTCAGCATGCCTTCTACCTCCTGAGGCATCTCGGGGCTCCTAGGAGCTGCCAAGGGGCACCTGGTACTTTCCCACCCCACCTGATCGCCCTGGCCTGGAGAGTCACCTTGTCCCTGAGACGAAGGCAGGGCTCTCGGCCACCCCGAGGCGGGGACACACAGGGCGGGACCAGTGCCCAGTTCACTCACCTGCAGCTCCTTCACCACCCGCTTGATGAGGAAGGCACCCAGTTCCACGCCCTGCAGCCCCTGCTGGGTCAGGCTCAGCGAGTAGAAGATGGCCGTGGTGATCTTGTTCCTCTCCTCCGTCTCTGACGGGGGCACTCCTTCACTATGATCGTCTAGAGAACACAAGGGACCCCAGGGTAGAGACACAGTCTCCCCTGACCCCCCAGACCAGCTCCAGAGGCTATACGTCCTGCGATCTCTCTGGAGGCGGCGGTTGCATAACCTCTGTGGCCATGTGCCCAGCGCTGTATCATTTCCATCACTTCAGATTCTCATGCAAACTGTGGAATCATGACTCTTGGCCCTTAGGCAGGCCTCTCTGGGGCCTCCGTGCAAAATGCTCGCCTCGAGCCCTGGAGAAGCACGCTGGCCCTCCTCTGGGGCCAGGGGGCCCCACTCTGGGTCACCTCCCTGCCCTGAACCGCGGGCGCACAGGTACCTGGATGCTGCTGGAGATCTCATTGGTCAGGGCCACATGTAGGACGATCAGGGGCTCCCCGGGCGTCGAGCAGTGAGAGAAGAAGAAGCACCTCCTGTAGGGCCCCACGCGTCGCTTCATGTCCATCCAGGTTTTCACGGGGTGCACGGCCTCAGCCCTGGTGGGCAGGAGGCAAGGAAGTGAGACGAACGTCACGGTTCACGGGTCAGACAGCCAGGGGAGAGTTCTGCTTGGCTACTCACTCAGGTCAAAGAAACCCTGTACATACAGCTTCGAGGGACTCAGGAGGAAATTCAGAGATCGTTTTAGCATGAAGCGGCACTGACTGAGAGGAGCCAGAGCTGGTGACCGTCTTACACACGAAACTGTGCTCTTGGCCCGGGTCTTAAAGCCCTAGTTCACTGGGCCCTGGGGGAGCAGTTGTGCGGCAGATTTTAACACGGGGGCCTGACCAGATGCCTGTCGCTGGGGGGTCCTGCGTCTGCTCTGAATCTCCGAGGTCTGAAGTTATCGCTGCCCGTGGACACGCGTTGCCCGGCGGGTCCTGCTAGTCCAGCCACCTCGGCCACCACTGCTGATTCAACCCGATACCCCGCAGCAGCACTGTCTGCCAACCCGCCTCTCACTGTGTCCAGGGCAGGCTGGATTCGCTCACTGTGTTGTGAGTTTGGAGATTCTTATCCAAGGGAGACATTTTAACAGCTGGTTGGGACGATGCTGTCTGGGTGACTAATGCCCACTCTTGGTCTGTGAGTTTGGGCAGCTCTGATCATGGGGGTCTTTGGGCAGAAGTGGGCTTGAGAGCTTTCTTTCTTTTAGACGTTTATTATTATCATATTTTTTTTGGCTATGCTGTGTGGCACACAGGATCTTAGCTCTCTGATCAGGGACCAAACCCTCGGCCTCCGCAGTGGAAGCGCAGAGTCTCACCCACTGGACCACCAAGAAGTCTCCCGAGGGCTTTAACTATGAGAACGTAGCCGAGACCCCTCAGGCAGGTTCACTGGCAGAAGGGCCAGTCTCTACCTGCGCCCTCTTCTCCTCATGGTCTCGGCATCACCTGCTAGGACAGCCACCCCTGGGAATACCGTGTTTGGGTTTTATCAGGCTCAGGAGGAAACGTACATGGGTGGGGAGGCGGGGAATGGAGGCTGGCTTTCAGCTGAAATCTAAGCAGAGCGGCAGCGTCACACTCACTCGCTGATTCTCTGGAGCACTTCGCACGGTGAATGCCAGGTGACCCGCTCCAGGTTCAGGAACCCCGAGGAAAACCACTCTGAGAGCATGTTTTTAGCACCCCATTCATTTCCTGAAACGGAGAGGAGAGAACGCTGACCTTCCATGGGGAAGACGTCCAGCCCATCCCTGAGGTGCTGCTGGGAATCAGACACGAAGTTGGGCAGGGGTGTGTGCTGAGACAGCCGGACAGACGGAACGCAGCGCTCTTCCTTCCCTCCTCCCACCGGTAAGACAGCCGACTGGAGTGTTCAAGTTGAACCAAGTTCCCCCAAGTCAGATAACGTGTTCCGGTTTATTCACCACTGTGGACACAGCTACGCACGCGAGTTAAGCTGACGCTGAAGGGAGCGTGTGTCGTGGAGCCAATGTGGACACCCTCTCAGGACCATTCTTTGATTCATCGACATCCATCCTTCTTCCTTAAGAGAAATAAATACTGGCTCCCGGCCCCACATTTCGACAACTCTAAGGTGTGTGTGTGTTTTCCTATTTTTAATGTCTCGGAACTCAGGACCCATCTCTAGAGTGACGGCAGGTCACGGCTGAATAGACAGCATTCTTTCCTTTCCCGAGCGGCCATAGAATAATACTGCATCTGGCAATCTGTGCATTTAAATTTGACATTATTCTAATTTCACTTTTTTTTTTTTTTTACAGCGAATCTGCTTCCCAAAATGATCTGAGTCAACTTTACCATCAGAGATACATTCACACTGAAACTTTGAGGAAGAACAGAATGAGACGTGCAGAAGGAGAGGGCGCGGCTTAGTTTGGTGACCTCAGGCCAAGTAAGTGGGAAGCTTTGTAACAGCCAGAGGAGGGGACACCCAAAGCAAGAGACACAGCTGCTGTTCCAGATCAACAGAAGCCTCACTTTTTAGCTGGGCACAAGGATGTTCAGAACAAAGCCTGCACGGCAACTGAGGGTAGCCACATCACTGAGTTCTGGCTGCTCAGATGTAAGCAGAGGGGTCCTGTAGCAGCTTTGGGGAACCTTGAAAGATGGCAGGAGCAGCCCTTCGCTTCTCTTTTTCTTTGTCCTTCCCACTGCAGGTTGGAAGGTGATGTGACGGCTAGAGCTAGAGCAGCCATCTGGGGCCGTGAGGTAACTCTGAAGATGAACGTTGTTCAGGGAAGAGCAACAAACAGAAGTCTGGGTCAACTGGGCACCACAGAGCAGGATCAGCCCTGGGATGCCCACCTCCAGACTTCTAAATGAGAGACAAGCTTCTCTTCTTCAAACCACTATTGTTCTTGAGTCTCTGTTACTTAAGATGAGCTACATACTAACAGATACACTGAATATTATTACTGAATAACAGCAAACATCTCTGTTTGTCTGGTACAGAACTGACCTTATGAATCCCTGTATAGGAATCACAAAGACCATGACGGATAACACCTATAAAACTGTACACAAGCTATGATACTGTTATAGGGCCTCTTCACATTCTAATCCATGGTAGAAGCTCAAAGGACTCAGAACCATGTCACTTGAGGATACGCTGCAGGCATGGGGTTGGTGGCTCAGAAAGGGTTTCAGAATGAAGTGAGGTCCATCTTTAAAGACTCAAGGCCTGGGGCACAGAAGAAGCACCATGGGGGCGAGGAGTCGGGGGCTAAGTCATCTAGGACCAACCAGGGGAGGCAAAAGTCAGACTCCATGTAAAGAAGAACGTTCGTGTAGCTGGGGCTGGCCATGGAGTTCCTCCTGGCCGAGAGCGGCCCTCCTCATGGGATGAGACGGGCACAGGGTGGGCAAGAACACGGCGGAGATGTTTTGATTAGAGGGCCATATGACCTCTCATTCCTCTTCACTCTTTACCCCATGGTCTAGTCTCCTTCACTGGGCTCTCAGTTCCCTAGGCGTGGAGGTAATTTCTGATTCATTCCTCTGGTTCTCAAAGCATCAGCGGGGTCTCCCATGTGGAAGATGATCAACGGATTGATGGCAAATGAAAAGAGAAGACACCCTGGAAAAGAGTGACTAGAAGTAGCAGGGAGAGGGAGGGATGGCTTCCTCGTCAACACGGATGGCCTCTTATCAAACTCTCTTTCCTGCACGGCCGACAGTGGCTTAGTCTTCCTGGGGTCCTTGCACACTCTAGAGTGTGCACCAAACACCGGCACCCTCTCCCCAGAGAAACGCAAACACATAGAAAACGCTGCATAGAATTTCCTGGGTTTCACAGACCCCTTTGAAAACTCCTCTGTGGATCATCCCCAGGGGTCCCTGGATCCCAGGCTGGGGACCTCTGCTCTGAAAGGTCAGGAATGGACCAGTAGAGTTCCATGTAGGATGCATTGGCATCTCTGTGACACATGTAATAGGAAAAAGCTGGGGAAACCATCTAGTTTCAGTGTTAGCTCAGTTTAATTGCGAAAGGAATGGTCTGGCGGATAGGAGTGGCCTCCTCACTAAGTCCCTTCGTTCTATTCTGGGCTCCTGACAGCTGTAAAATGTGACACTGGACACGACATCTGGGAATCTAGGTGAAAGGTGACTGCCTCCCCTGCTCAGGGCCACCAGAACCGCAGCTCTTCAGGCTTCAATCAGGCGCCGAGGGCAGTAAGGTTGCTGGCTCTCTGACCGTGGGAGGAGAGGGACCGGGCATGTGTGTGTCAGCCTCAGGAATTCAGAAACTCCATCAGCCATCCAGGACTTGAATGTGCCAACTGCTGGCACAACATTCTCATGTACAAATAAGCTCATCTCTTAGTCTGGCTGACAGAACTTACTAGAACCATGAGGACCACCAGGTTAATTACAAACAGGACAAGCCACCAGGGGAAGTTTATGACAAAGTGTCTTGGGCTGGGCGCTGCGATGGTGCTGTGGGGACCTGGCTGAGAGCGTGGTCCCTTCTTCTGTGTTCTGCCTGGACTTCTAGTAAGGTTTCCACAGCCTTCACCGTAATTTCTGTGTTCACATTTCCCATCATTTCCCAAATGCCAGGCCCACTCTGCACATTGCGGATGGTGCCTACACTCTCTGCTAGAATGGGAGTTCCCTTGGCTTCATTGGGGGTTTTATCTATAAGAAACTTAATTCTTCAACCTAAAAGGGCTTTTGGAAAGAACTCTGCAGAAAATCAAACAGCCTGTACCAGGACACACAGGGAACACACTCCACCCCACAAAACGCACACACTGTGTACCCTGCTCAGTGTGCGGCTGACGCACAACTGCAAGTTCACAGGGTGTCTCCTTCAGGAGGAGAGCGACTGACAGGTGGCCTGGATTCACACCTCAGAGCCCAAAGCCCTCCTCAGGAAAGAGCACGCAGTTTCGGGCTTCTGGTCACACATCCAGGTGTCAGAATTAGCCTCTCAACTCACTTGGAACTTCAACAGGGAAGAGCCTTTTTTTTTTTTAACAGAAAGAACATTTGATCTTGTAAGCCAAGGCACTACTTCTTTTTCTGGTATAATTAAGCTGCTTTGTGGGTTTGGTATCACCCCTCTATCCCACCCCCGCCACCAACAATGGATGACTGATTATTACTCTATTTCCTATGGTTAAAACTCAGTGGGGGTGGGCAGGGGGAGGTCCTGTGTTCAGAGAATTCAAGGACATTGACAAGTCCCTTTCCTACAGAATCCTTAATTATGAAAACAACTAAAATGCCTCTCTTGGAATAACTCCATTAAGATCAGTTCACTTACTGCCATCCAACAAGTTCTACAAAGCAGCATCAGATGGACAGACCACAGGAGGCGGGGACTTGGGATGGATCAAGAAGTCCCAGGCTGACCCTCTGAGATGCTCGGGCTCCTCATGACCTTCTAAGTAACAGGTGGCAAAGTCCAGCTTCTCAGCAGTGGATCAGCTATCTTGAGAACCACAGCAGAAACGTTCCACCTTTGCCGGGTTGTACACACTTTCCCCATAGCACTTGCATCCTCCCAGCAGAGACTGGATACTGACTTTGAACTTCCTATCGAGAAGAATTAAGAAACCTTATCTGATCAAACCAGTCAATCCTAAAGGAAGTCAACCCTGAATCCTCACTGGAAGGACTGATTGCTGAAGCTGACACCCCAATACTTTGGCCACATGATATGAAGAGCCGACTCACTGGAAAAGACTCGGATGCTGGGAAAGGTGGGAGAAGGGGATGCAGAGGATGAGATGGTTGGATGACATCACCAACTCAATGGACATGAGTTTGAACAAGCCTTGGTAGGTGGTGAAGGACAGGAAAGCGTGGAGTGCTGCAGTTGACGGAGCTGCAAAGAGCTGGACATGACTGAGCGAGTGAACAACAAGAACAAGGTAGGGGATCCACGCCTGCCTAGACTCCCGCCTGGGGCTCCACAGGGATGGAAATGTCAGGCTTCCAGAACCTTCCTCTATTTCCAATTATCACAGCCCTCAGTCAGAGACCAACACTGGTAACCATGTTTTCAGCCAAGCTCCACGGCACCTCTTGGGGCATTCCTTGGAAGAGAAGCAGGCTGACCTTGGGCAGACTGGCCGCTGGCAGAGTCTCTTACCTCAGCGCAGAGCATGTTGGCCTAGGCTGGTGAAGGGACTGGGCAGAGGTCACCCCAAATCACGCTTCTAACCAGAGGACGGCAGATAGCACCAGGAGCCGGCCCGTCCTCCCCCACCTGGTGTGCCTTCCATGGTACCCACTATTCCGTGTGAGACACCCAGTCAGCCTCCTTTTGGGCCTACCACTTGCTGGCAGTTATTCTAAAAATGCCTCTGTGCTCACAACATCCAATAACCAAGAAGCTCTGAGATCCAGCAGACCGAGTCCTACAGCAGGGCAATGCCCAGGCCTGAGTCCCAGGCAGCTCTTGTTCACCTGACATTACCTGGCAGCTCCAGAGGCCGGCAGGGCCCAGGGGAGAAGCACACCTGTGTGATGGGGTGCTGGCCTCTGGGGATGCAGGGCTCCCACTCCTAAAGCTCCGAGGGCCAAACCTCTGCTGGTTGCTTACACTGAGTTCCTAAAAGCCGAAAGCTCTTGCTGCGCTGCCTCTTAAATGTGGCTGCAAAATCCCAAGTCAAACAGAAGAAATGGGATCGAGGTGGACCACACACACTAGGTGATTCTGGGGGCAAATTACCGCATCAGGTCCCCGTGATGACTTCTACGGATTAAAAACCTGTGTCAGGGAGGAACGAAACCAGTTTAGTAACTAACGTCTCACAGCATCAGAGAATGGAGAACCGGGGGCGACATCAGAAACTGTCCAGGGCGAGGGCAGTCCCAATGTCGTGTAGGATGACTCTTGGCTGCAAAGAAACCTTTCACGGCCCCCCGGGCTTGGTTCCAGGCTCAGACCCTTGAATGGAGCAGTCTGACCTTGGGACAAATGGGGGCGGTTAGCTGCCAGCTTTGCTGGATGGTGGGGGCACCCAGGAGTCCAACTTACACTTCATCATTTGGCTACACAGGACAAGGTTCCCAGTTTCCCAGGAGCTGATCATCTAGTTGCAGGGTAACAATACATTTCAAGGCTGGATTCTGTGGTTAACGTATCTGAGTGGTACAGACAGTTACATACCCTATGGAGCTCAGAACGGGGTGAGGCCACCCTGAGCTGGACTAGCTGGAAAAGTCCAAAAACGAGCTGGGGGTGGAGGCGGTTCCTACTCTTAATCATGAGGGATGCGGGCTCAGGAACTTTCCATCCAGGAGCCAGCCTGGCTGGAGAGGAGGGTCCGTGGAGGGGAGTGAGAAATACTGGAGTAGCTGGGATGTGCACGGTGGCTGGTGGGCAGCAAAAATGTCCAAGGACAGACACCGAGAGCCAGCCTTCCGGCCGCGCGAAGTTTGATGATTTTTTTCAACAGAAGAGTAGAGACTGACCTGTGGCTTCAGAAAAAAGTGGGTGCTGAGGTGGCTGGTATGAAGGACGCTTGCAGAGTCTTGGAAAGATAAACACACTCACAACTAGAGAACATTAAACTCCTGCCTTAGGGAAACCAAATAAAACAAAGCCATTAATCGACTGGGTTGTCTCACCTTCCCTTCGGTTTTATAGAAGGCACATTCTAAGAGAAAAAGCCGGCTTTGATCTGGTTAGGCCGTCAACTAAGAGAGTCGGTGTGCCATGATGGAGTACACGCCTGCAGCAGGGCTGGAGGGAGGCACTCTTACCAGGTCTGTGCTCTGGGGGCTGCACTGGGACAAGCTTCAGTCACCTCATCTGTCAGGCAGTCCCCACATCTCGCTGAGGATGACATGAGCTAGTGAGTGGAAGGCACTTAACACCTACTGTGTCTGCGGT
Organism: Nanger dama; assembly: GCA_917880005.1. Taxonomy (NCBI): domain Eukaryota; kingdom Metazoa; phylum Chordata; class Mammalia; order Artiodactyla; family Bovidae; genus Nanger; species Nanger dama. The sequence continues at coordinate 9,694,020 of CAKJTW010000012.1, read as the reverse complement.
TAACTTCGTATACTGGAAGGGAAGCTCCTGGAACACGCCACTGTGGAGCCAGGAGCATGCCTGGTACGATACAGCCAGCCAATGGATGGCTGAATGGATGGACGGATGGGCAGGGAGTTTCACTGTGGGTCAGGTGACAGACATCCCACCTAATTCTCGTCTCCTATGCAATAAGAATTTAGTTTCAGAAGGCTTTCAGGAGCACTGGTCTCTGCCTCAAAGGAAAAAAAGTGTCTGCTTGGATTGCAGACTAAACCCGACTCTCTCAGGAGGAATGGGGATGCCCGCAGGGTGTGGAGCACAAGGTCTCAGCCTTTCAGATGGGGATTTAGTTGGGAACACTCAATTTAACACACTCAGAATCCAAGACTGACTTGGTGCTAATGCAATAAACCACCAAGGTTCTCAGCTTGGCCCCAGGTAATACTTAGCAGTGTAGATCAGCCAACTACTAAGAGCAGTCAAATCATAGCCTCTATTTTCACCCTGAGATTAATCCTAACTACACACAGTTTTTATACATCCAAGGCAAAGAAAGTTTCTGATAAACACCAGAACTCATATAGCATGATGGGGATATAAAGTGTAGCATATAGAACCTAGGAAATTTGGATTTGGGTAGTGGTCAGACATTCTTATTTGCTCTGAGTTCTTGGTTAAGTCATGTGAACTCATCTGAACTGTTTCCTTTACTGTAAAAGGTGACATATCACTTCCCTTAGAGTAAGGATATGAACATGAAAATCATGCCAGGTGTTAGGAAAAGGAATCAGGGCTTAACCCTTTTAAGTGTTCACTTCTTTTCTAAGCCATCTGGACTTGATAAAGTTCTGAATGTCAGAACTTTCTATAACGTTTACAGCATTTTTGGTTTGCTACAGAGCAAATTAATGGTCCATACTTGATATCAATGGAATACGAGGACTATATTCAACTATCAGCCACCTTTCAAGTCATCATTATTTAAATCTTAAATTATTTGTTCACATCTAAGGTGGGCTCACTTCGCTAAGTGCCTGATTACCCAAGGAGACAACTTAGAATCCTATTTTAGGGCTGAACTCGGGCTGATGAAATGCCCTGCCTCGGGAGATGTGGCAAAGACGATAGAGGGCACCCGGACTCCTGGATGGTGGTGACCTCGAATTCTAGTCAGCTCTGTACGTTTCACAGGGTTTTGCAGGATAATGGCTCACAAGGCTGGCGCTACAAGTAAATTACCTTTTGTTGATCCCATACAGGTTTTCAGAAAGTTACCCGATGCTCCGTTTGGTATTCCTTCAAGTGTATCGCACAGAGGAAATCTCACAGGTAAGATAATAAAATAGAGAACTTTACAGAGCATGCTCATCAGGAACGAGGCGTGACAGTCACCTTGAAAGTAAGCGGGTGCCAAGTTTCTACCAAGACTGGAGCGAGCTGAGGCTTGAGTGAGGCAAGGATTCGGAAAGCGTGGGAAGGGAAAGGGGGCAGGGTTCAGGGGCTGTGACTCTCAGAGAAGTGGGCACGGCGCCAGGCAAGCGAAGGTGGCGTGCTTGGGGCTTGAGGGGCGAGGGCCGCCAAGGGTCAGCGGACCTGGGCACTAGGCGGGGGGCGCGGCCCGGGCGGTCCCCGCCCCCACGAGGTCCGGGGACGGCCCGGGCGGAGCCTTACCCGGACGTGCGGCCCCTCCACTAGCTTGAGGGCTTGCGCCTCAAGCAGGTCGGCCCGCAGCCGCACCAGGAAGCGCACGCCGCCCTCCATCTTGCTGATGTGGTGGAAGAGGCTGCGGTACCGCGGCACCAGCGCGTAGCGCAGCCGGTCCTCGGCCTGCAGCAGCACGGCTGCCTCCCGCGGCTGCTGGCGCAGCTGGAGCACGCCGGCGCTCTGCTCGGCCACCTGGCTGTGGTCCACGCCGAAGCCGCGCGCCAGGCGGCCCAGCAGCTCGGCGCGCTCGGCCGTCTCGGCCAGGCCGCCGTAGAAGCTCACGAAGTCCGCGCACTGGTTCTCCGCCCGCGCCGGTGTCTTCTCGCGCAGCTCATAGGCCGGCATCGCGGGCACGGCGCGGCGCAGCAGCTCATCCATGGCCCGCTCCAGGGCGCCGGCTGCCGCCGACCGCCCGCTCGACAGCCGGGGTCCTGGCGGCTGCGGCTGCCACGGGGGTAGCCGCAGCCGGAGGAGGCGCCCGGCAGACAGGCTTGGCCTGAGAACTCGCATGGTGCGCGGCGACAGCTGCCTGGGGAACGCCGCCGCCGCCGCCGCTTCCGGCTTCCGGCACGCGCGCCCTCCCCATTGGCCTAGGCTGAGGGACGGCCAGGGCGGCGACCAATCGGGGGTGGAAGGGGGCGGGGCGACAGGGGCGAGGCGGAGCACGGCCCCAGGCCAAGTGCGGCCAAAGGTAACCCGGGCCGCGACCAATCCGAGGGCCGAGCGGCGGCGGGGCGGCTCGGGTTGGTGAGTTCGGGGCGGCCCCTGCCCTGTCACCTGTTCGCCCAAAGTCACCTCCTCTGCCCCTCTCTCCTCCAGGGCCGAGCTCTCCAGTCCTAAGGAACATGACAGTCACCCAGCGGACGTGTTACACGCGCAGATTCCTGGCCCGACTCCAGAGATTCTCAGAGTGTCTGGGGCAGGGGCGCAGGCATCTATCTGCGTGCCTACGAAGTACGCTAGTGGTCGTTTCTGGCAAGGTAGGTCGCCTCTGTCTCGACCCCTGCCTGGCGCTCTCGCTTGCACAGATGACCTCCAGAGCTGCAGGCCTTCGCTCTCCTAAGCTCCGGACCCAGGCTTCCAGCTACCTGCTGGAACGCTTTCTCACCGATGCGGCAAACGAGGCTCTCCCAAGCGGCTCGTGCCCCACCCTGTCCCCCTTCCCTTGGTCCTTATTCATTCATTCCCTCATTCAACAGTGTTTATTAACGGCCTGGCAGGTGCCAGGTCCCGCACTAGGCACAGAGATAAAATAGTGAACCACAGACCTGATCGTGCCCCCTTGGAGTTACATTCTAACAAAGGAAAACATACCATGGCATAACTACTGGTTGTGGTAAGTGCTATAAGGAAAATAAACTGTGTGGAGGAATATAACTGGGCCGGCGTGGACTTCCCTTCACCCAGTGGACAGGGTCATCAAGGAAGGCCTCTTCCCCACAAGCTCAGGAGCAGGAGCCAGGGTGCCGTATCAGTTACTAACCCTGTTCTCAGTTGCTCCACAACCAAATGCAAGCACCCTCTTCCATCGCTGGAGGGAGCACCACTTGGTAACACCCCTGTGTGTCGGGGGGGGGGTGCCTTTGCAATACCTCTCAGCATTGCAAACTGGCCTAGCAATTTGCACAGATAAATCCTCCGTCTGCTGAATGGGCTAATGTTCCTAGGAGAGATGATTTCCTCCCCTAGGAAGTGAGGCTCTGACTCCCTTCTGTTGTCTCCTCCTCCTCCTAGTCCCAACCCCATACTGCATTCATGGGAGAATACCACACACCAGCCATGTCCCCCACTGAGCAAAAACTGCAGAAGGCATGAGGAATACGTGGGGTTTTGCTCCACTCAGAAGGTAATCCAAAGCATCCTTTGTTCAAGGGGGGGAAAGCCAGTGCCTGGCTGCCTAGATACCAGAACTACCCTAGAACTGTCTGGTCCAAGTGTTATGGTGTAAAAAACCCAAGGGGTAGTAGTTCTTTATGGGGCCAGCCTTTGCCCTGATCTTACAGGGCTCCTTCTGCTGAGGCACAGACACGCAAAGCCTTCTGAGGGCTTGGCAGTGGCTTCTGAGCCCGCGCTAGTTCACCTTCACTAAGGAAGTGGCTAAGACGCATCTCCAGCTGCTGACAGGAGTCTGCCCAGGCCAGAGAGGCTGCTGTGGTGCTTGGCCTCACATTCCCTGTTCCGTGCGCTCTCATCTATCCGGGATACCCCGGCCTTGCTGCAGGAACCTTGTCCACTGCTTAATTACTAATATTCGCTTAAGTACAGTTCTCAATCCCTCTTCCATCTCCCTACCTTTTCACAGTCTTTCTTTCTTTTTATTGAAGTATGAGTGAATTATAATGTGTTAATTTCTGCTGTACAGCAAAGTGACTCAGTTATATACATGTATACATTCTTCTTCATATTCTTTTCCATTGTGGTTTATCACAGGATAGTGAATGTAGTTCTTGGTGCTCTACAGTAGGATCTTGTTGTTATCCATTCTATATATACCAGTTTGCATCTGCTAATCCCAGACTCCCAATCCAGTCCTCTCCCAGCTCCCTCCTCCTTTGCAACCACCAGTCTGTTCTCTGTGTCCCTGATGCTGTTTCACAGATAGGTCCATTTGTGTTATCTTTTAGATTCCACATATAAGTGATATCATATGGTATTTGTCTCTTTCTGATTTACTTCTCTTAGTATGATAATCTCTAGCTGCATCCATTCATATAATTTCCTTTTTTTTTCTGATAAATAGGAGGTTTTAATGTATAAAAAGTGAATTAAGCAGCTCCTGGAACACATATAATTTCTTGATTCTGCTTTTCTCTGTATTCATAATTATTTTTCTCTAGGTGTCAACTGCCATTCTCTGCTTCTCCCTGCATATTCCTTTGGTTCAAAACACTGCCCTAATCCAAGACTGAAATTGAGAAAACAATTCCATTTACAAGAGTATCAAAAATAAAAAAACACTTAAGAATAAACTTAACCAAGGACATCTAGGACATAAAACAGAACACTGAAATTAAAGAAGATCCAATTAAATGGAAAGATACTCTGTGTTCATGAGTTGGAATATTTAATATTGTTAAGATGGTAAAACTTCCCAGATGAATATGTAGATTCAATGCAATCCCTACCAAATCCTCTTTGCAGAAATGGAAAAGTTCAGCCTAAAATTCAAAATGAAAATGCCAGAAGCCCTGAATAGCCATAACTACTTCTTTGTTTGTTCTTTAAAAAGAAGAACAAAGTTGGAAGATTCGCACTTGCTGATTTCAAAACTCGCTACAAATTTACAGTATCCAAAACAATGTGGTGCTGACAAAAAGGCAGACATATAGAGAGATGGGAGAGAATTGAGAGTCCAGAAATAAACCTATGCATCTGTGGTCTGCTGATTTCTCACAAGGTTTCTATGATCATTGAATGGAAGAAAGAATAGACTTTTTAAACAAATGAGACCCAAACAACTGGATATCCACAGGCAAAAGAATGAATCCAGATGTCTGCCTCACACCATACACAGAAATGAACTTAAAATGTATCAATGACCTAAATATAAATCTCTCAGAAGAAAATAGATGTAAATCTTCATGACATTAGATTAGGCGATGGTTTCTTAAATATGACACCAAAAGCAAAAACAACAAAGTGCACTTTATCAAAATTAAAAACTTTCATGCATCAAAGGACATTATCAAGAAAGTGAAAAGATAATCCACAGAATGGGAGAGATACTTGAAAATCACATATCTGATAAGGATCTAGTATCTAGAATGTATAAAGAATTCCTATAATTGGACCCCAAAAGAGAAACAACCCAGTTTAAAAAAGGGCACAGGAATTTGAATAAACATTTCTCCCAAGAGGATATGTATATGATCAATAAACACGTGAAAAGATTCTCAACATCAGTAGTCTTTAGGGAAATGCAAATCAAAACCACAGTGAGCTATCAGTTCAAATCCACTGGCATGGCAATAATAATAATTACAAAAACAGTAACCACAGTCACGTTGGTGAGGATATTGAGAAACTGGAACTGTCGCACACGGTGGGGGTGTAGAATGGTGCCGTGTGTGCTGAGCCGCTCAGTCATGTCTGACTCTGCGACACTATGGACTGTAGCCTACCAGACTCCTCTGTCCATGGGATTCGCCAGACAAGAATACTGGAGTGGGTTGCCATGCCCTTCTCCAAGGGATCTTCCCAACCCAGGGATCGAACCCAAGTCTCCTGCATTGCAGGTGGATTCCTTACTGTCTGAGCCACCAGGGAAGCCCCAAATGGTGTTGCCATTGTGGAAATTATTTTGGTAGCACCTTAAGAAGTTAAACACAGAGCTACCATATGGCCTAGCAACTCCACTGCTAAGTATATGTTCACAGTAAAACGTGAATACAAATATTCACAGCAGTATTATTCATAAAGTCAAAAACAGCCCAGACATCCATGACTGGATGAATGGAATAAACCCAATGTCATATATGTATAAAATGGAATATTAATAGCCATCAATAGGTATGGAATACTGATACATGTTGCAACATGGATGAGTCTGGAAAACATTATGCCAAGTGAAAAAAGCCAGATACAAAAGACCACGTTTTGTATGATCCTATTTATGTGAAATCTCTAGAACAAGTCTCTACAAAAGTCTATACAGACAGAAAGTAAATTAATGATTGCTTAGCACTGTGGGAGGGGAGAATTGGGAGTGACAGCTCATGGTCCTTGAAGTTCTTTTGGCTGATGGAAATGATCTGGAATTATCCAGTGGTGATGACTGCACAACAAGAATGTACTAAAACCTCCCAAACCGCACATTTTAAAATCGCTGAAAGAGGCACAAACTTCCAGTTAGGAAATGACTGAGTCACACGTATGAAATGTACAGCATGAGGGATATAGTCAATAGTTATGTAATAGCTTTGTGTGGAGACAGATGGTAACTAGACTTGCCGTGGTCATTTTGTAAAGTAGAGAAACACTGAATCGCTATGTTGTGTAATAGGAGCGAACACAGTGTTGTAGGTCAATTATGCTTCAAAAACTAACTCAAAGGAAAAAAAAAAAAGACTAGATTGGTGGTTACCAGAGGCAGGGATGGAGGTAGTCAAAAGGTACAAAATTCCACTTGTGAGATAAATAAGTTCTAGAGCTGTAAGGTACAACATGATTAATATAATTAACAGCAATGTATGTCCCATATGAAAGCTGCTATTAAAGAGTAAATCCTGAGTTCTCATCATAAGGGGAAATTCTTTTCCTACTTCTTTTAAAATTTATATGCAGTGATAGATGTTCACTAAATTTATTGTGGGAATCATTCCATGATGTATGTAAGTCAGATCATTATGCTGTACACCTTAAACTTTTGTCAATAATGTCTCAGTGAAAGTGAAAAGAAAAAAATAAAATGATTAAAATAAAAATTAATTTTATGTTATGTGGATATTATTTTTAAAAAGGATCATCTCAGAAGGATTTGTATCTCTCTAGCCAATTTCAGTTCAGAGAATCTGATTGATCCAGCTTGGATTAGGTGACCAGGCTAGGATAAGAGGTAAATGGGGCTGGGGGATGTACCCTTTGGGGAAGGGACACAGTATTCAGAGGAGAGGGTTATGGGCTGGGCAGCTGTCCCAAAAGATATCTGTTGTTGTTAGTTCCTAAGTCGTGTCTGACTCTTTGTGATCCCATGGACTGTAGCCCATCAGGCTCCTCTGTCCGTGGGGTTTCCCAGCAAGAATACTGGAGTGGGCTGCCATTTCCTTCTCTAGGGGACCTTTGCCACCCAGGGATCGAATCTGCATCTCCTGCATTGGCAGGCCGATTCTTTACCACTGAGCCACTGGGGAAGCCTGAAAGATATCTACTTTTAAGCATAAAAAGAGTTAAAAGAAAATCTTGGAAAAAAAACCCACCCATAATTCTAGCATCTTAATTACGGCAGTTTTTATTTCTGCAAATCCTTCCAGTATTTGTCCACAGGCCAACACATTTTTCTGAGTTGTAATCACCGTGTTTGTGCTGTTTATTTCCTGTTCGTTTTTACTTCCCATCACATCACAAACATCTCCCATGTTTCTAAATCACCTTCATAATCGTCCTTTTTAATGGCTGCATAACATTCAATTGAGTTGATGTACCATAATCTCTTAATCACTCTGCCATTTCTGGATATTTACACAGCTTCTAATTTTTTTTTTCTGCTAATATATAGATCCTGCTGCAGGAAATATTTTCATGCATACTGATTTTTTTCTTTACTGGAGTTGCCCAAATTACATAGAAACGACCAAATAGGATAAAATTTCCCATGAACTGTCATACTAACCAAGAAACCTAGAATAGCGAGAGACTTGTAAACTCTCCAGGGCTCCTTAGGCAGACAGACAAAACTCCTGGAGACCCCGCCTCCCCCAGGGAAGGCTCTGCCCTCTCACTGCTGGAGTGCTCATGCCTCTCTCCCTACTAGCTGTCCTCTGAATTGTCTGTGCCGTGAATATGCGAATGTGGATTTCTCCTTTTATCTGATTCGCATCCAGGTGTGCTGGCTCAGCAGTAAAGAATCAGCCTGCACTGCAGGAGATGTAGGAGGTATGGGTTCGATCCCTGGGTCGGGAAGACCCCCTGGAGGAGGACACGGCACCCCACTCCAGTATTCTTGCCTGGAGAATCCCATGGACAGAGGAGCCTGGTGGGCCACAGTCCATGGGGCCACAAAGAGTCGGGCATGACTGAGCACGCACGCACACAGGTGGGTTTGTTTTTGCTGTTGCAGCACCTCCATGAACACCCTTAGACATGTCTCCAGGTCCTGGGGCACATGTGTCCCTGGAAAGCCTCTCACCCTTGACATGACAGACATATTGTGTTTGTGTGACGTGGAGCCGTCCCGTGCATCCTGGCCTCTATGCACCAGATACCAATAGCAGCTCCAGTGGCAACAAGCACAAACGTCTCTGGCCATTACCAAATGTCCCCTGGGGGAACCAGCTGCCTTCCCAGTGTGGAGGACCACTGCTCTCGACTAATGGTTCTCAGACGGCTGCACTTCAGGATCATATGGGGGAAGCTCTAGCGATATTCCATTCCCTACATCTGAACAAAACTATAATTCAAAAAAAGCACACACAGCCTTGTGTTCAGAGCAGCAGTATACACAACAGACAAGGCATGGGAGCACCCTAAGTGTCCGTTGACAGAGGACTGGACAAAGGAGGGAGATGTGGCACACACATGCGCCGAGTCGATTAGCAGCCATAGTTCCACCTGCCTCCTTAGTTCCCTTTGGCCATATGTAATGTGACATATTCACAGGTTCCAGGGGTTAGGACACGGGCATATATGGAGGATGACATTCTGTGGGCACCCAGAAGATCTCGTTTCAAAACACTATTATACCATGAATCTATTTTTATTTTAAAAAACAAAGCGTTTTGAAAAAAAGTTCACCAAAATGTTAACGCTAAGTTATTTCTGGGTGATGGCTCTAAAAAAAAACTTTAAAATATTTTTTAAAACTCTATTTTTGGGTTGCCAGACTTTAAAAAAAATTACAGTGAGGATGCATGAGTTTTAATAGTAATAAAAAGCCACTGTTTCTTCATTTCCATTCTGGATGGGAAAAAAGAACCTATATTTATCTCATTTCATAACTTGCGCATCTTCCAGGAAGCTACATGTTACCCTTTATTCAGTGCGATTTGATAGGGTGAACACTTGGAGGTGTTGGCTCTGTGCCAGCCCTTGGTCCCCCGCGCTTGTTGCAAGGATGAATAAAGTTCAGCCACTGCATACAGACAGCTCAGGGTGCCTGAGCCATCACTTCCCGTGTTCCTGAACGTCTCATGTTTCCTGCTTTAATATTAGAAACTGTATTAAACTCAGTTCAGTCTCTTCTTGGGAACTCAGTGTTCTCATCAAGACCCCACGCTGGTGTGAAATACCTTGTGGGGTCTCAGTTCCTGTCTCTCGACATCACGCTCCTGAGACTTCTACAACATATAGGGTCACTCACTCCTTAGACTGAGTGGTCATAGACGGTCACCATTTCTTGCTGGTCGGTACTGACGGTGATGATATTCATGTTTCAGAGCACTGACTACACGCTAGGAAAAGTGCAAAGTCTTTCACATGTTTCATCTCATCTAACTCTCAGATAACCCTGAAGTAGGGGCTTTATTACTTTCCCGTTTCACAGATGAGAAAACTGAGGCTCAGGCAGGTTAGGTAATGTGTTGAAAGTCACACAGCTAGTTAGTGAAGTGTCAATCACCCCATTTCCGGCTAATTCCGAGGCATAAGATATTAATCTCTTCCCAGTATCATTTCCTACATGCAACCCCATGGATTGCAGGAAGTTGTATGCTCCAAAGACAGTGGAGGTCATCCCTATCCTCCTAACTCTCCTCTCCTCTCCTTGAATCTGAGTGGGCGTGTGTAGTAGCCATGCAGTTCTCTGCTCAGATCTCCCTTCAAGAAAGAACTCCGTGTGCAGCTGCAAGGAAGACCGCGGCCGATGCCGGAGACCGCTAGTGTCTGCACTGCACACTTCAGCTTTCCGACCAAGGCCACACTCTTCCTGGGTGGCCCTGCCCACGACTCAGCAGGGCAGAGATCCAGGGCCTGGTGTTTCCCGACACGGGCGTCTCCCAGCAGACAACCTTTGGTCCTGGGTCGGGGGCGGTGGGGTTGGCCACACTGTCCCAAGCGCACCACCCTCAGTGGCTCTTCCTGCCCCATCCTGCACACTCCCACCCTCTCCCCTCAAAGGCATCAGACCTGCACTGTGGCCTGAAGGCTCTCCCCGTCCCATCCTGCTTCCTCCCGCTCTCTCGCAGAAGCTGCCCGCAGCAGACCTCTTGGACTCCAAGCTCCATCCAAGTGGCTGCTTGCCAGAGGCCTCATCTGACACAGTGTAGCACTGTCAGAAGAATGCGGTGGAAGCGTTGCTGCATGACATCCAAGACTGGGGCACAAAAGGCCAGGCAGCCTCCTCAATGGTCACCGGAACCCTCGCTCGTGGAGCCTTCAGCCGCCATGAGGCTGCCATATTGTGAGGAAGCCCAAGCCAGCCCATGCGGCGAGACCACATGGAGAAGCGCTGAGATAACATGAAAGGGTGGAGGAGGAAAGGGAGGGAGGGGAAGAGGGAGGGCGAGGAGCAGAGAGGGAGGGGAAGGGGAAGGGGAAGGGAGGACGGGGAGACAGAGAGATTGATGTGCTTGGCCAGCCACCATTTACTTCAATCTCCTGTTCTTGGAGGAGGAAATGGCAATCCACTCCAGTATTCTTGCCTGGGAAATCTCATGGACAGAGGAGCCTGGCAGGCTATCATCCATAGGGTCACAAAGACTCGGACACAACTAAAGCGACTTAGCACACCTGCTGTTCTAGCCATCACTAGATTAAAACCACACAAGAGCCACCTGCGCAGACAAGCCCTTCCCCAGTTCCTGACCCACTCAGACAGCGAGAGGCAAACTGTCCCTGGTGGTTTCAAGCCACACAGTTTTGACTCATTTGTTACGCAGCGGTAGATAGCTGGTATGAGCACTCTGTGGACAGAGGTGTGTGAGGCTGAGGCCTGTCACTTTCCAGAATACTTAAGCACCTTTGCTGCTGACAGCTTGGCACACCGTAGGTGTCCAGCACACATCTGCTAATGCTTTGCCTGTTCAATAAGATTATAGATATGGACTAGATCCAAGCTGCCTAGAAATACATGTGTAGCTTTGAAAACACTTCCTAATTAAATTGTGATGAGGATCCATTCTAAGATGTCCTCCAAACATTTGTTAATTAGAAAAGCAGAAGATGCTTCAGAGAATTGGGATTACATGATGAGACTGAGACTCAGAATTATGAAATTTCTAATGTCAAACAAGCAGAACCTGACCAAGGTCTCTATGCAGATGAATGCAGTTGAAATAAGGAAACAACAGTTGCTCTTGCGTATGAGTGAAGTCGCCCAGTCGTGTCCGACTCTTTGCAACCCCGTGGACTGTAGCCCACCAGACTCCTTTGTCCATGAGATTCTCCAGGCAAGAGTATTGGAGTGGGCTGCCATTTCCTTCTCTAGGTGATCTTCCCAACTCAGGGATTGAACCCAGGTCTCCCACATTGCAGGCAGACGCTTTGACCTCTGAACCACCAGGGAAGCTCTTGGGTATGGCCCATCCCAAATCCTGATGTAGGCTGTGATATCTTTAAAAGGAAGGGACAAAAAGAAGGGAAGAGAGAAGAAAGAAATAGGTATGATGTAGTGAAAGTTCTGGGCCCAGAACACATAGCTTCAGACACTCGTGGTTTGTCTGGTTTCAAGGAAATTCTTAATCTTTACTGGGTTCAGTTTTCCCATCTGTAAGTGGGGAATAAAAACATTAATACCTCCTTTAGTGGAAAGTTGTGGGAATTCAATGAGATATGCATGTGAAGAGATATGTTGCCTGTAAAGTACTTTACACACGGAAGCTTTGCTCACTTAAAACTCCTAAGAGGAGACGTTTGTCTTCCTGTTGTAAGGATCACTTGTCAAGGAGCTTAGGAAACAGAGACTGTAGGAAAACATGAAGGTTTCTGAGCTGGGCATGCCTGGGTTTGAATCCCATCTTCACTGATGTAAATATAACGTGGTTGGTAAACCTGTTGGCAGAATTTACTAGAGCTGAATGTATGCACGTGACTTGGAAATTCCTTCCTGGTATGTACCAAACAGACGTGCTCAGCGTGTTCACCAAGAGGCACATCCTAGAATGTACACCACAGCCTGGCAGTTTAAAAGCCCAGACCTGGATGCGACCCAAACATACATTGTATTTGCCTTCTCCTGCTGCATAATGAATGGCCACAAAATTAGTGGCTCAGAACAACACAGTATTGATCTACAGCTTCTGTGAGTCAGGAATTTGGGCTTTGCTTCAGAATCTCAGCAAGCTCAGTCAGCTGTCTGCTGGGCAGTGGTCTCACTCCAAGGTTCAACTGGGAAAGTGTTTACCTCTGAGCTCAAGTGCTTCCAACACGGTCATTGGCAGAGTTTAGATTTTGTGGCTGTAACCCTGGGGCTTCTGTTTCTCATGGGCTGTCGCGGGGGTGTCCTCAGTTACTTGTCACATGGGCCTCTGCAGAGCCAGCAAGAGACAGTCTCCTTGCAAGATGGCAGGCGCCATCCTACATAACCTACAGATGCGAGGGAAGTCTTGTTGTATTCTATTGGCTACAACTGAGTCAGAGATTGGGATTACACCAACTGTGGTGCTGGAGAAGACTCCTGAAAGTCCCTTGGACAGCAAGGAGATCAAACCGGTCAATCTCAAGGAAATCAACCCCAAATACCTGTTGGAAGGACTGATGCTGAAGCTGAAGCTCCAGTGTTTTGGTCATCTGATGTGAACAGTCAACTCATTGGAAAAGTCTCTGATGCTGGGAAAGATTGAGAGCAGAAGGAGAAGGGGGTGTCAGAGGAGGAGATGGTTGTGTGGCATCACTGATGCAACGGACATGAACTTGGGTAAACTCAGGAGATGGTGAGGGACAGGAGGCCTGGCGTGCTGCAGTCCACGGGGTCACAAAGAGCTGGACATGAATGGGCGGCTGAACAACAACAACAACTGACTCAGATGCCCTGCCCACTATTAAGGGGAGGGGGTTAGGAGTCTGTCCATCAGTCCTATCAACAGCAGAATGGATACATGAAGCATGAAATGTCACACAGTGGGATACTCCACAGCGATGAGAATGAGCAGATTCTGCCTTATGCAACAATATGGAGAAATATCCAAATACAGTATGGAGTGAAAAAAGCCAGACACCAACGAGTGACGATGAAACAGGAAGGAAGGGGAAGAGCGCCACTGAGCATATGACATAAAACTGATTAGAACCGACTAGGCACAGGATAGTGGAAGATTCGCTTTCCAGGGGACTTTGAGCCTCCCTGTATGCTCACTGTAACACATCAGCTAAATGACATACTCACAGGCATCGGGACAGTTCCAAGGCCTGACTATAAAGGGCCCAAAAGTAGGTGGTAGCCCAAATTCCTGGAAATCCCCACCCCTTCCCCCAAATAGTTGGAATAATCCTCCCACTCATTAGCTTATGAAATTATTCAACCCATAAAAACTAGCTACCCAGGGCCTCTCACTCTCCAAGATGGCCCATACTCTGTCTGTGGAGTGTTTGTCTCTAAACAAATCTGTTTCTTATCTCTCACTTTGTCTCTCACTGAATTCTCTCTACGACGAGACATCAGGAACACGAGCTTCAGTAGGTCCTGAGATCAGGTGTGATCTCAGTTAAAAGACTGTGGGTTCAGGTCCCATCTGAGTTTTGTGGTTTAGACTGCATTGTATAAAGTTCAATAACTGTCAGAACCAACCGCTACTGTCAGAAGCCATGACGGCGGTCACCCTGGGATGAGGGAAGATGGACGACTGGGATGAGATGTGCCTGGGGCTTTGGCGGGGGCAGGAGGCGTGTCGTGCTGTTTCTCGGCCTGGATTCTGGCTACAGGGGTGAGGGCACGGGCATGAGGCACGCTCATGGCGATGTGTCTCCTCCCCTGCCTGGACCGTGCCTCCCCACTTGTCAGATGGCTGGCCCCATCACAGCCTTTCATCTCCCAGAGGCCCATCCTTATCAAAACCATCTCCTTGAAGTCTTTTGTTTCCACTATAGCACACCTATCACAAATGCGCAGTTATGCTATTGATTTATTTTCAATTTGACTTTTGTCTCTCTCTCCCCCACTTGGACATCAGCTCCACAAAGCTGGGACCACACGTGTCTTGGCTTTCTGCCTGGCCTGTGGCATTTGTTGACAACATGCAGTCCTCTTCCAGTTCACGTGTCCCATGAGGGACACACCAGCAGAGGCTGAGCGACATCTCTGAGCCATTTCCAGATGCTGAAGCCTGGGAGAAGCCCTCATCCCATCAGCCACGGCCAGACGAGGCTGGGCCGCAAAGCACTGCTTTCCGAAAGCAGTGGAAGGAGATATAGAAATGGCTCCAAGGACGTCTCCCCTAAACCTCCCATTACATGTTCTTCATCCTCTGAGCCTGAGCCAACCCCCTCGCCTCCCTTTTCAGACTGTGTGTCTTGGGCCAAACCGGCATTGCTCCGTGTGTCTTCTGCCAGGAGGCAGTGACAGGTGGCCGGTGCCCAGCTCAGGCTGCCGGCGGCAAGGACTCTGCTCCACGCTCTCCCCAGCAGCCGGCTGTGTGCATGAAAGGGGAGTGCTGTCACCGTGGGACGGGACATAAGTTTTCTGAGTCAATATCCTTCCTGATGGATGCAGGGCAAAGAGAAACAAATCTGCTCCTTGAGCTGAAAGTTTCATTCCAGCTGTAGGCTTTGCCAAAACGGGATGAGAAATGGCAGGAGTGAAAAAGCAAAGCAAGCGAATGAACGATAGTGGGCATTCTCTTTTCTCAGTATCACACTCTGTGTTTTCAGCTGCCAGCACAGGGCTGCCCTAACCCACGGCATCGATTCAGTCACAGAAACGCTGGTGTGCAGCCACCGGAAGGATTGTTCTGAAGTTCTAAATGACTCCATTGCTCTCCTGCTCAGAGCCTGTCAACACTCTCAGTCGCACAAAACAGATTTTTCAGCACCGGTTCAGAGTTACTGGCATTTGCGGTTTGGGGCAGTTGCAAGTCGTATTCCAAATCACGTGTTACCATGAACCGTTAAAACATGGCTGTTTTCGCATGACTTAAAAACATTTTTTAAATTAGAAATTTCTGAAAGGTCTATATAAGAATGTTTACAGGACTTCCCGGGTAGCTCAGTGGTAAAGAATCTGCCTGTCAATGCAGGAGACAAAGATTGGATCCCTGATCCAGGAAGATTCCACGCACTAAAGAGCAACAAAGCCCATGTGCCACAACTACCGAGCCAGTGCTCTAAAGCCCGGGGACTGCAACTACCCAGCCCGCAAGCCACAGCTGCTGAAGCCCACACGCCCTAGAGCCCGTGCCCCACAGCAAGAGAAGCCCCCGCAGTGAGACGCCCGCACACCACAGAAAGAGCAGACCCTGCTTGCCGGAACCAGAGAAAGTCTGTGCGGCAACAAGACCCAGCACAGCTAAAAATATATAAATAAAATTATATATATATATATATATAATAAAGTGTTTATAATAGCACAAGCTGTAAATAGCCCAAATATTCATCAGCATGGGAGTGATAAGCTGCAATCTATTCATACAATGGAATACTACTCAGCACTAAAAAACCCCAAAACCAAAAAAACATGTTGCAGGGGCTTCCCTGGTAGCCCAGTGGGAAAGAATCTAGCTGCCAGTGTAGGAGACATGGGTTTGATTCCTGCTCCAGGAAGATCCCACATGCCTTGGGGCAACTAAGCCTGTGGGCCATAACTATTGAGCCTCTCTGGAGCCTAGGAGCCGCAACTACTGCAGCCTGAGATCCCTCGAGCCTGCGCTCCACAACAAGACAGGCCACCACAATGAGAAGCTCATGCGCAGCAACTAGAGAAAAGCCCGTGCGGCAATGGAGACCCAGAACAGCCAAGAATAATTCCAAAATAAATAAAAATTTTAAAAATTACAAATCAATGGGTAAAAAAACCCAGACACAATGACTGTGTGATGAATATTCCATTTATATCAATGAAATAAATGAAAGCTCAGGAAGATCTAATCGATGGCAACAGAAGTCAAAGCAGAGGTCACAGCAGTGATGGTGGGGTGTGTGTGTCTGTATTCCCTCGGACGGGAGTCTTCTCAGATGTCAGGAAAGCTCTGTATTTTTATTGGAATGGATTACACAGGCATGTGTGGAAAACTATTGATTGTAGGTTTAAGCTTGGAGCATTGTAGCCCTGTAGAAACAGTAGGATTGCACTGACCTGCATATTAACCATCATATCACTCTTGGTTGCATTCTGAGGCACTTTTGGGGGGGATGAGGAGAAGGGGTGATGTAGTCAGAGTGAGTATGGGATGTGGGGTGCCTGCCCAGGCTGTGCTCCCTGTGGGGATGCTGCCCACCCTACTGCTGAACATCTGGAGCCCCTGACCTAGAGAAAGCCCTCCGTGACCTGGCCACTTTCCAACCCTGCAACGCCATCACCTCTAGCTCCCCAAACACTCCCTGAGGTTTGCGATTTCCAGAACCATAGGGGAATACATTTCTGTTGTTTAAAACCACAGCTTCTCTGCTGGCTTAGATGGTAAAGAATCCACCTGCAATGCAGGAGACCTGGGTTTGATCCCTGGGTTGGGAAGATCCCCTGGAGAAGGGACTGTCAACCCACTCCATTATTCTTGCCTGGAGAATTCCATGGACAGGGGTGCCTGATGGGCTAAAGTCCAAGGGGGTCACCAAGAGGTGGGCATGTCTGAGTGACACACACTCAAGTCTGTGCTAATTAGTTACAGAAGCCTTAGGAAGCCGCTACAATCACTATTATTTTTCACACATCTGCTTTTCCATTTTTTTGGTCTTCCTTCAAGAAGACCAATGTCAAGAAGGTTTTCCCTCGTGTTTTCATATGGGATTATTACAGTTTCAGATGTTACATTCAAGTCTTTGATCCATTTCGTGTTTTTATATATGGAAATCTTGATTCCTTAGATATGACACTTAAAGGACAGGCAACCAAAGCGAATATAGACAAGTGGGACTACATCCAGCTGAAAGGCTTCTGCCCAGCAAAAGCAACCGCAGAGTGAAAAGCCAACTTTATGGGCGGGAGAAGATAGCTGCAAAACCAAATACCCAAAAAAGGGGTTAATATAAAAAAAATGTATAGGAGATGCCTACAAGTCAGTACAAAAAAACATCACGATTAAGACATGGTCAAAGGGACTTCCCTGGTGGTCCAGGGGTTAAGATTTAGCCTTCTAATGCCCGGAGTGTAAGTTCGAGAGCTGGTCAGAGAGCTCTGATCAGAGAGAGCCAGGATCCTGCTTGCCTTGTGGCCAAAGGGGCAAAACATAAAACAGAAGCAATATTGTAACAAAATCAACAAAGACTTAAAAAAAATGGTCAAAGGGCCTGAAGAGACATTACTCCAAAGAAGACATACACATGGCTAACAGACAGGTGGAAAGGGACTCAGCACCACTAATCATCAGGGAGGCACAAATCAAAACCACTGTGAGACACCACCCCACACCACCCAGGAGGGCTGTCCTCAAAAAGACAAGAGACGCCAGGCACTGGTGAGGATGAGGAGGAACCAGGGCCCATCTGACTGTCAGTGGGAATGCCGCTGCTGTGGAAAATAGCACAGAAGTCCCTTAAAAAGTTAAAAATAGGATTACCACGCAATCCAGCAAGCTTACTTCTGGGTATTTTTCCAAAATAATGGACATAGTCAACAGAGGAATGGATAAAGAAGATATGGTACATATATACAATGGACTATTACTCAGCCATAAAAAGGAATGAGATAATGCCATTTTCAACAACACGGCTGGACCTAGAGATGTCACAGTGAAGCAAGCCAGACACAGAAAGACAAACGTCATATGACATTGCTTATATGTGGAATCTAAAAAAAGGGAACATATGAACTTACTTGCAAAACAGAAGTAGAGTCACAGATAGAGAAAACCAACTTATGGTTATCAGGGATAAATTGGGAGATTGGCAGTGACGTATATATAAAACAGGTACCTAATAAGGAGCTGCTGTGTAGCACAGGGAACTCTACTCAACACTCGAACGAGCTATCTGGGAGGAGAATCTTAAAGAAAAAAGAGTGGATACGTGTATACATGTAACTGATTCACTTTGCTGCATGCGTGAAACTAATACAACATTGTAAAGCAACTATACTCCAACAAAATTAAAAAGAAAAACCTGAAATCAGGGTCTGGAAGAGACGTCTGTGCTCCCATGTTCACTGCGGCGTTATTCATAAAAGCCATGCTATGGAAACAACCCCAGTGTCTGCTGACAGACGAATGGATAAGGAAGCTGGGGTGTACACATACAATGGGATATATTCCACCTTGAAAAAGGAAGGAAATCCTGCCACTTGGAACAATGTGGATGGACCTGGAGGAGATTATTTATGTTAGTCGCTCAGTCCTGTCTGACTCTTTGCGACCCCGTGGACTGTAGCCTGCCAGGCTCCTCTGTCCATGGAATTCTCCAGGCAAGAATACTGGAGTGAGTAGCCATTCCCTTCTTCAGGGGATCTTCCTAACCCAAGGATCGAACCCAGGTCTTCTGCACTGCAGGCGCACTCTTCACCAACAGAGCGACCAGGGAGGACATCATGCTACGTTAAATAAGCCAGACACAGAAGGATAAATTCTTTATGATTCCCTTTATATGAGGCATCTAAAACAATCAAACTCACAGAAGCAGGAAACAGACTGATGGTTTCCAGGGACTGAGGGATGAAGGAAATGGGTAGTTGCTGGAAAATGGAAGTTTCAGTTGATTTAAACTCTCAGTTACGCAAGACAAGAAAGTTCTAGAGACCTACTGCAGGACACAGTGCCTACAGTTAGCAAGGCTGTACTGTGCATTTAAGCAGCGTAGGTCTCATGCTAAGTGTTCTTACTGTAACCCAGCAGGACCCTACGAGGCCTTCCCAGAACAGACACCCACTATGTCCTCCACCTGTCTTTAGTCTGTAGAAAAACTTTAGTCAGAGAATACATGTAGCTGGAGAAGTGGGAAATTGCAGAAAGAAAAGAAAACAGTCAAGCAAGACAAAAGAACAATAGCCATTAAACAAAGTCAAAGACCTTTAGCTCTTCCTCAAGGACTAGAGATAAATATTCCGAGCCATGTCCTTTGAACTGTTTTGCAGATACTGAAACCCCCACCAGGTGGGAGAAGTTGCCTGCATGCTGCCCACAAGCATGTAGACCCCAGTAGAAGGTTGATGATGCTAACTCCTGGTTACCTCACCACCAACCAATCAGAAGAGTGTCCACAAGTTGACCACGCCCTGTTCTTTGAACTTCATAGACTCCTCACTGCCCCCTCTAGGGGAGACACACAGTCTTGAGGGCATTAGCCTGCCTCTCTGCCTGGCAAAGCCACAAAGCCATTCTTTTCCATTTCACCAAAACTGTCTCTGCATTTCTGTTCGGCACCAGTGAACAGAGGCTGAGTTTCACCAACATCACCATGAAAAAAAAAAAAACGAAAAAGAAACAGGTTACAAGGAAACATTTGGAAGTGATAGATATGCTTATTACTCTGATTGCACTGATCGTTTCACAGGTGCGTGTATGTGTCAAAATTCATCAAAATGTGTACATTAAATATGTGCAGTTTTCAATATATCAATATAGCCCAATAAAGCTGAAATGAGAAGATACAGTTTTCTTGAGCTTGAGAAACTCCCCATTTTCTGAAAATCCATCTATCCTCTTTCATCAGAAATTCATCAGAACTTCTCCTGAGAAGTCCACGTGTGTCGAACTCATTGGGACTGGAGGTGGGCGGGTTTACATGTGGATCTGGGCCCCACTCCATCCTTATTCATTCTCAGTCTTAGGCGAGGGACCTTTCTGGTGGCCCAGTGGTTGACAATCCGCCTCCAACGCAGGGGACATGGGTTTGATTCTTGGTTGCGGAATGAAGATGCCATATGCAGATCCCACTTGCTGTGGAACCTGAGGGCCACAACCAGAGAGAAGCCCCAGGAACACAATGAAAGATCCTGCATGCCACAGCTAAGACTGATGCAGCCAACAACAACAGCAAAAATCGTAGGCGATGGGCATGAGGGTACAAATAAATCTCCATAAAAATTCCCAGCACCTGGGAAGCTTCTGACACAGAAAGTTTAGGAACCACTCCTTTGGCTGCAAAAGGGATCCCATGTTCAATTTTTATCTGTTCTTAATAAATACTGTAGGGGCTTCCCAGATGGTGTGAGCAGTAAAGAACTTGCCTGCCAATGCAGGAGATGTAAAGAGATGTGGGTTTGATCCCTTGGTCAGGAAGATCCCCTGGAGAAGGGAATGGCAACCTACTCCAGTATTCTTGCCTGGGAAATCTCATGGACAGAGGAGCCTGGTGGGCTACAGCTCATGGTGACGCAGAGTCAGGTGCGACTGAGTAACTTAGCATGCATGCAATAAATACTGTGGCAAAACCTCCAAGTTCCAGCAGAGGGGGATGTTACTGCATGAAAGAAAAACCTTTGGCAGGAACACGGGTTTGGACAAGCCCCACTTCACAGAGCAGGAAAATGAAGATGTTTCCTTGGAAAGGAAGCCCAGCTGTGGAAAGGTGCCTTCCTCTCCCCATTAGAGGTCTCAGAAGGGAGTCATGGCACTCTGTTGAATGAACACTGCCTGACTTTGTTCATGTTCTAAGGATCTGGGAAATTGTTAAAGCGTAATGCTGTTCAATTAGGAAGACCTTTGTTTTTAACGGGTTTTTAGGGAAAGGATTATGATACCCATCACCCTGTCAAGTGTGAGTTTCATTCTCAGTTTTCCGACTTTCACTGAAGCGCTTGGCACTCCTTTGAAGAAGCTGTGAATGAAGCTGTATATTTCTTAATCCCTGGATGAAACAAGAAATCGCTGCAAAGTGGCTTTCACTCCTGGACTCCATTTGCTCTCATGTTTCTGCATCTTTATGGATGAGGCTTTGTGAGATGGATTCTTGCTGGAAGAGTGGGAGAAGCTGACATTTCTTCAGCAGATCCTTGGGCCAGAGCAGTTTATACGTTGTAGTCCCTAGTCTCTGGGCCATTGCGCGGAGTCTGGGTTAGTCTCTCTCTCTTTGAAACCTGTTTGGCCGTGTCAGGTCTTAGTTGTGTGACACAGGATCTTTCTTTGGCACACGGACTCTCTAGTTGTGGTGCATGGGCTCCAGCTGCCCCGAGGCACGCGGGATCTCAGTTCCTGGACCAGGGATCGAGCTTGTGTCTCCTGCACTGCAGAATGGATTCTCAGCCCTGGGACCACCAGGGAAATCTCAGTTTCTCTGTTTCAAAGAGAGGGTAACTCAGGATCAGAGGCACTGGGGAATTGATCCAGATTATACAGGTGTGAGAGCCTGAATCAAGATCTGAAACTTGGTCCAGCTGACTCAGCAGAAAACAAAAGAATCACCCCCAACCCCCTGCTGCCTAAACAAGAGGAGGTTTATTACTTGTAGTCAAAAGGACAGAAATGTAACAAAAGAGACGCTACATGCCTGAGCTCAAGATGAGGTCCGGCTGCCCCTCAAAGTGCAGCCTGGAGAGTGACCTTGTGGGAATTGCCCCACAGAGGGACTTTCATACCCAATGGGCCATCACAGTTTCTTTCTTCCAAGGTCTTTGTGGCAGGCTGTCTGATGGTCCCCCTAAACATGTGCACAGCCCAATTTCCAGAATCTCTGAATATGTTTCCTTAAGTGGAAAAGGGGCCTTCGCAGAGGTGGTTGCATCAATAACTTTGAGCCAGGGGAGATGAGCCAGGATTATTTGGGTGGACAAGTGTCATCACAAAGTCCTTGTGAAAGAGGGCCAGGAAGGTCCGTCTGAGAAGGAGATAAAAGCAGGGTCAGGAGACAAACGATTCCAGGCACCTCTAGAAACTGGAAAAGGGAAGGAAGCGGTTCTCCTGAAGCCTCCAGAAGAAACGAAGAAACCCAGCCCAGTGAGGTCAGCCCTCTCCTCCAGAACGACAAGTCAGGAACTTTGTGTCATCTGAACCTAGTTATGGTAACTTGTTACAGAAGTCACAGGAAACAGAAACAGTTTCCAAATATTTTTGATCATTCATACCTATCAGTAAAAAAGCAAAACCAAAAACAACTGACACTGCACAGGTAGATCATGTACATTATAAAGCAAACAAAAACAGAAATGAAAAAGGATAAGAGAAAGAGGACAGAAGAGATATTTCAAAATGCACTTTAAAATTTAGATGTATTAACAGTACAAAACCCCTTTTGGTTATCATCGCAATTATCTGTATTAAAATAGATAATACAGTGAAGGATTGAATATGCTTCATTACATTTTAAACCTTATTAAAACTTTTTTTTTGGATACCAAAATTTAAGGACCTGATTTGGAGGTTCAGTAGATTTTAATACATGGTTTGAAAGATTTCTCATAACTGAAAAATACGTCCCACAAAGATGTGTGGCTCTCTGTATAAGATGCTAGTAATGATCATTTTCCAATCCCAACTGCCGATGATGCAGTTTCTGTTGATACTTGGCTAGTAAATTTCCCTGTTTCCTGACCTTGATGTTGCTCTTAAAAACTAATTGGAAGGTACTTCTTTTGTATTTTTAACAAGTGGGTTCAAAACCCACTGAAACTTTCCTACTAAACTCCTACTAAAACTTTTTGAGAAAATTCTGTAGGTAGTTAGAATGGTTTGCTTCCAAGATTTTAGGCACACACTTATGGGCGCTCTTATAGCTGATACTTTTAAAAGTGAGTTTCCTGGGTGGGAAAGGGACACAATAATGAACAGCTTCCCTCCAACACTCTCTCCATAGCAGGAGTTTCTCTAGAAAGGCAGTTTCTTTCTCATTTGTATTAAGAGTGAAATCTTTATGTGACAGATTGATTATACTTTTGAAATTATTTGCTGGGTTATTAATTCCTTGGAGCTACTTATCATGGCAGAACACATCAGCAAATTTGAAACACTTGTCATCTTGTTTTTAAAAGTGTATCTTCTTTAAGTCCTGACACTCTTCTAGGCCTCTGCCGCAAGGTGCTCCGGGGTCTGGAGGCTTCTGCCCATCTCGCTGTGAGCTGTGGGAGGCCCGGAGTTAACTGCCCTGGGGACGCCCAGTGCCACTGACGGCTGTGTCCTTCTGACCTCAGCAGCAGCTTCTTCCTTTCCCCACCCCCTCTCTTCACCCTCCTCCCTTCCTCCTTTTAGGAGCTCGGGTAGAGACGGAGGGGTTGCACAACACTGTCATCACCGGCCAGGCCAAGGGCCCTCGTGAGAGTGAGACCTTTCTCTCCGATATCCTCACAGGTCATCGGATTCTCAAGTCCACCAAGCAAGGCTTCTCATGTACTCATGAGGTTTCTCTTTTGAGGGGAGGGTGCCCCGGGTATACATTCTTGCAAAATATGTATTGTTGTTCTGCGTGATGCATTTTTCACTGTATGTAAATGGTTATTTTATCTCCTTGCTTTCCCCACCGGGCACCTGCTTTAGAATCCATCATTCTGCTGTGTGCGCCTCTAAACCATTCCTTCTAAGTGTCGCCACCATATGAAGCCCTCTGTTTTCCCTCTTTCTCTCTCTGGAATGGATAGTCAGCATGCCTCTGACTCCCTGCCGACACACACAAAACGAACACCCTAGACATCCTTGTACCCCGACCCTTTGTAAAAAACCGTGTAAGCCCTTCTTTGAATTACAGGCCCGAGAGCAGCCCTGCTGGGCTACGGGGCACGTGTGCTGTTTCTACTGGACCGAGAGCTGACTTTTTCCTCCCCAGAACACTATGTCACCCTGTTTTCCTGACCATCACACACAAGGATCCAAGCTACTCACATCCTTTGCCAACAGCTGGCATGATTCAGCTTTCTGATCATCGGTCTAACAGGGATAAGATGCCATCTCACTGTTTTCACTTCCACGATGACTAGTGAACTGCAGCATCTTTTCAGATGCTGTGAGCTTTGGGGATTTCCTCTTTTATAAGTTGCCTGGTGATGTCTTTTGTTCTTTTTCCTACCGGGATTACTCTCTGTTCTTTCTGATTTTCAGGAGTTCTGTGAATACTCTGTAATTGTGTCTCCAATATGGGGGCTACTAAATGCATGTGGCTTTTGAACACTTGAAATGTGGCTGTTTCAAAGTAAGACATGCTGGGATAGTATGAAATACACTTATAGACCAAAAGACTCAGGATGAAGAAGAGGAAGCAAGAGTCTCCTTAATATTTTTTTACATTGATTTTATGTTGAAATGGTCATATTCTGGACATATCAGGTTAAATATATTATCAAATTAATTTCATTTATTTTTATGCTTTTAAATATGGCTATAAGAATAGTTTAAATTACCTAAGTGGCTCAAATTATATTTCTAGTTAAAGGTGCTGTGTTAGATATTAAGTCCTTGCCCACTTTTTACTTTGTAAATGCCATATCCCAGGCCGTCTGCTTTGAATTTTTATTTTATTTATTAAAAAATTTCTCATTTATTTTTGGCTGTGCTGGGTCTTTGTTACTGCACAGGCTTTCTCTAGCTGGAGTGTTCAGTTCAGTTCAGCTCAGTTGCTCAGTCGTGTCCGACTCTTTGCGACCCCATGAATCGCAGCACGCCAGGCCTCCCTGTTGGAGTGCACAGGTTTCTCATCGCAGAGGCTTTTCTTGCTGCAGAGCACAGGATCTAGGGTGCATGGGCTCAGCAGTCACGGCTCCCGGGTTCTAGATCACAGGCTCAGGAGTGGTGGTGCACGGAGATTAACTGCTCTGCAGCATGTGGGATCTTCCCGGACCAGGGACTGAACCAGTGTCCCCTGCACTGGCAGGCAGATTCTTTACCCCTGAGCCACCAGGGAAGCCCCGGCTTTTTATAAAAAGGGAGAGATTTTATTCATGGTGTCTTTGTTTCTTTATTAAAAGGCCTTAATATTGATGTAGTCAAATTCACTGATTTTGTCGCTTTCTGGCTTATACTTTTAACCATGTTTTGAAAATTTGTTCCTCTATCTTAGCCCACAGATATTTTCCTAAATTTTTTCTATTAGCTTTATAGTTTCAGCTTTCACCTTTACCTCTTTAATTCATCAGAGTCTACTTTTATATAAGGTATTACATAGGGATCTTGTCTTAGCCAGTTAGTTCTCCTTATATCATCTATGAAGCAATCTATCTTATTATTATTATTATTTTTGGTTGTGCTATGATCCTAAGTTCCCCAAGCAGGGGTTAAACCCATGCCCCCTGCACTGGGAGCACAGAGTCTAAACTCCTGGACCACCAGGGAAGTCCCTAGCAATCTACCTTTTATTCACTAATTTGTGGTGCTACTTTTATTGTATATTAAATTCTTACACACACACACCACACACACACAAGTCTGAGCTATCCTATTTCACATCGGTTTTACTTACACAGCTTTTCTATAAAATGTTACTGTTATTAACGAAGTAATATACTACTGAGAATATACATACATATATATATATATATATATATATTCCCAGGTACATCTTTCATTTAATGGCTCACAAAAAGTGGTCTTTATGTATTTTTATACTGAAACAAAATCTAACAAATACCATTAACTACGACATTTTTTTTTTTTTAATCTATACTCTCAACCAGTTGTACAGAAAACCTCCCACACAGCTTACTTTCTTCTAATTCTAGGTTGTTCAAATCCTCAGTGTTTTCTATGCCATTTTCAAAGGCAATGCTGACAAGGAGATGGATTTTACTTTTGCATTTTTTTAATACTATTTTACCCATTTTTACCGCAGCAGGAAGAACAGGCATTTCCCCGATGGTATGTGTCTCTCTCGCCCATTGCTATGAAATTCTCAAGAGAGACTTTTGTATATTCATAATTATATGCTCAGCACAGCTTTACAAAGCACTGAGCATTGTCTGGTTTTACATACTGCTGGAAAAATTGTGTGGGTTTGTCTTCATGTTTCCAAAGCTCAGTGTTTCAAGGTCATGATGCCTCGACTCTTATGAGCTAATATATACCAACATAACATCAGGTAGGCTGAGAAAGGCTGCTTTGTTGACCCAAAGTCCATTCCTCCTTCTCAGCATGCCCACCTTGATTCCATTCAAGTCAGCACCCCTTTTACTCTTAAGGGAGTTTTTGTGCAACTGACGCCAGCTCTCTTGGAGGTGGGCACGTGAGTCACGCCCAGCCAATAAGCTTGTTCCATCCATTTGGTCCTGATTGGCTCATGGGTGGGCACATGACCCAGGCCAGGCCAGGGAGGCTCAATTTTAGGGTTTGGGTGGAGTATCTGAAGAGGGAAGCTGCCTGTCCTTTACGGCGGATATACCTGAGGATGGAAGCCTGGACCTAACTACCTGGCAAGAGCCTGCCTAAACACAGGGGGCCTGATGTTGTAGTCTGAGTTCCTTCTTCAGCCTTGGCTGCCCCTGGGATGTGGACCAAAAATGGCCTCATTTTTTGTGTATGGCTACGTGAGTCGTTTATGGTCATTTTCAAATTATAGAGCATCGGAGGAATGACTGCACCCTGTTCTTTGTCTTCAGGGCTGTTTTCTGTTTACAGAGGCCTCTGGTCAAGGCACAGGGCATAGTGACTGTGCCAGCTGAGGCTGGCTCGTGGGTTACCTATTACCAGAAGGCTTCCCAGGGAGCTGTTGGAGAGGCCCTGCTCACAGGTCGCTTTCCAAGCCTGAGCTGATGACATGCACCAGGCAGTCACCAGCTTCACGTCCACCTCCCAAATTCTGTTCAATATGTTCACAGTCAGCAACAACACAGGTATTGTACACCTGAGATTTCCTAAGAGGGTCGATCTTACATGTTCCCATCACACACACACACACACACACACACGAAAATGCTAACTATATGAGGTCAGACACGCATTACTTACCTTGATTGTGATGATCATTTCACAGTGTATACTTCTATCAAAACATCAAGGTATACACTTTTAATGCATACAATTTCTACTTGTCAGTTACATCCTAGGAAAGCTGGAAAAAAAATGTACTGCTGCAATCTGAGTAACTTGCCTCTTATTTCTGATCTTTGCAGATGTTCTGAGAAAAGGGAGGACGTGCTAACTCAGCAACCTTCCGTGTACCTAATTACCCAGAGAATTTTGCGTTGGGAAGACAATGACAGAAGCATTACAAGAGAAGCACAGAACCCAAGTCTTGAAATGATCTCGGAGATGCTGATTTGTAGCCTCATTATCAGAAACCGTATCATCCTAACAGAAATTCAATGCGTGTATACAGTTTCATGACAAAACTCTATAGAAAGAGGTCTGGAAATTTCTTTTAAAATTAAACATTCACTTACTCTCCAACCAAACATTCTATCCCTAGATTTTTAGGCAAGAGAAAAAAAAAAAAATGTTCTACACAAAGACACGCATACTAACGCTCTCCATAGCTCTATAGTCCCAAACTGGAAACAATCCAAATGCTTGCAAATGTCAGCAGGACAAAG
The DNA here is from genome assembly GCA_917880005.1 of Nanger dama. Taxonomy (NCBI): domain Eukaryota; kingdom Metazoa; phylum Chordata; class Mammalia; order Artiodactyla; family Bovidae; genus Nanger; species Nanger dama. The sequence continues at coordinate 9,666,224 of CAKJTW010000012.1, read as the reverse complement.
AGGTTTTTTTTTTTTTTTTTTTTAAGTGATATATTCAGGCAATTGATTACCACTCAGCAATGAAAAGAAATAGACAACTCAACAAACAGTCCAATAAAGAAATGGGCAGAAGAACGGAAAATACATTTTTCTAAAGAAGACATACGAATGGCCAGCAGGTACAGAAAAGGTGCTCAGCATCACTAACGATCAGGGAAAAGAAATGCAAATCAAACCTGCAAGAAGTGATCAGGTCACACATAGAATGGCCTCCTGAGAAAGACGAGAGGGAAGTGTTGGTGAGGATGTGCAGAAGAGGGAATCTTTGTACGTCACTGGTGGAAATGTAAGTTGGTGCAGCCATTATGGAAAATGGTACAGAGTTTCCTTAAAAAAACAAAACTGAAAAGAGAACTGCCATACAATCCTGCAACCCAACTTTTCTGGGTATATATCCAAAGGAAATGAAAACCAGATCTTGAAGATCTGCATTCTCATGTCCAGGGTAGCATTATTCACAACAGCCAAGACATGAAAAGCAAGTCTAGTGTTCACCTCCAGATAAAGAAGGATATATGGTGGCTACGTACACACAACAGAATACTATTCAGCCATGAGAAAGGAAGCAGTCTTGCCATCTGCAGCAACCTGGATGGACCTTGAAGGCATTATGCTACATGAAATAAGCTGAATAGGGAAAACAAGTACTGTACAACCTCACTTACATGTAGAATCTAAAAAAGCTGAACTCACAGAAAGAGACTGGAATGTTGGTTGCCAGAGGCTGGGAGATGGAGAATAGGGGTGATGCTGGTCTAAGAGTACAAATTTCCAGATATTAGATGAGTAAGTTCTCTGGATCAAATGTACAGAGTGGTGAGCACAGTTGATAATTCTGTATCATACTAGAAAGAGTAGACCTGCAATGTTCTCAACCACAAAAATGAAAGGGCAGTTATGTGATGTGACAGGTGTTATGCATGGTGGTAATCACTCACAAATGCATCAAATCAATCTGTTGTACACCTTAAACAATGCCAATTATATCTCAATAATGCAGGAAAAATGATAACAGGAGTGAATTCCTCATAGAAACAACAACATGGATGAATCTCAAAAACATTATGCTGAATGGAAGAGGGCAGGCCCCCAGAGCTCACAGTGTGTGACTTTGGTTATACAGAGTTTTAGACCTAGTTTTTTCTAGGGTGAAAAACAGGACACGTGCCTGTACAATTCCAGATCCACAGCAGGCTGTCTAGCAGAGGCTGAGACCCTGGGGGAAAGGTGGCCACTGCGAAAGATGGTCCAGAAACACTCTGCCTTCTCCCTTCCTCCTGCGCTCTGATCACTGCCCAGACCAGACCAGCCTGCCCGGAGTCTGGAACACAGCCCTCAGAAGTACTGACATCACCACAACCAGGAACAGAGCTGACAGGCAAACCCTGGACTGCCTTGCTCCTGAGCGCAGGTTGTCAGATTTAGCAAGTAAAAATACAGATGCATCTGAATTTCAGATAAACCAAGAATGCTTTTACAGGGTAAGTATATCTCATGCAGTATCTGTGTTGTTGCTGTTTAGTCACTAAGTTGCGTCTGACTCTGTGAGCCCATGGACTGTAGCCCGCCAGTCTCCTCTGCCCAAGCGATTTCCCAGGCAAGAATACTGGAGCGGGTTGCTGTTTCTCCAGGGGATCTTCCTGCATGTCCTGCATTGGCAGGAGGAGATTCTTTACCACTGAGCCACCAAGGAAACCCTATTTGTGGTATACGTATCTTAAAAAGTCACTGGTCACCTGAGATTCAAATTTAGCTGTCCATCCTGAATTTTATTTGGCAACTCTATCCCAAATTCCTGCTCTTCCGACATCCGTCTGGTCCCCTGTTACGGGAAGAGACCACGCTGCACAGACTATCATATCAGTGAGATGCTTGTACATTTTAGTTTGCACTCCTGTAGTGATCAGAACTTTCTGGGTGACAGTGAGGGAAACCCAACAGAAACTGGTTAAGGGAAGGGCAGCTCACTGGCTGATGCCAAACCCTGGAGAGTGACGGGCCTCGGGGACTGGAGCCAGGAAGCCATCACCTCCCATCCACCCCTCTGCCCTGCCGGGCTTTCTTCTCTGCTCTGCCCATCAGCTGGGCCCAGTCCCCAGACTCATATATTTCCACAAAGTGGGGGTGGGGGGGTGTCTTCTGGAGACCAGAGACCAGTCCATGGGAAAGCCTATCTTGGGTCACAGGGAAGGAATCCCCCCACATCCCTGGGCGTCCATGTGTGACCGGGGGCAGCGGTGTGACCAGGACCTACCAGGAACTCCCGGTGGCCAAGGTTCTCTGCATTAGAATCTGACTTAACGAGTCTGCACGTGCTGGTGAGCGCTCAGGTGTGAGAACCACGCCCAAGAGGAACGAGAGCTGCTGTTTCTGGAGGTCTTCCTCTAGGGTTCTGGGCAGAAAACAGTGAACTGTCATCCGTCACCCACCAGCCTCTCTGATCCGGGTCTGCGTGAGTTCTCACCCCGTTTTGGTAAACGCGCCCGGGAGCCTGCAGGGGCAGACCTTGGGGCATGATGACGTCACCGGGACCGGACCGGTGCTGCGTGGGGCCTGATGACTCTCCTTCCTTCCCTACCTGCGTTCCCAGCCAGGTGTCTTCCCAGCCTCGCCCCCCCCCTTCCGATCTGGCCGGCCTTCCCACCTCCATCTCTTGTCTCTCGCTGACTAAACCTTAAACCGTAGTCAGTCCGTCATTAGTATCCAAGACAGGGCAATTAAGTGGTAAAAATAAAGATGTGGCTTTAGCTATCCCTTTTAAAGACAGGACAAGAGCCTTTTACATTCTGTAAAAATATGATGCTATATTAATACGCCTAACCCTATTATGGCTTCTCCAAATGCCTTTCTCTTTTCACTTAAGACATTACGGCAGGCATTTTGAACCGTATCTTCACGCATCTCCAGCATTAACGAATTATTAGACACTAATTGCCCTGGGTTCCAGCCACCTCTCTACACAGGCAAAGTTTTCCATTTGCGGAATTTAATACATAGCAGAGCAATTTGTGTTCCTTAATAGCTACAAATTTGTTAGCTTGACTCAGAACCAGCAAAACCTGGGAAGCTATTATGTAAATATAGATAATGTCTCTCCAATGATGGTAATTAATGCAGAGATTTCCAGAAAGGCACTGTTTTATGATTGGGTCTATAATGCCGCGTTTGAAAGCTTGGTGGGTGGAGTGGCAGGAAGAACCCCTCCTGGGAACATTTTCCTGGTCCCCTGGTGATTCTTTGCGTATGAAAAATTCTCTCAGTTTCCTCAAATGGGGTAAGAAATAGAGGCTGAAGCCGCAAAGCTAACCATGAGCAGAGTGGCCTTTGCAGATGGTTATGACCTGTCTCCCTGACTCTCCCTCTCAAACGGTGGGCTCCATTTCAAAACGGAGTGCTGTCTCATGTCATCTAATTTCTGTTAAAACCAGTGTCATTAAAATTGTGTTCACTCTTCATCAGGGCCCAGGTTGGCATGTACCAGGTAATTCTGGGCTATGAGGTCCTATTTGCCATGGAGGAGGGCCTTTCCGATTAGTTGACCTAACATCTGTGTTTTATGGAAGGGGAAACAGGCCCAAAGAAAGGAAATGATCCATGAAACTAAAGAAGCAGTAGGTTATGGACAGGAACACAGGAACCTTGACTGCCACCCCTCCCCCAGTGTACATACTGGTCTTTATAGTTTCTTCTGACTTAAAAATCAATGGGGACTTCCCTGCTGGTCCAGTGGCTAATCAAACCCGGTCTGGGAACTAGGTCCCACATGCTGCAACTAAAGATCGAGCATACCATAATTAAGACCTAGTGCAGCTAAATAAATAAATAAAAATAAATATTACAAAAAGATTTGAAAAAAATCTTAAAAGGTTGGATGCTAGAACAGTTAGACAAATCAAATGAGGGTGAATGCCAAGAATTCATCTTAAATACCTCCAACCCCACAAGTATAGGACAGAGCAGACCTAACTTAAGAGAGGCTCATATGAAGAATTCCCAGGAGGCTTAGGTACCTTCAGACCAGCAATGGGAAGTGGTGGCCACAACGTAAATGCAACCCAATGGCTATATTAAAATAGTATTAGGTCCAAATGCAGGGAGTGGATAGTCCCACTGGAAAGGAAGTTGTTCTTGACTTGCTAAATCCCACTGGTACTGTTACAGTTACCGTCCCCTGTTCCCTATCATCACTGTCCTCTTTATGCTATGAGCATCTTTGGGACATCACTAAAATATTGGGGCTTTGAGAGAACCCCAGATAGAGCCCAGTGGAAGGAGAGTGGGCTTCCTGACCAGCTGTCCTTTAGAATCTCAGGTCCCCACTGCTGAGCTGAGCGACACTGGTCAAGTTAGTTCCCCTTCCTCGGTCCCAATTCCACCACCTGTGAGGTGGAGAGAACAGTATGTGAAGTCTAAAGGAAACAGTGTCTACAGAGTCTCTAAGGTAGGCCTTCAGTTACCCCGAGGTCCCTTCCCTGTAATTTCTAAGATTGGATGTGATTCTTTTGCTTCTTCCCTTTTCATAGAGATTTGATGGATGCTTAAAACATTCCACAAAGTGAAAGCGAGGGTCATATCACCAATCCCAATTAGACATTACAAAAGCCCCATAAATCTGGGTGAGTATGTTACAGGGAATTGAAAGAGGAAATTGTATGGCCATCGCTCTAAAGAACAGAGCAATCACTCTTGTAAAGCCCTCGTGTAATTTTTTTTTCTGTCTGCTAGCAGTGCGTGTCTATCAATAATCGGTGTGTTATTGATTTCCTAACCCTGAATAATGCAGCTAATGGGCCTGCTTTCCCAGCCAGGATGAAATGAACGGGCCACGACGTGCTGAGTGATGGCTACTTGCCTCGTTATATGGGAGCATGTTAACACACAGCTCCGATGACCTGCACAGAAGCTGGGCGTCTCTGGCATTGAGAATGGAATTGAGTATTGATTTTTATACCATCTTCTTATTGTTTAATTAAACAAACCACACTCTCCGAATATGTGCTGCTGACCCACACTCTTACTTGTTAACAAGCTGAATGGCTTGTCACACGAACCATCACACACCCGTCGTAGGCCGTGTGGTTGGGGCCTGTGGTCTCTTGATATTTTAAAGTGGATTTGATAGCCCATGTCCCACTTTACATGTAAGATCAAGTCCACGCAAATATTTAGCAAATACCCCTGTTCCACAGACTCAGGCAGAGGAATGTGTGGTGGTTAATCCTCTGGGTCAGGTTGACTGGCATGGGTGCCCAGAGGCACTGTTAATGTGGGCGTGTCTGTGGCAGTGAAGTGCTCTGGCTGATCACCACTTGAATTTGTAGACTCAGTAAAGCAGATGCCCTCCCCAGGGCGGGTGGGCGGGCGCTGTGTGTCTCATCTAACCTGATGGCTTGAGTAGAGCAAAAGGCAGATGAAGGAGGAAGCTGCCCCCCTTTTCCTTGCCTCCTGCTTGAGCTGGGACTCTCATCTCATCGCCTGCCTTCATGCCCAGATCTTCACCATCAGCTCCCTGGGTCCTTAGACCTTTGGCTTCGACTGAAATATACCACCTGCTTTCCACGGGCTCCAGCTTCTAGCCGGGAGCTCAAGGGATCACTGAGCCTCCACCACTGCACACTGCATGGGCCAGTTCTTCATTGTGCACATTTTATAAACACATATTTACATTTCATATGTACACTTATATACATGACTGTCTCATGGGACCCAAACTCTGATCCAGGGGCTTTGTCTGCTTTGGTGATGTTTCTCTGGAAAAATCCTAAAAATCACTTTCTTTTTTAGACTGAACTACAGTTAATTTATGCTGTTTTAGGTGGCAAGGGAAGGTCATACCCGCGGTGGACGTGTTGACCTGCACACGGTTCTTTCAGCCCTCCTGCTCTCGCGGACACATTGCTGTGGGTGTGGCGCTGACTCAGGGCTTAGCCTTGTGACCTGCTTTGGCCAGTGGACCATAAATGGATGAAACACATGCCGCGTGTGACCAGAGTCTTTTCATCCACTTTTGTGGTTTGACCTGGCCTCTTGTGCTCCAGTTCTGGCCTTGAGGAAGGCATGTCCCAGAAAGCCATTGGCCCTTCAAGAGTAAAAGGCCCACAGAGTGAATGGAAACCCAGCCACGGCTGGAACAGCACTGAGCCTGGCTCCCCTGCTGATGCGTGAGTAAGAAAGAAACGCCTGTTATGCCTAGAGCTTGGGACTGCTTATTACACAGCATTACTGCAGCATAACCTGACTGTATCAGGAGCAGGCGGCAGGGATGGAGTGCAGGGTGGGTAGGGGGGGTCTGTCTCATGGGGCCTGAACTTGAGCCAGGAGGTTTGTCTAGGATTCAGATGGTGGCTCCTGTTCCCCCCAGAATAATCTCCCTGACAGGTAACTATGCCTGCGGCCCATTGTCTTGGGTGCTCATGCAGCCGTGGGTGGGGACGGTGCTTGCAGCTCTGCTTGTCCAGAGGACGATGCAGACGTCCACCCATGGGAGCCGGGCTGAAATCCATGGGGTATACAGAAGAAGACTGAGTGGGCCAGACCACAGACATCCACTTGGAGGCATTTCACAAGCAACCTAGGGCTGAAAAAGCAAGTCTCGGAATGATGCGATCTGAATGACATTATTTACATAAAGATTAAAGACCTAAGACATGACACCGGATATTGTTTATGGTTGAAGAAAGCTGTATTAAAAGTGTGAGAACATACAAATGAAGGAGAAACACCAAACTGTTGATGGGAAACCCTCAGGAGAGGCGTGAGGGAAGGGCCTGGAGCGGGTAAGTGGGAGGCCTCAGCTGAATTGGTGAGGCTTTGTTCCTTTAAACACAGAGAGTTGAGCAAATGTACTCTTCAGCTGAGATCTGATAAAGCTGTATAGGGCGTCAGGTATTCATCACCCCGTTCCGTGTGTGTGTGTGTGTGTGTGTGTGTTGGAAATATTTCAGATCAAACTGCTTTAAAGGAAGAAATGTTCGTGGTGTGTGATGTGCGTGGGGCAGGACAGATATGATGGTGGAGGATGGATGCAGGTGTGTGAGCGGAGGTGGGGGGGATGTGGCTGGGGGGGCCTATGACAGGCTGGACCCCCAGGAACCCAGCCCTGGAAGGAACTGACGCATGGGTGTCTGTTGAAGGAGGGCTTGTGTCAGCACTGTGGGAGGAGGAGGCAGCTCAGGTGCCCCCCCAGGAGATATGGAGCTGAGGTGGCCCCCAGACCTGTCCCCAGTTGGCTTGAGATGGCCAGGCCTTTATGCAGCGGTTTCGGTGGGTCACAGAGCCTGGCTTGCTGGGGAAGGACCTGACCATGGGTGTGGCTGACCCTGAGGGGTGACTGCTGAGCCTGGAGCTGGGACATGTCCCCATTGAGGGGGTCTGGGTAGCCTGATAGGTCACCTGTCACCACAGGTCACTGGGGCAAGTTCACGAAGGACTGAGAAATCTGGGCTGAGTTCTCAACAGTTCCTTAGCACCCATGGTGATCACACCCAGAATTTTAAATAACACTTTAAAAATATTTAATTTGCACAAAATTCAAACCTGCAGAGAAGTTGCAAGAACAGAACAATGATGCCCACCTCCCTCATCCCTGCCTCCCCAAAGCCCCTCACCCAGATCCTCAGCTGTTAACACTGTACTCTGTCAGCATCATCCTAGGAAGCCTCCCTCGACCCCTGGGGATATGTGGCGGGGTCACGGCACTTTATTCTTTGAGAGGTCACATGTGTCCCCTAGGAACAAGGAGCCCCCTTCCATAATCAGGTCCAAAGATCAAGTTCTGGAAGAGCTGAATATGATTCGATACTATTATTCAATAATAGTCATTATTTCATTATTGGGTCCTGTGCTGGGTGGCAACTCCCTCCTGTCCCATCCAGGACCCACCTAGGTTCATTCTTTGCATTGTAGAATCATGTTAAATAGCTTTTCAAAGGAACGTTATTTGTGCTTTTTGAAGTTTCCTGACATTTTCCAGATTTAACACTTGGGGAGCTTCAGCTTGGAAAGAGAAGCTGCCCCCTCCCAACCTCAGCTGGCCCTAGTGTGGGAGGGTTGGAGCCTGGGCTTTCTGTCAGTCTAACCCTCTTAGGTCTGCCCCCTCACCCCTCCCAGGATGCTAACAGTGAACCAGGGAAGGTGTTGCCTGGCTCTTTCACTTGGTGGGAGAGTGAAGCCACTGAGAGGCCAAGCTCCCCTTATAATGAGGGCTCTGGTCCCACCAGGGTTTTCAGGCATTTGCTCCTGAGCAGGGTTGCTGAGCTGGAGGAATATGCACCTTAGGGTGGGCAGAGCTGGATACTGATGCTCTTAAACCCTGTGTAGCTGCTTGCATCATTTCCAGCGCCATGTTCTGCAGGCCCATTGGAACAGGTGCCAAGAGCAGGAGCCTTGGGAACAAGTGCACAGCATCAGCTGCGCCCTGAACCAGCTTCCACCATCAACCAGGCCTCTGACAATGCACTCAGCTGCTGCCTTCTCTCTCAAGCAGCAGTGCGAATACCTATAAAAACACACGTAGTCATAGATACTGTTAGAGATGCTGTCACACACAATTCACCACTGGCACATCACACGCAGCAGTAATTAAACATCTCTGGATGAAAAGCCCGATTTGTTCAATCCGCTGTAGCTGGAGCTTCTGTTCCACCTGCCAAGCATTCCTAACAGATACAAGTTCCTACAGGAACAGCTGGCTGGAGCGTGGAGTTCACAGCACCGGATGCTTGCTCTATCATCTGTCACTACTAGCAATGCTTGGCAGGCAGATTCTGGCCCACGAGACAGACTGCTTGGGTTCAGGTCTTGACACTGTTCTTCAGTGACCTGGGTCAAGTCCTGAAGCCCTTGGAACCTCCTTTCCCTCATCCTCAGATGCAGGTAATAATATGAGAAGTCGGTGAGCGGGGGTGGGGGCAGTGCCTGGGCTGGCAAGAGTGCACCCCACTAGCGACTGGCATTGGTGCACCCACCGGCCCACCAGGGGTGGCTCTGCCCCACAGGCCTGGAACTCTCCCATGGAATGAATGTGGTAAACAAAATGTAATCATTTTATTTTTTGCATCCGTAAAAAAAAAAAAACCAATGGAAACCTATTTGGACCATATATAATCTAGTCAAGCTATGGTTTTTCCTGTGGTCATGTATGGATGTAAGAGTTGGGACTGTGAAGAAAGCTGAGCCCGGAGAATGGATGCTTTTGAACTGTGGTGTTGGAGAAGACTTTTGAGAGTCCCTTGGACTGCAAGGAGATCCAACCAGTCCATTCTGAAGGAGATCAACCCTGGGATTTCTTTGGAAGGAATGATGCTAAAGCTGAAACTCCAATACTTTGGCCACCTCATGCGAAGAGTTGACTCATTGGAAAAGACTCTGATGCTGGGAGGGATTGGGGGCAGGAAGAGAAGGGGACGACCGAAGATGAGATGGCTGGATGGCATCACAGACTCGATGGACGTGAGTCTGAGTGAACTCCAGGAGTTGGTGATGGACAGGGAGGCCTGGCATGCTGCGATTCATGGGGTTGCGGAAAGTTGGACATGACTGAGCGACTGAACTGAACTGATACAGATTAATGATCATATTCTTACAACATAGAAAGATCCTATGAAACAGAAAAATTAACAGCCCTGTTTTCACAAATGGACAAAGCGCTTGTGCTGGCAACTCACAAAGAACCATAAATGGCCCATAAATAACCACGGGCTCCACCAGCAATTGAAGAAATGCAAATTAAATCAACAGAGAGACATTTTCTAGCCTCCATTTTCAGATGATAGCATCAGGCCCCAGTGTTGGTGAGACTGTAGGAAAATGTGGCTTTATACCACACTGCTGGAGCGACTTCACTTTCACGTTTCACTCTCATGCGTTGGAGAAGGAAATGGCAACCCACTCCAGTGTTCTTGCCTGGAGAGTCCCAGGGATGGGGAGCCTGGTGGGCTGCTGTCTATGGGGTCACACAGAGTCGGGCACAACTGAAGCGACTTGGCAGCAGCAGCAGCAGCAGCAGCAGCCGGTGTGGTGTAAAATTTCTGTTGTTCTAGGGTCAAATTGGCAGCATCTATTCCCGGTGGCTCAGCTGGTAAAGAGTCCACCTGCAATGCAGGAGACCTGGGTTCGATCCCTGGGTTGGGATGATCCCCTGGAGAAGAGAAAGGCTACCCACTCCAGTATTCTGGCTGGAAAATTCCATGGATTGTGTAGTCCGTGGGGTTGCAAAGACTTGGACACAACTGAGCGACTTTCACTTTCATCAAGGCTTTCTAAGTGATGAGGATCTGTGAATTTTCCTAAGGAAATAACGATAAATGGTCTGGAGAATCCCAGGGACGGGGGAGCCTGGTGGGCTGCCGCCTATGGGGTTGCACAGAGGTGGACACGACTGAAGTGACTTAGCGGTAGCAGTAGCAGTGCTCAAGAAGCTTTGAGAATGTTCACTGCTTGCTGCTTATAAAGTGAACTGGATTCAACCTAACGCAACAAAAAGGGGGTCATTTACATAAATTATGACATGTTCACACCATGAAAAACTTCATATATTTACATAACAGTAGAAAAATGTTTACTGATATAGAACATGCTCACAATTCATCGTTAGGTGAAAAAACAGCTTAAATTAAAACCTACCTACAGTAAATACATTTTGGTAAAAATGAAAAGTGCATTTTCAGAAAGGAAAAATATTTAGACTCTTACACCCCCTCCCTCATTTTTAACACTGGTTCTCTTTGAGGAGTAGAAATAGGGATAAATCTGATTTTCTTTTGACTTAAAAAAATATTTTCTAACTTCTTTGTAATTTTATAGGCATTGCATTTATTTTTCCTTAAATGAAAGTAAGTTATGATGACTAGTAGAAATTAGCACTGGGTAGGCATGGCTGAAATACTACTTCTCTTTTTCTAAAAGATTGTTTTGATGTGGAGCATTTTTAAAGTCTTTATTGAATTTGTTACAACCTTGCTTCTGTTTTATGTCTTGTTTTTTTGGCCCTGAGCCATGTGGGATCTTAGTTCCCAGACTAGGGGTTGAACCTGCACCCCCTGCATTGGAGGCAGAGTCTTATCCTCTGGACGGCCACTGGACGGCCAAGGAGGTCCCCAAATACTTCTTTTTGATATACTTTTTCAAAAAGTGGTAACAAAGGGCTTTTTCAACTTTTTTTTTTTTTAATCTTCTAGCCTTCTTAAAAATTACAGAAGGATCCAAGTTGTACCAGCAGGCAGTGTAAATTCCACCAGGGGAGTTTAACTGATTACTGGTTAAGCTATCTGAGGTGCTGTCTCCACGCTGCAGTCCTCATTTTGCCCCAAGTAAAACTTAACTTGCAGCCATAGCTGTGTGATGCTGGGACAACTGTGAGGAGATCTCCATGTCCAAGGGCAGAGAAGCCTCAGCAAGATGGTAGGAGGGGCAAAATCACATTTAGAACCAAACCCCATGCCTGTCAGAGGGCTCAGAGGGCTCAAACATACTTTGTGTGCCCCAGGCCCCAGAGATCCCACAGAGCCTGAGGCAGAACTGTGTCTGGGTGTCTCTCGAGGAGTTGCGGGTCGGCAGTGGGCTGCTGTGGGGCAGGGGCTCTGGGTGCAGCAGAGCTGGGAACAGCATAAGCCCTCTTGAAGGAAGTCGCCATTAACCCACCACAGAGCCACTTACACAGGACCCGCCATTAACCCGCCACGAGAACTTACGCAGGACTGGGAAATTGCTGGGGCCGAGCCCCGGTGGATCCAGGGTGATGCAAAGGTGAGATGGAGTCGGCGTCCTAGGAAAAAACTTATTTAATTACAGATATAGAGAGAGATTAGAAATGGATGGTGTAGTAGGAAATATTAGTGGAGAAAAAGAGGCTGAATAACTTGGTTTATGTGGGATACCAATCACCACCTATGTAGGCCGCAGGTGTCTTTCCGTTCTCACGAACGAGAGGAGGCACTGAGGCCTCCCCGGTCTGATCTTAGAAGCCCAGGCAAAATTAGCAGGCTTGGTGAGTACCCAAGTTCCAGATGAGAATTCAGCCAGAGAAATGGGGAGCAAGAAAGAAACGACACGGGGGAATCAGTCTTTCCAGAAACTGATCTGAATTTTTTATTTTTAGGTTTGCTCATATACCTTTTGTTACACATAGGGATGAATACAGAGTCACATGGGGTCAGCAGTCCTGATTTTTATCAAAATCAGGTGTTTTACATAAAAAAGGTCTCAGGGGTTTTACATCCTCTTCTGGCCATGAGGCCTGCTGACATTTTACGACCTTTTCTTTCTGATAACCAAAAACTTATTTTTTCCAAGGGTGTTTTTCTTAAACCAGGCGCCACCCTCTGAAGGTAGCAGGTAAAGTTGCATTCCTATAGGGTGAGGGTGTAATGGGTTACAACTAAGAAAGGAATTTATTTAACCTAAGGTAAACATAATTAATCTTAAAGGTTAATACTTATTTCTCCTATATGCTAGTTATATTCATTATAAGGGCAGGGAATATGGAGATTTAGCAGCAATCATCAACCCAACAAATGAAAATCCTTTCACCAATGTTCCCCTTAAGATCTATTTAGTCTTAAGATAGTGACAAACTTACATTTTTACATAGCAAGGACAGTGATTTATAACAAAGTACAGTGATCTATAACAAAAGAGAAAATTCATTAACTCAAAAAGTCTAGTATTGCTAACACCAAAAACTATTGTATTTCCTTCTCTATATTCCAAATACATTGATTAATATATTCCTAGGTGCCTAAGGACATGGAGGCCTGGTGGCAATCATTGACTCAACAATGAGAAAAGCCCTATGCTAATTAAGACTTTCAAAATACTCCAAACTCTCTGTGCTGTTTATGGTTGAGAGGTTGTCACACAAGCCAGTCTGTCAGCAGAGAGGTTTGACCTGAGACACCCTTGTCACACCCAGGGCAGGGGATTAGCAGCAATTATTAGCACAACAAATGAAAAACCCTTCACCAATATAATTCCTAACCAATCCACCATACTAATAATTTCTAACTTCCCAAAAGAATTTGCCTTTAGTAAGTTTAAAACATCTCGTGCCTCTCACGGTTGGGAGGCTGTAAACAATCACAATCTCCACTGGAGAAGGGAATGGCAAACCACTTCAGTATTCTTGCCTTGAGAACCCCGTGAACAGTATGAACCTGTGCAGGCAGGCTAGATAACCTTCAGAGGAGTTGGTAAGTTGAAACACTCTTGTCACGCCCAGGAATTTTTATTGACTTGGAGCTGCATGTTTACTTCTTCTCTTAGAGAACGGGTGGGGAATAGCTCCCTGTAAAGTCAGAGGTGTGGGTGAGAGCATGAAACAGTAAAGTAAGTAGACTCTGGTTTTGGGGGTAGATGCTCAGGAACAGGGGGTTTCCTGAGGCTCAATCATGCCTTTGTGTATGCCAAACCTCCTTCCTCATGACCTTTGCCGTGGGCGGAGTTCCTCACACTGGCTCCCGGCAGGAAATGGGCTCTGGGAGGGCACAAACAGAACCCTGTGCACCAGGACCCAGGAGAAAGGAGCAGTGACCCCACAAGAGACTGTCCTGGACTTGCCTGCGGGGTCCAGGAGTCTCCAGCAGAGGCGAGGGTTGGCGGTGGCCTGCTGCAGGGCTGGGGGCGCTGTGCAGCAGTGCGTCCATGGGGCCTTTGGAAGGAGGTCGCCATTATCTTCATGACCTCCACCATAGTCTGGCCTCATGTCAAATAGCAGCAAGGGAACACAGCCCCGCCCTTCAACAGAAAATTGAGTTAAATATTTCCTGAGCATGGCCCCACCCATCAGAACAAGACCCAGTTTCCCCCTCAGTCAGTCTCTCCCATCAGGAAGCTCCCATCAGCCTTTTATCCTTTTCCATCAGAGGGCAGACAGATTGAAAACCACAATCACAGAAAACTAGCCAGTCTGATCAAATGGACCACAGGCTTGTCTAATGCAATGAAACTATGAGCCATGCCACATAGGGTCACCCAAGATGAATGGGTCATGCTGGAGAGGTCTGACAAAATGTGGTCCACTGGAGAAGGGAATGGCAAACCACTTCAGTATTCTTGCCTTGAGAACCCCATGAACAGTATGAAAAGGCAAAAGATAGGACACTGAAATATGAACTCTCCAGGTCTGTAGGTGCCCAGTTGTTACTGGAGATCAGTGGAGAAATAACTCCAGAAAGAATGAAGGGATGGAGCCAAAGCAAAAACAACACTCTGTTGTGGATGTGACTGGTGATGGAAGTAAAGTCCGATGCTGTAAAGAGTAATATTGCATAGGAACCTGGAATGTTAGGTTCATGATCAAGGTAAACTGGAAGTGATCAAACAGGAGATGGCAAGAGTGAACACTGACATTTTAGGAATCAGAGAACAAAATGGACTGGAGTGGGTGAATTTAACTCAGATGACCATTGTATCTACTACTGTGGGCAAGAATCCCTTAGAAGAAATGGAGTAGCCATCACAGTCAACAAAAGAATCCAAAATGCAGTACTTGGATGCAATCTCAAAAATGACAGAATGATCTCTGTTCGTTTCCAAGGCAAACCATTCAGTATCACAGTAATCCAAGTCTTTGCTCTGACCAATAATGCAGAAGAAGCTGAAGTTAAATGGTTCAGTGAAGACTTACAAGGCCTTCTAGAACTAACACCCAAAAAAGATGTCCATTTCATTATAGGGGACTGGAATGCAAAAGTAGGAAGTCAAGAAATACCTGGAATAATGGGCAAATTTGGCTGGAGTACAGAATAAAGCAGGGCAAAGGCTAATAGAGTTTTGCCAAGAGAATGCACTGGCCATAGCAAACACCCTCTTCCAACAACACAAGAAAAGACTCTACACATGGACATCACCAGATGATCAATACCAAAATCAGATTGATTATATTCTTTGCAGCCAAAAACGGAGAAGCTCTATACAGTCAGCAAAAACAGGACTGGGAGCTGACTGTGGCTCAGATCATGAACTCCTTATTACCAAATTCAGACTTAAATTGAAGAAAGAAGGGGAAACCACTAGACCATTTAGGTATGACCTAAATCAAATCCCACAGTGGAAGTGACAAATAGATTCAAGGGATTAGATCTGATAGACAGAGTGCCTGAAGAACTATGGACAGAGGTTCATGACATTATACAGGAGACAGTGATCAAGACCACCCCCAAGAAAAGAAATGCAAAAGGCAGAATGGCTGTCTGGGGAGGCCTTACAGACAGCTGTGAAAAGAAGAGAAGCGAAAGGCAAAGGAGAACAGGAAAGATATACCTGGAGAGTTCCAAAGAATAGCAAGGAGAGACAAGAAAGGCTTCCTCAGTGATCAATGCAAAGAAATAGAGGAAAACAATAGAATGGGAAAGACTAGAGATCTCTTCAAGAAAATTAGAGATACCAAGGGAACATCTCATGCAAAGATGGGCTTGATAAAGGACAGAAATGGTATGGACCTAACAGAAGCAGAAGATATTAAGAAGAGGTGGCAAGAATACATGGAAGAACTGTACAAAAAGATCTTCACGACCAAGATAATCACGATGGTGTGATCACTCACCTAGAGCCAGACATCCTGGAAAGTGAAGTCAAGTGGGCCTTAGGAAGCATCACTATGAACAAAGCTAGTGGAGGTGATGGAATTCCAGTGGAGCTGTTTCAAATCCTGAAAGATGATGCTGTGCAAGTGCTACACTCAATATGCCAGCAAATTTGGAAAACTCAGCAGTGGCCATAGGACTGGAAAAGGCCAGTTTTCATTCCAATCCCAAAGAAAGGCAATACCAAAGAATACTCAAACTACCACACAATTGCACTCATCTCACACGCTAGTAAAGTGATGCTCAAAATTCTCCAAGCCAGGCTTCAGTAGTATGTGAACTGTCAGCTTCCAGATGTTCAAGCTGGTTTTAGAAAAGGCAGAGGAGCCAGAGATCAAATTGCCAACATCTGTTGGATCAACAAAAAGACAAGAGAGTTCCAGAAAAACATTTATTTCTGCTTTATTGGCTATGCCAATGCCTTTGACTGTGTGGATCACAATAAACTGGAAAATTCTGAAAGAGATGGGAATCCCAGACCACCTGACCTGCCTCTTGAGAAACCTGTATGCAGGTAAGGAAGCAACAGTTAGAACTGGACATGGAACAACAGACTGGTTCCAAATAGGAAAAGGAGTACGTCAAGGCTGTATATTGTCACCCTGCTTATTGCAGAGTACATCATGAGAAACGCTGGACTGGAAGAAGCACAAGCTGGAATCAAGATTGCCGGGAGAAATATCAATAACCTCAGATATGCAGATGACACCACCCTTATGGCAGAAAGTGAAGAGGAACTAAAAAGCATCTTGATGAAAGCGAAAGAGAAGAGTGAAAAAGTGTCTTAAAACTCAACATTCAGGAAACTAAGATCATGGCATCTGGTCCTATCACTTCATGGCAAATAGATAGGGAAACAGTGGAAACAGTGAGAGACTTTATTTTTTGGGCTCCAAAATCACTGCTGATGGTGACTGTAGCCATGAAATTAAAAGACACTTGCTCCTTGAAAGAAAAAAAGTTATGACCAACCTAGACAGCTTATTATAAAGCAGAGACATTACTCTGCCAATAAAGGTCAATTTATCAAAGCTGTGGTTTTTCCAGTGGTCATGTATGGATGTGAGAGTTGGACTATAACTGAGCACTGAAAGCTGAGTGCAGAAGAATTAATGTTTTTGAACTGTGGTGTTGGAGAAGACTCATGAGAATGTCCAACCAGTCCATCCTAAAGGAAATCATTGGAAGGACTGATGTTGAAGCTGAAACTCCAATACTTTGGCCACCTGATGCAAAGAAGTGACTCATTTGAAAAGACCCAGATGCTGAGAAAGATTGAAGGTGGGAGGAAAAGGGGACGACAGAGGATGAGATGGTTGGATGGCATCACCGACTAAATGGACAAGAGTTTGAATAAGCTCTGGGAGTTGGTGATGGACAGGGAAGCCTGGTGTGCTGCAGTCCATGGGGTCACAAAGAGTTGGACATGACTGAGTGCTTGAAATGAACTGAACTGAATTAAGCTCCTGACATGTGAGGCTAAGAACTCATCGAGAGTTTCAGGCCTTTGTCTCATCCTGAGTCCCACAAAAGTGAAGTCTTCTGCTCAGCAGAGTGTTCATTACACAATAAAGTGAATGTAGCCCCTGAAAATATTCATGCAAATATCTTCATTAGTAAAATCACGCAATTAACCTAAAATATGTGCTAAATGAAGCAGCCAAATTGTTGCATATTTTCCCAGCTCTTAATTATAATTTTGGTAATCAATTTTTCTCCTGATTACTAAAATGCGAAAAAGAAAAAAAAAACAAGATAAACCAAAACAATCTTCAGCATATGCACAGATCTGAGGCTGAGCAGGAACGTGAGATAAAGCCTCAGATTGTTTTTAGCAAAGAAGGCCATTAACCTTTCCAGTTTTTGTTCAGCGCCAGCATCTCCTGCTAATCCTCATTGCTCACGATGATTGGATTTTAACAAGAGCTTTTTGGATCAAGGGTTAGCCCTTCATGAACTGTACATTTTGCGAGCGCCACTGTCATTAAAGGTTACCAGCACTTCCATTACTGTCTTCCCAGAGTTTATTTCTTAAATGGGTTTTGACTGCAGTGTAAAAATTTTCCCTAAGTGAAAAGGGACATCTAGGCTCACACAGCAAGGTATTCAGCCAGCCCATCCTCGTGGACACGTCTCTTGTCTTCTCTGGTCTCTTGTTTCAACCTGCTGAGTTAGGGGCTTTGGGGGTTGGAAGACTATGCAGTATAGCATCTCCAGTGAACCCTGGGGGAGCTGCTTAGTCTTGGGAAGCCTGGATTTCTATTACCTGTGAATTGCAGGATAGAGTGAATTCACATGCCTGTGAGAATTGAGATGAGTCCAGTCTCCAGCAAATGTGAAGCTTGATAGCCTTTAACAGGTTCTCTTTGAAACAGTCCAGCTTCTAAGATTAAACAGGAAGTTATCACCTCCAGAGAGGACAGGCCAGGCCAGGTGGGTACGTGATCTTTCTAGCAAGATGCTGATTTTGACCACTTGACCTTAGAGTTCCTCCCAAGAGGTTGAGATACCTAACGCTCAGTAATGGAAGTAGTGCTGGGAAAAACACACACATGCTGCAGAGAGAAAAAAGCCCAGGAAGGCAGGGCCTGGGAAGGCAGGCTGTGCCGCACACAAGGATGTCCTGTAAGGGGCGCCTGCTGTTTACGGCAGAGATTCTGTGGATTTGGGTATCTACCCTGAAAGTTTTCTAGATACATCAGTCCATGACAGTGATTTTCTGCCAGATGGAAGTAAAAGTAATGTGAGGAAGGGACGCTTCTTTCTAAATGGCTCAAAGACACTCTAATTAGGCTGCTGCGTGGGGCAAGCCCTCTGCTGATGACTCCAGAGAAAACACAGGGAACAGAGGGACACTCAGGCTCATGGGTCCCTTGGAGGAGACGTGATTGGGACGTTACAGAGGAACCTGACCATGGATGGCTTCTTCCGGGCAACAGACCAGAGAGCTATATTTAGATTTACCACGAGCCCGTGGAGTCTGTCCCAGGGAAAACACCAAGGCCTGGAGTGCCGTGTTTGTGCTTAGGTGTCTTCCTCAGTTTGTACAGAGCTGGGGGATGGGCTGCGTGGTGTGGGTAGGGTGGGGGGCCCTTAGCAGTGGCCGTGGCGCTCCGGAAGGGTCAGCAGTGAAGAGTCTACCCCTGCTGCAGGGCTGGAGGCTATCTGGCGTGCCTCCTGGGGACATGGTGTCTGCTGCAGAAGAATACTGGGGATGTGAAGCCCTGTGATGGGTCTCTAGCAAGCAGTGGTCCAGAATTTCTATGTCATTCGAAGAAATATGAGTGAACCAGAGAGAACTCTTGAGGGTGGGGGACTCCTGTTGGTGCTTTTTCTTGGAAGCTTTGCATCGTGACTGCAGGAGGCTCTGTCTCGTCTTGACACCTCTGAGCTCACTCTGGCTTCAGTGCCAGCTTGTCTTCTGGGGAAGGAGAACTTACTTCTCTTTTCTTTTCCTCCCCTCTGGCTGGGCCATTTCCTCTCCTGTGGCCACAGAACCCTCTTTGTGCTGATCACTCCCAAAGGCATTATCTGTGCTGTAGGCTTTTAAAGCCAGATGTTTTGAGGTGGAGGACTAACCTGGAGCAAGCTAGGAGAAACGTTTTAGTTATTTGTTTTTTTAAAACATTGATACCTTTATCATTGTATAAAATGATAAAGTGGTTATATTTTCTAAAAAGTTGAACAAGGTATAAAAGGATGATGCCCAAGAAAAACAACCTCAATACTCTACTCCCCGCCACCCTAGAATAACCTCCATCCTCAGTATTTGGTCCTGCTCTACAGATGAAAAAAAAAAATAATATGCTTTGTTGAAAAGAAGGGAATTTTACTACATATAGTATTTGTAATGAGAAGGCATTGACTTTACTTAGATTTGATACTAACGAAATCTGAAGTTAAACTAAAGAAACTGCCACTGTTTGGAGACACACACACAGTTAAGAGAAACAAGTTCACTTTCCCTTTAAACTTAAGGAAAAAAAGATGATAAAAACCAGAGAAGCTGAAGTCATCAACTTTTTCTAAGTCTCCATGTTTTAACTCTAGGTGGTATTTACTGACTCTGGCATTTAAAAAAAAAAAAAAAAAGGTCCATTTATTTTTCCTTCCTACTCTCCTCCTTAATAGCCCCAGGAAATCATTTTTAAAAAGGAAACTGAGCTTTCTGGTAGTTGATTAACAAATATTTATGTCATATAAATCCTCAAAATGTAACTACTACCTGAATTTAAAATGTTGAAAATCTGGGGAATAAAATGAATTAGATATTTACAACTGTGACACGTCAATTAATTAACCTGCTTTGTCTTCTCAGCTCTGTTTTAGAGCTGAAATCCAAGAAGACAAGAACACAATTCAATGGCTTTGAAGATTTTTTGCCTTCTGGTTTTGCCTCAGGAGAAAGAAGAACTTAACACGACTGGAAAAATTAAGATTTCAGTTATACACGATAGAGATAAACTAAAGAATCCCATAGAGTTCAAATTATTGTCTGTGCTCCCAGATGGCATTTTATATCTGTGGTTGAGGGAAGGAGAAATATCAACCTTGCTAATAAGTAAGATAACCAGTTTGAGTGTAATTTCCTGAAATGTATTAATGGATGGTTTGGTTTTCTAAAGCAGTCAGGGGACCTGAATCTGAAATTTGGATGTTCTTTTACAATCCATAGAAAAGACATGACAAGTTGTTCTAATGCGATTAGAAGATTATGTCTGATCACACTTCTCTTTCTAAGCACACAGTCTATGAAATTAAGGCAATTAAGAAGAGATCATTGTTGTTGTAACTCGATTGTCCCACTCCCTAGAATTAATCTGTCCAATAGAATTAAAGGGTTGCTTCCCTCCTGCCTCTCATTTGTTCATTCATCCATCAATTTTTTTCTTTTGCTCATGAGCTCATTCATTCATTCGATAAATACATTGGGAATTTACTAGTGCCAGCCCCTGCTAGGCAGGAAGGGAACAGTGACAACTGTAGCAGTCAGCGCGTGCTGGGTAACAAGCCACACTATTATTTAGCGCTGAAACTCTGTAGTTTCTGTGTGTGTTAGTCACTCAGTCGTGTCTGACTCTTTTGCAACTGAAAGGTTGTTGTTGAATCATGACGCTGGGATTCTTGGCCCCGGAGGAGAAGAATTCAATCCGGGGCCAGAGACGAGGCTGGATCGCTCAGAGCTTTTGTGTAATAAAGTTTTATTAAAGTATAAAGGAGATAGAGAAAGCTTCTAACATAGGCATCAGAAGGGGGCAGAAAGAGTACCCCCTTGTTAGTTTTAGCAATGAGTTTATATATTCTCCAACTAATCCAAAGAAGGTCTGGAGGTTGTAAAGACCTCACCAGACCTACTCCCATAATTTACATTTTAAGATAACAGAATTAGCCAGAAGGTTTAATCCAGAGACTGTCCTCAGGCAGAATACATAATACATTGCTGTTATATAATCCTTGTAAAGAGAAGGTTTAATCCAGAGACTGCCCTCAGGCAGAATACATTGTTGTTATATAATCCTAAGGAATGGAGAGAAATAAGTTTGTCCTTTCTTCCTCCTTGAGAATTCCAGACCCCTCTCTCCTTGGGGACCCCTAGACTTCTTATCAACCTGCCTAGGAAATGACTCTCTCACAACCTCACAGACATAGCCCGCCAGGCTCCTTTGTCTGTAGAATTCTCTAGGCAAGAATACTGGAGTGGCTTGCCATTCCCTTCTCCAGAAACTCAGCTGAAGATATTTTAAAAAGGAATGCTTTCTACACTGCTGGCTGGAATGTAAACTGATGTAGCCACTATGGAGAACGGTGTAGAGGTTCCTTAGAAAACTAAAAATAGAGTTAATGTATGATCATGAAATCCCACTTCTGGGCATGCATCCAGAGAAAACTATAATTTGAAAAGATACACGCACCCTGATGTTCACAGCAGCACCATTTATAATAGCCATGACAAGGAAGCAACCTCAATGTCTATCACAGATGAACGAAGATGTCTCTCTCTCTCTCTCTCTCTCTCTCTCTCACACACACACACACACACACACACACACACACACACACACACACACACACACAATGTAATACTACTCAGCTATGAAAAAGAATGAAATAATGCCGCTTGCAGCAACATGGATGGGCCTGGAGATGATCATACTAAGTGAAGGAAGTCAGACAAAGGCAAATATCATTTAATATAGCTTATGTGTAGAATCTGAGAAAGAAGATACAAATGAACTTATTTACAAAACATGAACAGACCCGTAGACATAGGGAAAAAACTTAAATGGTTACCAAAGGGGAAGGTTGGTGCAGAGGGATAAACCAGGAGTTTGGGATTCATATATACACACACTGTAGATAAAATAGATAATCAAAAGGACCTATGTGTAGTAGAGGGAGCTCTACTCAATATTTTGCAATAACCTATAAGGGAAAAAAAATCTGAAAAAGAGTACATCTATTCTCTTGTAGATATTTATGCAGTTACATACACACACAGCTGAGTCTCTGTGCTATGTGCCCGACACCAACATGACTGTAGAGCAACTGCTGCTGCTGCTGCTGAGTCGCTTCAGTTGTGCCCGACTCTGTGCGACCCCACAGACGGCAGCCCACCAGGCTCCCCGTCCCTGGGACTCGCCAGGCAAGAACACTGGAGTGGGCTGCCATTTCCTTCTCCAATGCATGCAAGTGAAAAGTGAAAGTGAAGTCGCTCAGTCTTGTCCAACTCTCAATGAGCCCATGGACTGCAGCCCACCAGGCTCCTCCATCCATGGGATTTTCCAGGCAAGAGTACTGGAGTGGGGTGCCATCGCCTTCTCCGTCTATATGTCAATAAAAACAGAGGAAAGATGTTTAATTCTCACAACCACCTTATGACGTAGAGTATGAGCCCCATTTTTAACGTCCATACACAGAGGCACAAAGAGGTCATTCTGTAACTCTCAGGGTCTAGGGGAGACAGACACTGAATGAATGAGCCGTGTGTGAAAGTCTAGTGGGTATGTATATGAGTCTGCTTTCACTATTTTCTGCAGGTTAGGAGCATTTCTTAGTTGAACCTAATTGCCTACGGAATGGTTGGATAATCATGGTTATGCTGGGTTTGAAGAGAGATGGTACCCGATGCCGTCAGAGCACAGAGCACAGACCACACACTGACCTGCCCCATGCTGGGGTTGCTGTGGGGCAAGTTTTTCTTTAGTCTAATATCTAGAAATGAAGCTGTTACATTGCAAACACTTTAAAACCTACTGTGACAGAATCTTCCAATAAAGCTGTACCAGTCTGTATCCTTATCAACGTATTATGAGAGTATCCACTCTTTTGCATAAAAGCATGTTGGCATAAATCATTAATCACTAAAACATTTAACAAATTAAAAATCAAAATAACCCCCAAACAATAACACAGCAGAAACAAAACACAACTAAAATCCCGATTTATGTTGGCCGAGTCAGTGTGAATTTGAATTGCCCTAATTTTCATGTAGCCTTAGCAAGTGTATAGTGGCCAAGTTGATGAGATGCTAGCTCACATTTCAGGAGGAATTTGCTTTGGGGAAATTGTGCAGTTTTCTTTAAAAGTTTGTGGATAAATTGAGGGTTAAACTGCTTCCAAATGAAATTTAAGGTTTATAGAAACATGTATGGCTCTGAAGGCTATCAAAGTAACAGCTCAGAGCCATTTCAAAGTGCTTACAGGCTCCTATCAGAACCAGAGTATATATGAACAGGGAACCCATGGTTTGTCTAGGGCTCACTCATTATAGAATTTCTTTTGTGGTAGTAACACACACCGGCAGGCCATCTTCCCTTCTGAGCAGAGTAAATGTGATAATACTTTATACTTGTATTCATTCATCAAGAGAGGATGGTCATGTCCACACTGATAAATGTAGGCTTTATGATTTCAAAAGTTGCTTATGGAAAGAAGGACTCAGCGGGAAATGCAGATGTGAGACCATGTGAAGTCTGACTGGGCTTCTGACTTGGGCTGGTTTAACAAAAGCCATTCTGTTTTGCTTCATACCTAGACATTTATATTTTAAATTTAATCAAACTGAAGTCTTATGCAGCATAATTTTATTAAACATGGAACTGATTGAATTCCATGTTTTTTTTTTTCCTTTAAAAATTATTCCAAATTGGACTCAACTGATTGTAAGTGCTCATGAATGGAACGTTTGGTGAAGTCATTGGTAGGGGATAGAAAACACCCCCAGTGAACGAGGGCCTTATTCTTATGGAATTTCATGCTTATGTCACTAACAGAGAATGCGACCGTCCCTCTCAGAAGGCTCACATTCATAACACAACAGTGTGTTCTGTGGTTTTGAGGTGTGATTACTATGAAATTGAGTTTAAGAAAACCATCATATGGTACTGAATCCATATAAAGAACTTCTCTCTTGCACCATGCTATCCAGTCCATAGGAAACTCCTATCGATTGCATCTCTGATAATCTGATTCATCCACTTCTCTAAGAATGCTCTGCCTGGTTCAGGACCACTGCCTGGGCCTGTGGAGCCTCCCAAGGCTCTTCCAGCATCCTCTCCAGCCCTGGGGGCAGATGGAGTTTGGTACCAGTACAGCAATCATTGCCCTCCTCGCTAAGAAGACCCAACAAACTAGAGAGAAGGTGACCCCCATCTCCAACCTATGGGGAGATTCTGGTTCATCTCAGCCAAGCAGGGTAGCCCTGATGTCAGTGCAGTGAATGGTCCAATGGGCCATGAGGAGTTTTCCTGTGGCTTAAAAAAACAAAACAAAACTAACTGGAGGTGTTAATAGCCTTTCCTTTGGATACTGATGTACTTGGATGTCATGACTGGAAGGAGGGTCCCCATCGAGCCTCCAGCCCCAGAGTGAGGCTAGCACGTGGCAGGGCGGAGGGTCTGGGGCTCACTTTCTGTGACCATCTTTCCTCACTCCTTTGCCCTGTCCAACTCCTTCAGCTCCTGTAAAATCTTCTTCCCTCCACCACACGTGTACTTTCTTAATAGCTTTACCCTAGTTTCTCAGACTTGCCTTGCTTTGATGAACTTGACAGTTTTGAGGAACGCCAGTTGGGTATTTTGTAGCTAGTTCCCCTTTGGGAATCTGTTTGATGCTATTTTCATGCTGAGTTTGGTGATGAGTTTTGAAGACCAAGACTTCCAGAGGTAAAGTGACTTTCTCATCACATCCTGTCAAGGAAGGGTACATGCCATCGACATGATTTATCGCTGCAGAGGCTGACTTGGATCCGTCTGGTTCCCCACCGTACAGTGCTCTTTGGAAGGGTGCTCTGTGCGGACTGCATTTAGGGAGTGAGGGCTTGTTCCCCCAGAGGGTTGTTTCAGGGAAGGCTTGGCAGGGCTGTCAGGAGGCCTCCCGCCAGGGTCACCCACTGGAGTCCTGCGCTCCCCAGGAGTGGACCAGGCTCAGTCTCTCTGCCACACTCCGCCACCAGCTGGGCCCAGCCCGCGACCGGCGTGGCCTCAGTACAGATGTGGCGACGGCTTTCAGAATGTGGCAGCTGGGACTGTAGGGCTGGCCCCTCCCTGCAGTCACAGATCTTCTGGATACCTCCTCACGGACGCCCGGGCCGCAGGGGGGAAGCCTCGTGGAGCGCTCCGCGGACAGTCCCAGCCAAGTTCCCAGCCACCAGCGTCAGCCACCAGCTACGTGAGAGATGAGGCCACCAGCCTTTCAGTGAAGGCCTGGGCACCCTGGAGCAGCGACAGGCTCTTCCTGCTATGCCCTGTCCAATTTCCTGACCCACAGAGTTTTCAGGCTTTAAAAAAGGGGTTGTTTTTCACCACTCGGTTTCGGGATGATGTGTCATGCCGTACCGGTGACTGGAACGCTGCCCGCCCTCGCCTCCAGGGAGGCAGCCTGTCCTCAACATAAGCCTCCCTGCTTTACCGATGTGGCTGTGATGGCTTTAGTGACCCCCACCCTGAGGAGTCGCTGAAGACCCTCCCGGCCTCTGGTGTAAGTAGTCACTGGCGCCACCAGTGAGAGGTGTTGAAAAGAACATTCTGCTTCTGACAGCAGCAAAAACTACAGCTACACAGCCAGGCAGAGCTCCCCCGAGCCTGGGGCTCTGTGTTCCCGCACCCAGGCCGTGGGTGTCTCTGCTTGATTAAAGTGCTTTGTGATTCACCCTTGACAGCGCGTTCATTTGAAGGGCTTGGGCGCACACAGCAGGAAGGGAGGAGAGAGCCACTCAGTGCCCCTGGCGCAAGCCGACAACCCACCCGGCTCACGGGAAGGCTCAGCCTCTTCTGAGCAACGCAAATTGAAATGGGGAGGCCAGTCCTTTGACTCAAAGAGGCTTCTGGCAAGGTCGTTAGAGCTGCTATTTTCTGCTTATAAAAGGAAATTGAAGCATGATTTTGCGCAAACAAGATTTGCTGATCTCTAATGCATCCCAGAGTGTTTATTCACCACCTTTTGGAAAATTAGAATTTCTGTTTAAACAAAAGATTTTCTTCTCATAATCTATTTATGGCTGACATTGTGAAAGTCATTTCATAACACGACTCAAAGAGCGAGAAGCAAAAGTGAGGGGAAAGGGCAGAAGGATGACGAGGGTCACAGACATGAGAGAGGAGTAATTACTGGGTTTTAGCAACCCCCTTTACGCAAGCATGGACCTGGGGAGGGAGGAAGGAAAGAGAGATGAAGGGGGCTGATGGGGAGGGCAGAGGCCGCTGCTGGGACCCCCTAGGCATTCGTCCCAGCCTTCCTTCCTAAAGGCATTCTGAGTCTATTCCATGTCTACCCCAATCTCAAAGCAGACACCCCTCAGGAGAACTGCTCCCACCGAGGGCTCCAGGATGGGTTTGTACCACCCAAGGGCACTGAGGGGTAGGAGAGCATGGATGGAAATTCTGGAGTCAGCTGGCTTGGGTTCAAACTTCAGCTTTTCCACTTAAAAGTTATGCAGGGTTGACCAAGTAAGCTAACTTCTCTGGACCTGAGTTTCCTCTTCTGTAATGATTAGACCCTCCTTATAGGGCCGTAAGAGGACTGAGTTAACGCTTATGATGATGCCTGGCACAGAGCGTTTCACTAAATAAATAAAGCCCATCTCGTTTGCTTCACCAGTATTTGGCACAGGAATAGATATGACTGTCTCCACACAAACCTACAGGAGAGGAAACTGACCCCCTCCTTTCTTGCTATGTGAGAAAACCCCTGACTCCATCTGTCTGACCAAGCATTAGGGGCCTGACAGCCAACCACCGAGGCCTTCCTAAGAAAATGACTTCACCATCAGTGCCACAGTCAACAGCCAGCCATGAGTTCTCAGCAGGCATCCCGCACACCTGGAAACTCTGGGGAAGTGAAGAAACAAAAGCTGCAACTTACTGTCAAGTGCAGTGACATTTTACTGCAACCATTCACAAAGCTGGTGCAACGAGGTATTTGGTGGTGGTGGTTTAGTCACTAAGTCGTGTTCGATTCTTGCGATCCCACGGACTGTAGCCTGCCAGGCTCATCTGTCCATGGGATTTCCCAGACAAG
Organism: Nanger dama; assembly: GCA_917880005.1. NCBI lineage: Eukaryota > Metazoa > Chordata > Mammalia > Artiodactyla > Bovidae > Nanger > Nanger dama. Next base: position 9,639,087 of record CAKJTW010000012.1, on the reverse strand, counting down.
AATACTGAAGTGGGTTGCCATTTCCTTCCTCAGGGACTCTGCCTGACCCAGGAATCAAACCTGGGTCTCCTGCCTTGCAGGCAGATGATTTACCAGCTGAGCTATGAGGGAAGCGCTGGTATTTGCTAGACACTCTCAACTATAGATGGGCACTTGCCATCTGCCTCTACAAGGATGAAGTCAGAAGCTGCGGTGCTCACTGACTCTCAACAACCCCTGACAGGAGTTCAGGGTGGAGACTGGGTATGGGGCATTCTGTGCTCTGGGAAAAATCGGTAGAACAGGCCTTCAGATGGCTAGAAATTTTGGGGGAGAAGGTTGCTGCTGCTGCTAAGTCACTTTAGTCATGTCCGATGAGCCAAATTCTTGCATCTCCTCATATCTGGAAAACCACTAAAATCATAAATGGTGACAACTGCTTCTCGTGACTAGCAGTAACCTTCAGGAGACCAGTGGCAAACTTCTGCAAAAATGTGTGCTTGACTGCATGTCCTAGCGTGGGAAAGAAGATGCTCTGCCTCTGCCTATTATGGGATGGTGAAGATATACCAAATAAGATGCTAGACACTCATTAAGTCCTCCACCTGCGGCAGGAAAGTAGGAGGTAGCAGAGCCGTGCAGGGCTTAACAAAGCAAGCGCCTTGTTAAACGACCAAAAAGGCGTCTGCTGCAATCTGGCTGCAGAAACACGGAAGCTGGGAAGGCATACGTCTAGGAGCAGGAGATTCACGATGCAAGTACTAGCTCTGTGGTTTGGGGCGGGTCGCTTAACCTCACTGTGCCTCCATTCTCCCTTTTTAGCGTGGCCATGGGGTCCAGATGACCTGTAGCACCCTCTGTGCCTCTGGAGTACCACTCTGCTCCTCCCCACCTCCGACTTTCAACAGTTTTGCCCGGTTCATCTATTTATTATAACATATTTTATTTATTAATGTTTTGGAGGCAGAAAAGGCATAGAAACTAGGGTTTGTTGAGGGCAAACTCATGTTTTTGTATGGGTTCAAGAAAACACAATGCAGTGGAAAGTTTTATCATAGAAAAGAAAAAAAAGATTTTCTTTATCCTATTTGTAACAGATATTTCCTCATATTTAGCAACAAGATAAAGTGAGAATGTGGGCTGACTGCAGGGTCAGGCAATCTGGCTTGTAATAGCCATCTGATGTTGGGCAAGTATATTCATTTATTCAGTGAATACATATATTCATAGGCTTGGGCCAGGCAACGGCCAAGACACTGGAAACTCAGCTGTGAGCAAAATGGGGAGTTCCTGCCATCCTGGCGCATACAGACTAGAGAGAGAAAGATGCTAATCAGATAACTGCGGATATACCTACACACCATGAGAGGAGCTCTGAAAGGAAGGATGGGTCACTATGATGAAAGTGATAAACAAGGCAAGATCTGCAAGATTTGAAAAGGTCTCCCTGAGGAGTGATGCTAAGCTGAGATGTAAGTCGGTGTGGGTGACAGTCAGGAAAGGAGTGGAGTGGAGGGACAGCATTTCAGGGAAAGAACCAGCACATGCAAAGGCCCTGGGGTGAAAAGGAAGTCAGCAGAGCCTAGAACTAGCTCGGGGCGTCATTTACTCTTCCTGCTTAGAAACAAGTGACTATATAAACATGTCGCTAGGGCACTGTGAAGATCAAATGAAACACCCTGTGAGGAAGTGCCCATCAAGTGCGTCCTCTTTCCAGTCTTGAGAAAACCAGGCAGGGAGGACCCTGCAGTTCTCATCCCAGTGATGGAGGCCAAGGGGAACTGGGTTATAGATCCCAGGAAAGCGGCTACTTCATGCTGCCTCTTTATTGCATGTGGGTCTCGTGTCTTTGCCTTTACTCTGTTTATTGCCCTGGTCTCATGCTGAAGGTCCCGGTTAGGCCTTAGTTCTTAGGGCCCTATCTGCTTTAAGTCACACGGGCTCCTGGCCCCCATTTCTGCAAATAGTTCTCTGCAGCTTTGGAACTTGCCCCAACTCCTGGGGTCTTAGCTGTGCAAGGCTGCCCTCTGCTGGCCACAGCTAGCGGTCTGTGGCGGCTCTAAGGCAGGGGCTTGACACCAGGCTCATTTTTCAATTTGTGAATGGAGCTGGGTCTCCATTCACACTGGCTGTTCAGCCTGCATCCCTTCCTCTCTTCTCTGTCCCCTTCACCCACCAAATGGGTACATGATGCCCCGCCCCCCCAGCACTGCCTGTCCATGATCTTACTGGGATGTGCACAGCACAGAGAGTCAGGAGCTTGAAGGTGGTCAAGTGACTTCTCCACAGTCTTTAGTGAAGAGCCTGGGCCGGTTCCTGTAACCTTGAACAGGGCTTTGAGCTTAGGAGCCCCCCTCCCTTAGAAATTATTAATAGATTTTGAGCAAAGGACCCACATTTCATTTAGTGCTGGGCCCCATCAGTTATGAGGCCAGTCCTGCAGTGGGAGTTGGGCTTCATTCCAAACCCGGGGCCTTGTCGCCTCCCCAGCCTTCTTTCTAAATTGCACATATGTCACCTCCCTGTTTAGCCCCCCAAGACGACACCTCCTTACCTGTAGGATGAAGCGTCTCATCTCTCAGGGCAGGGATTCTTAACGCTGCTGTGCACACCCGGAGGAGGGAAAGTGATGGAGGGTCACTGGTGCCCTGGGCAATCTGCCCAGAGCAATAAAGTCAGAATTCTGCAGGCCAGGCCCCAGCATTGCCTGGTGCAGAAGTGTTCCAGGTGATGCTAATGAGCAGGCCGTCTGGAGCGCCCATGGTGGAGGCCCTGGCATGGTTTCTGGTGTTCAGTGGGTATTAACTAAATATCCTCCAATTTTTTAGAGCCATGAACTGACTAGAGGGCTCAAGTTGAACTTTAAACTGAATTGTAAACAACGAGAGAAACACTTTGGGCTCTATGCTTGCGTCAGAAAAGGGGCTCTGGGCTTATCAGGCAATAGAGGAAGCGACCTGGGTTGGTTGGAGAAGGTGATGGTTCAGAGGGAAAGGCGGGTAAATAGTGGGAAGGACCTGGAAATTAGGAACTGCCGGGAACTGCCACGGGAGATCCCACCCTGACAGGGTCATGTGGAAGAGAACTGTTAAGCAAGGCTTCAGAGCTCAAGGGGCTCCCTAGGCCTTCTCGAGCATTCTACCCCAAAACCAGCATCTGTCTGTTTTACTGTTTCATGACTTTCACCAACTCCTCTGACATTAACAGGGGGCTAACCCTGACCACCTTTCTCTGAAGAAAATCAACTTAGGGCTATAGCTAATAAGTCTCCTGGACATGAGAGGAATATCTCAAATCAAACCCCCTCTGTTAGCATTCTAGCTTGCTTGGCACATATATCCAAACTCTTGCAGCAATGCATACAATTATTTACAGCCTCCCAACTGTGAGAAGCACGCAAAGCCCAAGACAGAGAGCCTTTGAAAGAGTTAAAAGTTATTAGAGTAGTGCTAGTGCTGGTGTAGGATTTCATTATTGGGCCAGTGCTTGTTGCTAAGTTCCCATATCTCTTATCCACTGTGCACCTGGGAATGTGTTAGTTAACATAGTGAGAATGCAAGAAAAACACTTGTAGCCTTGAATTTAACCATATCAGACTTTTGAGCTAATTGGCTCTTTCTTCTAACTCACCGCACCTTTGTGAAAAACGTAACTCTTTTGGCACTTTCTAAGGCTGACATAGATTAGAAATATAAAGAAAAAACACTTTGAGGGAAAATAAGTTTTTGGTTGAGCAGCCTTTATCAAAAGAGGGTCATACAATGTTCACAGGCCTCCAAGGCCAGAAGATACTGAACACAACATTATTTGTGGGAAAGGTATGCAGAAAAAATCATGGTTTTGATAAGGGCAAAACTGCTGGAATGTTGGGCTGATTCTGTATGACCTTGCATCTTTCATTTCCCTCTATGTGCAAAAAGGTATATAAGTACTGTTTAAAAATAAAGCTATGGATCTTGCTCATCAAAGCAGCTTGATCTCCTTGTGTCAATCATTTTCCTCCTCTTACTCTCTCTTTCAGGCTAGTTCCCATCTGGAATACAGAGATCCGCCGTGTCTACTTATTTGCCTGGGTTTCTAAGACCTGACCGGGAAGGCACCTGTGCCTTCACTCCCTCGGGAGACCGGGAAGGCACCTGTGGCCTCACGTAGACGGTGCAAGTCTCTTGTCTTGAGACTTTATTGATTTTCTGTATAAACCAAGGAACATGAGCCTCTTTTCTTCTCTCCTCTATTTTCTTAACTACAACATTCTTATCTGTCTCCGTCTCTCTCTAAATCAATCACCGACGCCGTTTCTCCTTTGGGTTTCCCTGGATCCTACGGGGGCTGGACTCCGGCAAGGAACATCATCCTGAACTGAATATTTGGTTCATCCTTTGTGTGAAATAGCACCTGATTCTATTCAGGCAACTCTTCTCCCTATTACCAGTTCTAGGGCTTTAAAAAATTAATTAATTTATTTTAATTGGAGGCTAATTACTTTATAATATTGTAGTGTTTTTTGCCATACATTGACATGAATCAGCCATGGGTGTACATGTGTTCCCCATCCTGGACCCCCTCCCACCTCCCTCCCCATCCCATCCCTCAGGGTCATCCCAGTGCACCAGCCCTGAGTGCCCTGTCTCATGCATCAAACCTGCATTGGTGATCTATTTCACATATGGTAATAAACATGTTTCAATGCTATTCTCTCAAATCATCCCACCCTTGCCCTTTCCCACAAAGTCCAAAAGACTGTTCTTTATATCTGTGTCTCTTTTGCTATTTTGCATATAGGGTCATTGTTACCATCTTTCTAAATTCCTTATATATGTGTTAATATACTGTATTGGTGCTTTTCTTTCTGGCTTACTTCATTCTGTATAGTAGGCTCCAGTTTCATCCACCTCATTAGAACTGATTCAAATACATTATTTTTTAATAGCTGAGTAATATTTCATTGTGTATATGTACCACGGCTTTCTTATCCATTCATCTACTGATGGACATCTAGGTTGCTTCCATGTCCTAGCTATTGTAAACAGGGCTGTGATGAACACTGGGGTACATGTGTCTCTTTCAACTTTGGTTTCCTCGGTGTATACACCCAGCAGTGGGATTGTGGCAGTTCTATTTCCAGTTTTTAAGGAATCTCCACACTGTTCTCCATAGTGGCTGTACTAGTTTCCATTCTCACCAACAGAGTAAGAGGGTTCCCTCTTCTCCACACCCTCTTTAGCATTTATTGTTTGTAGACTTTTTGATAGCAGCCATTCTGACCTGCGTGAGATGGTACCTCATTGTGGTTTTGATTTGCATTTCTCTGATAATGAGTGATGTTGAGCATCTTTTCACATGTTTGTTAGCAATCTGTATGTCTTCTTTGGAGAAATGTCTGTTTAGTTTTTTGGCCCATTTTTCGATTGGGTCGTTTATTTTTCTGGTGTTGAGCTGCATGAGCTGCTTGTATGTTTTTGAGATTCTTTGTCAGTTGCTTCATTTGCTATTATTTTCTCCCATTCTGAAGGCTGTCTTTTCACCCTGCTTATAGTTTCCTTCATGGTGCAGAAGCTTTTAAGTTTAATTAGGTCCCATTTGTTTATTTTTGCTTTGCAGTCCTTGCAAGCACCATTCAAACTGGTGGTTGACCAATTTTCCCAGCATTACTTGTTAAAGAGATTGTCTTTTCTCCATTGTATATTCTTGCCTCCTTTGTCAAAGATAAGGTGTCCATAGGTGCATGGATTTATCTCTGGGCTTTCTATTTTGTTCCATTGATCTATATTTCTGTCTTTGTGCCAGTACCATACTGTCTTGATGAGTATACCTTTGTAGTATAGTCTGAAGTCAGGCAGGTTGCTTCCTGCAGTTCCATTCTTTTTCTCAAGATTGCTTTGGCTATTCGAGGTTTTTTGTATTTCCATACAAATTGTGAAATTATTTGTTCTAGTTCTCTGAAAAATACCATTGGTAGCTTGATAGGGATTGCATTGAATTTATAGATTGCTTTGAGTAGTATATTCATTTTCACTATATTGATTCTTCTGATCCATGAACATGGTATATTTCTCCATCTATTTGTGTCATCTTTGATTTCTCTCATCAGTGTTTTATAGTTTTCTATATATAGGTCTTTTGTTTCTTTAGGTAGATTTATTCCTAAGTATTTTATTCTTTTCATCACAATAGTGAATGGAATTGTTTCCTTAATTTCTGTTTTCTCATTGTTAGTGTATAGGAATGAAAGGAATTTCAGTGTGTTAATTTTATATCCTGCAACCTTACTATATTCATTGATTAGCGCTAGTAATTTTCTGGTGGTGTCTTTAGGGTTTTCTATGTAGAGGATCATGTCATCTGCAAACAGTGAGAATTTTACTTCTGCTTTTCCAATCTGCATTCCTTTTATTTCTTTTTATTCTCTGATTGCTGTGGCTAAAACTTCCAAAACTATGTTGACTAGTAGTGGTGAGAGTGGGTATCCTTGTCTTGTTCCTGACTTTAGGGGAAATGCTTTCAATTTTTCACCACTGAGGATAATGTTTGCTGCGGGTTTATCATATATGGCTTTTATTATGTTGAGGTATGTTCCTTCTATGCCTGCTTTCTGAAGGGTTTTTTTTTTTTTTAAATCATAAATGGATGTTGAATTTTGTCAAAGGCTTTCTCTGCATCTATTGAGATGGTCATATGGTTTTTATCTTTCAATTTGTTAATGTGGTGTATCACATTGACTGATTTGCGAATATTGAAGAATCCTTGCATCCCTAGGATAAAGCCCACTTGGTCATGATGTATGATCTTTTAAATATTTTGTTGGCTCTTGTTTGCTAGAATTTTGTTGTGGATTTTTGCATCTATGTTCATCAGTGATGTTGGCCTATAGTTTTCTTTTTTGGTGGCACCTTTGTCTGGTTTTGGTATTAGGGTGATGGTGGCCTTGTAGAATGAGTTTGGCAGTTTACCTTCCTCTGCAATTTTCTGGAAGAGTTTGAGTAGGATAGGTGTTAACTCTTTTCTAAATTTTTGGTAGAATTCACCTGTGAACCCATCTGGTCATGGGCTTTTGTTTGTTGGAAGACTTTTTTTTATTACAGTTTCGATTTCCATACTTGTGATGGGCATTTTAAGATTTTCTGTTTCTTGCTGGTTCAGTTTTGGAAGCTTATACTTTTCTAAGAATTCGTTCATTTCTTCCAAGTTGTCCATTTTATTGTCATACTGTTACTAATAGTAGGATCTTATGATCCTTTGTATTCTGCTGTAGTCTGTTGTGATTTCTCCATTTTCATTTCTAATTTTGTTGATTTGATTCTTCTTTTTTTTTTTCTTGATGAGTCTGGCTAATGGCTTGTCTATTTTCTTTATCTTCTCAAAGAACCAGCTTTTAGTTTTGTTGATTTTTGCTATAATCTCCTTTGTTTCTTTTTCATTTTTTCTGCCCTAATTTTTATGATTTCTTTCCTTTTACTAATCTTAGGGTTCTTAATTTCTTCTTTGTCTAGTTGCTTTAGCTGTAAAATTAGGTTATTTATTTGATTTTCCTCTTGTTTCTTGAGATAAACTTGTATTGCTATGAACCTTCCTCTTAGCACTGCTTTTACTGAATCCCATAGGTTTTGGGTTGTTGTGTTTCCATTTTCATTCATTTCTATGAATATTTTGCTTTCTTTTTGATTTCTTCTGTGATTTGTTGGTTATTCAGAAGCGTGTTGTTTAGCCTCCATATGTTTGTATTTTTAATAGTTTTTTTCCCCCTGTAGTTGACATCTAATCTTACTGCATTGTGATCAGAAAAGATGCTTGAAATGATTTCAATTCTTTTGATTTACCAAGGCTATATTTATGGCCCAGGATGTGATCTACCCTGGAGAATGCTCCAAGTGCACTTGAGAAAAAGGTGAAATTCATTGTTTTGGGGTAAAATGTCCTATAGATATCAATTAGGTCTAACTGGTCCATCATATCACCTAAAGTTTGTGTTTCCTCACTAATTTTCTGTTTGGTTGATCTGTCCATAGGTATGAATGTGTATTAAAGTCTCCCACTATTATTGTGTTACTGTTAATTTCCCCTTTCATGCTTGTTAGCATTTGCCTTACATATTGAGGTGCTCCTATGTTGGGTGCATATATATTTATTATTGTTATAGCTTCTTCTCCGATTGATCCTTTGATCATTATGTAGTGTCCTTCTTTGTCTTTTTTCATGGCCTTTATTTCAAAGTCTATTTTGTCTGATATGAGTATTGCTACTCCTGCTTTCTTTTGGTCTCCATTTGCATGAAATATCTTTTTCTAGCCCTTCACTTTCAGTCTGTATGCGTCCCTTGGTTTGAAGTGGGTCTCGTGTAGACAGCATATAGAAGGGTCTTTTTTTTTTTTTTTTTTTTAATCCATTCAGCCAATCTTTGTCTTTTGGTTGGGGCATTCAGCCCATTTACATCTAAGGTGATTATTGATAAGTATGCTCCTGTTGCCATTTACTTTGTTGTTTGGGGTTCGAGTTTATACACCTTTTCTGTGTTTCTTGTCTAGAGAAGATTCTTTAGCATCTGTTGAAGAGCTGGTTTGGTGGTGCTGAATTCTCTCAAGTTTTGCTTGTCTGTAAAGCTTCTGATTTCTCCTTCATATCTGAATGAGATCCTTGCTGGGTACAGTAATCTGGGTTATAGGTTTTTCTCTTTCATTACCTTAAGTATGTCTTGCCATTCCCTTCTGGCCTGAAGAGTTTCTATTGAAAGATCAGCTGTTATCCCTATGGGGATCCCCGTGTGTGTTATTTGATGCTTTTCCCTTGCTGCTTTTAATTTGTTGTGTTTGACCTTTGATAATTTGATTAATATATATCTTGGGGTGTTTTGCCTTGGGTTTATCCTGTTTGGGACTCTCTGGGTTTGTTGGACTTGGGTGGTTATTTCCTTCCCCATTTTAGGGAAGTCAACTATTATCTCAAGTATTTTCTCATGCCCTTTCTTTTTGTCTTCTTCTTCTGGGACTCCTATGATTCGAATGTTGGGGCATTTAACATTGTCCTAGATGTCTCTGAGGTTGTCCTCATTTCTTCTAATTCTTTTTCCTCTCTGCCTCATTTATTTCCACAATTCTGTCTTCCACCTCACTTATTCTATACTCTGCCTCAGTTATTCTACTGTTGGTTCCCTCCAGAGTGCTTTTGGTCTCAGTTATTGCATTATTCATTCCTGACTCTTTTTTTTTTTTTAAGTTTCTTCTAGGTCCTTGTTAAACATTTCTTGCATATTCTCAATCCTTGTCTCTAGTCTATCTGTAACTCCATTTTGTTTTCAAGATTTTGGATCATCTTTACTATCATTATTCTGAATTCTTTTCAGGTAGACTATCTCCTCTTTGGTTTGGTTTGGTGGGCATTTATCTTGCTCTTTTACCTTCTGATTATTTCTCTGCTTTTTCATTTTGTTTAGATTGCTGTGTTTGGGGTGGCCTTTCTGTAGGCTGGAAGTTTGTGGCTCCTCTTCCTTGTGAGGGTTGCTCCCTGTGGGTGGGGTTGGACTATGGCTTGTCAAGGTTTCCTGATTAGGGAAGTTTGAGTCTGTTCTGGTAGGTGGAGCTGGATCTCTTCTCTCTGAAGTGCAATGAAGTGTCCAGTAGTGAGTTTTGGGGTGTCTGTGGGTTTGGTGTGACTTTGGGCAGCTCAGTGCTGTGTTTCTACATTGCTGGAGAATTAGCATGGTATGTCTTGCTCTGGAACTTGTTGGCTCTTGGGTGGAGCTTGGTTTCAGTGTAGTTATGGAGGTTTTTGAATGAGTTCTTGTTGATTAATGTTCTGTGGAATCAGGAGTTTACTGGTGTTCTCAAGTTTTGGATTTAAGCCTCCTGCCTCTGGCTTTCAGTCTTATTCTTACAGTAGCCTCAAGACTTCTCCATCCATACAGTACAGATGATAAAACATCTAGGTTAATGGTGAAAAGATTCTCCGCAGTGAGGGACACCCAGAGAGGTTCACATGTAATACAGTTACATGGAGAAGAGAAGAGGGAGGAGGGAGATAGGGGTGACCAGGAGGAGAAGAGGGGGAATCAAAAGGGAAGAGACCAATCCAGCCAGTAATCAGTTCCCTAAATGTTCTCCACAACCTGGAACACCCAGAGAGATTCACAGAGTTAAGCAGAGAAGAGAAGGGGGAGGGAGGAGATAGAGGTGACTTGGGGGAGAAAGGGAGAGTCAAAAGGGGAGAAAGCAATCAAACCAGTGATCACACCCCTAAGTGAAAATGGATACTGAAGATTAGATTCTTAAAGGTACAAAATTGATAACAAATACCAAGAAGCAAAATTAAAAATCTAGAGTAGAGGTTAGACTCTCAAAAATACAATATTAAAAATACAAAACATCAAGCCTGGAGTGAGAGGAGACACAGATGCTCAGGGAGCATTGGTCTCCAGGTCTCAGGGAGCCAGCACCAGAGTCTATCTCCCTTTAGCCCAGTCGATGTCCTGAGAATCATTCTTCTCATCAGGCCACTGCAGATCTTTGAGACTGACTCCTGGGGTCCGTGTTCTCTCTGAGCCCAGCTTTCCAGGGCACATGGCATCCCACTGTCCACTGTTGGCTGCTCATTTCCTTTCTGCCAGGCACTGCTCTGGGCACACAGCCTGGAAGGTGACTGTTTCCAGGTCAGCCAGTCAGCAATTTTTAGAACTGCAGGCTTCGGGATATGGAAACATGTGTGTGTGTGTGTGTGTGTGTGTGTGTGTGTATTTTCATTAAAATTTTATTTTGACTTAAATGGTTGCAAGAAAATGTAAAACCTACTGCACACTTTCAGAAAAAGATGGGTAGTAGGTAGCCAAATTTTACTACGCTGGTTATGAAATGAAACTGACAACAAGAAGAAACATGCCGCAAGTCTTTTTGCCGATTTTAGGTGCTGGGCATTTCCCCAGGAATCCCATGGCAGTGCTGGCTCCCTTAAGCCTTTGTATGCTGATAACACAGACTCCTGAGGGCTGGGCTCTTCTGTGACAAAAACACATCCTACTGACTTTGTGGTTGCCTGGAACCTTTCTCTCCCCGTGGTCACCAGCTGGATGGTGTTACACCAGATCCCGCAGTTAAGTTACACAACGGGCTACGTCCAGACTGAAAGACAGCAATGCCCAGGGTAACTCCATCACACTCACATTTAGCACAAAATGAGAAATTCAGTGTTAAGCCTGAAAGACAGGATGTGGGGGGTGCAAGGCAAAGCAGGTTAACAAAGTTGAGAGAGGAGGGTTTTCCGGGGTTTGTCCCTGGGGAGCTGGCCGTTCCAGGGCTCTCTTCTGGAAGCCTTTCTTCACAGTCACATTTTGGAAATTCACGTTGGATGTCAGCAGACTCAAAGTTTCAAGACATATTGGAGAAATCTGTGCCCGTTGCTTAGTTCAATGTTTTCCCAGCTTAATCACGGAGCATTTTTTTGGTTTGTTTTGAATAGCAGCTATTTTCATCCACTCTTTAGAAAACACCTGCTTAGACAGTATATTGTTTCATGCTTTTAGCTGCAACAGAATTATCCCTTATATAAAGGGAGGGCCACGGTGTGCACCTTTGCCAACGTGTATGTCAGCTCTTAGGCTAGTCCACTAACGGGAGTGATGACAGGTGTCACAAGGCAGCTTGAACTTACAACTGACATGACACTGCTAAGAAGGGTTGCACACTTACAAATGGGGCTACTTATTTTAGGGAGTGCATACCTGCAACACGCCAGGACTTGTGCCAGGTGCCAGACACACAGCAAGGAGTTTGAGGACACTGATGCGTATTAAAGGCACGTGTAAAACGTTGCAGATCACAAAAGAGGAAGGGTATCTCTCCTTGAGAGAACGGAGGCTAGCATGTCCCCCCCACCACCCCCCAGAAAGGGAACAGTTGAATTGGGTCTTAAAGGTTGAATAGAAGGTTACCAGGCTGAGATGCAGGTTGGGTTGGGGACAGATTTCAGGGGCCAAGAACAGAGACATGTGTTGGTTGAGGGGCATTGGAGTAAGATACAGAGCCCACTCCCACATGTGGGTTCATTCTTCCACACCCAGCAGTCCCCCGACAGCAGCTGGGGGTCCTGCAGTTCCAGTCACCTCTGACAGCATCTACTCAGAGATAGCATCTCCCTCCTCGGGCTCAGGGCTCTGCGTCAGCTCCAATCACAGTCCAGGTGTTACCTGTGCTCCTGCCCTAGCAGCTATAATTCAGAAGTTTCAACCACTCTCTCTTTGAGTTTGATTAATTTGCTGGAGTGGCTCAGAGAACTCAGGAAAATATTTTACTTACCAACTAGATGACATTCAGATGGAAGAGCTGCACGGGGCAGGGTTGAGGAAGAGGTGTGGGTGCACCACTCTCCCTGACGTGACTGTTTTCACCAGCCTGGACGCCTTCTGAGCCCTTGCATTTTGGGTTTTTATGGCTGCTTCGTTACTGAGGTGTGGTTGATTAAACCACTGGCCCCTGGCACCCAGAGTCAACCTCCCAGCCCCTCCCCCTCCCTGGAAGTGTAGGGGTGGGACTGAGATTTCCAACCCTCCAATCACAGGGCTGTTTCCCCTGGCAACCAGCCCTATCCTTAGCTGATTTCCCCAAATCACCTCATTAAGGTAACCTCAGGTGTGGTTTGTTCCGGCTATCAAGACACCTTTATAGTTTGCATCACTTAGGAAATCCAAAGGGTCTCAGGATCTCTGAGCCAGAAGTGGGACAAAGACCAAGTATGTGTTCCTTCTTATAAATCCAAGTACAAAGGGCTTCTATCTACAAAGGGCTGATGAACTTGGAAAGGAGGCACTCAGACTCTGCTCTACACTTTCCCTACAGAGAGTCCCCAGGGCAATTTGGCAATCATCTAATTAAAAACTAATTCTCAGATGGGGAGAAGGGTGGAACGAGAACAGAGCTACCACAAAGCTAGTGCCGCCACGTGTTAACTGAGGTGTGGACACAGGTGCTCACCGTGCAAATTCCTTTAGCTGTGCCATATGTTTGTAAATCTTCATAATAAAATGTTTGGTTGAGTGGACTCAGTTCAAATTCATGATTTCCTTCTTCCCTTTGCAATGCTCAGTTTTCTTAAGGTTCTCTTTGATTACTGAAGTTGCCAGCACCAGAGCAATCTCATTTTTCTTGCTTATGAAAACAAAAATGTTAATTTCAAGAAAGCAAGTTAACCCTCGATATGCTAGCTTTGATTTCTTTTAAAAAGCCGATTATAAAATGCTCAGCCAGGCACCCAGATAGCCCAAATGAGTTAGTGAGGTCTGGAGAAGAAGGGAGGGTTCAGAGCTTTTGGGACAAAGGGCAGATGCAAGCAGAGAGGGAGGTGAGCTGCCAGTCCAAAATCAAGATGTCCTGGGGTTGTTCCTTTTTGGAGGCTGTGAGGACCTTGCCCTTCAGCCCAAGAGGCTGAGAGTGAAGAGTCCTCATTCACTCTTCACTTTAAATCAATTTGCTTGAACATTTAAATCAATTTATTTCTTATTAAGAGGCACTTCAGTAAGAAATCATTTCAACTCAAGCCATAGAAGGATGGCCTCTCCCGCAGCTCCTGGTGTAGCTGGTACACATCACTCCAGTCTTGGGATGTATTATCACAGGACGCTGTGACTGTGTCCCTCTCTGTGTCTCTTCTTCAAAGGGCCCCAGTCACTGGATTAGGGCCCATCGCAACCCAACATTACCTCATCTTAACTTGATGTCATCTGCAAAGACTCTGCTTGCCAGTAAGGTCACACTCTGAAGTCCTGGGGCAGGATTTCAACATATCTCATGAGAGGACACGACTCAACCACAGAAGAAAGGGACAGGGAAGAAGGGTTTTGGGAGGGGTGTTTGGTTGGTCCCCAGACGTGCTGTGTAGAGATACTGCATCAGGATGATGGGGGAAGTCAGAAGAACAGAGCAGCCAGCCTGGAGTTGGCCAGTGTGGAACGGGTAAATTACGCATCCCCAGAACTGCCTACCTCTGGACTTTTTACAAGGTCATTAAATATCCTTACTGTTAAGTCCATTTTTACTCATTGCTTGTAACAGAAACTATTCTAATTTTTTTTTAATTGAAATAAAATACTTGACCGTAGGTACTTGAATATAATCCTTGGTTTTGGACCTAAGCATTAAATGCTTTCCTTCTTATCACTAAGAAGGAAAAACAGTCATGCTACTTTCTTTAGGATGGATGATAAATGAGAAACTCATTCTTTTTCCAAAATAGCAAACACGATTTCTTTTTAAGTACATGAAACTATGCCTAAAACCCTCCAAGAGTTCTTTTTAAATGTAATTTTACAAATATGCCTTGTTATTAGTAAAATCTCGTTACTTTCACAAGTTAAATTATACTTCAATGTATTTGTGTATTACAGAATGATCAATTCACAGGGTAATCTGTTGTGGGAGTAGAAAAGTAGGCCCAGATGGAAAGAAAGCATTTTCATGAAAATAGAGATATATGAACTAAATTACTAGTTTTTAATAAATAATCTTCTTATTGAATGACTTATCCTTCTGGTAAAATATTTACCATACTCTTTAAAAGCTTTTTAATCAACTGAAGCACTCAGGAAGCTTTAAATGACTGGCTATCCTTTTGTGGCTTAAGAGTTGAAATGATTTCTTATTGAAGTGCGTCTTAATAAGAAGCAAATTGATTTAAAGTGCTTCAAGTCCTTGTGGAGCGAGGGCTCTTTGTGCTCAGCTCCTTGGGCTGGAGGGCGAGCTCCTCATTTCACGGGCCGGAAAGGTCATGCTCTACCCTGTGCTCTGATGTTCTGGGTAATTAAGACTCAATTCCTTTCAAATTACCTTAGGACTGGCCCCGGCCTGAGTGACTCAGAGTGTGAGTATTTTCCCTGCTACCTCATTTCTCTGTGTAGTGTTTTCTTGAGTTTAAGAAAGAATATAAAAAAATAAATGACTGGAGAACTGATTAAATACATGGACTCCCAGCCCCTGTCCCACATGTACTGGATCAGATTCTACAGAAGAGGAGCCCAGGAATCTGCATGTTAATCCTCCAGGGGCTTCTTGTGTTTAGACTAGTCTGATCCCCCAAAGCCATCAGCTGGCACTCGAGGGCCCTGATTCTCATCCTTGAGGGGGCTCAGAGTCTCCTGGTGGTCACGTTACAACTCAGGCTGATTCGACCTGGTGCTCTGTGATGACCTAGCTAGGTAGGGTTGGGGGTAGTGGTGGGAGAAAGGCTTAAGGAGGAGAGACACGTATACTTATGGCTGATTCACGCTGTTGTCCAGTAGAAACTAACACAGCACTGTAAAGCAATTATCCTCCAATTAAAAATAAATTTAAAAATAAACTGACCAAAGACAATAAAACCACAAACAAACAACAAAAGACCAACCAAAACCAAAAGCTCAGGTTGCCAGGCCCCAATCCCAGGGTCTGCTTTTGTGTCAAAAGAATTCTCACCCAATTTACTGGATCACAGGGCTTCCTTGCTGGCTCAGACGGTCAAGAATCTACCTGCAATGCAGGAGATCCTGGGTTTGATCCCTGGGTCAGGAAGATCCCCTGGAGAAGGGAATGGCAACCCACTCCAGTATTCTTGCCTGGAGAATCCCATGGACAGAAAACTCTGACGGGCTATAGTCCATTGGGTCGCAGAGTCAGACATGACTGAGCGACTAACACTGGATCACTGAGTATAGAAAGAGATTCTTTATGTTCTAAACTTGCCAAACAGCCCCCAGTTAAAGTATTACTCACACATCTCATCCAGATCTGGAATACAGATTAGGATAATATACCCAAGAAATGTCTGGCAGTTCCTGGAGGGGATATGCTCTCAGTGATTCCAGAAACACCGGCTCAGCTGTGCCAGAGGCACTGCTTTTCCTTCTGGGGAGGACGAGTCACAGGTCATCTCAAAGCCTTGTTTGCGCTTGAGAAAATGAGACTGACCCACTGAATCCCACTGTATTTCCTGTGGGCGATGCTGGCAAAACGGATGTTTCATATAATCAAACGTGATGAGGGCTCATGGACCCCAAGGCTGACCTGATAATCAACAACCTTTTGAAATTCTGCTGGCAAGACAGCGTAATTTTTCAGCTAGTTTCAGAGCAGTCCTCTTCTCTAAGATTCTTAATTATAGGTCCAAGGAACATGGGTTCTGACTGAGGGAGTTATCAAGAACTGTCTGCCTATCAAGGGGCAAGTCTG
Source organism: Nanger dama (assembly GCA_917880005.1). NCBI lineage: Eukaryota > Metazoa > Chordata > Mammalia > Artiodactyla > Bovidae > Nanger > Nanger dama. Next base: position 9,622,930 of record CAKJTW010000012.1, on the reverse strand, counting down.
ATTTCTTTCTGGGACACTGTTTTGCAGCCTGGCAATTTGTGTAGCAGGCTAGTTGAGGCTTCCATTCTGCAGAGAATTTGGGCCTGTCCTTTGTCTCAGCAGGATTGTGGAGCAGAATCAGTCGAGAGGTCTATTACCAGGAGAATGCTTCATTAAAAGAAACAACCATATTCTTTAAATTTCCAGAAATGTGATGATTATTTACAGCCTATTAAAATTAACCGGTTTTCTTCTCCATAACAGGTCTGTAGTTTAATATTTAAAATGTCTTACTGGAAACACTGGATTTTGATGGCAGCTTCCCAAGACCCATAAAAGGTTGTTGTTCAGTCACTCAGTCGTGTCTGACTCTGCTACTCCATGGACTGCAGCACAGCAGGCTCCCCTGTCCTTCACTATCTCCCAGAGTTTGCTCAGACTCATGTCCATTGAGTTGATAATGCCATCCAACCATTTCATCTTCTGCTGCCCCCTTCTCCTGCTGCTCTCAATCTTTCCCAGCATAAGGGTCTTTTCCAAAGAGTTGGCTATTTGCATCAGGTGGCTAAAGCACTGGAGCTTCAGCTTCAGCATCAGTCCTTCCAATGAATATTCCCGGTTGATTTCCTTTAGGATTGATTGATCTCCTTATTGTCCAGTTCAGTTCAGTTCAGTCACTCAGTCGTGTCCGACTCTTTGCGACCCCATGAATCGCAGCACGCCAGGCCTCCCTGTCCATCACCATCTCCTGGAGTTCACTCAGACTCACGTCCATCGAGTCCATGATGCCATCCAGCCATCTCATCCTCGGTCGTCCTCTTCTCCTCCTGCCCCCAATCCCTCCCAGCACCAGAGTCTTTTCCAAAGAGTCAACTCTTCGCATGAGGTGGCCAAAGTACTGGAGCTTCAGCTTTAGCATCATTCCTTCCAAAGAAATCCCAGGGCTGATCTCCTTCAGAATGGACTGGTTGGATCTCCTTGCAGTCCAAGGGACTCTCAAGAATCTTCTCCAACACCACAGTTCAAAAGCATCAATTCTTTGGCGTTCAGCCTTCTTCACAGTCCAACTCTCACATCCACACACGACCACTGGAAAAACCATAGCCTTGACTAGAGGGACCTTAGTCAGCAAAGTAATGTCTCTGCTTTTGAATATACTATCTAGGTTGGTCATAACTTTTCTTCCAAGGAGCAAGCATCTTCTAATTTCATGGCTGCAGTCACCATCTGCAGTGATTTTGGAGCCCCCCAAAATAAAGTCTGACACTATTTTCACTGTTTCCCTATCTATTTCCCATGAAGTGATGGGACTGATGCCATGATCTTCGTTTTCTGAATGTTGACTTATTGTTCAAGGGACTCTTAAAATAAGTTTTCTCTAGCACCACAGTTTGAAAGTATCATTTTTCGGTGCTCAGCTTTCTTCATGGTCCAACTCTCACATCTGTACATGACAACTGGAAATATCATAGCTTTGACTATACCAACCTTTGTTGGCAAAGTGGTATCTCTGCTTTTTAACACACTGTCTAGGTTTGTCAAAGCTTTTATTCTAAGGAGGGAAGCGTCTTTTAATTTCATGGTTGCAGTCACTGTCCACAGTGATTTTGGAGCACAAGAAAATAAAGTCTCTCACTGTTTCCATCCCCCCACCCCCCATCTATTTGCCATGAAGTGATGGGATCAGATGCCATGATCTTAGTTTTTTGAATGCTGAGTTTTAAGCCAGCTTTTTCATTCTCTTTAACCTTTATTAAGAGGTTTTTAGTTCCTCTTTGCTTTCTCCATTAGGGTGGTATCATCTGTATATATCTGAGGTTGTTGATATTTCAGCAATCTTGATCCCAGCTTGTGATTCCTCCAGCCTGGCATTTCACCAGATACACTCTGCATAAAGTTAAATAAGCAGTGTGACATTTATACAGCCTTGACATACTCCTTTCCCAATTTTGAACCAGTCCATGGCTCCATGTTGGGTTCTAACTGTTGCTTCTTGATGTGCATAAAGGTTTCTCAGGAGACAGATAAGATGGTCTGGTATTTCCATCTCTTCAAGAATTTTTTACAGTTTGCTGTGATCCACACAGTCAAAGGCTTTAGTGTAGTCAGTGAAGCATAAAAGGTAAGAGGCAGTAAATCATGAGCAGTGGTCTGGGGGTGTGTTTTCTGAGGGTTGAGGAGACAAAGATTGCAGCTGTAAAACTTCTTTATGTCAGTGACCTTTGAGTGCTCTGAAGAGCTGAGGCCTTGGCAGCATGAACTTGGAAGGATTTTCTTCAGTCTTAGAGACAAGAGAAGGGTGTTATCTGTGGGCTTCACCTGGATGGGGCTTTCTGGGTCCTTGCTGGTCTTGTGGGCATGGAATTCACTCTCTGTGGGGCTGCTGAGACCACAAAACCCCTTTTGCAGCTAAATGCTTCCAAACTGCTCAATCCTGAAATTTAAGCTTAACTATTCATGTATGGATGTGAGTTGGACTGTGAAGAAGGCTGAGCATTGAAGAATTGATGCTTTTGAACTGTGGTGTTGGAGAATACTCTTGAGAGTCCCTTGGACTGCAAGGAGAGCCAATCAGTCCATTCTAAAGGAGATTGGTCCTGGGTGTTCTTTGGAAGGAATGATGCTAAAGCTGAAACGCTAGTACTTTGGCCACCTCATGCAAAGAGTTGACTCACTGGAAAGGACTCTGATGCTGGGAGGGATTGGGGGCAGGAGGACAAGGGGATGGCAGAGGATGAGATGGCTGGATGGCATCACCAACTGGATGGATGTGAGTCTGAGTGAACTCCAGGAGTTGGTGATGGACAGGGAGGCCTGGCGTGCTGCATTTCATGAGGTCGCAGAGTTGGACACGACTGAGCGACTGAACTGAACTCATTGGGAAATGATACTGTTTCATCTAGAAGGCAGACATTTGCTAGGAATCATTTGTCAAAATACATCTACAACATAGGAAAGTACAGATACATAGCCAAGGTGATCATCACGAAGCCATGAGCATCCCATGAGTTTGTACATAGTCTGCATCAGCACAGGTGCATCAGGGAGTGATGAATGTTCCATTTCCTAGCAGTGGCCAGAGCCCCTCGGGAATAGGAGTTCTGGAGAGTTGTCCAAGATTCCAGGACCTAACCTCACTTGGTGGAAGCCTGTGTGTGAGGGTTGAGCAGATTGTTTTCTAGCAGAGTTGACATGACTTGTGGAGACAAACGCCTTTATTTCCAGAGTCATCTGGGAGTTCGGTGAGTGTGACCAGTTGCCATCACTCTGGTTTTGTTTTCAGGCAGTGACTCACATACCATACCCACCCTTCCTCATTCACTCTAAGTTTTAAAGAAGCTACAGCTAAATGCAGATACTTAACATCATTAGGAGCCCAAGGTTGTGGGTGATACTGCACAGGAACTTTAATGCTGTTGAACTCATTGTCCGGGGAAGGCAATGGCACCCCACCCCAGTACTCTTGCCTGCAAAATCCAATGGACGGAGGAGCCTGGTGGGCTGCAGTCCATGGGGTCGCTGAGAGTTGGACACAACTGAGTGACTTCACTTTCACGCATTGGAGAAGGAAATGGCAACCCACTCCAGTGTTCTTGCCTGGAGAATCCCAGGGATGGGGGAGCCCAGTGGGCTGCCGTCTATGGGGTCACACAGAGTCGGACACGACTGAAGCGACTTAGCAGCAGCAGCAGAACTCATTGTCATTTTCTTTTAGAGGTTTCAATACTGTAAGCCAAAAGGGCATTAGGGGAGGGTCTCAAGGGATAATGTTAGAGGAACAGAAATGCTGGGGGTGCTAGCAAGGAAATAATTGAGAACCAGTAGCCAGTACTCCCTGTGGTTTGTCAGGGAAAATGTCTGAGAAACTGGTTTGCTTCTATAGCTGTTCTCAAATAACTTCTCCAGGGGGAAGAAAAAGACGCTAGTCTGGGAGCACATTTCTAACAGCCCTGAAGAGTTTAAATTCTGAATAAAAATTCACATCAAGCATGTTTGTTATTTAATTTAGGTCATGTTTAACTGAAATTAGCCTTTCAAAACTGAATTTCAAGATCCACTGAGGTGGCAGGTTTTTCATTCCCAGACAGCCCGGCCGAGACAACTCGGAAGTCTTACCTGGGTGGACAGCTGTCGGTGGTGATTCCTGGGTCCCTGCTTCCAGCTGTGTGGTCACCTGTTGTCCAGCACTGGGTCCCTTCTGTTTAAAATGGGCTGATCACATAAAAACTAACTCAGGGCTGTCATGCGGATGAAGCCAAGTAACGTAAACATGCTTGCATACTTGCAAGCACAGCACCATGCTTCACAGCAGCCACTTTCATAGGCGCTGGCAGCCAACTGGTAACTGTTGCCGCTTAATGTTCAGGGTGAGATCTGACAACATACTGTGGAAATCTCTCTATTCTAATCTAATCAAAACAGAAACTACAGAATAAAAGAAAAGAACACTGTTATCCATATAGGAAACCGTCAGTGCACAGACAGGATTTTAAAAGGTTCACTGTGAGTTGTCTGTTGGACTTTCTGTCCCCATAGCAACGATGCTCACTTTCCTTTGTTGTGGCTGCGAGCCTAGCCTTCCCTTCTGGCAGCACTGTCTCCCCAGCACCTCCCGTCTGTCCCCACTTTCGCTGCTGGTATTGAACCTTTCCAGAGGTTCTAGCTGATCACCTGAAAATGGTATGAAAACTCAGAAAACCAATCATTTGTGACACAAAAGGAAGCATCAACAGTAGGATTTCAGGCACCTTTATTCATGGCAGGTATTTTTGGTCAGGGAGTTTCCTTGAAAACTTCCTGTTACTTAAGGAAGCCAGCTCCTCACGCCCGACTGCCCACTTGCCATCTCCCAGGCTTGGAAGCACCTGCATGTGCTCCCGTCCCATCCCACTGTGCTCTGGGCTTTCAGGGCCAAACCCAGAGCAGGACCCACCAGCCCAGTGAAGGACTTTCTGCAGCCTGGTGCTAACAGTGGGGAATCCATCTTGTCCAGAAGAAATCAAATCCTTTGTGCTCCCCGGATACTTTATAAACAGGACACATTGTTCCTTAATCTTATTATACATTTGCAATACAATTAAGACTGGTGACATAGGAAACTTTAAAAAAATCATACTGTGTTGACTATGGGCTTTCCTTTCCATAACACTACTTCATTCCTCAACTTCTTCCATTTTCTCTATAAAATCACCCTGCTGCGACAGTCATTTGGTTCTCCTTCCCGTCTACATTGCCTCCAGGGTCAAAACTCCTGACACACTCAGCTGAGCAGTATCATCAGTAATAAAGCCACTACTCTGCTTGAATTCAGGTAGGAAACAGTATTAAGCAGCAGTGTTTCTTAAAAACTCAAGCCTACTACAAGCTATTTATCATCTTCTAGCCCAACAGCTGGCATGGGCCTAACACGGTTTGCTTTGCCTTTCTGTTTCTTTTCCCAGCCAGTAGCTCAAAAGATGGGAGTAACTGAGTTGTACAATCCTGCCAGATTTCCTATGGTAACGACTGTGAATGGACAATGTAGGGTCTGACTGAAGAATTCAAATCTCATGCAAAACTCTAACTACTGAAAGCCTCATCACATCAGGCAACTCTGTCGTTTTCCATATTTAAAAATTCTAACACTAAAGTGGCAGTGGTCACTCTAAGTTACTGTGGCCTCTGACCTCAGGGACTCAGGTACAAGATTGTGGTTCAATTCTGAGTTTTGGCAACAGAGTAGTGACAGATATTCCGAATACACAATTTTAAACGTTTTTAACCACTTGAAAAGTATCACCAACACACTATTTGGTGTTCACTCAATGGTTACTCTGAGAATCAAAGACCCTTAAACAATAAATGTCTTACTTCACAAAATCTAATTATAACCAAGAGTTTACTCTATGTCTAATAAAAACTCACGCAGCAACTTCTATCAAACAGCAACTACTACAAGGGAATGACAGGAAAAAAAAAATAACCTCACAAAAATACACTAAAAAGTTGGACAACTGTATGCAGGAACCGCCGAAGTTTTAGTGTTTAATAGCACACCTGACCAAGGGCCAAGATGTGAAGTCACCATGTTCAGGAAACATTGGGGCAGGGTAGGGGAGTCACGCCAGAAACTAACTCTATAGTATGTGGTAAGAAGAATGCACACTTTATAATAGAAAACCTGTCTACACATAGTCGTTAGTTGAAAAAGCCATCTGTCTTCTCTGGGCTTGTAAAAGGTGTTCCAGATTCCAGCGAAGACAAGCAACCTGTTGAAAAAGGAAAAGGCATCAATGTGCTATTCATTCTATAAGGACAAACAGAATACATAGAATTAGTAATAAAAAATCCTTTCAGAATCCTCATTTGAACTAAGTATTTTGTCTGCATAAAATCCTAGCAAAACTACAATAAAAACCTTTATTAACAAGTTAATTGTGACAGTTTCCTGCTCCCACTGCTTTTCTAGCACTATGCCTGTCACTTGAAACTTTTCAATCCTGCCGCTCTTTAGAGGGTGTTCTCATTCACTTGATGGGGTTTGTGACAGCTGGATGGCATGAGGCCTGGAGGAGCTCCTGAGACAGGACGGACATTGCCCAAGACTACAAGGAAGCAAGGTGACAACCACAAAAGACAACTTTGTGATTCACTCACACAGTGCAACAACCCGATCTACTGTAACAGTAAATTTAAGACTTTTTACCTCTCAAACCTTTATTTATTTTCTTGGACTTCAAAGCAACCCATATTCATAGTTATCTATAATTTGGTCCAGCCAGGACATGCTCAGAAAAGAAAAAAAAGAATTTGGTGTCTTTTCCTGTACATTCTGCTTGGTACTCTGCTGCTGCTGAGTCACTTCAGTTGTGTCCGACTCTGTGCGACCCCATGGACGGCAGCCCACCAGGCTCCCCCGTCCCTGGGATTCTCCAGGCAAGAACACTGGAGTGGGTCACCATTGCCTTCTCCAATGTGTGAAAGTGAAAAGTGAAAGTGAAGTCGCTCAGTTGTGTCTAACTCTTAGCGACCCCATGGACTGCAGCCCACCAGGCTCCACCATCCATGGGATTTTCCCGGCAAGAGTACTGGAGTGGGGTGCCATTGCTTGGTACTCTAGTTACCTAAACATTCACAGTAAACTTTTTTACAGGAAATTAAAATGCTAAAGGGCTTCCCCGGAAGCTCAGCAGTAAAGAATCCGCCTCCAATGCAGAAATTCTTGGCTCAGGAAGCTCCCCTGGAAAAGGAAATGGCAGCTCACTCCAGAATTCTTAGCTGGGAAATCCCATGGACAGAGGAGCCTGGTGGGCTACAGTCTGGGGGTTACAAAAGAGTCAGACACAACTCAGCGGGTAACAACAAAATGCTAAAAGTGCAAATAGAGTTCAAGAACGACTTCTGGGTTGTACTGAGGTAAACGCCACACTCTAGAAAAGGCTTGCCATGAAGGAGTCCACTGTGGTGAGGCTAAAGCAGTCACCTATGCATCTAGCTATCTTGCTTTAACTGCTATTTTTGGTTATTAGTCTCTCCCCTGGGAACTTAAATCAACTCTAGGATAAAGGGTTAACATGGCCATAGTTTAGGTCATCTAAATCATACATAATCAGTTTTGTCCTGGCATTTACCTTGTGCAGGGGGTGTTCCTGCAAGAGAATCCCTAGAACTTATGGCATTTACGAAGGTGGCAAAGTGGGTGTTCTCTTAAACAAAACCCAAAAAGCCATTGGAAGATCTGCCAGTGATTCAAATTTTCAGGACAACAAAATAAACATTTTTGTTTTAGCTGTACTGGTATAAACTCAGTGTTATCTAATGTTACTCAGTGGTAATCTAGGTTTCACTGATAAAAACAGGAAAAAATATACTCCTCATAAGGAATTAGTTTGGCATGAACAATTCAGAGCCTGGAGTCCCCAGGGCTAACAAGGGGATGCTTGCTGGTTCATGGTGGGGGACAGACCTAGAGGGAGTCCAGCTACATCAGAGTCGCAGGGATCTGTGCCAGGGCCCGGCCCCTGCCCCCCACTCACCTTCAGCTCTTCTGTGTGGCCGGGATCTTGTTCTCGCCGTCCAGCTCTTCCACCCGGCCTGTGTCATGAGGTCTGCTATGTTCTTCTCCAGGTCATCAATGCGACTGCTCATGTCATCGAGTGGGGAAGTTAAAGACAAGGCGCCAGAGCTTCCACTTCTTACCCCTCCCCCCAGGTCCCTGCACACTAGGGCCTTCAACACAGCGGCTAAATGAAAGTGGTTTCCTCATTTCCTTTGGACATTGTCAGAATCTGGCTTAGAGCACATCCCAGCCCTGCCGTTATTCTTGTGAAAGGACCTGGGAAAGTTCCTTCGCTTTTCTAAGATTCCCGACTCTTTATTTGCTACCTGTTCCTCAGGTGATGGTGAGGATCACGGGAGATCTACACGTGAAATGCTTAGCTCACAGTCAACCACTCTAGACACTATTATTGATAGACTGCAAGTTCCTTGTTGCCAGGGATCTAGCTCAGCTGTATCCCTAGATCTCTGCACAGTACTTCTCAGAAAGTGTGCACCTAAGCTCACTGGAAAAAAAAAAAAATCGGATAAATGACAAGTGGAGTTGACCTGCAAACTACCCACTTATTGCCACTACTATCTGGAAAATGGGATCCAATGACCCATTAGAGGCTGGCTACAAATAAAGGATATTTCTTCCAATGATCTGGTCGGACATGGTCTGAAATTTATCTTGCATCTGTTGCAGGAGTGTCTGCACCTGTGAAACGGCAAAACACAACACCCCACGCTTACCCCGGAGACGCCGTCACGTGACCAGGGAAGAAGCTCTGCTCCACTGGGGAGACCAAGGACCCCGGGTTCAGCCCCAATTCTCCGCAGCTCCGTGGCCGTCAATTTCCCTGTCCGGGTTTTAGTTTCCCCAACTGGCGAATAAAACTTGGGGCAGGGGTGGGGTGGGAGGGGCTGGTGACGCCCCCTCCCTTCTGGTCCCTCTGCGATTCACACCACCTTGGGTGTTCAGGGGTGGAGCGCGCGGGGCGGAGTGTTTGGGGATGGGAGCTGCGGGATCCGGGGGTCACCGAGACTGAATGGGGCGGGGGACTCGGGCGCGTCAGCAGGTGAGAGGCCTACAGACAGCGGCCGGGGGCAGGCAAGGTAGGGGGGCCGCGCCAGCAAAGCCTTCAGAAACGGGGCCTCCTGAGACCCGCCCCGCGCGGCCGCGGAGAGGCGCCTCGGTCCGTGGGCCTTGCCGGAGTCGCCCGGGGTTGCAGCGGCCTCGGGCGCGTCTCGCACAGCCGCCCCTTACCACTGAGGTGAGATCCTGCACGGTCTTGGGGTCAGTCTCGGCCATCTCCCCGGTGCCCAGCTTGGCGGTGCTGCCTCAGATCTTCACCTATACTTCCGTTTGTTCGCGCAGACGCCCCCCACGGCTACTTCTCGCGACGACCGAGGCCAGTTTCACGGGACCACTGGGCATTCTGGGAGCCGTAGTTCGCGTCACGCGCCGGAAGGGCCTGTCTCTGTGCGCTTCCGTTCCGAGGCGAGGCCCCGCCCAGCACGTCCCCGTTCCATAAGCCACGCCCACCCCGCCGCGCCCCGCTCCTGGCCCCGCCCCGGGAGGAAAAAGGTGAAACAAACGTGCTGTGAGGCTTGGATCTGGGGTTTTGTTTGGTGTCTGTTTCTGGCAGGAGACTTTGAGACCTTTCTATCGCGACTGAAAATTTTAAAACAGCCAGCAAATTTGACACTTTTTCAGTGGAGGCTTTTTTTCTTTTGCACTTAGGCAGAAAGACGACGTACTTTCTCTGTGTGGAGGCCAACATCTTTTAAACAGCTGTTTTATGCAAAAGCTCCACTAATTTATCATCATGGCTGATACACTTACTTTGCGGGGTTGGACACACCAAACTTAACCGAATATTGTTCTCTTAACTACTGTATTGTGAGACAGTTAACCTTTAAAACTTTGGTTTTGAACAACGTTCATTTCTGTTTAAGTGTCTTATGTCCTCTTTGCATTAAAAAAAAACTATTTCTTAGTTAACTGAGTGACTGAAGTAGTTCTCCTTTCCCCTTTCGAGATGGTTTGGGTTTATTCTCCTGCTTGCGCTTTGCTTCAGGCCGCGCCTTGTTTCTGGATCCTGAGTTCCCCGACTTCCACTAAGCAGGACTGATGCTTATGTGGCTACAGCTGCACTGAGGTGTCGTGTTGGCTGAGCAGGGGCGTGCCCACCGCAGGGCGGGCCTTCGAGACCTTGTCGTTGGTTCTTTCCTTCCTGAGTTGGCACCCGCACCAGCTGTTAGGACCTAAGCCTGCTCTGCGCTGTGTGCACGGGGGTCTCCAGGTCACCGAGTGCAGCTGAGCAAGTCCCTTCTGCCGATCCCCGCAGCAGCTTCAGGCTGTAGTGCCCCGGCCTTCTGGTGGCCCGGGCTGCACTGGCTCCAGACTTTCCTGGACGTTCCAAACCTTTCCAGTCTCTCTAGACCCCGGGCGTCATCCCCTGGTTCTCAGAGGATGACTAACTATTCTACTTTGCAGGGAAAACAGAGACTATTGTCAGAACCTCCCTCCTGACCTATACACGTCCCTCCATCAGCACCTGTATCACTTCAGCCCTTCCCCCTCTGAGGAGGAAGTGACCTTGATGAGTTTGGGGGTAATGGCAACCCACTCCAGTGTTCTTGCCTGGAGAATCCCAGGGACGGCGGAGCCTGGTGGGCTGCCGTCTATGGGGTCTCACAGAGGCAGACACGACTGACGCGACTTAGCAGCAGCAGCAGCATGTACCTATGAAGTCAGGGAAGCCTGGCTTGCTGCAGTCCATGAGGTCACAAAGAGTCGGACATGACTGAGCGACTGAACTGAACTGATGAAGTCATTGTCCCCATCAGAACCTGATATGCTAACATATACTATTAATAAATATTAAATATATGTAATATAGGTAATACATTTTATATAATATAATAAAATACTTTATATTGTTATAAAGTAGTAATATTTTTTAAATGTGTGCTAAAAGAACACTAAATGTAATGAATACCCTGTGGTAAATTTCAAGTGTAGAGGATTGTGGCTATGAGCACTGTTCTCTAGTGGATCTCCACAGCTTGTTTATCTTGTTTAAATGAAACTTTGTACCTTTTGACCAACATCTCTCCCTTTCCGCCTTCCTCCAGCCCCTGGCAACCACCATTCTGCTCTCTGCTTCTATGAATTGAACTGTTTTACATCCCACATACAAGTGAGGTCAAATATTATTTGCCTTTCCACGTCTGGCTTATTTTGCTTCCTAAGATGTTCTCCAGGTCCATCCATGGTGGCACAAATGGCAGGGCTTCCTTCTTTTTAAAGGCTGTGTGATATTCCATTGTGCAGATACACCACGTTTTCTTTTCTCACTCATCCTCAGCGGATAGGCTGTCTGCACCCCTTTGTTGCCGTTCAGTCTCTAAATCTTGTCTGACTCTTTATGACCCCATGGGCCGCAGCAAGCCAAGCTTCCAGGTCCATCAGCAACTCCTGGGTTTGCTGAAAGTCATGTCCATCAAGTGATGCCATCCAACCATCTCATCTTCTGCCACCCCCTTCTCCTCCTGCCCTCAATCTTTCCCAGCAGCAGGGTTTTTTGGGGTTCCACCCCTTGGCTGTTATAAATAACGCTGCTGCGAACCTGCGAGTGCAGACATCTCTTCTAGATCCTGACTTTAATTCCTTTGAATAAATATTTAGTAGTGGGACCTTTGTATCGTGTGGTAGTTCTCTTTTTAATTGTTTTGAGGAGCCTCCATGCTGTTTGTGAGCAGGGCTCATGGTGGAGCCTGTGACCAGGCACTAGGATCTGTGGCCAGCTGCTGAGACTCCTCAGTGTTGTGAGCCCCGGGCACGTCCTCTCAGCTTCTTGCCGGCTCAGACCATATTCAGTTGTGCAGATTGCCTCTCTGTTCTTTGGGGGACAGACAGAGTGGACTTTTGGGCAATGTTCTGCAAAGGTGCGGGGAGCAGAGACTCAGTTTGCTTTCCCAGAGCAGAAGCTGTGGACCAAGGAGTCTTGGCTCTGAGCTGGGCTGCCTTGGAGGATGGGTGATGCAGTAAAGTGAAACTGTTCTTCTTGCCCTTTTCAGATTCCTCTGAGAAAAACATCTTTTTCAGTTTTCTTTTTGCTCCACTGAGGTGCTAGAACATCTCAAGTATACTCCTGGGCTTCCATAAATGTGTCCTCATCCATGAGTGGTCATTAAATTGATGGGGGAGGGCAGCGTGTGGACAGAAGCCTCTCGTTTTGCCATTTTGCTCTGTATTTTTTCGATCATCACTTGACTATATCCCGAGTGATGCTGGCTTTTCATTCATAGTAGGCATGATTTTCATTTAAAATATATTGACTTAAGTAAAAATCACAAATTTAAAGGTATACAGTTTCACGCTATGGCTGTAACTGACAACATGAAAGGCATTTTGGTGTGGTCCGGTTAGGCGAGGTGGGAGATGGATGTCTTAAACCATGAGGATGCTCCCGTAGGATGAGAGTTTAGAAAATTCTGCCCAAACAGAAGGCAGGGCAGCAGAGATAAAGAGGTAGTGCTTGCTTTAAGTAGTTTGTCATTACACACTTTGGGAAATGCTGCTAAATCAGAGGAACACATCTCTTCTCCTTGGGGCTAAATCACAGCCAGGACAGTTGGGAATTTCTACAGGTGCTGGATACCCATTTTGTATAGAACAAGCCTTCAGTAATCCTGAGCAGAGAAGATGCCGCCTTGCTGGTGCAAGGAAGGGCAGGGCAGGGATTCAGGGTGGATCAGAGGAGGAGCACAAAAGGTAGGGCTTTGTTTTGGAGAGAAACAAAAGTTTAATTTAGTTCTGACAAATTTAATTTTGAAACGCCCTTACCCCAGGACAGTCTTCTTGGCATGAATTCCCACGTGACACCAAGTTTAGCTAGTGTCCTGGAATGCACCCTGGAGAGGGCCCCTGGTGACTTTTCTGTTCACAAAAGAACAGAAAACTGCTTTCTTGGGAAGAATGGTGTCACTGGTGGCATCCCGATCCACCTCCAATTGTTTTGCTTTTGGTTTGATGTGTTGGTTGGTGTTTCTTATGTTCGTTATGGCAGTTTTCCAAATTAGTGTCACCGTGATTGCCTGACAAGGAATCAATTTCCTGTTTACCAAAACTAGCAGTTTCCTGCAGACAGACTGCCTAGGGAGGAAGGACATGTTTCTTAGCGACTCTTGACTTACAAGTTGGTTCTGGTGTGCTTCACTGATCTCGTCCTTATTCAGTGGCTTTGGTATCATCAATTTCATGCATTGTGTGCAATGATACAAACTTGGTTCCGTTGATTCCTGGTGACATACGGGTGGTACTGGCTTAGGATAAGTAGGAAAAGATCAGTGTTGGAGTCACACATACACTTACTAGGAGTTTGAACAAACTCCAGCAGATAGTGAAGGACAGGGAAGCCTGGGGTAATACAGTCCATCGGGTCACAAAGAGTCGGACACAGCCGAGCAGCTGAACAACAAAGAAGTGAGACCTGCTTAAGACAGCTTTATGTCAATGGAGTTTTCTCATCTGTACAGTGGGGATAATCTCTATTTCACTGTTCCTTGAATTATATAAATTATCTATGTAATATATAGTTATATATTACATATAAAATGTATAACAAATACGCAAATACACACTCAAATAATGTAAAATATCTCACCATAGGAGGCAGTATTAGCATCCTCCCCTTCCCCTTTTTGTTTAAAATCTGAATTAAGTCATCTTCTTGACATCTTCCTGTACCTGGTTATCTCTCTATTTCACTCTGTATCTTTCTACCTCTCTCAATCTACCTACGTACCTACCTACCAATCATCTATATGTTTTTTTTTTCCCAAGTCTGAAGGATTTGACTGTTATAAAAGAAGATAGGAAAAGAGTTAATTATTAGGCAGGCAGGCAGCACTTGGTTTTACTTTGGTGATTAAATATTATAGGCCAACCAGAGCACCATTTGAAAAAATATACCTTTGCTTTGTCACTGTGTTTAAACTGTACTAAAGCCAGTCTAAGCCCAAGCACACACATTAAAAATCTCAGATCACCTTTATTTGATTGTTTCACAAACAAGTTAAAATTTCATGGCGACTACACAGTAAATCAAACGTTAATTTATAGCTCAGAGACTATAGGCAAGTCAGCAACTAGGGCCCAAAGGTACAGTATCTTCAGTAGGATGAAAAAAGTTGTAAATAATAAACTTTTATCTCTTTTAAATGTCTATGAAAAAAATCATTTAAAATTTCTGAAAAATTTTATCTTGGGAGAAATAAATAATATTTAACACCAGAACAGGATTGACATGAGTGCATGACAATGCAAAATTTTTCATATAGCCTTCATTTTAAACCCTTTAATAATCTGAATGCATGTATATTATAAAGAATGACTAATTTTATAAAGGAAAAGCTTTAAAAAGTAGCAGAAAATGGAGAATTCAGCATAGATTTATAGGGCTTCTATGAACCATTTTCTCAAAGACTTCAGAGCATTGTAGTGAAAATTACTGTGGTTTTACTACACCCATTGCTTCTCACTGCATCCCTACCGCCCAGCAAGCACTTGGGACTGGCTCAGAGGGTAAAGAATCTGCCTGCCAATGCAGGAGACCTGGATTCAGTCTCTGCTTTGGGAAGATCCTGTGGAGAGGGGAATGGCAACCACTCCAGTATTCTTGCCTGGAGAATTCCATGGACAGAGGAGACTGTTGTGTCAGACAGAGTCAGACACAACTGAGCGACTTGGGACCAAACAAAATTTCAAAAGCTTACCAAGTTCAGCAACCCTCCAATGATTACTGTTCTGATAGTGATGCAGCGTGCATGGTAGGAAGAAGCTTTTCTGCCTCTCCAACTGGATGCCTATCTAAATGATTTATTTAAATCATAGATTATTCTTAATTTATAGAATTAAAGTTCCTATCCGAAGTCCTTATTCACACATTTAGTCCCCCATTTTTTCCTGTCTCTGCAGATTTTGTATATGCTTTTACATTGCTGTTGTTTAGCAATGTAAAACATTCGTGTCCTACTCTTTTGCGACCTCATGGACTGTAGCCCGCCAGGCTCCCCTGTTCATGGGATTTCCCAGGCAAGAATACTGGAATGGGTTGCCATTCCCTTCTGCAGGGAATCTTCCTGATCTAGGGGTGGAATCTGCGTCTCTTGCATTGGCAGGCGGATTCTTAACTATTGAGCCAAACACAGTCAGAAGTAGAGAAATTTTTCAGCAGTGGGCTAATCCAGTAGCAGTAGGAAATAAAATAAGGGTAATGCACTTTACATAGCAGAGGAATTATTGATTGCGGTAGACGAACAATTATGAAAGCCCATTATCATAGGATTACAAGAAGTCCCAAATCTTCCGAGTCTCAACAGCCAGATAAGAAGATGGGTTGCATCATCTTTATGAAAAGTGCAACTACACCACCATCATCACCTTCATCATCACTGTAACCATCACCACCATCATTATTATTGTTTCTGTTATTTAGTAGTTAAATAGAAAAGGTAGTTTCTTCTTTCTCAATGCTTACCTTTCTCTTGTGACTTTTCTCTCCCTGGTGTGATTTACCAAATGATTCCTGCTTAAGTCAACTACATGTGGCTAGATTTAGCGCACTCTACTTAGAAAATCAGAAAATGCTTGGAGACCCTTTAGAATTTGCTTATAGCCAAGTACAGTGCAAGCTCTTAAAGACCCCACGCAACACCCCCCACTCAGCTCTCCACCCCGCTCAGTCACTTTGGCAGTGGCCAGGTACTTGGGGGACAGGAGTTAACTTTCGGATCACCAAGATCTCTGATTTCACACCTACCATGAAATGTAGCTGGGTTCATTTTGTTATGATGTTCAGTTTGGCAGGTGCTGGTGGAGAGCCAGGGCAGGTGCCTCTCCCTGAACGATGTCCATTGGGAGAGAACTGGCAGCATCAAGGGTAACTTGTATCGAAATTAGAAATGTTCCCATGTTCTTCTTAGAACAAACCATCTGAAACAATTAATCATGTGTAAAATGGGGAGAAAATGTAATTTTTAATTAACTATGGTGGTTAATATACTAATTAAAAAATGGAGAAGGTGTGACTTCATTCAGTGAAAATAAAATCCTCACAGTCTTGTGCTTGGTAATGGAAAAGAAATTTCTGGCTCTCACTCACTGACTTTTTTTTTTTCCAGCAACTTAGATGGAAATAAAACAAATTGGTAATTATGAAATAACATTTTGATTCTGCAGTGCAACTGTATTCTAGCAATTTAAATACACCCTATGATTCAGGAAATGGTACCGTTTTGGCTCCTAAGAATTGATCTGTTTTGTTGTTGTTTTTGAAGGGATTTAAAAGAGCAAACACGACAGAAATATCTCTGTCTTGATGAGGATCCTGGGGACAGGGAATATATTTAAATACGGGAAAATTAAGGCATATCCTGCTTGTTCACGAAGTGTGCCCTTTACTCTGATTTCTCAGTGTTCTAAGCTAAGTTGAGCTACCAGTGTGATTTGTAAAGTGCTGGAGAGTCTGTGGGCGTGAGAGGCAATGGCAAGTCTCACACTTGAGTGGACGGTCACTGATGTCTGTCTTCCTCCCCAGGGAGGGCTCAGGATGAGGCGAGCTTCCTGACGCCTAGTTAGCGAGCCTGTGAGCCAGGCTGCTGACTGCCTGGCCTCTGAGGATGCTGCTGGCTGTGCTCCGCGGTGAGCCCTCCCCTCTGCCTTGCAGGAAGAGGGGAGCGAGGTCCACCAGGGAGACACGAGGCTGCGCCCTGTGAATCCAGGAAGAGGAAACCTGGTAAAGTGGGACTGCAGGCTTGCAGCCCCCTGCCCCTGAGGCTTCTCCGTACCCTCAGCGGGGCTGCTGGCTTTCCCACTCACCCATTTGATGTCAGGGGACCCAAACGGCCAGCCAGAAGTGTGAACTCGCACTGGGCAAGACCCAGCGTCTGTGACGTTAGACAGCAACATAGAAATCAGAGAAGAGCTACCGTCCAGCGTTTTAACCACCAACACCCATTTATTTTAATGAAAAAAAAATCTCTGCATTCTATATGCTTCAAAAAGATTTACTATAGAAACGAATACAATATATGGAACTCTATCTGCATAATTTCACTACAATAAAGACAACATATGACTTCTAGTTCCTATGAAGGCAAACTGAAAAGCACAGGTGCAAACAGATTGCATAAGAAAGCGTGTACGCACCCGTGTGTGCGCGCGAGTGTGGTTAAAACCTTTAGTAAGCAACTCCATTAAAATATGCTAAGACACTTACCTGACCCTAGCTCATGTTGAGCGCTAAGAAAAAGCCACAGGCTGTCACTAGTTTATCTGCTAGAAGAATTTGGTGTGAGCTTTGATGGTTCCGTTACAGCGTATGGACAAGAAGATAACCTTGGTACAAGCACTAACCTCCGTCTTATGCTCGCATGCTCACAGAATAAAAATCAGTTACTTCTCATACATAATGAACATCTTTTATTTTCAGGTTTGCAAACGACGGCCGTCGATTCACACAAAAGGGTACTTTTAAAACTACCTGTATTTACTCTATTGTATGCATGTATATAGGAAACGAACAATGTGTATGCGCGTAAATGTATGTCTGTACATGTGGGCCGATATATGTATACACATGGTACCTGATAGCCTCTTCGGACGCATGTGTGACCTCCATGATGACACTGGCTGTTGTACGTATGCCAAGGAGGGCAAGGTTCTCTATCCTGGGCCAGGTCCCCAGAAAACCCACTGGGACTGTGGTTTCCGGACACTTACAAATGCAGATAGATGCCCGTGCATTTGATGGTGAAACGTCCAGCTCTGCTCCTCACCACTGTCATTCAGGATCATCCTCACATAGGATGGCAGTGAAAACTGTCCCCCTCTGCGGACCTGCCTGGAAGGTGGGTCGAGGAGAAGCGCCAGCTCTGTGCTCTGCCCTAGTGCTGAACTGGACGCCTAGGCCCTGGAGGGGTCAGCTGCTTTAGCTTCTACCCCTTCTGTGCTTAACCTCTTGGGGAAGGGTGACAATATATGAGGACCAAGCTTCTGTAGGCTGACTCTATAAATACTGGGTATATACACATACAGATACGCATACATATACAAATACTAACCCACAGACCAAACCGGATGTGTGGAGTGCTGACTAGCAACATGGCAAACACATCAGGAAAAGTATTCATTGTTCCTCCTCCCAGAAGGTCAAGTTCTATGCCATGATGTTTAAAACACTCAAGGGAAAATTCAGAGGATTCCATTAATTAAAGGGGAAAAGGAAGATGCTGTCAAAATGGTGAAGTACAGATTAAGTGAAAATTGCAAAGAAAACGAAAATCTGAAACAATTGAGGCCTGGTTGTGAAGTTCGAGAGCTGTAAACGGCAATCTTCAGATTTGGATTTTTTTTTTCTTTTTCCTGTTGCTATGGAAACTTGAGAATCAAGCTTCAGATGTCAGGAGTTCTCACAGACCTGAATGGAAAAGATTCAGAGTCAAGTCAAGGAATATAACAACTCGATTCAAAAACATTTTAGCTAAATACTAGATACATGACTGGCAAGCTATAATAAATGCATTTATAAATGTTGTACTACTTTGGGGAAGTTTTTCTTCTTCTTAAGCATAACATTTGAAGAGGGAAGGAATAGTTCTGCTGGTTTATGACTCAAAAAGCTGGACTTCTCTGAAAATGTAAATACCACATGTCTCACACCTTAGATCAACCGTGGCCCCTCCTGCTGCCTCACTGAGCCCTGTCTTCTGCAGTTGGCCCAGGGCTGGGCTATTTTATAAACAAGCCCACTTGGCAGCTTAGAAATGGACCATCATCCCAGATACATATATATATATTTATTTTGGTCACTGAGAAAAGCAAGGTAGTAACTGGTGGTTCTGCAGAGATGGTGTATGAGTTCCTGAGGGCTGCTGTCACAAATGACCACAAATTCAGTGGCTCACAAACCACACACTCTCACTCTCCCACACTCTGGAGGTCAGAATTCTTAGGGGGCTACAGTCCAGGTGCTGGCAGAGAGTTCCTTTTGGAGCCCCCTCCTCCCTTTCAAGCTTCCCGAGGCTGACTGTTTGGACACGGCCCCTCTCTGCCTCTCTGTGACCTGCATCAGGGTTTGCACTGCTTGCTCTCTAGGCTTTAGGCCAGCGGAGGGACTTCCACTCTGCCTGATGATAGGGTGAATGGAAGCAGCTTGGCTCTCTGCTACCTTTGCTTAATTATTATTATATCTTGGATTTGTACAGGGAGAAGGTACCACTAAAAACTCGTGTTACAAAGAAACAAAAATGTATAAAAAGATCAACCCACAATGCAAGTATAGTCTATTCTGGAATGAATTGATTGTTGGAATATAATGGGTTGTTCTGTAAAGCTTAGGGCTTTTCATTCTAAATCTGTTAAGGGGGTGGGTCAGCATGTAAACGTCACCAACCAGTGCTGCACCCCATTGATTTCAGAGTTTAAAGTAGTCATGTATCTGTTTGGAAAATTTAGAGCAGCTGCTCTAAATTCTAGATAAAAGAATCTTTGTAATGTGACTCGAGTGTAAATAAAATGATATTGAGAAGGTTAAGGGAGAAAGCTGTTTTTACAGAAAGGACCATGGAAATGAACATGCTGATTCAGATGCAAGTTTTATTGTTATTTTCTATACCTAGGGATTTTTATACTGCTTGACAAGTGAATTCCTTTGGCGTTAGGGCTCTTCTGAACTCATTTAATTTCCTTTTTTTCAGGTGAATTTTTCATTGCCCTTGCTACACCACTGCCTTAAACTCTTTGGTGACCTGGGCTGCAGTAAACTATATCCTTCATATTCACTTGCATTTGAAGACTGGAAAAGAACATATTAAATGGTATCACTAATTTCATTTAAAAATATTTTCCTGTGTGAGACCAATAACTTAATCATTTTGGTCATTGAGAAAAATAGGAAAAAATTTTTGATTTAATAAGACCCACTCCATTTGAAAACCCTCAAGCTCTGTTTAAGTCAAGTCAGACCACAGCATATCTCCTGTGACTGTTGAGTTGATAGCATGAAACTGTTCACAGTGATGTAATGTTCGTAGCTGTGCATGTGTGTGGCACATAGAAAGCCCTGAGACGTTAGAGGTTGACTGTCATTGTCCATAAACTTGGAGGGACCAGCTCTGTCTGCAGGCCGAGGATGGCCTACTCTACTCCGGCTTGGTGCTCCTCCAAGCTCTGCCTCTGCCCATAATATATTTCTCAATGAAGAGGAGCAAAATACTGATACACTCAGTGACATGGACTGTGCAATTCTGTTTATGGAAAATTCTAGAGAAGGCAATAATCTAATTAGAGAAGGCAGATCAATTAGAGTCTGGACTCTGGGGAGGGGATCAACAAGAACGGGGTACAAGGCATGGCATCTTGATTGTGGAGTGGCTACACTTTACCGAAATTCATCAAACAGCACCCTTAAAATAGGTGAATTTTATGGAATGCAAATAATACCTTAATAAAAAGCATTAGAATGAAAAGTGTTTCCAGTGACCATTTTTTTGCTCATTTGGTCACCTCTTTAAACTTCTTCCTTGTGATCATCAAGGTTACAATTCAATGCCCCCTCCTTTCCAACAGAGAGACATTTAATTTTGGTACTTATTCAAATGGTTCACCTGATCTGTTCTTTTATATTCTTTCTCTTGTGAATTAATTTTAAAACAGTGTTTGAAAAGGTTTCAGCACAATATTCCTTGAACTTGCCTTGTCACAGCACAAAAACCCTCACGGATGTGCCAGCTTGCTTTCTTTGGCGGGTCCTAGGGGGAGAATTATGCATCCCCTTGATGTCATCAACATGTGATTTAAACAACAAACTGGCAGTAAAAATAATTTCATTTACATTTTTTATTGCTTTCAATGTCATTAGTTTTATTTCTTTTACTTTGGGATGTCAAAGAAGGAATTGCCTCTCTCTCGGTTCAACTCTCAAATGCAACAAAGCCACCTATGGTATCATAATAAACTTAAAGTTTTTATTATCTTTTTCCACAAGGGAGGCAATCTAATAATGAACACTGGCCTCCATGCTTACCCACCTTGGGACCTTTCTGAGCATCAGTGTCTCGTCTACAGAGTGAAATAAAACCACCAGGGCAATGAAGGAAATAAAGAGAAAAGCCATAGAACAGGGGTGTTTGGTTCATGAGAGTCTACCTGAATCAGAATACTATTTGGGAGGAGGAGCAAAACCCGTTTTCTCTTCCCACGTTGGATGACATGAGCCCTGCAGTTTATGAACAAAGGCTTTAAAGACCCAACTGACATGCTTTTCCTGCTAAGAGCCAAGGAGTAAACGTTTTCGACTTTTGGGGCCATAGCGTCTCGGGGGGCAACCACTCAGCTTTTTTGTGGTAGTAGCAGAAAGCAGTCACAGGTTAAGTCTGTAAATGGACGGACCTTCTGTGTTCTGTGCGTCTGTGCTCACTCGCTCAGTTGTGTCTGACTCTTTGCGATCCCGTGAACTATAGCCCACCAGGCTCCTCTGTCCATGGAACGTCTGATTTTTCTGGCAAGAATGCTAGAGTGGGTTGCCATTTCCTCCTTCAGAGGATCTTCCCAACCCAGGGATCAAACCCACATCCCTTGCGTCTCCTGCACTGGTGGGCAGATTCTTTACCGCTGATCCACCAGGGAGCATTGGTATTCTAATCAAATCTTAAAATCAGGAAGTGAGCCTTTCTTGGCTATAGTTTGCCACTCCCTGCTTTAAAGAAACATCGAACAGATTCTATCAAATCTCCACATTCATTCAAGGACCTTGGCTGGTGGGGAAGTTCTCTTGTCCTTACACTTTATAATCTACTGACAGTTACAGTGTTGTTAGGATGCATGCCCCCACTTTGCTTAATACTTTGGACCCATTTCTGTGTGCCCTCTTGCCTTTGTCATGGGTCAGCCACTCTGACCTTGCTCTTAGGAGAGTCTGAGCCATAGGACATTCAAGGCGTCTTATTCCTGCCAGTTTCTCACATGCTTACATTATTAGTTTCATTCTTTCTCTGTTAGGAAGAACATCTTGGGCTAGGTTGGCAGGCATCTCTAACGTTCAAACGAACATTATTTAATAATCTTATGCCTTTGATATAGGGACAAGGGTGAGGTTTGTGTTGAGGTCAGACAGTTCGGTGTTGACAACTGTTCTTAACTATTTGTCTTACCCGGGACTGAAATGACATGTCTTTGGTGCAAAACACGGGAGGGCATTTCCAGCTGCACAGGGAGATTCAGGGTTTCTTTCTGAGGATAATTATGGCCTGTCCTCAGGTGCCCTGACCTGCAGTGGGATAACCATGCGGCTCTCCATTTAGGTGAGAACAGAAAGTACATCTGACATTTCAAACACAGAATGCATGCACCTGTCTTTTCTCAATGGTACTATTTTGAGTATAAAATGAACACGAGTTCTTTGGCAGTCACCAGACAATTCTGTCTTGGATTAACTGTGAGCCAAGAGCTCAGACGGGGAGAGATGAGAAGTGAGGCATCCTGGGGAGCCTGCTCATTATTGACGCCTGTAGGTCAGGGTGCCCCAAAGTAGGAGGAACAAGAAGATCCTTTGTTGGAGGAAGCAAATGCTACCATGCCTATTATATTTCTTTTAATCTCAACAGATTGCATCTTACTAGTATTTAACATAATGATTTGGAGTAGCAGGCATATGTATTATTGTAAAAATACTGTGTAAACGTACAACGACACTGGGTATGTGCGCTGGAGGCTACGGTCACCTGGGATGTTGGTTCCCTGGGTTGGATGGGCTGGGGATCTATCTGTACCTCAACAATTGGAGCAGGAAGCCTCCATGAAAACACTCACGGGCCGCCTCGAGGGGCTGGTAAGTGAGCAGAGTCTTGACGAGCCTTGGTTCCTGGAGAGGCAGGCTTTGGTGTTGTGTAATTGTGTTTACGGGCTTCCGAGGCGGCTCAGTGGTAAAGAACCTGCCTGCCAATGTGGGAGATGTGAATTCGATCTCCGGATTGGGAAGATTCCCCTGGAGAAGGAAATGGCAACCCCTCCAGTATTCTTTCTTGCCTGGGAAACTCCATGGACAGAGGAACCTGCCAGGCTATAGTCCATGGGGTTGCAAAAGAGCTGGACATGACTTAGCAACTAAACAACCACACCAGCTGTGGGTGATGTGTGAGTGGCTACTCAATCATCTGTTCCATCTGTGTACACACACACATGCACACACAGCGTTTCTATTTCTGTACAATCACCCAGGAAGTACTGCCCTCTGGTCTATCCCGACTCTGCTATATGTGAATTCTGCCCCGTGTCTGTCTAGTGCTCACTTGAGAAGCTGGTGGAAAACAGAGTCCAGAGGTTTACTGCAGTAGAGCTGGTCAGAGTAGGACACTAAACAATCCCCATGTGTCTGCTGATAGGGGAGTACCCTGCGCCATAGGCCTAGGATGGGAAGGGATGCTCTCTAGCTGTTGGAGTGAATGAACCAGAGCAGTGTGCTTGCCTGGCTCTCGAGCTAAGAATGGTTTTCATACTATTAAAGGGTGCTAAAACACGGAAGACAGAACCAAAACAGCTATAAAAAGGAACATGAAACAGAGCCCTGATGAGACCCCAGAGCCCAAAATATTTGCCACCTGGCCCTTGATGGGAAAAGCTTGCCAACCCCTGAACTACAGCAACATAGATGGGGCTTGGAAATGTAATGAAAAGAGGGAGAACAGAGGGTTCCAGCACATCAGGCTCAACACAGTGTGAATTAGACCAAGTCTGACAAACTGCACAAAGTAGAACTATATGGGAGGTGTGTGTGGTGTGTAGTAACAGTATAAAACAATGTCCACACACGCTAGGTCATGACAGCTATTGTCTCTGGGGAGAGAGAGAACAGGAAATGAAACTGGGGAGAGGGACAGGGGATTTCAGCTTCATCTGCAATATTCATGTTTTATACAAAAGGCAGGAAAGAAGGAAAGGAGGGAGGAAGAAAGAACAAGAGAGAGAGAGAATATATATTCCCTCCCTCTCTCTCTTTCTCTGTTTCCCCCTTCTTCTTTCCTTTCTCTCCCCAGTCCATCCCTCACTTCCCCCATCCATCTATCCATGCATCCAGGGAGACACCTTGTGCTGTAAATTCTCCTCTCTAATTCCACTCCGAGGTCAGTGGCTCAGCAGGGAGCTCTACGTGTCTGAAGTTGGAATGAAATTTCCTGTTGACTCCACTCAGCACTGTCACCAGGATACAATAATTTCTGTCTTTATTTTCTAATCATCACTTTCTTAGCCTCTTAATTTACAACAACACCATTCACCTTCTCAGAAGGTAAATTCTGAGGCCCCAAAGTCTTTTGAATGGCATTAGTTATATGTTAATAATTGCTAAGGTTAAAATTGGACTAGTAAGCCCCAAATAGGAAATACTTGATACCCGTATCTATTTATTTGATGCTCACACCTCTATTACTTGGCATAATAGTTCATTTATTTAAAATAATTCTTCATTATGTCACAGTCATGACAACCAGTCAGTGAAAAAGCTGTGTAAATATGCAGTCACCTCTTTTCCTACAGCCTCCACGTCCTTCTATGCATTCTCATGACTCTTCTTTAAAGGGTGTAAAATCTCCTTATATCTAGCTAAAGATTACATTGCACCATGCAGAGAGAAATAGGGCCCTGGTAGAGATCAGCCCTGGGATTTCTTTGGAGGGAATGATGCTGAAGCTGAAACTCCAGTACTCTGGCCACCTCATGCGAAGAGTTGACTCATTGGAAAAGACTCTGATGCTGGGAGGGATTGGGGGCAGGAGGAGAAGGGGACGACCGAGGATGAGATGGCTGGATGGCATCACTGACTCGATGGATGTGAGTCTGAGTGAACTCTGGGAGTTGGTGATGGACAGGGAGGCCTGCTGTGCTGCAATTCATGGGGTCACAAAGAGTCGGACACGACTGAGCAACTGAAGTGAACTGAGACCAGTTAACCGATCTGGGCACATCTGTCTGAGCTCAAGTTCAGGGTCATTGGCAGGAACCTCCTCTCCACCTGCTCTGTTGACGGCACTGGGTGCCTTTGCACGGTTCCTCAGATTGGCAGGGGGATGTGAAGGGGCCTTTGGACATTAGTGGGAGCACCTTTACAGGTAACATTCCATTTTACAGACGTAAGCTAAAAATGGATTCCTCTGGGATGCATATTTTGGGGAAAGAAGATACGTGGAAAAACAGTGGGTGTGGGGCAGTTGTGTTTTCCTACCACGCAAGCACACTAGAGTTTGGTGAACTTACGGGCTAAGCTGAAGAGGGACAGGAGCAGGGCTATGGCCGCGCTGAAGTGCGGGGCCCCTGCTGCATTGCAGTCCACTTTGGAATTCTTGCAGGAGCACACTTGTACCCTGAGGTCTGTGATGTTAGTCATGGGCGGCTTCCCGAATCTGTCACCATGATGGGCAGGTGGTAGTTTGCTTTGTTCAGATTTTGAAGGAGGCTCACCAGGGCGTGTGTATCTGTAAATACAAAAGGGGGCCTTCATAAGAGAGGGTTGGACCTCTGCAAACAAGAGTGGAATTTCAGCAACTGAACTCACAAAGTAGGCAGTGCATTGATGTAACTACAAGAGTACTCAAATATAAATCTATTAACACCAAATAAACATAGAAAGTCAGCTCTTCACTTGTAGAAATCACATTTCAAGTGCCTAGCAAGCACACATGGCTGGTGGCTACCATACCAGATTGTGTTTGTTGGCGTTTGTGCCCAGTCTTGTCTGACCCGATGGACTGTAGCCCACTAGGCTCCTCTGTCCGTGGAATTTTTCCAGGCAAGAATACTAGAGTGGGTTGCCATTTCCTCCTCCAGGGGATCTTCCTGACACAGGGATTGAACCCCCATCTCCTGCACTGACAGAAGGGTTCTTTACCCCTGAGCCACCTGGAAAGCCCACCATATCAGAGAATACCAGATAAAGCACTTCCATCATGGAGGAGTTCTGTGTTTCAGGGCTATTATAATCAATTTCAGGAGGACCCAATTTGGTGGAGATGACAGTACTGAGAACTCCTCCCTACAAATGTATTAGACTTAAAGTATAATACATCTTCACAAAGATCACATTCAACAACTAGAAGAAACAATGTAAAAACCCATTCTTGAACTGTCACATTGTACATCTTAAATATATACAATTTTTATTTGTATATAAAAATATGCAATAAAGCTGGAAAAAATAAATTGTTAGCTCAGAGCATTTTTATACAAGAATCCAGATTCAAATAATCAAGATACACTTTTGGAACAATAATAACAAAAATTTACTCACTTTTAAGGTGGGCAGGGCCCCCTATCTGTTTCCATGGAAATGGTTTCTACACTCTAGTCTTTTTAAAAAATTATCTTTATCTATTTATTTTTTTGGTCATGCTGTGCAGCATGTGGGATCCTAGTTTCCCAGCCAGGATCAAACCTGTACCCCCTGTAGTGGAAGCTTGGAGTCTTAATTACCAGACCACCAGGGAAGTCCCTATAGCTTAGTCTTCATCAGGCCCCAGGTTTGTGGGAATTCATAGCACTGACACACAACTTGGGGACTGGATCTTTAAGCCCATGCTTGGTGGGAACATCCATTACCCAGGCCACTGGTCAGCACTCAGAATCCGCCATCTCACCCGGCACTGTTTTGGCCTTGGGCTGTTTTCTCTTCAGTCATTCAAATGACTATGGATTTTTTTTTTTTTTTTTTGCCGTGCTGCATGGCTTGTGAGATTTTAGTTCCCCGACCAGGGATCAAACCCATGCCCCTGTATTAGAAGGCAGATTCTTAACCACTGGACCACCAGGAAAGTCCCAGCTATTTTTAAAAATTGGCTCTTTCTGGGCATAAACAATGATAAATATTAAAAAAAAACTTGGGAGGAACAAGAAAAAGAATCTAGAAGGCATTTTAACTACTAAATAAAACCAGGAGAGAAAAGAAAATTGTGACGACCTGAGAACAAAAAAAACCTGGAAATAGAACTGCCATATGTCCCAGCAATCCCACTGCTGGGCATACACACCAAGGACGCCAGAACTGAAAGAGACACATATACCCCAATATTCACTGCAGCACTGTTTACAACAGCTAGCTAGGACATGAGAGCAACCCAGATTTCCATCAGCAGATGGATGGATAAGGAAGCCATGGCACATAGACACAATGAAATAGTGCTCAGGCATAAAAAGAGTATATGTGAGTCAGCTCTAATGAGGTGGGTGAAACTGGAGACTACTATACAGAGTGAAGTAGTCAGAAAGAGAAATACCAATACTGTATATTAACACATACATATGGAGTTTATAAAGACAGTAATGATGACCCTATATGCAAGACAGCAAAAGAGACACAGATGTAAAGAACAGATGTTTGGACTCTGTGGGAGAAGGCGAGGGTGGGATGACCTGAGAGGAAAGCACTGGAACATGTGTGCTACCCTATGTGAAAGAGATGACCAGTCCAAGTTTGATGCATGAAGCAGGGCACTCAAAGCCGGCGCTCTGGGACAGCCCAGGGGGATGGGCTGGGGAGGGAGGGGGCTCAGAATGAGGGACACATGCACACACCCGTGGCTGATTCATGTTGTTGTATGGCAGAAACCTCCAATTAAAATAAATAAACTAAACAAACAGATGAAGGATTATCCTAACCAGAAGGTGACAGCAGCAGAAATAACCGATGTGATGATGATGCCAGTGAAGTGGCAGGTTAACACAAGGAAGATTCTCTGATCTGCAGGTAGAGGAGAAAGTCTTTGATGAGAAAGTTCCAGCTGGAAACTGAAGCTGGGGATGATTATTCAAATCAGCAACAGCCACAAAAATTAGCAAATAAAACACTAACCCCTCAAACAAGAGAAGGGCTCTTTTAATTAAAAATAATCAGTGTAACAGAACTCATTCTTTAAAAAGCAATAAAATAGACAAACAGGCAAATAGAATCAATAACAAGAGAAAGGCGCTAATAAAATGAGATATGAGAGAAGACCATAACAATACAGGTGAGGTTTTTAATAGAAAATTTTATGCACAATTGTATAATACATTTTCAAAACTTAATGGAATGTATAATTCTCCATCCCTTTCAAAAACTCTACCTCTGAAGTAAGAAGAGGGAACCCAGCCCTGACCAGGGCAATCATAAGATAAATTCACCATTGATGGCAGAGTGTATGTAACATGTGAGTTCTGGTCTGGGTTTTATTGTGAGGCAAGGTGATTGCAGGAGTGAGTTCCCACTTGCCATGGGGAGGGAAGGGCAATGGGGGATTCACAATTCAATACATTTGATATTTCAGTCTTAACATGGCAGATGATAAATGTTGGGACAAGTTTTAAATTCTACCTGTCCACGTGCAAGGATTGGTGGAATGGGGCATTGCTTGCAAGTTTCATAAATGAGGGACAGGACAGATGGGAGAAGATATCAAAGTTTAAAGTCAAAGCCAAGGTCATTTTAAAGACAAAGTCTTTACATTTCTGAGATCTGCAGCATAAAACGGAAGGTGAAGGATTAGAGGTAAGGCTTTCTGAAGATTCCTGCACTGGTGCTTCTCTTAGGAGGGCAAGCATAGCCCAGAAATCCCTGCAGTGCTGGTGAACTTTAAGGTAAACACAGTGATCTGAGTGAGGAGAGGCACCTGAGCCAAGATCCCCAGCTTTTGAAGGCTGAAACCTGGGTGGGTGCAGAGGGTGAAGCATGGGGTGCATAGCTCACAGGGCACAGCAGAGAAAGATGAGACAGAAAGCGGAAATCTGTCACGCTTGCATTTCTAAGAAACTGATAGTATTTTTACAAATTGTGTACAGGTGCTGGTAGGAAAATTGTCAGTGTTTGTAATGTGTGAATAACTTGAGACAAACCGCGTGAGAATACACGAGAGCACAGGAAAGGAGGAACAGCTTGAACAGAAGCCAAGCCAGGAAAACCAGGCTTCAAAGCTGAAGAATAACAACGGAATGTTAAGAGGACTTACTGTTGATCTTGGAGATCTTCCAGACTTTATCAGCAACAGCTTGTTTATGGATTTCAAATTTGAAAGGATCTGTGTTTGGGTGAAGATCCTTATCTGTTGCTCCCAAAATGACTACGCTGAGGTTTTTGGCATCATCACAGACCTCTGCTACCGTGGGGTAAATGAAGGGCGCGTTGTCATTCACGTCTTCCAGGGTTATCAGCAGAGTCCCAGTGCCAGTTGCGGGCGGGTTGCCTACAGGGAAAAGGGAGATGTTAGCACACAACCCGAACAACGCAGGGGTCCTCGTCCACAGCACCTCTTCCCAAGGTGCTAGACACCTTTACCACTGTCCTTAGATTTCAAACAGGACCAAAAGGGATGACTTCCATCTGTGTATAAAGTTTAGTGGTTTAAAAGGCCTTGTAGTGTTATGATCGCTAGGCCTATCCCTGTTTCTGCAAGTGGCATTATTTCATTCTTTTTATGGCTGAGTAATTTTCCACTGCATATACCCCACGTTGTCTTTATCCATTCACCTGTCCATGGACATCTGGGTTGTTTCCATGTCCTGGCTATAGTGAATAGGGCTGCTGTGAACACAGGCCTGCATCTATCTTTTGAATTACAGTTTTCTCCAGGTATATGCCTAGGAGTGGGATTGCACTTAGAAATAATCATACTAACTGAAGTAAGCCAGGCTAAGAAAGACAGATATCATATGATATTGCTTACATGTGGAATCTTAAAAAAAAAATAAAAACCTTTTATCATATGTAAGGCTTCTGACTGACGTTCTTCAAACTTTACTGTTTGAGTGCTAAGCTTTAAACACACATGTCATACCAGCACATTGAAATTCACTCCAAGGATGGAAATGATAATTAGAACTTATCCTTGCTTACCATAATGAAACCTTTAATCTAAATAGCTGAGTATTTGCATGTTGGCAGTGGGGAGCCGACATGAGTGTTTCAGAAGGGCAGTGGAACAATCTGATCTGACTTAATTGTGGAAACACACAGTGGTATTGACAGGAGATGCTGGGCACTGGAGGCAGGGAGCCCAGCAATAGACAGCATCATGAAGGGCAATTTGAACAGCAAATACATCTCGTCATATTGAAGCCCTCAGGTGAGGCTGCCAGAAGAAAAGCAGAAGGTATTGGGGTGCAGAAAGACAACAGCCTCAGCTCTGACTGTGCCAAGAGCCTGTCAAGTTCCGTGCACCTGCAAGAAAGTGCCCAGAGCTTGGGAGACATGCCAGGGCTGAGTTAGCCAATGGGAATTGTCAGTGTAGATGCTTTTGAAACCCTTCTAGCGAATTAGGTTACCTGAGGTGAAAGTGCAGAATTATGGAGGGGAGGGCACCTCAAGAAACCCCAAAGAGCAGGTTAAAGTTTAAAAAGCCAGGT